>JALIZH010033001.1:2837500-3462971 GCA_030522465.1 Rhipicephalus appendiculatus
GAAAGCACCCTTAGACCCTAATTTCTGCAAATTCTGGTTAAGCAAAGGGGCGTTTTGCTTGCTTGAAACCGCTTTAAGGCTGCAAAGTGGTTTACAGTGCATTACTGCACCGTTTCGCAAAAATCTAGTGGCTACGTGTTTGCTGAAGACTCGCGCACAACTGTAACACCACAACCAAATTTCGACCTATATGTGTGGTTTAGAGGCCCTTGAAGGTTGAACACGAGGAATATAACTGCGCACGCGCATACCAAGTTACCAGAAACCCCTTATACTCGTCGTAATTCGAGAGAGGAGTTCTACTTCCTGGAACGCTCGATAACTTCCGACGCGACCAAAAGCACCGGTGGTGCTAACACTTCCTTCATCGTGTTTCGTTCGTCGATCACTGCATGCATTTTTCTCTATTCTCAGTGGCTTCCACAGAAAAGGGAAAGTAAGCTTTAGAGAAAGAGCAGCTGCTTCGGCACAAAACAATTTTTTTCGTTCTAGGAATAAAAAAGCTAGCGCAATAAAGTGAACCCTGCGGTCAAATCGAATGTGCACGCCTGTTTTTGATGTCGAACGTTAGACAACTGGCTGGCGGCGCTGGCGCCTTCAGTTATGATTGTTTCAGTTCTTTTGCGAATAGCGGGGCGACTGCATTTGTACGGTGCTGCATTCATCGCAAACGTCAACACTATACCTGTATAAAATAAACTGCACCAGTGTCACGAGCAGCCGGGGAAGCTGCGCATGAAACGCCGCAAGCGTCACCAAACATACGACGTCTGAACAAGGAGTCACGGCACTGATGCGAAAGTAATAATAATAATAATATCTGGGGTTTAACGTCCCAAAACCACGATATGATTATGAGGGACGCCGTAGTGGAGGGCTCCGGAAATTTCGACCATCTGGTGTTCTTTAACGTGCACTGACATCGTACAGTACACGGGCCTCAACCATTTCGCCTCCATCGAAATGCGACCGCCGCGGCCGGGATCGAACCCGCGAACTTCGGGTCAGCAGTCGAGCACCCCTAACCGCTACACCACCGCGGCGGACACTGATGTGGAAAGTAGCTGGGGGGACTTGTAGATTCCGCCCAAACGGAAGGATTGCACACACGCGACTATACCTTCGACCATCACGGAAGCGAACGCCTAACTTGTATTTGCTGTCGACTAGGCAACGGGATCACGTTTACAACTTCGGGAGGCTTAGTGATAAACGGGGCGGTAATATGGAACGTGGCGACGGACGCCACTGGAACAGAAAGAAGCGCCCTAAATCCCCCCGCGCCATACATCCCCTGTCTAACAAAGAAAAACGAGCCCTTAAATTTACACTTCTTTCCTTCAGTCACAGCGAGGGTCTCGTTCTGGCCGACTTGATGCCTTCAGGTAGTATGCGAGGGATTATGGGTCAGCTGCGAGCTCGTAATAAAAGCGCGTGCTACGTGACGCCAACAGGCAAACAAGTAGTTTTACACACTCGCCGTAATGGCTACTGGCGGCGCTGACTGACACTTCCACGTTTAAATGCACATATATACCCTATAAAGTGGACGGAGGGATGACCACCGCCGTAGCTTAGTTGTTAGAGCATCGGACACGTTATTCGAAGGTCGCAGGTTCGGTCCCTGCCGGCAGCAAGTCGTCCTTTCGTCCACTTTTCTTTCTTCACATTTACATTACAGTTACTACTAACAACATCCCCTATACTTTCCTTGGCATCCTTGTCTGTTAGTTTTCATTAATATTGCGTCTAACAAAGAAAAACGAGCCCTTAAATTTACAGTTCTTTCCTGCAGTAACACGAGGTGTTTAGGGACAAGCACTTGTTTGTGAAACGCCAGAACAGTCACGGCAAGTCAGTTCGCAATGGCAGAACCGGCGGAAGCGTCAGTCTGATCAAACGTCTTCTTCTTTACGCTTCAGTGGCACCCGCCTGCCTTTCCAAGTAGCACTGATCGTCAGTACAGCAGGAACGAAGAAAATGAATACCATGACTGCTCTCTGTTTGCAAAGAAATTCTCTAATCAGAAGCTGTCACCCGATTCTCTCTCTGCTAAGTGAAGCAGTATTGCGCTCACATATTTTCGCATTTTTCCTGTATCTGAACAGCCGAAATCCACTTCACAGCAGCGAAGAAACGCCAATATTTTAGCGAAAATTCTGTTGGCGGGAAACATTAGTCACGCTTTTGTTGCCGCTCTCCTCAAAGTCTTCTCTGATACGCGTTATCAGAACCCAGTCGAAATTTCTTTTTTGATTTGAATTTTATTTTTGTTTGTATAGAAACTGTCACGATTTGTTTGGCCTGATAAGCTCCAGAAGGTGAATGCATAGAGTTTCCTACAATTACCTAAAGGGAACTCTGGCGTTGCGATCATTCGGCCACCATGGCAATCATGGGTATAGTATTGGCCTAATTAATCTTCGTGCTTACGGCTTGGTACGCACTTGCTTCTTCTTTTATTGTTGTGTTTTGGCATTTGTTTTGGATAAAGTAACGGACCGTTGTGAACTTCGTGAGCCGTTTTGAATTGTTGAGCCAAGACAGGTTAAGGTGGCGAAGTGGAACTGCCTGATTATTTGCTGAGCTTTGTCTTGCGACAAAGCGGCTCCAGGCCACCCGAACGGAGCCGAAAGAACGAAGATTAGACAAATCCGCGTACTACGCATCCACTCCCATGGTGGCTGAAGCGCCATGCGTTGCAGCTCCCATAGACACTAGCACCAGAGTTCCCTCTGGTAAATATTGTAGAAAGCTCTATGGGTGAATGTACACGGACTGACGAACCAAGTACGTGCGTTTGCGTGACCAAAGTATGAAGACATGCGTAATTTGCATGACTTAAGGTGTAAGTTAGCTGTGTGACAACGGCTAACGTTCTTTGTCGGTGATCCAAGCGACTGGGATGGTCTAGCGGAAGCCTACTATGAAATCGTAATGCGACAGCCACGCGTAGTGCGAACGCACAAGGAGCATCGTGCCTATTCGAGCAGAAACGAGCGGGATTGAAACCACGGCTGCAGGAAGTCTTTTCTCGTAGTCTCTTCTCAAACATCTGAAAGGGGTTGAATAAATTTGAATTGAATAATCCTCGTAGGCTGTCCTGGAGCTTGGCGTGAGAGGGGCAGTGACACAGAAAACGATATTCACGTGGCACATGCTCGCGCATGTGTGCCCGCGTGTCGAACATACAGCTAAACCTCAGTGATGCCTGCACAGCTTCGCTGGCCATCCGCCTTCACAGGGTGGAATGGAGCGCAATTTTAAATACGAAGCATTTCTTAGCGAACTTCGGCGACTTTGAGCGTATCTATCTATCTATCTATCTATCTATCTATCTATCTATCTATCTATCTATCTATCTATCTATCTATCTATCTATCTATCTATCTATCTATCTATCTATCTATCTATCTATCTATCTATCTATCTATCTATCTATCTATCTATCTATCTATCTATCTATCTATCTATCTATCTATCTATCTATCTAGCCACCTACGAATTTGTGCTCTCCTGGCCGTATCGTTAATGGGATTTATACCAAATTTGGTATGACATAATATGACTGTATGACGAACATAAATGGCTGGTCATATCATGAAAATCATGAATAACTTGTCATGAAAAGTATGATTCACATGCCACGCTCATGGCGCGCTCGCGGCCGTTTCGTTAGCTTGACATACACCAAATTTGGGATCGAGTGACGTCACTTTATGACGAACATAAATGACAGGTGGTAATATGGAAATCATGACTTGTCATGTGCGACATGACTTGCATGCCACGCTCATGGCGCGCTCGCGGCCGTTTCGTTGGCTTGATATACACCAAATATGGTATTGAGGGACATCACTGTATGGCGAACATAAATGACAAGTGGTAATATGGAAATCATGACTTGTCATGTGCGACATGACTTGCATGCCACGCTCATGGCGCGCTCGCGGCCGTTTCGTTGGCTTGATATACACCAAATATGGTATTGAGGGACATCACTGTATGGCGAACATAAATGACAAGTGGTAATATGGAAATCATGACTTGTCATGTGCGACATGACTTGCATGTCACGCTCATGGCGCAGTCGCGGCCCTTTCGTTAGCTTGATATACACCAAATTTGGGATTGAGTGACGTGACTGTATGACGAACATAAAGGACAAATAGTAATACGGAAAACATGACTTGTCATGTGCGAGATGACTTGCATGCCACGCTCATGGCGCGGTCGCGGCCATTTCGTTAGCTTGATATACACCAAATTTGGGATTGAGTGACGTGACTGTATGACGAACATAAAGGACAAATAGTAATATGGAAAACATGACTTGTCATGTGCGACATGACTTGCATGCCACGCTCATGGCGCGCTCGCGGCCGTTTCGTTAGCTTGATATGCACCAAATTTGGTATTGAGTGACATGACTGTATGGCGAACATAAATGACAAGTGGTAATATGGAAATCATGACTTGTCATGTGCGACATGACTTCCATGCCACGCTCATGGCGCGCTCGCGGCCGTTTCGTTGGCTTGATATACACCAAATATGGTATTGAGGGACATCACTGTATGGCGAACATAAATGACAAGTGGTAATATGGAAATCATGACTTGTCATGTGCGACATGACTTGCATGCCACGCTCATGGCGCGCTCGCGGCCGTTTCATTGGCTTGATATACACCAAATATGGTATTGAGGGACATCACTGTATGGCGAACATAAATAACAACAAGTGGTAATATGGAAATCATGACTTGTCATGTACGACAATGACTTGCATGCCACGCTCATGGCGCGCTCGCGGCCGTTTCGTTGGCTTGATATACACCAAATATGGTATTGAGGGACATCACTGTATGGCGAACATAAATGACAAGTGGTAATATGGAAATCATGACTTGTCATGTGGGACATGACTTGCATGCCACGCTCATGGCGCGCTCGCGGCCGTTTCGTTGGCTTGATGTACACCAAATATGGTATTGAGGGACATCACTGTATGGCGAACATAAATGACAAGTGGTAATATGGAAATCATGACTTGTCATGTGCGACATGACTTGCATGCCACGCTCATGGCGCGCTCGCGGCCGTTTCGTTGGCTTGATATACACCAAATATGGTATTGAGGGACATCACTGTATGGCGAACATAAATGACAAGTGGTAATATGGAAATCATGACATGTCATGTGCGACATGACTTGCATGCCACGCTCATGGCGCGCTCGCGGCCGTTTCGTTGGCTTGATATACACCAAATATGGTATTGAGGGACATCACTGTATGGCGAACATAAATGACAAGTGGTAATATGGAAATCATGACTTGTCATGTGCGACATGACTTGCCATTCCACGCTCATGGCGCGCTCGCGGCCGTTTTGTTGGCTTGATATATACCGAATTTGGTATTGAGTGAAATGGCCGTATAACGAACATAAGTGGCAGGTGGTAACATGAAAATCTTGGCATGAATGTCATTTACAACGCCATTTACATGCCACGCTCGTGGTGCGCTTGCGTCCAGTTCGCTAGCTTGATATACACCAAAATTGGTGTTGCGCGACGTGACTGTATGACGAACATAAATGACAGGCCCTAACATGTAAAACATGACATGCAAATTATATAAAGCATGATTTGCTCCTTCCTGGCTGCTTCGCATTACATCGACTCCCACAGTGCGTGGGATCTGCCGGATTTTTTTAACGAATTCACGTTGCGCAGTTGACATTAATGCTTTCAAAATGACATACTGTGGCAAACCAACATAAAAGCAAAAAAAAAAAAAACAAGAACAAGTTAGGAGTGGAATGTGTCCAAGGCAGCAACATTGCAAACTCATGGTGGAGCCTGATTATTATTTTGCAATTGAGTTTAGCTACCACACTTGCAGTTCTAATGTGTGTACCCTCCGCAAGGACTACAGTGGTTATGGTACTCGACTGCTGTACCTCAGGTCGCGGGATCGAATCCTGGAAGCCCTCCAGTACGGCGTCTCTCAAATTAATATTTTGGTTTGGGACGTTAAACTCCAACGATTATATATTAATATTGCTATTATTAGTTCTAATGCGCACATCAAATGTGACTGTAGTGCGAACCAAGTTTTCACATTGACCAAATTTCAGGGGCGAAGCTCCTTAGGACCTAGCCTTGTCTTCGGTTGTGGTCACTGTATAGAACCGTTGCTATAGTCGGAACATATGTGAGACACAAAAAAGGTTTTACGATAGACTTCAATGTAGGCATAGGCTAATTATAAGGTAAGAGATCGCTGTTACCAGAAGAGTATTGATAGTTGATCTCTACTAAAATGTGCCTAGATGTTGAGGCTTCTCAAGGAAACCTGCAACACAAAGGCACACGTCGAGCACTATATGTCCCAACAAATTACCCATATTAAAATGGTATCTTGACACCGGCAAGATGGCGGGTTCTTGGATTCATTTTCGAGGCATATTCTGCGCTCCAGCAATTTTCTAAATCCTCCTTGAATTGCCTAAGACGACTGGAAGGCGAAAAAAATTTACACTTATATACACACTTTATGTCACTCATTTTACATTATATGGGGCAACGCTGGGGTAACGTACGGTTACTCACTCTATACTATACCCAGAGCTTCGCCTACTAGTCATGATTCACTCCGTGGAGATGCGTGGATTTTTTAAGATTCCTTTTTTTGCACTGGTTTACAAGCTTCTCTCTCTCTCGCGCGCGCACCCGCACGCGCACGCGCACGCGCGCACACACACACACACACACACACACACACACACACACACACACACACACACACACACACACACACACACACACACACACACACACACACACACACACACACACACACACACACACACACACACACACACACACACACACACACACACACACACACACACACACACACACAAAGGAAAAAAACGAAAAAAACTTCGAGGACGCTTGAGCATCGCCTTCAAGAATAAAATTACACCATCTCCCGCTAAAGGGAACCATGTGTAGATGTGAAGCAGCGGGCGCTAACGCTTACACTGCCGGCGGCGTTGACGCTGGCGCTCATCGCAGCGTTGCGCAGGAGAGAAAACTGGGGAGGCGCAAAGCACGCAGTGATGGACCGGTGTTTCCTACTGGAACATGCCAATCGCTGCTAATGGGCAATGAGAGACAGAAGACTCCGACTGGACACAGAGACCCGCACTCCGCTTTTAGTTAACGCGCACGCTGCGAATTTTTATTGTTCAACAACGCACAGGAGAAATCTCCCACCGGCACCACCTTGGAGGTCAAGATCCATTGCCATATATACGGGGTGGCCAGTGAACGGTTGTGCAGCGCGAGCAGTCGGTTTTTTCAACCAAGAAACTCGCTAGCAGACGCTGCCTGCGTAGGCGTCGCGTGGCGAGAGAGGGGGGGGGAGCGTAGGAGAGGAGAGAGAGAAGGCGGGACGCGCATGCGCAGTGGGAGTGTGGACGCCGCGGGCAGGGATGCCTAGAGGAGAGAGGGGGGAGCGTAGAAGGGGAGAGAGGAGGGGCGGCGCATGCGCAGTGAGGGTGTGGTTGCCACGGGGAGGGATGCCTAGAGGAGAGAGAGGGATGGAGGTGTTTTTAATTTTTTTTAAAGGGTTTGCGCATGCGCAGTAAGGGGGGGGTCACGCGGCACACCACCACCACCACCACCACCGGATTAAGCTTCGCCATAAGATGCTTCACATCTAATAACGAGATAGCGTATCGGGTCCCGTGCGCATCAACCATGCCGCAATAGTGAGTAATAGCAGAGTCATTCAATGCTTCTATTGAATGACTCTGTTAATAGCAAGCGGCTCAGCGGGCCAGTGGACCCAGCGGAGGACCGGGGGGGTGGCAGCGGGGTGCAAGAGAAAAGGAAGGGTACCAGCTGAGCGATGCCCCGCTTGTGTCAGCGGAGCGCATCACTGCGCTGCCTGTTGAATGAGGTTGAAGTTGCTGTCACTCGAGCAGAGGCTTTGCTTGGAAAACGCTCGCATGCTCGTCTGCTGCGCACGCTTCGCTGAGGAGACGAAATGAGCGGGCGAGCGGCTCGCTCCGTGAGAACGCTGGCTCTGCCAGCGTGCCGCGAATTCGCAGTTCGCGTCTCCGCTCATTCGCTGGACCCGCTGAGCCACTCAGCCATTACTCTCTAATGAAAGAAACGTTTGTGCGCGTTTCAAACTACCGTAGAATGCCTACTACAAGTACCGCTACAATATGCCCGCTGCGACATAATTCTTCCATCTGCGAATTGGTGAAGTACCCACTATGTGTCCGTAAGGTGCTTAGCTGCACACTTTGCAATGGGTGGGCAGCTTAAAACCACCCATTGGTTGCGCAATTCACATGTTTTGACCCCTCGTGCGATTCCACGATTCTGCCACGCAATATTACATGCGTTAAGGAGATTCCTCCCACTACACGACATTCTTACAGCGTTTTTTAACGAAGCATCTTCAAGCACTGGCGTGGCTTCGTGGGAGAACACCTGCTTGCTACGCAGAAGGCCTGGGTTCGATTTTCACTCGAACGGACCAGGTTTGTTATTTATTCATTTGCATCTACTGGAGGCAAAATGGTAAGGTCCGTGTATTGCGCGCCGTCAGTGCGCTAAATAACACCAGATGGTCGAAATTTCCGGAGGCCTCTACTACGACGTCTCTTATAATCATACCTTGATTTTAGGACGTAAAACACCACATTATTTTTTGCATCTATGTCAATTTTTCTCTCACATACAACGCCGATTTTTCACTCACAACCAACGACGCCACCACCGACACCGACGCCGACACCGAAATTTCTGCGAAACGAACTCTTTAAGTCTATCGCGTAATACTCCCCAAGCGTCCAAGGGTAGATGATTTATCAGTGAAAAAAAGGTATGGTTGTGGGAGAAAATCTGCATTGCTCTTTAAAATATTGATGAGGTCAAAAGCTTTGACACGCAGCGCTCTGTACAGAAAATTCAAGAATAGATGCTCTATGAACAAAGTTTTGTACGTTTCGGGCTATGCCATCACGCCTGCAGAAAATTAAAGCTTCATGTTTTCGATGATCGATGTGGTGTCGCCTGCATAAAAAATTTAATTGGGAACGTAACCTTAACCTCGGTTGGAATATCTGATGACGGAAAGTTGGCAGTTAATCCTTTATTAGTAAACACAGATAAAAAGTCCTCATTAGAATGATCCCACCCTCGTCACGGACTGTTTCGCGTCTCTATTTAAGTATACGCCGATCGTGCACATCTCCTGAGGATTTATTACTCGCCCAAATTGCCGATCTTTTGTTGTATACGATTTAAAAGTAGCTCATTATGGAGGCTCAGCGTTCTGAATTATACCTCAGACAATCCCTTTAAGTCGCATAGTATTTATCCGACGCTGATGAGAGTCCTTTGTGATCATTTTCCTGACGATGTAACACTCGTATATTCATGGGTATGGCATGCCGTGCAAACATTTGATCAAAACTAAGCACGACCGCTGTCACGCTCCCGATTCGCGCACTTTGGCTTCATGTGCGCTGAGTGGTGGAGTTCATTGCATTGACGTTGTTACTGCGCCACGAAGAGCGTTGTTCTTAAAACTCATCGGGCGGCGTTTGAACAATACGCCGGTGTATTAGCCCACCGCAGAACGAGAGGAATGGTAGAGGCCCGTGTACTGTGCGATGTCAGTGCATGTTAAAGAACACCAGATGGTCAAAATTTCCGGAGCCCTCCACTACGGCGTCCCTCATAATCACATCGTGGTTTTGGGACGTAAAACCCCACATATTATTATTATTAAGAACGAGAGGAAACTTTACTGCGCAACACAAACAATGGCCGGCATAGGAATCACCTCGAGAACGTTGGCGTGATGAGGGACGCCGGCAGCAGGAAGCGCGTGCTTGTTCCGAGAACGAAGAAAATGAACCATATATCGGAGAAAGCATGACGGCACATGGCAAGCATTCTTCGCACGCGGATCTTCCGTGCCACTGAGGAAGGAAAGGATAAGGAGGGAGCGTTACGCAACAAAGTCGAAGCCATTCAAAGTCGGTCACACACGTGGCGATGTCGTGGCAAGCTATCCATCGTGAATTCAACCGATGCGATCTTTATAGCTTGTCGTCGTCTACGGAAAAGACAGCGTGTGCGGGTGCTCCGTGTGCTTGCCGCTCGCACTCGCGCGTGGTTGGAGCAAAGGTGAATAAATGAATATATAAGGGACCGAATCGACGCAATCGTATCGGTAGGAAATGTGCGCGCAATTGTCGGGAAAGTACCTGATCAAGTGTAGAATGATCAAAACCTATTGGCAACACGGCACACGGCGTCGAAAGTTCCGAGTTAACGGGTATCAGCGCTGTTTCGCTCAGCCCGCGCTCCCGCACGCACATACCCCCCCCCCCCTACACACAGACATACGAACGCGCGTACGCATGATGGGTTTGAAAATACTAAAGAAAAACGCACTCTTTGCTCGCTGCCTTCACACTTACTTTTTCAGCGGTAGCAGCAGACATCTTAACATCACAGATGCATCAATTAAACTAATTAGCTTTTTAATTAAGGTGTTAATTTATCTTAGTAGTATTGGTGTTAACATAGAAAATATGACTGCGACAGAAGTTATGTCATTGTTTTCATAAAGTGCATACCGGTCCTCTATGTAACCTAATTCTACATTTTTTTAAACATACATATGCATGTTGCATCAGCAGGGTGGCCCAGCTAACTCTGGTCAGAGTTTATAAATATGCCGCCCACTATATGACTACTGGGTCAAAGGCATCTTGGTGACTGCTGCATGCAAGGACTAACTCAGAAGGCTATTTTTTGTGATCTGCTTAACTGCTAATTAAACAAGATTTATTTTTGAACTTTTCAAGCAATGAAGCTGTGCAAAATGCGCGATTAGACATTTTCTAAGTTTCTGTCGATAAAATATTAGCAGTATTAGTGTTTTTACGCTTTCTACAGATGCCCACAAAACACAAAAATATGACACGTGATGTGCCCGCTTGCGCCGTGATTGCAGTGCTTCCTAACGTACCGCGTACAAGCGACACGCTTCCCTCGCGGTGGTTGATGACAGTGATAAGCTGACGCAGTGGTTATCGCTCGCGCTGCCACAAGCAAAGGTTGCGTCATCGCTCAGCCGCTACCATCGTCGCTGCCCTGTCGCCTTATAAGCGGCAGCATATCCGGCGAAATCTATGGTCGTTTGCACACGCAACATTAGGGCGATCACGTCGCACATAGGCGCGTAAGCGGGCATGCCACGTGGTACATGAACACGGAAGTGTTATGCCGGTGTCCACCAAGACTTCATTGACGTTCTTTCCGTCACGGAAACGACGTAAGTGAAGTCTTCATTTCACCGCCATTGACGACGGTAAAATGAACGCGAGCAGATGGCAAAACACTTAAGAAAAAGTTCCACTGATCCCGTTCACCTCGGAGTCGAACCACCGCTCCGCGAACATAGATGCCGGGCGCTCTAAACACTGCGACACCTACGCACTTACACGACACGTCACAAACGCGCCTTATATTTCTCCCACTTTCTCCCACTCACAGTGATCCTGGTTGGCGGGGGAGGGGGGGTGTCGCCATCTGTGAGCGGTGAAGAGAAGTACTGCACCATGAACCAACGCCGACAGTCAGCGCTTCGGTAGTTTCGGCGCTAATGAGTCTTTAGGTGCAATATTATAAACAAGCTTTTTTATTCACATACCCTAAAGGCCCTTGCTGGCGTATCAATGAGGGGGGGGGGGGTTACATTAAACGAGGTGGGAGTGAGGTTACATTGGAATAGATATAGACTTGTTAATACCAGCATAAGCGAAGCAAATAATAGAGAACACTATCGCACACAAAATCTATTACCATGTTTAGTCATGCAGGTTTAAAAAAATGATAACTTTTTTACACAATATTAAGCGAACTCTTTAACATTTCTACAAACGCGTCGTGGTTTTAGTGGCGAAGCTCCTTACGGTTGATGCTTGTCTACCGTTGCGTCGTAGCCAGCCGTATGCAAGGTGCCCACTATACGCCCACCATCCGTCCAAAGTACACGCAAGGTGTGCAAGGTACTCACTATACGCCCACCGTAACTTCCATGAAGCAAGGAAGCACCCACTATGCGAACTAGAACAAAATAAAAGGCCACAACACCGTAAAAACACCTGCATTTAAGCACCCATCAATCAAAGCATATGACATAAAAACGTTTAACAATACACTAATATCAATCATAATTGTGACGGAACAATGTCAAACACCTACAAGCACAAACCCATTATACTAGCCGGCGACTTTAACGTAGACATTATGGACCTTAGGACCTGGCTTTGTTGTCGACTCTTTATGTCACTTTATGTCACTCAGTTTACATAATATGGGGCAACGCTCGGGTAACGTACGGTTACTCACCCATACGATACCCAGAGCTTCGCCCACTCTTCATGATTCACTTCGTGGAGATGCGGTGATTTTTTTTAAATGCGAATGCATTTCATAGTCGGGCTATGTCAGGCATCCGGCGTTGGCGTTGGCGTTGTCCGCGGAGGAGGAGTAGGAGGATAGGTTGAGGAGGTGTGCGCGCCGGCAGGTGTTAGATGTGAAGCATCTTATGGCGAAGCTTAATCCGGTGGTGGTGGTGTACGGCGTGACCGCCCTTACTGCGCATGCGCAAACCCTTTCAAAAAAAATAAAGATAAAAAACCTCCTCTCTCCCCTAGGCATCCCTCCCCGCGGCAACCACATCCTCACTGCGCATGCGCCTCCCCTCCTCTCTCCCCTGCTACGCTCCCCCCTCTCTCCTCTAGGCATCCCTGCCCGCGCCGTCCACACTCCCACTGCGCATGCGCGTCCCACCTCTCTTCTTCTCTCCTACGCTCCCCATCTCTTCTCTAGGCATCTCTGCCCGCAGCGTCCACACTCCCCACTGCGCATGCGCACCCCACCTCTCTCTCCTACGCTCCCCCCTCTCCCTCTCTCGCCTGGCGACGCCGACACAGGCAGCGTCTGCTAGCGAGTTTCTTGGTTGAAAAAACCGACTGCTCGCGCTGCACAACCGTTCACTGGCCACCCCGTATATATGGCAATGAATCTTGACCTCCAAGGTGGTGCCGGTGGGAAATTTCTCCTGTGCGTTGTTGAACAATAAAAATTCGCAGCGTGCGCGTTAACTAAAAGCGGTCTGCGGCGGAGCTCGGCGGAGCTATATATGAAAAAAAAAAATAAATAAAAAAATTAAAAAAACAAGAAAAAGCAAAAAAAAAGGCGCTGCGCCGTGCTCCCGACCGGGCTGCAGAAATTAGGCGCCTTTTCCTTCTTCAAACCACAACCACCATATATAAATGGAGTGAAGCGCGCGCGAAATGCATTCGCATTTCCTCACGATTCCCTTCGGGGAGGTGGGGGGCTTTTTTTTTTTACAAACAAAACATCGCGTGGTAAATCATTCCAATGACGGATGGCACACAAGAGAGGCGAGTTATATAAGATGTTAGTACGCGCATACGGAGCTCAAACTTTGAAGGGGTGATCTAGGCGCGGAAAATAGCGATGGGCAGGCAATATGTAAGTGGTAGAAAATAGCGAATGATTATGATAAAGCTTGTGAAAATGAGATAGCAGTGCTAGCAGTCATATTTTCTCTAGTGATGGGAGGTTCAGTGATGCTTTGATATCAGTGATGCTCGAATGACGTAAGTAGTTTCTCGTTATAAATCGGGCTGCTTTATTTTGGATAGATTCTAGTTTGTTAAGTATATTTGATGGGGGGTTCCAAATGAATGAGGCATATTATATTTTAGACCGAACCAGTGGGGCTTATGCTGTGTAATTTTTGTCTTCCAGTTAGCTTGATTTAAGCGGCGTCTAATGAATCCAAGTGTTTTTTAGATGCTTTAGAAGTTATTGCGTCAATGTGGGCATTCCATGTCAGGTCGGCGGAAAGGTGCACGCCTAAGTACTTCATTGATCAAACGTGTTCTATTGACATTGCGTTAATCAGATAGGAATTCAGCGGGGGGTTGATAGTATTCGTAAATGTTATAACTTTTGTTTTATAAGCATTGATTTTCATTTGCCATTGGTCGCACCAAGTAGAAATGCTGTTGCGGTCTCTTTGTAAAGCAGTGGGGTCGTTGCGGTTAGTAATCTGTCTATAAATCACACAATCGTCGGCAAATAAGCGAGTAGTAGATGTCAGATTTTTATCAATGTCGTCAATGTAGATGAGAAACAGTATCGGTCCAAGTACTGAGCCTTGTGGTACTCCGGATTTAACTTGAATTATCTACTGTCACGAATTGATAACGCTTACACAGAAAGTTATTTATTCAGTTGGTAACGTTTCGGTTTATGTGAAGCAGTCTAGCCTCATTAATAGACGACTGTGGGGGGACTTTGTCAAATGCTTTAGCAAAGTCGATAAATATGGCATCAATTATTGTAGACGCATGAATGGCATGATGGAGGTCGGTAACTAATTCGAATAATTGTGTTTCGCATGAACGGACGCGCTGGAAACCATGCTGGTTAGGAATAAAATAATTATGCTCGGTTAAGTACTTCATTACTGCAGATGACATGATGTGTTCTTGTAATTTACAAGGTATGCTGGTTAGTGGAATGGGCCTGTAATTTGATGGCATGGATGAATCACCGGATTTGAATATTGGCGTCACGCGAGCGATTTTCCATGTGTCAGGCACACATCGAGTATCAATTGATTGCTGAAATAAAGCTACAAAAACAAGGGATGTGACTGGCTTAGTAACTTTAAGTAACTTCGGGCATATACCATCTGGTTCAGGTGATGAGTTGTTTGCGAGACGTTCAATAGCCGATTCGATACCTTCTGGAGTGATCACGATGTCATTCATTGTGGCGTTAAAGGAGTCAAATTTTAAATCGGCAGAAATGGGCTCCTCCTCAGTGAAAAGAGACCCAACGAATAAGTTCAGTTCTTGTGCAGCCTCTGACGGTGACAACAGCTTATCGTCTTTAGTTAGATGAATTGACTGTCCAGAAGAATTCCCAGGATTTACCACTTTCCAAAATGTTTTAGTATTGTTTGTTAGCAGCGCAGGTAAACAGATCCAGCTTTCACGGACATCGGCGTTTAGTTCGCGTGTCTTCCACCACGTGCCGCATGACTTTTATCTTTTGAATCTCGCGCGAAGTCAAGAGTTGCGTCAAGGCAAGAAAGAAAAGGAAAGAAACAAAAAGTTCAGAACACACAGCTTCACGACTTGGCGTGGCCTGCCGCGTTCGTTGCTAACGGCGACAAAGATAAGACCGGCGAGCGGCAACGTTAAAATGGCTAGTCATTCCTCGATCCTATGGCAACGACTCGTTTCACGCATCAGAAAAAGAAAACGGTGCCCGACTGCACCGGGAATTCGGAAGGGCAGCCAAACGTATTATTTTATTCCGTTCGCATTTTTTTACAGCAAGTATGTTATGCCCGCCGTTTGTCCGGTTCGCGATGTAGAGAGGAAACCATGATCTTGCCGGCGCGGCCACGTCAAGAAAAATTAAGAACAACTGTGCCTAGTTAAACCAGTGTAACCATAGACAAGCCTTATTAAGCCATGTTGAGCATGGTAAAACCTAATTAACTGCGCATAACTAAGCTAATGAAATCACACCTCAAAAAGCCCTAATTTAGCCGAGCTGAGATTCTCGTGTGCCTAGTAATGCCGAATTTTGTAAGATGCGCCAAGCTTAGCCTAATACTAATTAAGAGTTAATATAACTAGTGGTAGCTCGACTAATTAGCTAATTAAGCTTACCTTCACATGGGATGGAAGCTAATCGAGACCAAGCTTCAAATTAGCAAGTTAGGCCAATTTACCTAATAAAGGTAAGTAAGGTACTTGGTGCTGTGATTGCCAAGCGATTCCCAATGAAACCCGATCGATGCCTATCCGATACTCGTGAATCGCAATGTGATCGCGTGAACACTTCGTGCATGGACGTGTGAATGAACGTGTGCCTAGTCAATTGCCAAGGCGAGTGCCGACCAGCTCTGCTCTGCCCCAGCCTTACGCGACTCAGCGCAAGCTGCGCAAATTTTTTACCATGTTGAAAGGCTCGGCCGATGGCAGATCATGAAGCAGTTGGCGCACATTTAATAACTTGACAGTCGAATGATAGCATTTCGTAATGTTTAGTTCTAGGTTACTTAGCTTGTAGCGTCTGCTTACTTTTCGTCCCCGTGTTTTTCGAGCTTTTTTCTACTGCTTAGGTTTCTCTGGATGCACAGAAAGCTGCTGTACTTCTTATAATAATTGTTGGGGTTTTGCGTCCAAAGAACACGATATGAATGTGAGAGATGCCATAGTGGAGGACCCCCGATAGTTAGACCACGTGGGGTTCTTTAACGTGTACCTAAATCTGAGCACATGGGCTTCCTGCATATTGCGTCCATCAAAATGCAGCCTCCGCGAACTAACATGGTGCTACCAAACGTGTGGTTCAAACTACAAAGTACGGCCGCGGCGGCGCATTTTCGATGGAGGCGAAAATGCTTGAGGCCCATGTGCTTAGATTTAGGTGCACATTAAAGAACTCCCGGTGGTCGAAATGTTGAGAGCCCTCCACTGCGGCGTCTCTCATCATACGGTCGTTTTGAGACGTTGGACCCCAACAATTATTATGACTATTAAAGTACAAAGTAATCGTTCTAGAAGGTCTTGGCTCGCGGTACACACAAATCGGCGCAATAGCACACATGATGACGCACGTGTGCTAGCGCTACAGATTTTCCGGTCACCGGTTCCAAAAACACTACCTAAACATCATCATTCGAACGCCCTGTGGTATGATTTTTTAATGAACGAAAAATTAATAAGAATAATAATAGTAATATCTGGGGTATTATGTGACAAGACCAGGATATGATGAGGCCCGCGGTATAGGAGAACTCCGGAAATTTTGATCATCTGGCGTTCTTTAAGGTGCTTTGACATCGCACAGTACATGCGGTCCTCTACCATTTCGCCTCCATCGAAATGCGACCACCGCGGCCGGGATCAAACCTGCACCTTTCAGGTCACCAGCCGACCTCCATAGCCGCTATGCCGTCGCGGCGGCATATCTACAGTGTCTCCACAGCCACCATTGTCCCCCATGAAAAAAAAAAAAAAGCATGGAATAAAATTCTAATAAAGAGTCTAAGGCAGGGAGCTACCATCTCTCCAATTCTATTCACCGCGTGTTAACAGGAGGTTTTCAGAGCGTTGGATTGCGGACAGCATGTGATAGCAGTTAAAGGAGAGTAGCTTAGTAACATGCGATTCGCTTGTGATATTGCCATGTTTAGTAACTCGGGAAAACTATTGCAAATCATAATTACTGAATTAGACAGGGAAAGCAGAGCGATGGGTCAGAAAATTAATATGCAGAAAAATAAAGCAATGTTCAGCAGTCTTCGAAGAGAAGAGTGGTTTGCGATGCCTATCAAAACACTGGAAGTGGTAAAGGAATACGTCTGTTTAGGGAAGGTAGTGACCGCAGATACGAACCATGAGAATGAAGTAACCAAAAGTATAAGTATGTTGTAGTGTGCATTTGGCACGTATTCTGAGATAATGATTGCACATGGTGAAACAAGCTCCGTCCTGTGTCCTTTCTAAGTCTTCGTGCATTTCGCGCTTGTTTCACCATGAACCTTTACCAACATGCCCAACTGGCAGTCATCCTTAATGATTGGCAGTTTACCACTATCTCTCAAGAGAAAAGCGAATGGTAATTTACCACTATCTCTCAAGGGAATGCAGCGAGAAGACAAGATAACTGGTGGCAATTGAAAGTAAGAGCCTGCATTCTAACAGAAGGCAAGCGCGCGAACGGGAGGCATAAAGTTAAATTGGCAGGTGAGATTCAGAAGCTGCCGGCGCTAACGTGGGCGCAGCCTGCACATAACCGCGTTGATTGGAGAAACATGGGAGTGGCATATACCGTACAATTAGCGTAGTCATGTTGCATAGTCATGATGATGATCAGACACTTGTGAATCGTGAATGCGAAAGTATCATTTGACGATTCGTACACAGTCTCAAATTTTTACATATATATATATATATATATATATATATATATATATATATATATATATATATATATATATATATATATATATATATATATATATATATATATATACCGGGTGTTCAAAGTTTAGCTTTATGCTTTTCTTAAAATTCGGCACTGGGAAGAACATGAAAACCACCTTTACAGATAACATATATATCCAGGGGGGACACAAAGTGAGAATATAATTATCACTGTCAGGAGCCCAATTAACCCAGATTCAATAATTAACTTTTTAGTGACTGCAGCAAGCAAGCATGTTTATATTAAAAAGTTGAAGGGAGTCGCGTTTATTCACAGTTCTATTTGGAAGAATTTTTCTAACATGTCTGTGCTCCGAGATATCCCGCTGCAAAGTTTAATTGATTACGCATGCAGGGCGCTGTTGATCAGCGCAATGTTCCTCCCCGATGTGACGAACAGTCATTGCTTGCTATCGCCAGCCAGTAGCAAAAGGGTAACCGTTATCATCTTTGCCTGTGCCTTCGACCCGTTATCAGACTAAACGACGCAGCACCTGCCACGGCCCACCGGGGAGGAATTTGCGCCACCACTGACTGTCTTGCATGCGTAATCAGGTAAACCACAATTAAACTTTGCAGCGGGATATCTCGGAGCACAGACATGCTAGAAGAATTCTTCCAAGTGGAACTGTGTATAAATGCGACTGCCTCAAACTTTTCAATACAAACATGCTTTCTTGCTGCAATCACTAAAAAGTTAATTATTGAATATGAGTTAATTGGGCACCTGAAAGCGATAATTATTGTCTCATTGCGTGTGCCCCTGGATGTATAAGTTATCTGCAAAGGTGGTTTTCACGTTCTTCCCAGTGCTGAATTTTAATAAAACCATAAAGCTTAACTTTGAACACCCGGTATAATGTATTTTTACAACGCCAAAAGTGTGTCAAGAAGCCAATCAGGTTTCGCCTTAGCGAAGTATATGGGGCAGCGCTAGCACGCATACAAGGACGAGAAAAGACAGGACATGCGCTGACAAGACACAGACAGCGCATGTCCTGTGTTTTCTCGTCCTTGTATTCGTTCTCGTGCTGCCCCATATACTGCACTATGAAACCTAACCAACTAGCCCACTTTTCCGTTATTCGCCTTAGCGTTTTTAGTGAGTGTAACACGTACTTTGGTTTTATTTATTTATTTATTTATTTATTTATTTATTTATTTATTTATTTATTTATTTATTTATTTATTTATCTCAAATGCACTCAAGCACTTGGGCATTCTAGAGGGGAGTACGGTACATGTGTACAACAATAAGAAGAATACCGATGTTTCAGCGAACACTTTCAAAAACATTTAAAGGTTGGCTGTTAGGTATTGTACAATTCTAGCTCGTCAGCTGGTTTACGAGAAGAGGCTGAAATTACTACACAAAAAATTGAAAGGCTTAGTCCACTATCTAACGAAAATTTACTAATTGTGATCTTAACTAATTGAATTATCGCCCACATTTCAATTCCCAATGTTTAGTCGTGGAGTTCTCAAGGCAACCTGGAACGAATTTTTATGATGCCACTAGTTTCGAGGTATTACCTAATTCGTGAACATTACAGAGAAAGGCATTGCCATTCGAATTATATTCTCAACAAAACATCCTTTCATGTATTGAAGCCCAACATTAAGTCTAAGACGATGTATTTCTTCGACACTGATCTCCACGCTCCTTAGCCTAAGTGCGCATATCGTGTGCCAGCCACAGTGCGTTGCAACATCGCACAAGTGACACGGCTCAACACGGCGTCATACAGACCTCGAACTGCCGATGGGTCTCACCGATCGATATTGTAAAAAAAAAAAAAAAAAAAAAGACGGCTTAATTGCCTAGTTTTTGCGTAGACTATGGCTTGCTGAACAAGATCACACGTAAGGACATCTATCCCTATAGCCACTAATAGACGACGCCGCGACTGCTGGCATGGAGCATAGCTTTTTTCTCTCTCTCTCTCTCTATTCGTTGGACCTGCGCTCCGGCTGCTTGCAGCCCGATGGCTGAACTTGACCACCGCTAACCAGCCTTCGTTAGATTCGATGGCTTATATGAATTTATTGTGACGTGATTCGGGCTGTGCAACGCGCTTGCAACATTTGAACGCATGATCGGCATCCTTCGCGGCTTCAAGTGGCAGACGAATCTCTACTACCTGGATGGTACTCTGATATTTTCAGACGGCTTTCAACACATCTACAAAATGACGTAGCTGTCGTCACTAGTATCAGCTCTAATGGCATTGAGGTAAACTTAAAGAAGTGTTGCTTTGGCGTACGAAAGCTGCTTATTCTGGGCCGTCTTCTTCCGAGATGGCGTCCTTCCGGATCCCACGACACTTCGTGCTGCTGCTTCGTTTCCTAAACTGGCAATGAAATACCTTCGCAGCTCTCTATGCCTTTGATTTTATTTTACACGTTTCATTCGCCGCTTCCCCGCAATTATAGCGCATTTCACAGACCTCCGCTGCGGCTGCGACCTTTGAGCGAAGTCACATGTGGCGATGCATCCAGAAAACTCCGATGAATTCTTACTTCGCCTTCAATCTTGCGACATTTTGATTTGCTCGCCCCATATGAGAGAGAGAGAAGTTTATTATGAAAGAAAAGCTGAGAGCACCCAAAATGAAATTGACAAGGACACTAGCGGCGTTGTGTTCGGCGCTGTGCTTGCCCAGCGTAAACGCGGATTTGACGAGTTAGTTGTTGCTTACAATGTTGCCGTTGGTGGCTACTTTGCGCCAAAGTGGCTACTTTTGGACCCCGTTGGCGACGAAAATTTCCAGTTGGCGCCATGGCTCTTTTTTAAACTTGTGGTTTTACTTATTCAAAATAGTTTTATTTATTCATCAATAGTAAAGACTTGATAATAGCGCTTCTGTTCTGTTTGGCGAGAAATTCGGCGATATAGGATCAAATGTCATGGCTGCTTTGGCTACTTTTGGCGTGAGTTCTGGCGCCTTTTCGTGTCACACCCAACGGCAACCCTGGTTGTTTATGCCAGCCATGCACCTACCAAAGCACGCACAAGCATACATAAAGTACGGTTGAACCCCGTAACCCCCCCCCCCCCCCTTCATCCGCCGATCAATACACATTCTAGCGGCGGTCTTCTTGTCCATCTACGACGCGTTCCCGCTGTAGCCGTCACCGACATGCCTGTACAGTGGCGCAAAAACCCCTGCGTTGCTTCCCCTATGGTCTTGTTGCGTGAAGCAACGTCACCTACCATCCCTAGAGAAATAAGTCATCAAACACACCATTTCATTCGTCGTGACAGTTGATCGACCATCACAACTACCTCTATGATGGACGCAAATCGCTCTTATTCCGCGCCATCTACGTTAAGACATATGCGCCACCTTAAACGCTGACTCACAGTGTGCACATGCCGAAGGGTTGAAGATTTGCACTTTCCTCCAGCTCTGCTACTATCAACGCAGAATGTACCGCTTCTTACACCGCTACATTTGTTGCGTCGCGCAGCGCCACACGAATCCCCCCTTGCCATTTCCCTGCTCCGTAACAACCACTGACTTGCCCTCTCCGTCCCTTGGACTTCGCCGGTGTTGATTTGTATGGACTTCTTTCCATCACTCCTGCTGCCAACCGACAGATAATTGTTGCCATCGATTACACGCTAAGCAGATACTTCACTATTGCCATCTGCATCGGCTAGCAATGTTGCCTCTCATTTCACACCACGTCATTCTACAGCACGGCGCACTACGTGAGCCGCGCATCGTCTGAAGGACGTGTATTTCGGTCGTCGTCAAGAAATTCTAGAGGAATGCAAGGTCTTTCACCACACGACCATATCTTACAATTATAAAACGAATGGTTTAACAGAAATATTTAATCGAACATCAGGTGATGTGCTGACAATGTACGTCACTTCCGGTTACTAAGACTGGAACCGCGTCATTCTCTTCGTGACGTACGCCCAAAACACTGCTACGCAGACCACGAAAGGACTCTCTCCTGTCTTCTACCTATAAGGACTCGAGCCCTCCTGCACGTTATGCGCAATACCTCCTTGCCACGCTTATGTGAGTGAGTCGACGGCAGTTCCCAAGCTGCTAAGCGCTGAAGAGGGTCGCCAGAGTGCCCGATGTCACTCCACTTATGGCAAGCAGCGCCAAATACACCATCGAGATGTCTCGAAGCCTTTTAGCGTCGTATTCCCGGGACTGACTTGTGTGGATAAACGGCCAAGGTTATCATCAACTTGTGTGGCTCTGGATTCCTTGAGCTAGCCCCGGTTGGTCAACGAAACTTCTTTCGAAGTACCGCGGCCCGTCCCGTATGGTCTAACAAGCCGCGTACTTGATGTCCGGCGTCAAGCCACTTGAGCTTTCTTCTAATCTAGTAATCAACAATAGGGAGTTTTCGAATAGCGTACGCCAAGTTAGCGGGCGTTGCGGGCGTAGCGTTAGCGTAAGGGCGTCATATGAGTTTTCGAATAGCGTTTGTCACCCACCAGCGCTAACGCCGCAAAGGGGCTTTGCGGGCCCCACGCTATTTCGGATTTCTTGCGGGCGGCCCGCAAACGCTAACCGTGGTTAGCGTTACGACGCATGCGCAGTGGCAGCGACCGCAACGGTAAGCGAACGCAAAGCTTTGCGTACGGTATTCGAAAACTCCCTAATGTCGAGGCATGAGATTGCGCAATGGACCTGCTAAAGCCTTACTATCTCAGTGCCGTGGTATACTGCCTGTAATTCGCCAGGATGGCTCTGTTTCGTAAGGGAAGTAAACAGAGAGTTTTAAAACACCGCACGCAAAGCTTGCCGGCATTGCGGGCGTAGCGTTAGCGTTCGTCACTTAACGGGAGCCCGCAAGAGGCTAGCGTACGACGCATGCGCAACGCAAACGCAAAGCTTCGCGTACGCTGTTCTAAAACTCTCTAAAAGCGGCACTGCTTGCAGAAGCAGAGAACGCTGCTTATGTAGAAAGAAAAGAAGACGATTCGGCAACGCGAGCTTTGCGCTGGTTCTGCCATTGCTGCTCAGTCTCCAATAGTATAGTGCTTATTTAAAACGCTTCATTACACTATCAATAGCTTCTATCATGCTTTCCTTGGATTCAATATGTGTTGCCTTATTGAGGCTGTGGTTAACTGAAATAGGCCCTTGGTTCCCCTTCCTTTGTTGTTTAGATAATGGGTTGCGTAATAAGAAATACTAAAACATGAGAACTTTACTTGCTCCATATCTAGAAGCGAAACCGGCTCTGTAGCAAAGATTCTGCTTGCAACACTTTAGCGAAAAAACAAGAAACTAAATCTTCAGCAATGACGCACTAGTAATATTAATTGCTGGAACTTTACACGCCAAAACTACGATATGTTTATGAGCCGCGCCGTAGATGAGGTCTGGACTGGAAAAATGATGTCCTACAGCACGCGCTTAGCGCTTAGCGGGCGTCCCCCATTCCCTGTCGCGGCAGAAGAGTGTGCCGGAAATTTCGACCACCTGGGGTTCTTTAACGTGAATTTACATCTACGTACAGCATCAAAATCCAAGTACTAGTGGATTTTCGCCTCGTTCGAAAATGCT
Source organism: Rhipicephalus appendiculatus (assembly GCA_030522465.1). Taxonomy (NCBI): domain Eukaryota; kingdom Metazoa; phylum Arthropoda; class Arachnida; order Ixodida; family Ixodidae; genus Rhipicephalus; species Rhipicephalus appendiculatus. Next base: position 2,861,202 of record JALIZH010033001.1, read on the forward strand.
AGAGCCGCGGCCACGATCAAACCGGTGCCCTTCGGGCCGGCAGCCGAGCACCGTAACCACTGACAGTAATTCTGTAGAAAAAAAAAAAAAAAAAAATTACTGCGATTCGAACCCGTGCCGCATTCACTGCGCGTGAGTCGCTAGAACAGGCGCTCAACCATCTAGGCCACAACACACACCGGTCGCGGGGCGGTAAAATGGGTCTTATCAGGATACAATGGTCGAAGACGCGAGTCGAAGACGCGACTGTGTTGTAGAAAACTTCATTTTGGAACGTGTTTTTCTTCCCACAGAAACATGATTGCGGCCTCAAATGAAAGCTTCGTCTCCGTACTACTCAGATCTCCGGGAAATTTGCAGGATTCCGTCTAGTTTTTTCAGACGGCCCGTTTTTGTCCCGAAAAACGAGGCGTGATTTCGGCCGCTTCCATAGGACCCCATTGTTTAAACTTTAGTCGTCGTGGGAACAGAATGTGAAGTCCCGATGTTAACGATGCTGCATTTGTTAAGTGCGGTACAGCTCCTAGAAGGTGCCCCTTTAAGAAGTTTTGGAAATTGAGCCTCTACGATTTTTTATCGTCGAAAAATGACTCTGTCCCATTGAAAACGGGGGAGAGCTTCCAGCAGTGGCCGCTAGGAGCGCTGATCATTCAATGTCCCCGAAAGCTGGATCTGTCTTCATTAAAAAATTGTCTTTAGCTATTTCTATTTCTTTGTCGCATAACTTTGCATAGTTTCCATACTCTTCCCAATCGGCATCAGTGCCCGAGAACCTTGCTTTAGAATACAAGCGCTTTTTCTTGTTGATGCACCGCTTGACATGCAAGTCGAAGATGTGATTGTGATTGTAGGAATGTATTGATTTTTTTAGTTTTAAGAGTTTCTCGTGAACCATTGGCCAGTTTTCTTTAGTGTCACGAGAATGGAAGCTGGTGAGAAAATGATCAGAGAAAGATGACAAGTCGGACAGAAGGTGCTTTACGTCAGCTCGTTTGTAGTCGTACAATAGTTTCTTTTTTTTTCTGGCTTTATAACTTTTATCCTGGCCTCGCAGTGTAGAACATTGTGGTCACTAATACATTCTAGTACATGGACGCGCATATTCTCAGGTTCGTTAGTGAGCACTAAATCAAGAACAGAACTTCCGCGTGTAGGGAGAGAAACCATTTGTGTTATGTTAAATAATGAGAGTCTATCAAGGAATTCTATACATTCATTTCTCCTTGTACAGCCTATAGGTGTGCATGTCCGCCAGTCTATTCCTGGATAATTAAAATCTCCGGCTAATATTATTGGTGATGTTGGACGTTTGCATTGAACAAAACTATGTGAGTCATTCAGATTATCGATAAATTCTATAGAAGCGTCTGGCAGACGATAGCACACTCCGACGATACAGGTTACACCTGCTGACAATTGCAATACAATCCACAGAATTTCTAAGTGTGCGATTTCGTCTAATAGTTGTGCCTGAAAATGACTTTTTACGGCAATCATTACGCCACCCCCCACGTTGGTATGACCTGTCCTTTCTGAAGATATTGAAATCAGCGGATAAAGCGAGTTCGCTATTAGACACATCAGCATTTAACCACGTCTGCGTACCGAGAACTATATCCGCACGGCAGCATTCAACGAATATGGCAAGTTGATCTTTGCTAAAGATGCTGCGAAAATTCGATTCAACAAGAGATAATGTATGCACACAACAATTCCTGCGTGATGCAGTGTTTACACGCGGTTCGTGCCTTGGTATTTCAACAATTGTGCTGTCGTTGGCATTTTCTAATCAGTACAATTTATTCCCAGAAGAACCTTATCAAAGAGCAGCTTATACTTCTCGCCAGGCTTCCGTTCAACCTTGACGAAATCGCGAAGTTTCTTTCTTATCATCTGTATCCTTGGCGAGAAGTCCTCCTCTACCCAGACTCGAGGTGAAGATGATTTCTGCAGCTTGTAGGCGTTTCTTAGAATGCTACTATTATCTTTGAAGTTCAAAAATTTCACTGCAATCGGCCGAACTCGATCATCTGTGACTCGCCCTACTCTGTGGGCACCTTCGATTTCACCCGGCTGAATGCCAAGATGCTGTGTGACAAATTCAGAAATTATTTTTTTTCTGTGTCCTTCCATTTTTCGGCTGTCTGCTCCGGAATACTTTTGAAAACTAGGTTATTCCTTCGCATTCTGTTATTCAGGTCGTCGACCATTAAATCTGCTTGCTTTGTCTGTGTCGTTTCAAGGCTTTTCAACTGGGCGTGTGATTCTTTTAGGACTTCGTTCACGCTTGTGACGTCTTTACGCAAGATGTCTACTACGTCAAGTCGTTTTTCTATTTTCGAAAGTCGCCGTTTCGTATCTGTAATAGTCGTTTGAATGTCCTTCAACTCGCTCGACGTTGCTTTCTGGAATTTGTCAAGTGACTGTCCTATATCTTTCATCAAAAGCAATAGCTGGTCTACTTTGTCAGGCCCTGGGTTTCTTTCGATGTCGCCGGCGCAAAGCAGTAAGTGTGCAACACTGAGCAAAACCACAAGCAGACGGTATCCTGGTCTCCAGTAACCAAAAGACGCCGTTGACCGGAGCCAGACAGTGGACTGCTGTTTGAGTTGTATGTGGCGTGCGAGGAAGCATCCTATGCGCGCACGATACGTACACACATCAACACCCATAGCAAACAAGCAATAGTATACAGTTGCCTTTCTCGTCGTGTTTGCGCGTGACGCCTCATCGCCAGAGTAGTGCAGCTTCCACATGCGCCGACGGTGTTTCTCCGCCGCCTACTTCTTCGAGTGCGATAGCCCCGACTAATAAAACTGTTGAGATAAGCGACCCAGAAAGGCAATTACGTCGACGCAGTGAGTGCTTTGATGCAAAGAGAGACACGCCGGCGGGAAGCAGAACGCCTTCCCGCGTTCAAGACTGAAGCTACGAACTCTGCCTCTCGCGTTCCTGAAGGGCTCTGTGCTTCATGCATGAACACAGGTATAGGTTACCCTATTACTGGGGGGGGCGCACACCTTGACGTTTTGAATGAGTGCATGTGGTGTACCAGCGTTTATTATGTGTTTGTTGATGCCATATTTGCGCGGAATTTACCATATTCTGTGTCCAGGTTTATGTTCACGACTTCAGCTGCCCCAAAGATTTCAATCGTGATCATGGACCTTAGTCGTCGGGATGGAGATGTGCCACTAAGCGTCAACGTGGGTGCATCCACGTCAAGTGGTGCTAGAGCTGCCAAGTAACAACATACATTATGAAAGCTCTGTTACATCAGTGTGTAGTAAACAGTCAAGATGGAGGCAGGGGCTCCGGAAGTATATCTGATGTGTGGGGGGCGACGACGTCTGTGGGCCGATGTCGCATCGTCTATATATATATATATATCTATATATATATATATATATATATATATATATATATATATATATATATAGTGTGTGTGTGTGTGCGCGCGCGCTCAACAACAAGGAAACAGAAAAGGGTGCTTTGTGGGGAAATTTATCACGAGCGATGACGAGGATTAACGATATGACGCGACTGCCTGGTGAAACAGTTTTCTGAAGTTTTTCTCAGCTGCCGGTGGAATAGACACTTACTATCTAGTTCGCTGACAGCACCCTCGGCCTTTTTTTCTTGTGTTTTGTGCCTCACCCGGAGTCTATATCTGATGCCATCTCATGAAGCCACTCTAACACGTTTATGTAAAACATAAAACGCGACATCTTGAGCTGTATTAGCAGAAAAGGAAATATCGTTGTGGCTTACCGCGCAATTCAAGCCGACAGTGAAGTCGATGTTTTTTGTCCGCCTTCTCTTCCGAGGTAGTGGGTAAAACTTGTGCGTATAAATGTTTTCAAGTGTAACTTTTCCTGCTTCGACTTCTGATGTGCACAGCCAGTTAATGACCTTAATGTGACTCTAACAAGAAACATGGAGTTCAGCTGAAATGAACAGGGGCATTGAAAAATGCGTGCAGAATTGGTTGGGTGTGAAAAGATGACTTATTAGGGGGAAATATTTGTAATCAAAGAACGAATATCTCTTACTCAATTTCTCTCGCCCCAGAATAGATGCTGAAGCGATGTCGTCGCGAATCTCATTGCTCTCAGCGAGTTAGAAGGCGCCACGATGCATCACCACGTGTGCAAAAGGCCGCTGCATAGCCGCGGATTTCATGAGTGCCGCGATGGATGCGGTTGCAGATTTTGAACCTCGCAGCGAATATCTCGCCATGGAAGCAGGATTGCATTTCAGTGAGTCTGAAACGATCCCCCATGCTCTTGCAGCAGCTCTTTCTGCGTATGTCTGGCAGCAACCGACGGAAAGGGAAGTCTCGTTTTAGTCGACGGCATGAGAGGCGTCCACTTGCTGAATACTGTTTATGTACACGCGTATTACAGTTCTACTATCTGTATCTTTTTAGTGTTATTGAAGCGAGGCCCACCACTGGAGACACGGGCGCTGCAATCGTTGTGACGTGCTAAGTTGGATCACGTGATGCCACCTTGCTTCACGGAACCTTGCTCTAGCGAAGGGAAGCCGGTGGCCCGAGCGACTTTTTTTGAGTTTCCCACTTCAATCAGCTTCGTTTCACAACCAGATCATGCGCACTGGCATCTAGACGTAACAAGCTTGGAAAGCGTGACGAATGTTTTCGGTGGCATGGTGCTCTGGTGCTGTGTGCACAATTAGTGCACCACGCATGCAAGAGATCAGGGTGTGATTTCATATTTACGGTTTTAACTCAAGCATAACGGGCACGTAGCATATCGGCAGGATAACCGCTGGTCATTAAGGGTAACTGACTGGATTCCAAGAGATGGCAAACGCGTGAGGGGGAGACAGAAAATTAGGTGGGTAGATGAGATTAAGACGTTTGCAGGTATAACGTGGCAACAGAAAGCACAGGACCGGGTTGATTGGCGAAACATGGGAGAGGCCTTTGCCCTACAGTGGACGTAGACAGGCTGATGATGATGATGATGATGATGATGATGATGATGATGATGATGATGATGATAACGAATATCACGATGCATGACTCAAAGAGCTTAGAAACGGCAATAAACCGAAGTCCGGGGCACGTGTGTGCACCAAGCACATCCGAGAAGGCGACTTTTGTCTGCAGACTAGGAGCGCTAATGTTAATTTAGTGAGCAACAGTGAGCTCGCACGCGGCACTTTCCCTTTCCAGTGACGACGCCCACACATCGAAGTCTTTTTCAAAATTACTTCGGGAGCGTCATATAGTCTTCCCCCTTCCTACGCACGCTGATCGGGGAACATGTCGCTGAGGAAGGATCGATACACTGTGAAGAAGTGAGAAGGCTGGAACACACTTTGATAGAAAAAAGCAGTTTGTGGACGAGTTGCTGTTCTGAAAATAAAAGAAAGAAAACAGAAAGAAAACAGAAAAGAAATTAAGAAAGAAACCCTGCAGGAAAGCCTGCAATAATTTTTTAAATCGTCAATTCGTCCCGGCGTCTGCCTGCGAAAGCTCGCCGTGTGCTTGGAGGCTGACATGCCTGAAGAGTTGATAAAGAGCTTGTCGATCGCAACCCTCCAGCAACAAAACCGTGTGCCGCGCTTTCCGTTTCCGATTTTCAGTACGGTTATTATGTGTCGAAGAACCAAGGTAGTCTGGGCCGAACAGGAAGAAACCAAACATTTGAAGTGATAAGTTCAATGGCGAAAATAGGAGGTTGGGGGGTTCATCCCCCACCGCCCTGAAATTATTACATTTTGTTTTGTAGTGATATACATGCGCCGATTTAGGACTACTGGTTTCGCTGGAAATTTTTAATTGGATACGCGCACTCAAACACAAGCAAGGACATAAATAAAGGGGGGTCAGAACCCTCTAAAAAAGCTTATGGCTACACCCCGGGCAGGTTCATGGTTAAAATCGAGCTTATGTGGGTGAGGCTTACACCGACCTTTATTATCTCATTTTATCTCATTTCTTTTCATGGGCTTGGATAGCAACAAAGAAAGAGGATGAGAACTAGAGGCATTGTAAAGTCGTGGGGCTGAGGCGCGCTCGTGCAAGAGCTGCAGAATAGAGCGCCAGCCTTTACCTCCTTGAGAAGCACTTCACGACGGTATATGCATTGAACCAGGCGAAAACAGGCAGTGCTGCTTACGCAGACGAAGCACTGACTAATAGTGTCAGAATTCACAGACTTCCAGAGAATTTTGTCTCGTTTGTTGAAGGAAGGGAGTTAACTATACTCGGCGACAGCTTTCCTTGACAGCACTGTGGAAGCTACAGAACGAAAGCGCATGTCTGCTTCCGCGCCAAAAAAATAGTACTGAACTTTATTGATAATTTTCTCATTTGCCTTGCTGAAATAAATACTGCTTTATTTTATTATGAGACTTAAACAGTTGCGGGAAGTTGCAGGCAAAATACAGTTATCGTTCACCTTGCAAGAATGCTTTCCTTTTCTCAGACAGCACCACCTTTTCAGCCCACCCGTTTTCCAAGGAAACATGGCGTCCGTGACGTCATTGTGCGGCCGAATATGCGCTGTTTAGTTCTCCAAGGAAAATATACTCGTAATAGGACACTGAAATGTACACTGAACAATCGAAATGTTTCTCCCATTAATAATTTTCAAGTATGTGTTTTTCTAAACGCGTTAACGATGCGAGCGAGCAAAACCGAAATCATCCGCAAGCTGCCAAACTACTTGCGGAGCAACACGAATGTGTGGAAGCCCCGCCTCCGTAGCCTTCGCTCCAATGTCAAGATAAGTTGTCGCCGAGTATAGTCAAAGGAGTCTGTAGCTTCCCGGGTGGTGCCGGGGAAAAGGAAAGTGAGGGGGGGCAGGGGGTGTTGGAACTGTAGTGTGGGGGGCATGGTTTTAAACCTGTGGGGGGCGACGGCCCCCCACTGCCCCCCCCCGGTTCCGGAGCCCCTGGATGGAGGCAAAACTGCTCGAGGCCCGTGTACTTAGATTTAGGTGCACGTTACAGAACCAGGTGGTCGAAGTTTCCGGAGCCCTCCAACACGACGTCTCTCATAATCATATCGTGGTTTTGGGACATTAAACCCCTGATATTATTATTAAACAATCAACTACTTCTGGGAAGATACGGTCCATTTCTTGTTATACCGATTCCGATGAAGGCGGGATCAACGTTGCTTTTTGAATTTCGCGGGCATCTGTAGCAAGAACGAAAAATTTGAGGACGTTTGAGCTTCGCCTTCAAGAGTAGATCGCGATAGCGTATTCGGGCCTCGTGCGCATAGCCTTCTGAATGGCTAGCCTACTTCGGTTCTCCGGTGCATGCCTCAACCGTGCCGTAAGGAAACTAAAGACTGTGCGCGTAACATTGGCCGTTTCAAAGTATCCTTGAATGTCTACTGCAAGCACAGTTGTTAAGTGCCCACTACGCCATAATTATTCCTTTTTCGAATCGGCGAAGGGCCCACTACGCGTGCATGGGGCAACACGTGAACCTACGCATCTTTTCACTTTGTTGATGGTTCTGCTGCTGATGATGATTAAACATGTCATAGCGCTTTGCGGTGGGTGGGCTTTTAAAACACCCACTCGTTGCTCAATTCACATGTTTTGACGCCTGGCGCGATTCTACGCTTCTCCCACGCAATATATGATGCGTTAAGGAGACTTCTTCCACTACTTGATATTCATATAGTGTTTTTTTTTTTTCAAAGCAGTTCCAACAAATATTTTGGCTCTGAGGTAGAATACCTGCTCGCCACGCAGCCGGCCTGCCTTCGATACTTACTGGGACCGGAAAACTTTTATTTATTTTATTTGCATCTTTCCCGATTTTTCGGTCCCGGACACGATGATGATTTTTCGCCCACAACCGACGACGCCAATGCCGACACCGATGCCAGAATTTTTGCGAATCCAGCTCTTTAACGCTATCGCGTTAAAACACTAACGCTCAAGAGATGGAAATAAACTTTTAATCGAACATTTTGGGAACCGATCTACAACGTTCTAAATGGAAATTTCGGAGCAGCCTTTGCTTCAATAGTTGGTTAATTAGTTCTGCATAGGTTAACGCGCATAGGTTAACGAATGGAGAGCTAAAACCCCTGCAATTATAGTCGCGAACAGTGTCGTCATTCTGATCGTTTGCTAGTGGCGCTCATCTGCGCTTCGGTTTAGGTTTTGCCGGTGAACTTGGTCGAATTTCATTACCAGAGGCCGCTTTATGTTAAGTCTCAAAGTCTCAAACAAAGCGCGGCAATGGGCTTCTCGCAGGAAGGATTTCAATTCCCCCCATTTGTTCGGACCGTCTGCGTCCTTTAATTAAAAAGAAAAAGTATTTTAATTTGCCCTGCAATTGCCGTGATTGATGTGTCGAGTCATCTTACGCTGTCTGCCCATACAGAAGAAGTAATTATGAAGACAGCGAGCGAATATGCCCCTTTAATGTTATGTTTAAGGATTTGCAGAAAGAGTTCGGGACACACACACACACACACACACACACACACACACACACACACACACACACACACACACACACACACACACACACACACACACACACACACACACACACACACACACACACACACGCACGCACGCACGCACGCACGCACGCACGCACACGCACACACGCACACGCACACACACACACAAACGCACAAACACACACACACACACACAGACACACACACACGCACACACACACGCACGCACGCACGCACGCACACACACACACGCACGCACGCACGCACACACACACACACACACACACACACACACACACACGCACACACGTACATATATATATATATATATATATATATATATATATATGTATATAATCTTGCTTTTTGGTTTGTTTTCACAGACCTTTATGTTTTGGTATAATGCACATTATGAAATTTTCACATTCCTTGCGGATTTTCTGCTAGAATGTTCGACGCAAATATGTAGAAGGACGAGAGACGCTTCAGTGCAGCCTTCCCTTCAAAACAGCGGTGTAGGCTTTCAACTACAGCTCTTGCCATGTGGTGAGAAACAGTATCGTGCAATTGAACAATTATGTTTGTCTTTCCGAAAAAAAAAAACAAAAAAAAAACAAGAGAGGTGTAAAAAAAAAGAACAAAAATAAAGAAACAAAGAAAAAAAAACGACCTGGATCAGTTGCTGTCGGTTGTCGTTAATCAGCTAATGACATTTCGTTGATACATTGGTAACATCTTCACACGCACCTTATGTTTTATGCAATGTGTTATCACTTTTATTGTGGAGTTATTTCCGCATATTCGTTGTTTAACGTATAGCCATTCAGTTTTCATACCATTACTTTCTCTTCCATTTCCATATATTCTGACTCTCCTTCTACGTTATTGCTGATGTTGCCGCTGCTCTAGCTCGACTCCGAATCAACACTTCCCAACACAGCAAGTAGCGGACGGCGTACACTGAGGTGCGAAGCGCACTCAGAAGTTCTAAAGTGATCGAAAGCTCGACCATAGACGCGATCACTGACGCCTCCCCGTCATGACACGTGTTCCGAGTGCAGCGACGCCCATAGCGCTACTCAGACGACGGGAGGACAGCAGATAGCACGTGACGTCACACCAGTAGTTAGGTCATCCACCCACCTAAAAGATACTCTGCTGGCTAAATAAATGCTATTTAAAAATATGATGTACCAACACAGCCGAAACTCAACGCTTGCAATTCCAGTGTTTAGGCCAGCGAAGCTACCATTTGTGTCACTGTGCATACCATTCGCAACTTCTTTGAACCTTGTTTCCTGCGGTTTATTATCCGATCTCAAAATTAGCTTTTGCCATCAATGTTTCTTTACTTTTTTCTGTTTGTGGTAGGAGCCTGTATCCGGAGTTTCTTTTTTTGCACCTCTCAAACAAACATTAGACTCTCGTAGCGTATTTAGCTCTCTGACAAAAAACAATGCCATTATATCGCCCGATAACACATGGATTGTGGGCTAGTTGGTGCATGACGGTTTACCAGAATGGTACCGCAGCTTATGCAGCATATGAACTATGTTCTGTAAATGAGGGGAATTGTTCGATTTACTTTTAGAAATACTTGTATGCGAGGTAGTAACATACAATATCACTGCCGCACAACTTGTTATCATGAGTGAAACTTGTAGACTCGTTGGAAAGAAAACGGAAATGGGCACTTTGCACAGAACGATGCCTTTAAGTTGACATGTTTTCGCCCTGAACAAAAATTAAAGTAGGCAGGTGAGCAACCTCACATTTTTTGGCAGTCTGCAAAGAAGTCGGTATTAAAGAGACGGTGACATTAAGCTACGCCACCTCGATCATTGCAATCGTTGTAGTTCGTTGGCTTGTATTGATTGTTGTGTGATCACCTTGACGAACTCTTCTGCAAAGCGTAGACGTTTCGGGTGTGCGAACATTTATGAAGTGTGAACATTGTGGTTTCGTGGCCAGGTACATTGAAGTACCGGGAGACAATGAATCTTAATTTCCATTCATGCGTCAATTTTCTATCGTTTAAGGTTGGTCACAACTTCACGGTGTAAAGAGAAGAGGAGTAGCCAGATCCACACCAATGCACTAAACTCTCAAACACGTTTGATGAAAATAAAATAAAATAAAGCATCTGTAAAGTGTCAGGTGTTGAGCAGTGTCAGGTGCCGGCGCTGCTTCCTTCGGGTGAAAGTTGGCGGTAGTGCTCGAGAGAAAACCGCTTCAACGATTTCTTCTCATTTTATTCTCCTCTCTCTCTCTCTCTCCTTCTTTCTTTTTTATGGTGTAGTTTTCTTGACAGGTTTCTCACAGGCTTCTGCTCTCTGACACTGGGAAGTACGGCCGACCGCAAACGCATACGGAGCGCTGGGAATCACGAGAAAGTGCAACTTCCAGGTTAACTCGGCCACAAGGCGTGAAATTAGGTGGGCGTAATAATAGTTGGATGGACAAGTATACCGACTGCCCCTTCTTATTACAACGGACAGATTGGCAGGCTGAGACATTTCTTTGCTTTTGCTTTGTTTCGGTCGTGGTTTGAGGGTATAGCTTTTTTTTCTTTTTGATCTTCCTTTTTTCATGCCCACCGCTCTGAGAACCGCTGAAGCGGAATATACTACGCCTTGCAGAAGGTCTTCCCCGCTCCTTTTTGTACTGAACTGCCGAATGTGCAGATAAACGCAGCGAGAGGGAACCAGAAGACGAGTTTCATTGGAAGTAACAGCTTCCGAATTCTACGGGGACATTTATGTTACTTACTTCAGTACGGAGGCATGACAACCTTGCTTGGAACAATGGCATGAACTCTGCAAAGTTGTAACATCTGCCCATCTCAAAGTTTTGCTATGCTCGCGGTGGTGATCGACACAAGGCGATAATAGAATATGCTGATTGCGACGCCCTGACACTTCTCTTGAGAACTTTAGCTCATTCGAAATACAGATTCCTGCATCGATGCCGCATGAAGGCTCAAAATAGATAAGCCGTACCATTGCCGAGTAGGTTCTTTGTGTGCAGCCTAAATTACTACGAAACGGCAGGCTTCCACGGTGACGCAAGGTTTTAATTCAGTCAGTCAGGCGTTTCGGCAAGTAAGCTGCGCGCATTCACACGGTCTTGGCTCTTGCGCTTTTTGGCACCGAAGCCTGATGGGTCAGGGCGCTCGAGCATTGCACAAGATATCCGCATTGGAAACGCATTGTTCGTCGAAACTGTTGAGCGAAAGAGAGCTCAAAGAAAGGATTATGCAGGTCTATCGGTTCTTTTGCCGGCGTATTGTCCGTGTGCATTCATAACTATCGGCAAAGGTCGCTTCGCCAACGGAGCTAATAAAACCGTTCCACTCGAACTCACAAGAGACACGCTGAGCTAAGTGCGATATCTCTGCTTTAGTTTCCTTTTTTCTTTTTAACTGAACACTGGCTTTCTTGGAAGCGTTACATCGGCGCCATCCCTTACATGAGTGAGGAGCGTAGGCAAAGGTCAAATGTAGAATGCGCGTTCAATAAGATGCCGTGAATGCGTGTAGTTATCCGGAATGCGTTGCCGTAACCTTGATGCATAACATAGGATGTGGCTGGATTCGGGGCATTATACGAGATCACGTACCTATGAACCTCTTATATATCCCGTTTTCGTGATTTCGGGACTTACAGAACCTTAACTGCTCCCTTCGAACGGAGTGAAACCGTGATTTGAACTTCATATGTTGGCCATCCAGCAAGAACGCCTTGGAGTCCCGCTATCTCCGACACAGTAAAGAACGCATCGCGCGAGGTACTTACAACGACTTACACTCCAAGAAATTCACACTCCAAGTTTCCTATATGAGATCCCAAGGGCCGTTTTTGGCGCCGTAGTTGTCTGCCGCCGGTGTCCGTAACTGCTATCGTGCGAAATAAGAGAAAAGAACGAAATAAATATCTAGGATGGAACGTGGCGGCCCAGTTTTCTACCAAATAGCCATGCCAGTGCTCGAAACACCTTCGCAAAGAGACCTTATGCAGGCGTCCTGTCGAGAAGAAAGCACGTTCGCATATTCAATATAGCGTGGTAGAAGATTGAAATAACAACCAGGCGTCACAATGATAATTGTGTAACCAGGCGTTGCACCATACGAATTGTGTAACAAGTGGGTCGTTGAATGCTTCCAACCCACTGCCAAGGGCTCTCCCATAATTCTTTATCGTCATCAGGCACAACATCAACAAAGTGCACATGATGCCTTGCAAATTCGTAGCGGGTACCTCGCTTCTCTGCAGAATGACTTATAATGGCGTAGTGGTTGTTCCCTATTTGAGAAAACTCATGATTTATGGCGTAGTGGGTACCTTGCAAGCGTACTTGTGGCCCCAAGAGAGTTTACAACGGCTTCTATCAATGCCGCTCTTCCGAGCTTATGATGTGTCTGTGCTGCGCTTTCCGCGCAGGCCTGGCATTTTTTTATTCCTAGCAGGCAATGCTTGCAGAAACAGTATGGTTTTATCACTTTTGTTTTCACGGGACGTTCGACGTGGGAAGAAATATCCTACTCTGCGTGGTGCTGTGTAAACCAGTCTGCATTACTGAAGACATACATAAAGAAAAGAAGACGGTAGACACCGCAAAGTAACACTAGCGCCACACACAACTGCTTATGTAGAACCCTTCCCGCTCTTATCCTCTTGTCTCAGATATGCCTAATTAACAATGATCGCAAGAGGAACACACGTATTATATAGCTGCACAAGAAGTCATTCTGGGCGAAGTAGTGCGACCGATGGTTTACTTTCACGTCGTTCTCTGGTCTTGTTCATAAAAAGGCTCCCAGTGCAGGTCTCAAAGAACAGTCACCTTTGCAGCAGGTAATGGTCGTCTCCCAGAATTGAGCACCAAGCCCACATGCTGTAATGTGGGCCACCACGCGCACTGTTCGTTCATTAAACATACGCCTGAAAGGAGGAAATGAAGCATCCGTCCGGCTATTAAACTGTTGCAAGTAGTGCTCTTTCAGACGTTTTAACTGTTGTCCTTTCGTTACTTCTTTACCTCATCAGTAATGCGAAACTTGCTACTAGTCCAACAATTACCTTTTATACCCTGTAATCAATGACAAATGGAACATTGGGAGCTAAAGTCGGGGTGTTTGTTACGGGTGAATTTCGTGAACCGAGGTGATTTCACTCCATTGCTTCTCGGTAATACACCAGGATTTTTTAAACTTTGGGCGGGTTGTCGGGGGGCAGTGCAGGCTATATGCGAGAAAATAAACCAATTGTTCTAGAATGTGTATTAGCCTGCTTGTTACTCTCATTACAGCTGACAGACATGAAGAAAGTTGCAGCGCCAGGAAGTCCCCCCCTTCCCGTTGACCTGACCCAGACGAGGAGCAAGGCAACAAGGGAGTCTCCTCTGACCTTACCGGAGTTGTTGCCAAAACACTTAAGACAGTATGCCTGAACATAACGTTTTTTGCATCGGAGATCAGTGTTGCAGAGTAAGCTTTGATGCATTAAGGGAGTCTTCTGTGTCACAACTAAGCATGTGACAAATAGCAAAGTAAATGCGTGGTGCCTTGGTTTGCTAGACAAACTCTGGTGAGGTTGAGACCATACGGGAGTGGAAAACCTAGGTGAATAGGAACACTTCATGCACACGCGCCACTTGTGTAATATATGTTAGAGAGATCGAGGTGTCATTATTTCTCATTGGACTAGCAATACTTCACTAAGAAGCTTCAGTTCATCGTCGGCGAGCAGTGGCCGTTATCTCGTAACGACGCTAAGCTTGTGTTGCCTCCATTCTACCAGAGGTATTATTACAATTGTAAAACAGCCCTCCTGTCCACCGCGGTGGTTTAGCGGTTACGGTGCTCGGCTGCTGACCCGAAGGTCGAGGGTTTGATCCCGGCCGCGACAGTCTCATTTCGATGTAGGCAAAATGCTAGAGGCCCGTGTTCTGTGCGATGTCAGTGCACGTCAAAGAACACCAGATGGTCAAAATTTTTGAAGCCCTCTACTACGGCGTCTCTCTTAATCATATCACGATTTTGGGACGTTAAACCCCAGATATTTTTATTGAAACAGCTCTCCTTGATTCTACCATGGCCACACATTGAAACGTAAGAACAAACTTCTGTCACATTTAGGAACCAAGAGGCTTCTTTCAATTTTTTTAATATTCCGCCTGTAAACATCGTTCAGTTTAGATTTTCTACCTATCCTTATGGCTATAAAGTTTTCAGTACATTCGTTCCCCTTTCAGGAAGTTAAAAGCACTTAAGTGGCTAATTTTCGCGACATCTGATTTCATATAATAGAGCCTTGTCTATTGTTTAATTCTTGTATTACCTAAGCGTAATCAAGTGCTGGACGCTGTGCGTTCAGCAGCTACAGGAGTCGCAGCCATTGCTCCAAGGATCTTTGCGCTCTTTATTCATATTCCTCTTAAGAAAGTAGGAAGGAATTACATAATTTACCTTGATTTACGATATTCACATGTCTCTCAATGTTTGCTTAGAAGAGGCGGACGGTTTGAGCCGTTCTTTGTGCTTCTATTACCTCCGTGAGGGTGTTGTGCACCCCTAGTTCTAGAAGCTTCTCTGTGCTAGTGCTGGTGGGAATTCTCAGTATGCATTTGATGCTTTTCCTGATCAGTACATCAATTTTTGCCACCTCCGAGCGGGACCGATTGAGAGCCGATGCGACGTAATTTATGTGACTCATAAGGAATGCATGATACAGTCTCAGGAGATTGCTCTCACTGAGGCCACCTCTGCGGTTCGAGACTCTTGTCATTAATCTGAGCATGCTCTCAGTCTTTGCCTTGAGACGGGCAACAGTTTGAATGTTGCTTCCTTTTGCATGAAGTATTAGACCTAGAATACTGACGGAGTCTACCCTAGGTATTATCTGACCAGATTTGGCATATAGCTTAATAGGAATCTCGTCGAGAGGGGTAGAGTGTCTCATGACACTGCGATTTGGTCTATAAAGAAGGAGCTCTGACTTTGACGGTGACAAGCAAAGTCCCGTGACCTGTAAGTACTATTCGGTGACATCCAGAGCTTCCTGAAGGGCACTCTCCACGGCTCCGTCGGACCCCCCCACCGCACCAAACGGTGATGTCATCCGCGTAGAGCGCGTGGTTCGTGCCCTCGACTCTAGTTAGTCTTACCGAGAGACCTCTCATCGCTATGTTGAAAAGCAGCGGTGAGACCACTGCGCCCTGCGGAGTGCCTTTAGCCCCTAACTTGAATTCTTGGGATCTTAGTTGGCCGATTTTAATAGTGGCCTTACGGTCCCTTAAGAAAGAGCTTACGTACGCGTGGAAGCGTTTTCCTAAGTTGAGGTCCGAGATGGATTCCAGAATGAACCTGTGTGCAATGCTGTCGAAGGCTTTGGCGAGATCTAACGCCAGAATACCTCTGACATCCCTGGTGCTCACGTCGATGATCTGCCTTTTGATAAGCAGCATGATGTCCTGCGTCGATAGAGAGGGCCTGAAGCTGACCATGTTATACGGTAACAGTTCCCGCTCCTCGATGTATCGCGTTACTCTGTCGCTAAGATTTTTGAGCGACATAATTTTGCTACCTACACTTCGTCTCAGAAATGACGCGCACTGCTACTCGGCGCGGCCGTGCATATGCGTAGTGACGTTTTCGGTGACTTGGCTTGGCTCGTGCATCGAGAGAATAACGACGCCGGGCCAAGCCACCCATGACACAGGCGCAGGCAACCTTGGGCGCGGGTGCACACAACGCGGTATAAATACAGGGAAGGTGTATAATGCCACATCATCTCATTGTAGCAGCTTGTTATTGTCAAAAATAGTGGTAAAGCTCAAAATAAAGGTGGTTAAGCACTGTTACAGGAACTTCTGCGAAAGCAGAAAGACGACAGCTTTCAGAAATCGCGAGAAGTGCTGGCGGCATCGCCATCAATTCTCAGTGTTGCTGGAGGAAAGGTACATGTGTGTTTAGAGCCTTTCAGACCGAAAAATACTGCTTGTAAAATAACTACGTGCTTTTGGGATTAACTACTGCAGCTACAAACACTAAGAATGGTGAGCTTTCTGTCGCGCCGTAAAAAAATGGGCCGAGAACAATCAGTTGTCGGTACCCTTTAAAACATACGGATAAGAAGTGCATAATGGCCTCAGACAAAAAAAATGAATTGTAGTTTTTCACACTGTCCATGTAACCGTGAACTGGCAGCACTAAGAAGTGCACAAACTGCATGCAAACTGTCTTTTTTCTAGATGTCCTTTTTTCAAAGCTGGATGTCACAAATTAGTGGAACCCTTTGTTGTTGTTGTTGTTGTTGTTGTCAGCAGTGAACAATGAGAAAATAATGTAAGCAATGAGACAACTTGACTGTTCTTTATTATATCGTGAGGAGGAGCCCTAACGTGGTTGCTTAAAACTGTCAAAAAGACAGGGCGGTTTCTGCAAAGTGCATTGAATATCATTACTGAAGACGGTGAATTGCCTCGCAGCACATTCTGAAATATCACGCGTTATTCTTTCATGTAAACTTTTCTAGTACACAAGAGAAACCAGTTCAGAAAGGGGTGACACAGCACTGTGTCCGCGTCGCCTCGTTTGGTACCGGTTCGTTTTGTGCGCTATAAATGTTTGCATAAACTACCAACCGGAGGAAGATTGTGCTCTGATGATGATGATATGCAGGGTTTAATGTCCCAAAATCACGATATGATTATGAGGGACGCCGTAGTGGAGGGCTCCGGAAATTTGGACCGTCTGGTGTTCTTTAACGTACACTGACATAGCACAGTACACGGGCCTCTACCATTTCGCCTCCATCGAAACGCAACCGCCGCGGCCGGGATCGAACCCGCGACCTTCGGGTCAGCAGCCGAGCACCCTAGCCACTAATCCACCGAGGCGGGCGTAAGCTTGTGCTCTCGCATGTACGAGTGGCTACTACCTTAATAAAGCTTTTGTACAGCACCTCCGAGATACTTGCATTCATCGCGTGATGTGAAGTGTCTTTTACTGTGTTCGCATTGCGAATGAAAGGCTGAAAAAAATACTCTGGAATGGCATTCAAGGTTGCACGCACTGCTGCAAAATAACGCAGGCCATTTCCACAGTTACTATGGTCTAAAAAAACTTGGCCTGCTATGTGGTTCGCTGCAGAAGCTGAGCCCGCTTTCGCCTATTAGCCTGGTACTATAGGCACCGGGCGCGGGGACTGGTGGCGCCTCTTTCGGTGGCGACGGGGAACTAATGGAATGGGAGTGCCGAAAAGGGCGCAGGCGCTTGCTGCGGGGGGCGCGGGGCTGGACGTTCGTTTCTCTTCATTGTACTCTCTTCGCTTGCGTCGTGCGCTGCCGAAATCTACGTGTGCGCGAACACTGAAGATTACAATATCTTAAGGGTCGGCGAAGGATCGAAAATAAATGGAAAACATAACAGGAACGGGGGGCGTGCAAAACTACAACTGAGGAACAAGTGCAATCGGCGAAGCATCCAGTAAAGACGAGAAGGGAATGGGAGACGTACGCTCTATTTTTTTTAATGTTAGGGGACAATGTTAACGTATAGACAGAATAACAAAGTATTAGGAAAAATTCGGCAGATCCCACGTATTGTGGGAACCGATTTTATGCGAATCAGCGAGTCTATGCTGCATTTTTTTTTTTAGCTTTAAGTCACGCGTAACGAGGTGGATCGACGTGTTTTTGTAGATGGAGTTGTGTGCACATAGTGTGCTTAATAAGCATGCCGACTACACTGACGTTTAAAGGCTAACTTGTGGTCTGACGTAATGTTAGCGCTCATGTTCGACAACAGACGTCAGTGTTATTGAAACGAAGCGCACGCTACGTTGCGATTCACATTTCGTGCCGATGCTGTGAATATCATACGCGTAGCGTTGATCAGAGTATTGTTCCGGGTCGAGCAACGCTTCAATATAGCTTGCAGATTCATAGGAGCACATATGTAATGTTTATCTGACGGTTATAAAAGCGGAGCCAACATTGAAATCAAAGGGGTACATAGTAACACAAACTTAGAAACTAAAGACACGAGAAAACAAGTACGAGGGAGCGTCCGGCCTTTCTGATCCCTCCTACTTCTTTTCTCGTGTCTATTTTCTAAGTTTGCGCTACTATGTACCCCTTTGATGTTAACCAACTCGCCCAACAAGAAGTCTTAATAAAACCAAGATTGGCGTTAAGCCGACGTAACGTCTGTTTCATATGAGTACATGAGTAATGTTTATTACCTTGTCATGAAATTAGATAGCCAGCACTGCAGCCACAATTGACGTTGGTTGCACCGACATTTTTCTTGCGCATAGGATCTTTTCAAAAGTAATTTCAAGTCATGGCTTGGATCTGTGGTAGAATATTTGATATCCGCTCAGAGTACCTGGTTTCGACTCCTGCTGGGATCCGGATTTCTATTCTTTGCATACGTCGGGTTCACGTGGCTGATGCCGGATTTTTTGGACATGCACCCGCTTAAATTATCAATGTCTGTTCTCGCCGTTCCTGGGTCGATCCACTGTGAATCACCTGTGCCTCATATCAGCATCCCGCGGCCCGTGGTATACGCCCGGTATGTGCCGCAATTGACTGGAAAGATTTTCGCGCTACTCATACCACCATATCACACCCATACAGCCATGTTCGTCTTATTTTCGTACCCACCTATGCCAATTTTGGTTAATGTCAACTTAAGGAGGCGACCACGAGAACGCCCAGACGTAGGCGGCTAGATAGAGAAATAGAGGCATTTATAGATAGAGATAAGAAATGCTTTGCGTTTAAAATAGAAATAGGAATGGGGATACGTAGATCTAGCTCCACATCGTAGCTTATCGCATTGAACTTCGTCTGCGGGGTGCACTTGCAAAGCAATTTGCAGTCGTTGTCGCTTTTATATTCCTTGATGTCAAGCACGTGGCCAGCTTCGTGCAAGCGGTGACCCTTCTCTAGAGCAAACGCATGAAAACGCGTACGCCGGCTGGTCAAGCGTTGAAAGCCGCAACGCAATGTAAGTGGCATCGCGATTAGTGCACGTGCGCTGTCAGTACTCGCCTTCCCGCCAGGAGCCCAACAATGAGGAGCAGCGAGTTTGGCAGTTAAAATACAAAGATATTTATTTTACAACATTTTCGCCAATCGGGCCGGTCTCATTTGCAGTCCCGAAAGGGAGGAGGCATCGTGCCTCTGGTCCGCCTCCAAACGAAAGCAAACGCATAAAAGCACAGCACCGCGCAAAGAAGCCTAGTCGATTGACGTTCCGACGGTGCTCCTGGGTGTGAAGACATGAAAAAAAACATGTGTCATCCTTTCTTGATGACTTGGCGACCATTGAATGCTGCCACGACCGCAAACGACTGCGGGGGAGTCTCCCTGGAGCCCGACGAGTGGCCCCGTTATCTGAACACATGTCCGACAATCGAACGCTTCGTGCTTTGTTCAAGAAACACTGTTGCTGTCGCTTCTCTTTGCCTTGGGCGACAAACGAAACAGCTTACAGCTTGCGATTGTCTAAAAAGAAACGCCGCCGCTACTACTTGAATACGTTGCCGAAAGTAGCAGAGCCTTCTCCGCGTCGTCTGCTTCACATGCCAGTGCTTTCGCTGCCGCCGCTAGGGGCGCTTTTCGGGAGGGGCGCCGCTGGCGCCGTACGACGGCCGCCCGGTGCCTATTGCCTGGCACACCGACGGTGACGCCAACTTTTTCGGCGGCGGGCATCGCGCCCAATACAGCCTGTGCGGCCCCTCGAGTCTGTGACGCAATTCTACAGTTAATGACAGAACATTTCCTCCTTTTCCATTTACCGTTCCGTTTAGAAAAATAAGAACAACGTTTATGTCGTAGCCCCTTTCCGCTGCCAATAAGGTAGGGAGGATATATGCGGCCGCGAAGTGAAAAAGTGAGCAGGTTGTAGACAAAAGGCGGACAGACATTTATTTCGTAAAGCATACCAGTAAAATTATAGACGACTGTACTTGTCGTCTTCCTGCTGCGGCTGCTTCAACGTAGGGCAAATAGGCCGTTGTGTTAATAAGAGGTTAATTGAACGTAGAACATCGTTAGCCGGAGGATCGGCGTCTAATATTTTGTTGCATTGTCGCAACTGTAGAATCGCGCGAAAACTTCAGAAACGCGCAGCTTTGCGTGGACACACGACCGAGAAAAAGCTCTGTATATGAATCGCTTTGGAAGCGCATGCGTGAATAGCCAGACTTCGATCAACTTAGTGCAGAAGAACTTCGATCAACCTAGGGCTATACATTAATGATATAGTTACTGTCATTGATCCTAGCATTCAAATTAGATTGTTTGCAGATGACTGCGTGCTGTTTCATGAAATCACTTCAACTAACGATCAGTACCATTTTAACTCTGCTCTTGCTAACATTTCCGATTGGTGTAACATATGGGATATGCAGCTTAATATTGATAAAACCGTCTACCTTCGTTTCTCTCGCCGAAAAGCTGCCCTTTCCTTTACATACAGGTTAGGCTCATTACCACTGCATGAAGAAACCCTATACAAGTACTTAGGTGTCACTCTTACTAATACCTTATCGTGGAATGCACATATAGATAATATTTGTTCTTCTGCATTCCGGAAATTATACTTTTTAAGGCATAAGCTCAAAAATTCGCCTCCAGCTGTAAAATTACTTGCTTATAATACACTAATTCGGCCAAAACTTGAATATGCATGTGTTGTTTGGGATCCGTTCACTAAAACCAATATTACCCGTCTCAAGAATGTACAAAGAAAAGCTGTCAGATTTATTTATTCTAAATTTTCTCCGTATAACTCCCCCCACTGAACTAATGCAGGTTAATAGCATTCCGTGCCTTGCACTAAGAAGGAAAACCGCACGTTTAGATTTTCTTTACCTGCTTTGGCAATCGGAAACTAGCAATTAACCCTTCACCCTATCTTTCTTCAACATCAAGACATATTCGCCATCATCACCATAATTCAATGACACCATATTTTGCTCGAACATATTTATTCAAATTTTCTTTTTTCCCTCGCACTGTAACAGACTGGAATGATTCTTTATTGCCTCCCGTCCCGTTGTGATTGTTTCAAACTGTATTGCCTATGTTTATGTTTGCTTTGATTTTTTCCTTGTTTTTGCCTTCACCCTGCTTGGACCTGTATAAGGTCCGCAGTATTGAATAAAGAAGAAGAAAGAAAAAGAAAAGCCTGAACAGTTATCTCTGGTGTGTACCCGCACATGTGCCAAATCGACGGGAGGAGCTGCCATTCCTGAGCATGCGCAGCTATCATTTCTAACAAACTGCGCAGCAGGACAGGCCACAATGTCCTGCTGGACGATTCGTTAAAAGTGATCGCGAGCCAACTCGCCCCACTTTCAACGCTAGTTATGCGCAGATATGCTATGTGTCTACCCTCTTTTCCTCCACACAGCGGCCCTTTAGTTGACAGCCGGGGTTTACGTTGACCGCTTCTCCTCTTTTGCCCGTGCCTGCACTACATACTTACCTTCCTTCGTGTTAAATCTATACAAAATGGCTTGCCCGTTTGCAATTATAAGTATTTTTTCAACGCAACTTAATACTGCCATGATGAAAGATATAGCTAAAATGAGGCTAGAAGAATCGTTCGTGGCGAGAACGTTGAGTGTGAGGGTCGAAAAAAATACTCTTTGCAGACTGCTAGCAAATTAGATAATGCGATGGTTACCATACGTCCGTAGAGAAATGTGTCTCTATACGATATCGGCCACCACAGTACTCACTGCTACTTTGCGCACGCTGAGCCATAACTAAGAGAGTGCAGCAATTCTTTATTGACATTAAGCCACAAGCAGAGTCACACCGAAAAAGCTTTCTAAAAAAATAATAACTAATAATAATTTAGGTTTTATGTCCCAAAACCACGATATGATTATGAGAGATGCCGTAGTGAAGGGCTCCGGAAATTTCGAGCACCAGAGGTTCTTAAACGTGGGCCTAAATCTAAGCACGCGGACTTCGTCCATACCGCGACCTTCGGGTCAGCAGTCAAGCACCATAAGCACAGAGCACACTGCCCATAGAAATCCGTTGAAAAGTGCGGTAAGTGACTTCAAGGCGCATCTTCAGTTTTCCACCGCGAACAGCACGGGTAGCAGTAATAGAAAATTATCACCAGAGCTAAGTAATATGCCAAATAATAAGTAACTTTAAGCATTTCGAGAACGTGACCGCACTGCCTCACGCCATAACTTACGATATAAATTGATCGTCCCCACTGCGCCGCTCTGGCTGAACGGAAGTAGGAAGCGCGAACAAAGGCGCTGTCAGCTCCCTGTGTAGGCAAACGGCGTCTTTAATATATATATATATATATATATATATATATATATATATATATATATATATATATATATATATATATATATATATATATATATATATATATATATATATATATATATATATATATATATACACCCTTATATTGCACCACGGACAGGATAAGGTTAAGTGAGCTATAACGGTGTATGAAAGTGCGCTGTGTCTTGCAGGCATACTTAGAAAACTGCTAAAAAAAATGGCTCAAAATCTTATTGTAAAGTTCAATAGGAGCTAAGTGCACACAACTAATCATATACATTGAAGTTGCTTGAAGTTGGTAAAAATGAAAGAAGGTGTCTGAGTATCCGACTGGTGTAAAATCTTTTCAAAACCTTCTAGCAGTCTTCAAAGAGAGCTCGGGCCCGATCTTACTTTCTTTCGTCTGCGCAAACTTCGTGGGGCTTTTCTCCGACGAAAAGCAGCCTTTCATGTCCAAGGAAGCTTGACTTCAACCGTCTTCGTTTAGGGTACTTGTGAAGAGGCGGAAGACGCCGTAAAATAGACGCCGCCGCCACACGGTTGCAAGGCCTGTCTCGAGGTTTTACAAAAGTCGGGGATCAAAAGAACACTCTCGAATTAGCGCCATTCAGCACTTCCTAGTGGTACTCGGGTGTTTATTTTATTCTTCTAAGGTGGCGAAGCAGCTGAGTGAAAAAAAGAGTGTAGCTTTGAACATCTTAGAATGTCAGCTTGTCGAGTTCAGGGAAAGCATCGAAACGGAGTGTTCAGTTATCGAGGTCTCTTTCTGTTTTCTTTTTTCCCGCCTATACTCGAGACTTGGTCCACAAAACCCTATTTGGAAAATTTATTTGTACATTTATCGGCTCCTTGCACAAACAAAATGCCGTTACGAAGTTTTCGTATATCACACCAGTGCTGCTAGATCAAGTAACTTGGGATTCGAAGAAAAAAAATGAAAGGATATTCTGATTACCATCGACGCAGCTTCAACAAAATCAATACCAGCAACCCCCGCTCTTATTTTGACCATAATCGCCCGCCCAAGTCATGCAAAACATTGGAAATTTCCGTTTATCGAAAACATTTTGGGTGTGTGTGTGCGTGTGTGCGTGTATGTGTGTGTGCGCGCGAACGCGCGATTGTGTGTGTGTGTGTGTGTGTGTGTGTTTGTGTGTGTGTGTGTGTGTGTGTGTGCGTGCGTGCGTGCGTGCGTGCGTGCGTGCGTGCGTGCGTGCGTGCGCGCGCGCGCTATATATATGCAATCTCTCTTGTCACGGTAAATGTGTATCGGCACCCTACAACTTTGCTTAAACCACCCTCAGGAGCTAAATGTTCTGCAGCTGCCGTAAACTGTTGAAAGCTTCAGCGCAAGGTGGATCTACATGTATTTTTTAATACCGGAGCTGTTTGAGCTTTAGTTACACCCGTGGCCGACGACCGCTGAAAACTCGACACAGCTGTGCAAAATGAAGTGGAAGTATAGCATAGGTGTGTATAGAATAGCAGAGGAATGGGTGGGAAAGGAAAGGGAGGAATAATGTGAGGGTGAGGATTAAATGAAGGAGGGGAGAGGGTAAAGCATAGCATAGCCGTGTATAGTACAGTACAGCAAGGGGGGTGGGTTAGAGGAGTGAGAATGAGGAGGAGGGATTTGAAGGTGAGGAGGAGGGAAATGAGGAAGGGGAAGGGTAGAGCACAGCATAGCCATGCATAGTATAGTATAGCAAGGGGCGGGAAAGGGAAGCGAAAGTGAGGAGCAGGGAAGGCCGCCAGCCTTCCATGGTCGTCGCACCACTAGTGCGCTCCTGCCCCGGTATTCTTTTAGGTTTCAATTTCTTATTTAGAATATAAACAGTTTATGAAATATATTCATTGTGGTTGTAGTTTGACAAATGTACACTCTTAATCAGGTCCTAATTAAAAGCTGGCCATATCCAGGAAACCACACGAAAAATCTCCGGTTTCCTGGTTATATCCAGCACTTTAAGCAGGACTTGATTAAGAGTGTAGGTGCTACCTCACCGCCTGAAAAAAAGTTGCCAGTAATTACAAGGTTGACGTGGTTTTCAAGTCGTGTCGAAAACTTAGAACAATCTGTGATGCAGTTTCAAGAAACGGCCAATGACGATTATTTCCGAGCAAGCCGCATGTAATGTGAAGCACAAAATGAAATGTAGAGCACTAAGTCGGGCTAGCTGGTTTAAATTCATAATGAGGACTAAAACTGCGCTAAAGAAACAGAGACAAAGACGAGGAAAACAGGACTCGCGCAGCGCCTGAGCGAGTCCTGTTTTCCTCGTCTTTGTCCTTGTGTTTTTAGCGCAGTTTTAGTCCTCATTATGAAAATGAAATGTGTTCTTTGTGTGTGTGGGGTGGTATACTGCTTCACCGCCAGTTGTGGGAAGGTATGCGCAGGCCAAACTGAGAGGTGCCTCATTATAAGATTTCATGAGCATCACAGCTGACTGAACAGCGCACTTATTCCTATTTGGCAATGCACTGCAAGAGCTGTGTTTGCGCACCGGTATTTGGTGAACCGTCAGTGATCCTTCATCATAGCCAGAGGGCACGTGAGGTTGTGGAAGGATACCAGATCAATAAACATGGACAATTGATGTATCAGGAAGTTTTCCGTGGAACTATTAGAAAATGAAATACAGTTGTTGGTAAAGGTGTAGGCATGCGCGGACTGCATCAATAAAGATTGCAAAAGGGCACATCACCCTGTTGGTCGTGTCTTCTTCTCTAATCAGTTAGCAGAATGTGTAGTCTTTTGTGTTATCAGGCTGGAGATTGCCGTGGTCGCTTTGTATGTTAGTTTTTAACATGTGATTTGTGTGATTAAAAAAACCAGTTGAAGTTTAGCGCCTGTCCTATATGGTCCTTTTCTCTTCTGTCTACGTTGGTACAATGAATCCACAATGACCGCAATGAATCCTCACAAACTAGCCCAATTTGCAGTTCTGTTAAATAATATATGTTGTCACATAGCAGTGATAATGCAGGTGTGTGGACGATAGCGGGCTAGAAAACAGGAAATAATGTTTACTTCAGGCTCTGATTGGGCTGATCTGCTCCCGGGAAAAAGAAGTCAACCGCCAGGAGGTTGTCAAAGAACTGAATCGGTGTTCTCGGTTGCTCTCACCTTTAAACTCACCAATGTTTCCGAGAGAATGCGGTAAGTAGACAAGTTCGCACGCACCGCGCGTTCCCGCAACCCGCCGGATCCGAACAAGTCTGGACGCGTCGCGCGTTACAGGCCATGCGTTAGCATTTATGATTGCGGCAATATTTAAAAAAATATAGAATCCACTTTCTTTGAGTCCTGTTGCCAGGATGTAGGAGCGTCAGTCAGCGTCAGTCGTGACGCCAACAGGCAGAAAAAGAGTGTTCCACACTCGCCGTCATGGCTACTGGCGGCGCTGACTGATGCTGCCACGCATAAGTTCACATATATACCCCATAAAGTGGACGGGGGATATGGCCGCTGCGGTAGCTCAGTTGGTAGAGCATCGGACGCGCTATTCGAAGGTCGCAGGTTCGGTCCCTGCCCACGGCAAGTTATCCTTTCCCCCCGCTTTTTTTTTCACATTTACATTACATTTACTACTAATAACATCCCCTATATTTTCCTTGGCATTATTGTCCGTTAGTTCTCATTCATATTGTGTCTGACAAAGAAAAACGAGCCCTTCAAAATGTCGACTTCTTTTCCATATATTTATAGATATAGCTATATATACATATACCTTTTATATTGTACTCGTTGGGGTGGAGGCCACACGCACCGTGTGCGGACGTGAATTTTGCATGAACAGTTGGGACCTTAACGCCGAGTCGAGTTGCGCCGCTGGAAATATGCTAAGTCACTTGTATGTTTCTTGTTTGCATGATTATTTTGCTTATAAGCTGATGTGCTATGAGTTGCCGCACGACGCAATCGTTTGAAGATGCGCAGCCGTGCTGCCTACGCAGCCACATTTGGAGCAGATTATCAAGAGTATGTTCCAAATGTGGCACAAATTCGTCGACGTTTGCGTGTGTTTATACTTTCGCGAACCGCCGCTTTCGTGAGAGAGGAGCAACGACAAGCAAAGGCCGATCGATCGCGTTCTCCCGCGCGTTCGCGACGTTTTTCTGTTAAAGTTCAAGTTAAAATGCGAACCTCGAATATCTCTTCTCTCACCAGCCATTCGCTAAGTCTACCTTCTGTCGCCAGAAAGGCAATCCAACTGCACAGAATAGCGAGAAACTAGGCTGAAGTCGCACGCCGACCACATTTCCGAACAAACGAAATGCCAATCTCGCTGACAAAGCCAGTTCCGCGATGGTGACGGTATTTTTTATTTGGTTAAAAGGGTATTACCTTGTTCCCGGCATTCTCACGGCATCATTCAGCTGAGTAATAGCATCCCAAAACAACGGCAAAAAAAAAAAAAAGCAGCGCCTAGCAGCCGATATGCAAATATTCGATTGGTCTCGTCCTTCCGCGCCCAACAAAGTATGGCGGAAGGGCGTTTGCAGGTATAGGAGACAGATGTCGCTCTGCATTTTGAATACCCCTGGTTGCACTAGAATTCCTTGTTTATTTCTCGGGAAGAGAATTTCGTAGCTAACAATAGCGCACGAAAGGGTTTCGGAATGTCGCCCCAGGTGCACTTTCGTCTCATGGCGCTCCGAAGTCTTTTGAGCAATAAGACTCTTCTAGAAAGAGAGTTTCGCCCGCAGACGAATGACACGGGAGGATATCCTTGGCTGAAGCGGTATGTCATGGAAGCGGAGTATAATATAAGCCCAAGTTGAAGAAACACTGCGTCTTCCGTTGCGAAAGTATGTCGCGACGAGCGATTGCAGTTGTCCGTCGAAGAGAGCGGTATGGGCATCCCTAATTTACCATTTCGTTTGTCCTTCGGACTTTCCCGCCGAGATGAAACTTTTGTTTTGTCGCGTGTGATTGGGCGTGGCATTTACCAATGCATACTCTCATCTCATTGGAATGGCCAACAGTGCGGCATGCAACTTATGCGGCAGTGAGGAGACGATTGAGCACGTTTTATGACACTGTCCATCCTACTAGACTCAACGACGTGTTCTAGGACCCAAACTCGATCGTCTACATAAAAGACCGCTATCAGAAACGAAGATCCTGGGATCTGGGTCCATGGTTTCCTGCATCCACAAGGAGGAGGAGGAGGAGGAAGAGGAGAAAAGGAAGGACAGGGAGGTTAGCCAGTTCTCAGACTGGCTGGCTACCCTGTGCTGGGGAAGGGGACAAGGGGAATAAAAGATGACAGAACCTGCATCCACAAAGCCACGAAAGCCCCTCTGAGCTACCTGAAAGTGACCAGACTTCACGAGCTTCTATGAACTACCAGTGCGAGTTCGTATTGTGTGTTTTAGTTAATAAACAGTTAGTGAAAACACTAACTGTTCATTTATTATTTTTTATTTTTCCTGTTATTTCTCCTCTATTATTGCCCCTTTCCTCCAGCCCACGTGTAAGGTATCCAACCCAGTCGAAGCTTGGTTAGGTCTTTCTCCTTCGGTTCTCTCTTCCGCTCTCTCTCTCTGGAAACGGAAACTAAGACCAGTCGTCCGCAAGAAATGCAATAGCGTTCTCAAAGTCTTCTGTGCTGAGGATGGTCTCAGCCAGTATTCCAAGACCCTTTCCTCTTTTCCTTTTTAACACGAAAGTGTTTTATGCCGGGGTCCACCACGGCTCCTCTGACTTATTTCCGTCACGGATATGACGTTGTAAAATATAAACTAACATATTGAGATCAAAGAAAATTTAGAAGAAAAAATTCCGTCGCTGGTCGTCGAACCTACGACTTCTCGCCCCGCAGCGCGCGGCGCGAAACCACTCGGCCACGGGAGCGTACGTACCTCAAATTGCTAACGGCAAGCTATTTATATACACCATATACCGTTGGCGGTCCTCATAGCTCGTCGACTACAGCGCGTTTTCGTCATCACTAGCGAGATGGCGCAAAGGTGGCACGGAGTGCGCGCTCTGAAGGTCGTCGCGCCTCTCGCTGCAATGAGCGCGCGCCTCCACGGGCGTGGTCGCTCGTCCGCGCGCGCTTATCTCTTGATCGGGGCATTGCGGCGCTTTATAAGTCGTGCTTCCACCGCAAGTTTGCTCTGAAGTTACAGTGGTTAAAGAGTGCGCGAAGGTCGCTTCGCTCGCCGCAGCGGCCGCGTTTACGAAAGGAGCGCGCTGCTCACACACGAAATGACCATTGTGGCAGTTGTTCGCACTCGTCTTGTGTATACTTGTGCGCTCGTTTCGTGCGTCTTTCTTTGTGTGTTAGAGCAGCGCGCTTTAAGTGTCGAGCTGTGACCGTCCGCGCTTGTCCTGTGTATGCTCATTTCGTGCGTCCTTTCTGCTTGAGGTGCGCGCTGCATGTTTCGAGCTGCTTGCCGTTCTTCGTGTCACATTACAATTTGTTGCTGTAGCATTCATTTAGAAATTTTGTGGCGAAACAATGCACAATAAACGCTCAACTACTTCTGTGAATACACGTTTCACTTTCGTGTTATACCGATTCCTTTGACAGAGGAATCAGCTATGTTTTTTTCTCCATCGTTTCTGGGTGAAACCAACATTTTTAAATTGTCAGTTAACTTTACACGCGTCCCATACTCAATTATTGGGAATACAAAACTATAAAATTTGTAAAGAGCCATTGTTTCCTCATGCTTAACATAGGCAGTCAGAAGGCCATATAATGACAAGGTCAGTGATAGAGACGAAGCTTATTTATAGCGGATATCCGGTTCCTTTAATAGCTTCTGTCGCAGAAAATGTTTTGAAGTATTTACTCAGCAATAAGAATCTCGCGAAAAATGCTGAAGATAAAACAGGCATACATATGTAGTTCCATATATATACAAGCTTTCGCATACTCTCAAGAATATAGGGGAAAAGCACGGCGCTAGGGTTGCTTTTTAAATGCGAAGCATTTCTTAGCGAACTTCGGTGACTTTGAGAGTATCTATCTATCCAGCCGCCTACGAATTTGCGCTCTCCAGACGGTATCGTGAGTTGGATTTATACCAAAATTGGCATGACATAACATGACTGTATGACTAACATAAATGACTGGTAATGTCATGAAAACCACGACTTGTCATGAGCGTAATGGTGTACATGCCATGGCCGTGGTGCTCTAGTGGCCATTTCGTTAACCTGATATATACCAAAATTGGTATGAGGAGACATTTATGCATGACTAACATCAATGCCAGGTGGTAATATGCAAGTAATGACGCGCTGTCAGGTATACCATGACATATATGCCATACCCATGGTGCATTAGTGGCTGTTTAACTAGCTTGATATGTACCAAATTTTGTACTGGGTGACATGACTGTACAACGAATAATAATTACAGGTGGTAACATAACAATCATGATATCCATGTCATGTACAAAGTGATTTACTCGCCGCGCTCATGGTGCGCTCACGGCCGTTTCCCTAGCTTTATACACACAAAATTGGTATTACGCGACGTGACTATATGACGAACATTAGTGACAGGGGGGTAAAATGAAAATAATGACATTCATGTAGTGTACAGCATGACTTGCATGGCACGCTCATGGTGCGCTCGCGGCCGTTTCGCTCGCTTGATATACAGGAAAACTGGTATTGCGCGAGGTGACTTTATGACGAAAATGAATGACAGGTGGTAACATGACAATCATAGGCGTGCGCAGGGTTCCCCTTCAGGGGGGGGACCGGGAGGGGCGAAGGTTCATCGCAGCGCCCCCCCTTCTTATTAAGTCAATGTATGGGGCAGAATTTGCGCCCCCCTCTCTCAGGTGACTAGGGGTGGCGGCCGCCCCCTCTGCCCCCCCCTCGTGCGCACGCCTATGATGACAATCATTACATGCGTTACATGTGCATCATGATTTACATGCCCCGCTCGTGGTGCACTCGCAACCGTTTCACTAGCTTGATATGCACCAAAATAGGTATTGCGTGACGTGACTCTATGACGAACATAGATGACAGGTGGTAGCATGAAAATCATGACATGCATGTCATTGACGGCATGCATGATATGCCGCGCTCATGGTGTCCTCGCGGTAGTTTCGCTGGCTTGACAAACACCAAAATTGGTATTGCGTGACGTGACTACAGGACAAACATAAATGACAGGTCCTAACATGTAAATCGTGAAATGCATGTTATGTACAGCATCATTTGTTCCTTGCTGGTTGCTTGGCATTACATCGATTCCCACAATGCGTGGGATCTGCCGGTTTTCCAGCCGTGTTGAATTAAGCTTAAGGGCTTATGTCAGCAAGGTAATAATCTTCTAGAACTGGGGCCTCAGGCCCGTATTCACAAACCAACCTTCTCTTTATCGCGCGTTTTCCTTATCGGGTTTTGTGCCTTTAGTGCGTTTGATAAACCAAGTAGGCCGGTATTCACAAACTAATCTTGTACTTATCATTTTCCCTGTCACCGTTCCTGTGCCTTTACGACGCATGCAGAGTGTGCATAAACTTAAGGAAAACAGGAGATACGGGTAAGGCTGGTGTGTGAATACGGGCCTTAAACATGCGGCCCGCGGACCTTTCACTAGCGGCCCGCACATGAGCCTCTTCATCCGATTTTAAAAATTTTCTTAATAAGTAAGATCATTAGCTACAGAGACGTGACTGTTTTCAAGTATTGTCGTCGTGAGACACCCCATGTGTTTACAACAGGGTTACATTTGTTCCAACTTAACCGTGAGGCAAAAATACTGTATTTCAGAATTGGTGTGCACATTTCAGTCATGATGATCATTATGGATGTTTTCATAAACCTGACGTCAAATATCCATCTGAAATGACCCATATATGCAAGGGATATGGGAAAGGCCTTCCATCATATCGCAACATTAGATGACATATTGCTCCCCCCAGTCCCTCCCCTCCAACATTTTCAGCGGGAGACTATATCTTGTGACTACGGCCCGCTCTGTGCATTGCAGGCGTCGTGAACCAAGCGAAACGCCGACAGCACTCGAGAGCTGCGCACACTACTCTGTGCATTGCAGGCGTCGCGAACCAAGCGAAACGCCGACAGCACTCCAGAGCTACGCACACTACTCTGTGCATTGCAGGCGTCGCGAACCAAGCGAAACGCCGACAGCACTCCAGAGCTGCGCACACTACTCTGTGCATTGCAGGCGTCGCGAACCAAGCGAAACGCCGACAGCACTCCAGAGCTACGCACACTACTCTGTGCATTGCAGGCGTCGCGAACCAAGCGAAACGCCGACAGCACTTGAGAGCTACGCACACTACTCTGTGCATTGCAGGCGTTGCGAACCAAGCGAAACGCCGACAGCACTTGAGAGCTACGCACACTACTCTGTGCATTGCAGGCGTCGAGAACCAAGCGAAACGCCGACAACACTCGAGAGCTACGCACACTACTCTGTGCATTGCAGGCGTCGCGAACCAAGCGACACGCCGACAGAGCTCGAGAGCTACGCGCACCACTCTGTACATTGCAGGCGTCGCGAACCAAGCGAAACACCGACAGTCCCGTTACGACAAACGAAACCAGCATCAGTGCACGTGCCTGCTGATTACCAAACTCGAGCGAACCCCGAAAATAGATCGCAAACGCTTCGTCCATCTCCTGCCAGTCCTACCCGCGTAGTCGAACGGCCACCTTTTACCAGTACAACATCCTTAGGAAGGCCTACATCATTGTAATATGGAAAAAAGAGGACGGTGGAAACCATGCATAACATACGCTGCTGAAAACTGCAAGGAGAAGCCACAAAATAGGAATTTGTAAATGACCTATTAACAGTGTAACGACGTTCGGGATCGACAGCAATGAAGGGATGAGCTGGACATCTGTGTTCATTGTGCAGAGGTCCACAGACATCCTAAATTTGCTTCATAGGTGAATGTTATGGACAACGAATGCCGATGGCTTCACTATTCACAAGGCAGACGCTGTGTGCCCCTGCGGCTAGTGCAAGCAGTCTTAAAAAACTTCAGCGCGGCAGAATATGTGATGCAACTGCACACGGAGTGCTTACAACGGAATCTCTTGATGATTTGATTTTTCGCATAATATCATGGGAAAAAAGTTAACTATAAGCCATGCCACAAAAAACTTATAGGTACACTCTGTATACTAGCAGTGGTGTGATGTACGAAAAGAATGCTATGACAAATAGTTATTTTTTTCTTCCTTTCGGCTGTTTATAAGTATTCCTAAAAACTGCACGTGGTGCAAGCGGTTCGTTAGAATTTTTATCTAGGTCAGGGTATTTACAACAAAGGTCACCAATTCGGCTTTTCCCCTCTATTTCTCATCCTGTGTCAAGGTGCTACTATGCTGAAGAGAGCTGGTACATATACAGAAAGGTGTACGATGGGCTTTGTCATTAGAGCATACTTTAAATATTAATAAACAGCGCAATCAAAACAAAGGGAAGAGAGCGTTCTGTTGTCTGTCTCCTGTCTTTTTGTTAATGCGCTCCCTATGGAAACGGAACTTACGCTGCAAATCAGTTTCCTTCACTCTAAGAAAAAAAAAGTCACAGTTTCGCCACAAGGCGAAGCAATGAATGCGATAGCAACAAAGTGGAATGTCAAGCGACGAATGGCAAGCAGGTCGAAACGTGCAGCGCGCTGCTCACGCACACATGACGCACGAAAACAACACGCACAGGACGAGAGCGAAGTAAAAACATTCACAGCTCGACACTAAACGCGCTGCTCAAACAAAAACGACGCACGAAACGTATTCACAGGTACAGACGAGCGCGAACTAACAAGTGTCACAGTTCTTCGCTGTGTTTGAAAAGCGTGCTCTTTTCGCAAACGGGGGGGGACTGCAGCGAGCCATGTGACCTTCGCGCTCCCGGTAACTAAAACGCTATCGTTCCGCCTAAGCCCCATTCTCCGCCACCGCGAGATAAGCGCGCGCGCGCACGGGCATCTACCCCCCCCCCTTCGGGTAAAGTGCGCGCCGGAGAGCGCGCGTCGCGACGAACGGGGCAGCTAAGCCCCGCCGAGCGCGGCCTTTGCGCCATCTCGCTGGTAATGCTGAAAACACGCTGAAAACACGCTGAAAACTCGCTGTACATAAATAGCTCGCCGTTTGACCGTTGAAGGAGGTTCGCCTTCGTGGCTGAATGGTTAGCGCCGAGCGCTGCAGAGCGAGAGGTCCATGGTTCGATGCCGCGCGTCGGAAACATTTTTCTGAATTATTTTTCTTTGAGGTTTTTATAAATATATAGATACATATACATATACGGCACATGACGCCGACGCCAATGCCGACGGCGAAAAACAGCCGAGAGTGTCCATATAATTGCTATCGCAATAAAAGAGTCAAAAAGAGGATTACGAAGCCATGATTCTCTTCGGGTATTCACTTGACCCCTTTTGGATGGTAGACGCAGAGAAAGAGGGTTGGCAATTCGAGAGGAGTTACAGAACTCTCGTGAAGCGCGTTTCGATTGGCTTCCGTTATGAAGGCGCCGCCGTATACGCCATACATGTTGCGCGTTTGCTGTTCGGCGCCGTTCGGATGGGCACACACTCTCGCACTGGCGCCAGGGAGCCTGCGCGCCAGGCGAGCCACGCGGCGCCTCCACCTGCCTCCGCCTTTCCGCCTGCTCTCTCTTCTCCTCCGCCTTTTGGAATGCGGTGTGCGGTGCGCTGGTCGCGCGTCTTGTAGTTTTGAGTTCGAGCGAACATGCGTATTTGCAGTGGCGGTCACGCCAGGCTCCGTGCTCGAAGTGACGCTTGTAGTGAGGAATATTCTTGAAGTTGCGGACACGGACTACGTGCGCCTCTTAACGGTGGGGGGTACTGCTTTCGTAGGTACTAATTACACAGCTTAAGCTGGGCGTCTGCAGCAGCTCTGCGGAAGTAGGCTGCCAGCCATATCCAACTGTAGCCTGCGTCCGCGATGCTGTTGCAGTTGAGTTGAGACCGCTATGCGCGTTGTTGTGTAAGTGATTGCATGGCATTAAGGGCGATTACTTTGTGATCGCACATTGTGTCTGAACTGCTGAAAGTGCTTGATATGGTTTTGAGATGCGCTTTAGCAACGTCATAATAGACACTTTTAGTTTAGCGTAATTAACGAGCCCACGTACGCAGCATGGCTACGGGAGAGAAGTGCGCAGGCGCTGTACGTAACGTATCTATTTCACGGATGCGTGCGGACGCCCGAAAAAAATCCGGCGCACGCAAACGTAACGAGACGTAGCGCTAGCTACGTGACACTATCGCGAGATATCGAATGGAAGAGCAGCCAGATTGCAAGATGGCACAGAATGTAAAAACGTGGATCCAATGATTCAGCTTGACTTGGATGCCAGTGGCCGTTATAACGGCCGCTACCGCAGGATGGCGCTAAGAAGCACTCGAAAGCTGTTTCATTTCACATATGATACGTCTAGTTGAACGAAACGCATCCCGGTACGGTCGATACGGTAAACTAAAAGTGTTGCTGAGCGCTTCGTTTGCTGCGTACGCATCGTATCCTGCTGCGTACGTAGGCTTGTTGCGTACGCTCAACTAAAAGTGTCTAATATTTCCATCGATACTCGAGTGTGCAGCGTGATTCCACGCGTGGAAACGTGAAAAAAAAAAAAAGTCTGACGCACTGTATATAATGACGTTAGGCTTTACAACAGAATCGAGTGAATGTGACAGTGGGAGCTATGTGAGGTAATTCTAACGTATGCCATGTCTCATGTCGACGCAGACGGCGTCCGCGTGCGTTGCTGTCGTACGGGCGCTCGTACAACTGAGTATTTAAGAACGGGTTACGTTTGTAGAACACGCTGTCAGTAACCGCTCACGGCGTGCCCCTGTCTGCCGGAGGATGCGCTTGGTTGTGGCAATATGCCGGCGCAAAGCCGGGCTTATTCTGGAAGCACTTTTTGAAGCGACTTAGTAGAAAAGGAGGGCCTTCATTTGTGCATAACCAGTGCCTATCGCGAAACGCGGTTCCCGCCTTCTATTACGTGAAAATTTGTTTTCGTTGCGAAATATTTAAAACGAAACACTCGTGTCAGATGTGCGTACAGTAACGGTGTGTTGAACAAAGGGTGGTTTAAATAAAACTAATCAGTCTGTGTGTTTGTGTGTTGATTATTCCCAGGGCAACGAAGGTGTCGCTATGGTCTGGCGCTACACCTCTAATGATAGGAAAATCAACAGCGGCGTTGGTAATGTCAACGAGGCACTCGGCCCTACATTTCCTTTGGTTGGACAAGACGACGTAGGAAAAGAGGTGAGTGGCACCCACGCAAAGGAGCCTAAACCTTTGTTGTTTAAAAAAAAGCTCACATCATCTTGTGCTACAAGTTTGTCACCAATGTTTTACACGATAACGGCAAAAACCACGGTTCCTTACCATGCCCCTTTGCATTTGTTTTGTTCTGAGCCTTCATTATGTCTGTGTAAATCACTTACTGTGTAGGTATTGCAAAATCTTACTATGATTCCGTGTCCTTATTATGATATCACGTTCTTCTTTTCAGGTACCATTTTTTATGGCTGCTCACGCTGAAGAGGAGCGACAACATAGCAAGTCACAAGTCTGATTCCTCCAGCCTTCACGACTTTTTGATTCTTAATCATAAGGAATAAATATGGAAACATGATACCGATATCTGCTGTTTATTTTGCACGACATGACACTATGCATATCACAGTCACACATTTTGGTTGGTTATACTCATACAATCATGTAAATGAGGAATACCTCAACTGCTTCAACTTTACTAGAAATGATGTGTTTTGAGGAGTTTTATTAAAATAATGCTAAAATTGAACTGTCCTTTTCTTGCAGTGGCTGGGCACAACGGCAAGTATTAATGGAGTTGCTTAAAATGAGTACTTCACTATTTCCAGCAGTAGTCGCGCAAAAGTAGAGCATGGGTCAATTTAAGCTTAAAATAGCCGTAGAGTCGCTTGACGCTTCGGTGGGTGTCAATTGACCCGCGTAGGAGCGTCACTGGCAAGAGTCGTATGACTCCCTCAGAAGTGGTAGTGTGATCCTTCGCATAAGAGTCCTCCCACTCTTCTTAAGAGGGTCCGGGGACTCTCCTGAGCGCGCCGACTCTGACCCACCAAGAGAGTCACCGTGACTCTCCAAAGAGAGTCGTATACGTGGCAAGTCAGAACTCTCCGAAAAGAGTCAGGTATACTATTTTTTTCTTAGAGTGTAATGATAGAAAGTGAAGTGAATCACGAGCCCGCGAATCTTGGTTTTCTGAGCAATGCGAAGTGTTTGAAGTATTCTGAATGAAGGGGAACTTGACATACAGACAGACAGGCGACGGTTGCCATGAGCCGCCACTTAATTCACTCGCGGGCGTCTATGAAAGCTTCACTACCAGTCTACATAAACCTTGTTGCCGACGCCTCAGACAACTGAGAGGAGTTGAGGTCTCGAGGCGCGTGTGCCCGCCAGATTTGCGGATATTGCAGCGTGCGCGAGAGTGACAAACTGGCATTGCGTTTGTTCGTTGTTACGTACTTTCCAGGACCCTACGTTCCCTCGTCACGACGCTCGCCTTCACCTCCTTTGTCCCACGGCGACCCTCGTGCTTCCCGCTCACCCCGCTGTCGTTCACCGTCGCCCTTCCGCCGTACTTCTTCGCCCTTGTGTGATTCCACGAGAGATCGACACGGGTCCGAAAATTGATATCCTAGATTTAATTCAGTATTTTATATTTTGTGCACATAGCACCCAGTAGCCCGACAGTGAGCTTTGTTTTTTTATTAACTGCATAATTTAGGAGGACAAAAATATTGAACTTATTCTATGCGGAGGAACCAATTTCATCCCTTGTGGTTCTGGAAAGGTCACGACGATATAAAAACAAAAATATTAACTCTACAAATAAAAACTTTTTTCTATAAAATGTATGCGTAATGAAGAGTGAAGCAGCATTGTTTGAAGCCTGTGGACAAAACGAAACTGTTTTTGAAAAATGTCTGAACAGGCGACATTTTTAAAAGTTGCTATATTTGAGAATTTTTTACTCCTAATATAAAGCAGCTAGAGTATCATAACTTGGTGACCTGTGACAACGTAATGTATTCAATATTGCATGTTAATATTGTTGCTGTACCTCAAATACATATTTTTTTAAATGGCCTCAAACTTTCAATTTGAGCGACAGTGAAGCCTATGGAAAAATTAATATTTAAAAAACCCCATCTTCGATGTTTCTTAAAATCCCGCAAAGAGACCCTCGCAGACCATAGAAAAAGAATATAAAGAAACATGTTGCATTATTTTGTTTGCAGCGATAATATAGTGGGTACAAGTCCCAGCTTTTCGAGGATGCACTTAGGCGATAAGAACATGAGAAATCGGGATAAAAAAAAAGGGGGCCTAAGCGACTGAGTCGCTTGAACGTGACCATATTTGCGGAGGAAAAGCTGTTTTGGCACTCTGAGGAATACTTATTTATAGAGGTGCATTTCTGACGCGCATCGCTCAGCTTTAATGCTAGAAATACGGTAACACACTCGCAGGCACTCCATACATATTTGCAGGCAAAGCGATGAATTAAAATGCTCCGACACCAGGGCAGGACCTCAGAAGATAGAACGTAAGCATTTGGAGTGGCCCCCCTCCTCTCTTTCGTCTTAAACTGAGGAATGCGTTGAACATAAGCCATGGTACGCTGAAAACGCTGCATTTTTTTTCTGATCACTTTTAGCAGTGCTTGACACAATCAAAACACGACCACGATTTGTATCGTTAGACATACTCGCCAAACGTGTCAAGAACATAGGCGTGCAACACGTGGCAACGATTTGCTCTTAAACGATCTTAAAATGCCGAATGGTTTTTAGGTCGTGTGCATTTGCATAGAGCATTTTGACATTCTTCAGCCATACAGCCATCTGCGCAATCATTTCAGATGCAGCCTTAATCACTCCAGAGCTTGCCGCCCTTAGGTTGTAAAGTGTGGCTTCGTGCTTTGCTGAGCTTTACTAAAGTATGTTTCGTTAAATTTGCAGATTTCTCAGCGTTCTCTATAGTTTAAACCCTATGATATAAAACATTTCCTCCAAGATGGGGGCGCGCAGTAGTTTGTTGAGCAGGCGGCTGGCGGCAATAAAACGCTAAACCGCGTTCTGTTTAAGGCGGTGGCAGCAGCGTTACTCATTTCAATATTCGTTATGCTTCCGTTGTCCCTTTCGTGAGCCTATTTGCATATAAGTGTTCTGAACCAAAACGTTAAAAACAGATGACTGTCACAGCAGTCTCATGCGAGAGCGTCAGCAACAGAGGCGCCAATAAGTTGGAGGTCTGAAGCCTCGATATAAAAGGGCAAATTTATGTATTGCACAAGGTCGTGCTTAAAAAGGTCATTTCTATCGACCAAAACAGCTTTTACTCTGCAAATATGGTCACGTTCAAGCGACTCAGTCACTTAGGCCCCCCTTTTTTTTATCCCGATTTCTCATGTTCTTATCGCCTAAGTGCATCCTCGAAAAGCTGGGACTTGTACCCACTATATTATCGCTGCAAACAAAATAATGCAACATGTTTCTTTATATTCTTTTTCTATGGTCTGCGAGGGTATCTTTGCGGGATTTTAAGAAAAATCGAAGATGGGGTTTTTTAAATAATAATTTTTCTATAGGCTTAACTGTCGCCCAAACTGAAAGTTTGAGGCCATTTAAAAAAATATGTATTTGAGGTACAACAACGATATTAACATGCAATATTGAACACATTATGCTTTCATAGATAACCAAGTTATGATACTCTAGCTGCTTTATCTTAGGAGTAAAAAATTCTCAAATATAGCAACTTTTAAAACAATAGACATTTTTCAAAAACAGTTTCGTTTTGTCCACAGGTTTTGAACAATGCTGCTTCACTCTTCATTACGCATACATTTTATAGAAAAAAGTTTTTATTTGTAGAGTTAATATTTTTGTTTTTATCTCGTCGTGAACTTTCCAGAACCACAAGGGATGAAATTGGTCCCTCCGCATAGAATAAGTTCAATATTTTTTTCCTCCTAAATTATGCAGTTTATAAAAAAACAAAGCGCACTGTCGGGCTACTGCGTGATATGTGCACCAAATATAAAATACTCAATCAAATCTAGGATATCAATTTTCGGACTCGTGTTGATCTCTCGTGGAATCACCCCCCTTACGTTCTGCCCCGATGCCTCTCGACAGCCACTCAGAAAACTAGAGGCTGCAGTTTTTGGAGGGTAAACTGCTCGTTGTCTAAATGTCATAATTCCTCCTGCGCGCCCTGCAAATTTACTGACTGTTTGTGTGAAAGGTATTTCGGTGGACGCCCTTGTAGACACTGGAGCCGCCATTTCGGTCATTAACCACGAATTATGCCCTCGTCTACGAAAAGTGCTAACTCCGTATGTTGGTCCGGTGTTATGTGGCGCTAATGACAATCCGATTTACCCTATTGGACAGTGCACTGTTCGAGTTCTGATTGACGGAATTCGCCATCATATACAGCTTGCTGTGCTTTCTTCGTGTGCTCACCAGATTATATTAGGCTGAGACTTCTTGTCAGCTGCTTCCGCTGTCATTTCGTGTGGTCCGCCCGTTATTCGCATTACGGACACTGAGCATTTTAGTGCTTACGATTTCTCGTCACCTCATCTTGTCGCAGCTGCGGGTTTCGTACTGCCACCAGTTCAAGAACGTATTCTCACAATTAGGTCAAGAGATACTATAGACGGCGACGCAGTGGTTATCCCTGATCAGCGCTGCATCTTTCGAGGAATCGCCATCGCCTGTGGTCTAGTGCGGTTTTCACGGGGTCATGCCAGTCTTACCGCCTACAACACGACATCGGAGACGCAGCTACTGCCGGAGGGGTCCACTGTTGCCAGCCTTATCGACACAGCACCGGTATGTGTCGTCACTGTATCGTCTCCCTCGTCAGTCGCGAAGTGTAAGCCCACGGGGGGTTCATCCAATGCTCTCAAGGCCACCTTGAGTACAGATTTGACTCCAACCCAAACCCATGACTTACTGGCCATTTTAACGAAACACCAAGCTTGCTTTGACGTTTGTTCGGATGGCTTGGGCCAAACTACGGCGGCCTCTCATCGCATTGACACAGACGGGTCTCGTATCATTCGCCGTCGCCCTTACCGTGTGTCGTCTTCAGAACGCAAGGTTATCGAGGAACAAGTCAATGACATGCTTGCACGCAACGTTATCAGGCCTTCAGCAAGCCCTTGGTCTTCTCCTGTTGTCCTAGTTAAGAAAAAGGATGGGTCAGTGAGATTTTTCGTTCATTACAGGGCACTAAACAAAAATACCCGGAAGGGTGTATATCCTATGCCTCGGATTGACGATGCCCTTGACAACTTACAGCAGGGAGACACGATCTCTTCAATGCTATTCACCGCGTGTTTACAGGAGGTTTTCAGGGCCCTAGATTGGGAAGAGTTAGGGATAAGAGTTAATGAAGAGTATCTCAGTAACCTGCGATTCGCTGATGACATTGCATTGATGAGTAACGCGGGAGACGAACTACAGCTTATGATTACTGAACTGGATACGGAAAGTAGAAGAGTAGGTCTGAAAATTAATATGCATAAAACTAAAGTAATGTGGAACAATCTTAGCAGAGAACAGCGCTTTTTGCGATAGGTGGCGAGACACTGGAAGTTGTAAAGGAGTACGTCTACTTAGGACAGGTAGTAACCGCGGAGCCGAACCACGAGAGTGAAATAACTAGAAGAATAAGGATGGGATGGGGCTCATTCGGCAAGCATTATCAAATCATGAATGGTAGTCTACCACTATCCCTCAAAAGGAAGGTATATAACAGCTGTATCTTACCAGTACTTACCTACGGAGCAGAAACCTGGAGACTTACAAAGAGGGTTCAACTTAAACTGAGGACGACGCAGCGAGCGACGGAAAGGAAAATGATAGGTGTAACCTTAAGAGACAGGAAGAGAGCAGAGTGGGTCAGGGAACAAACGGGGGTTAAGGATATCATACTTGAAATTAAGAAGAAGAAATGGATATGGGCCGGGCACGTAGCACGTCGGCAGGATAACCACTGGTCATTAAGGGTAACTGACTGGATTCCAAGAGATGGCAAACGCGTGAGGGGGAGACAGAAAGTTTGCAGGTATAACGTGGCAGCAGAAAGCACAGGACCGGGTTGATTGGCGAAACATGGAAGAGGCCTTTGCCCTGCAGTGGGTGTAGACAGGCTGATGATGATGATGATGATGATGATGATGAATACTTTTCAAGCCTCGACTTGCGATCTGGCTATTGGCAGATCCCAATGAATGAGTCTGATAAAGAGAAGACCGCATTTGCTACACCTGATGGCCTCTTCGAATTCAATTTGATGCTTTTTGGGCTCTGTAATGCCCCAACCACATTTGAGCGAATGATCGATACGGTACTGCGGGGCTTAAAATGGAAGACCTGTCTTTGTTACCTGGACGCCATCGTCATCTTTTCATCCAGCTTCTCACAACACCTAGAACGTCTAGACGAAGTACTAACGTGTTTAGCCAAAGCCGGTCTCCTGCTAAATACCAAGAAGTGTCGGTTTGCGAGCCGCAGCATCAAAGTGTTGGGTCACGTCGTCAGCAAGCGTGGCATTGAACCTGATCCCGACAAGGTAGCCGCTGTCTTGCACTTTCCTAAACCCACGACGCTAAAAGACCTTCGCAGCTTCCTCGGCTTAGCGTCATATTTCCGCCGCTTTGTACGTGATTTTGCGACTATCGCAGCTCCTCTTCACAATCTTCTGACCACAAATACACCCTTTGTTTGGACGGCTGATTGTGAAGCTGCTTTCCAGACCCTCAAGCGACACCTCACGTCAGGGCCAGTTCTTCGCCATTTCGATCCCACAGCCCCTACTATCTTACTCAATGACGCAAGTGGGCGTGGAATCGGCGCTGTCCAGCTGCAGCGTGACCACGCTTCGCAAGAGCAAGTCGTGGCTTACGCTAGTCGTACTCTCTCTCCAGCTGAACGGAATTACACGATCACTGAACAAGAATGTTTGGCCATCGTGTGGTCTTACAAAAGTTTCGTTCCTATTTGTACGGCCGCCGTTTTACAATCGTGACAGACCATCATGCTGTTAGTTGTCCTCTCTGAAGAACTTGTCAGGACGCCTCGGCCGTTGGGTGCTCCGACTGCAGGAGTATGACTACAGTGTCACATACAGGTCGGGTAGAAAACACCAAGATGCCGACGCCTTGTCACGCTGTCGCAAACTAACCATGACACACCTACCTGCTGTTCGGCACCTCCCAGCCAAGCGACGACGCAGACGCCCACTCGCAGTTCGATCACTTCACTGCGCCTGATGACCTCCTTCAGTCCGCAGACCACGCCTTGCTCCAACGTGCAGATACCTCCTGCCGTACAATCATCATCGATCGGCTCACTGGCTCGTCCCGTGCTCCCAACAGCCGCTTGCGACGACAACTCACACGTTTCAAACTTCACGATGGAACGCTACTTCGGCAAATTTACCATCCTCTCGGTAACCGATGGGTCCCGGTCATCCCTCGCTCACTTCGACTACAAGTTTTAGAAGCCTTTCACGATAATCCGACGGCTGGCCACTTAGGTTTTCACAAAACCTACGATCGCATCAAGACTCGCTGCTTCTGGCCTGGCCTCTCCACTAGTGTTTCCAAGTACGTCGCTTCCTGTTCGTCATGCCAGCACCGGGAACGTTCGACATCTCTTCCCGCCAGTCCTTTGCAACCTCTACCGTGCCCGTCCGCTCCCTTCGAGTTCGTGGGCATAGACTTATACGGACCTCTTCCGCTTACACCTACCGGTCACCGCTGGATTGTTACTGCCGTGGACCACCTGACTCGCTACGCTGAGACGGCAGCTCTTCCTTCTGGCACTGCCTCCGAAGTCGCCGACTTTGTCCTGCGTGCCATTATATTGCGCTACGGCGCCCCTCGTGTTCTCCTTAGTGACCATGGCAAGACTTTTCTTTCCCATGTTCTCGCTGAAGTCCTAAAGGCGTCTGACACCATCCATAAGACCACCTCGGCATATCATCCGCAGACCAATGGTCTCACCGAGCGTTTTCATCGAACTTTGTCAGACATGATCTCTATGTATGTTCAGCCCGATCACAAGAACTGGGACACAATACTACC
Source organism: Rhipicephalus appendiculatus (assembly GCA_030522465.1). NCBI lineage: Eukaryota > Metazoa > Arthropoda > Arachnida > Ixodida > Ixodidae > Rhipicephalus > Rhipicephalus appendiculatus. Next base: position 2,905,164 of record JALIZH010033001.1, read on the forward strand.
TTTCGTCACGTTTGCTTACAATACTGCCATACAGCGCACTACAAATTACAGCCCATTCTTTCTCGTGTATGGCCGTGCACCGTCTTTTGTTCTGGACACCAGCTTCTTGTCGACGCCCTCTGTCCCATCTGCGTCCCTTCCAGAAGAGTTCGCTGCCCGCGTCGCCCGCTGCCGGGAAATTTCCCGCGCCAACACCTCTACCAATCAGGCCAAGCGGAAAGTTCGTTGGGATGCGACACGTAGAGTTGTGTCGTTCCACCCAGGCGACGAAGTGCTCCTTTGGACACCTCTTCGCGCACCGGGGCTCTGTGAAAAATTCGTTCACAGATACCTGGGTCCTTACACCGTACTTGAACGAACATCTGTCGTGAATTATCGCGTCGCTCCTGTTAGTTCGACTTCTGACCGCCGTCGTCGCGGTACCGAGATGGCCCATGTGTCTCGCCTGAAGCCCTATATCCGGCGCTCGTACCCTTACTAAATGGACGTCTTGCTGACCGCTTTCGTGAAGTGGGGAAATAGTGTGAGCGCTGACTGTGTAGCTCATCTTCACCTGTGCATACAAATCATCGTAATCATCATCATCGCGTTCTCTCACCGGGTGTTCGTTTTTCTGGCTCGCGCGCCCTTGTTGTAAATACAACAATCGTTTCGTCGTACCTGGCGTCGTCTCACAGTATATATATATATATATATATATATATATATATATATATATATATATACGCAGATTATGAAGAGTCTGGCTTCGGTTGCCGTAGAACAAATAGGAGAAATATATATACGCTTCTAAAAAACTGTTTATTGGTGACGTTTCGATCGGAGACCGATCTTCATCAAGACGAAATTTACCAGGCGCCGATGCGCTTTTATATCATCGCTGTGCCGAGAGAAAGACAGGAAAAAAAAAGAGGAAAAAAAAAACAGAGAAGAAGCGTATATACTGATAAGTGGTCACACGACCACGTGCGCGTACTTCTACATACGCAAAGCACCTGTATTTCGAAAAAAAAATGGTGCAGAAATAAACGAGTGGCCAAAAAAAGAGAGAAGGGTCTATACTGATAAGTGGTCACACGACCAGGTGCGTGTATTTCTACATACTTAGACATAAAGACGTGTTTTCTGAAAAAAAAAAAGAAAATAAAAAAAAAAGAGGAAAAAAACGAAAACACCAAGTGGACATGTTAAGTACATTCCTGTGGTGGCCCCGGCACATACTAAGATATACGAAGAACACATGTTTCAAGAAAAAAGTGAAAAAACCAAAAATATGCAGATATACATCGATGGTCCAGGTGGGCACGTTAAGCACATTCCAGTGGTACATTGTGAAGGTTCACTTCTCAGGCTCATCTCTTCCCGGAGCTTGAACACAACAACACAGTACATTCCTTTCTTTCATTGTCACGTCCCACCTATTCTCCCCCCGCCCCTCCTTAGTTGCTCCTGAAGCCTAGTGAGGGGGTCTACGTTCCTACGATCTCCGGTCTGTGGCTCAAGAATGTTTGAGAAGAAAATGGAGAGTGTTTTTCAAATTTTTGCCGTGGGGTTCGAATATGTCATTCACTCGGTTGTCTGAGGAATGATATCATTGTAGGGGGGGAATTATTCGAAAGTCGCCCACCCTTCTCGGAATGCGCGTGCAGATGTTGCATGCCAGACAACGTGTTCCGAGTGATATGCGAAAAAATACTAATAAAAAAAGGAGAAAGAAGTTTGGTTAGGATCATTATTATCCTGAATCTTCCAGAGCGCGGATTGAAGACAGTATACCCGGAGTGATATTTAGACCAGCCTTTAATGTATCAAATTTATAAATCATGTATGATTCGCGCTGTTCACGCTCCCTTGTACTGGAGAAACCGCTTTGTAAGAGTGTGACCTTGCTGGAATCAAACAGGTGGTTTTCGGAGTTTATATGCCGAGACAGAGGCAGATCCGGAAGCGAATGAACATGTGAACGATGGTTATTGAAGCGGGTGCGGAAGGCCGTGTCAGTCTGACCTATGTATTGAATACTGCATATTCCGCACTCGAGAAGGTATACTACATTAGAGCTGTCGCAGTTAAGGTTTGAGTGAATGGAGTATTTGAAATTGGAATGTGTGCTTTGAGCAACGTTGGTTACCTGTATGTGTTTGCACACCTTGCAGCGGGCCTTGCCGCATGGCTGACATCCAGTTATAGGTGTCTTATCGGTTTTTCAACGAACAAGATAATCTTTAATGTTTTTGGGGCGTCTATATACAACTCGCGGAGGGGAAGGGAAAATTTTTGATAGCCGTTCAATCTGTTGTAAGATGTTAAAGTGTTTCTTTAGAACCATCGATGTATATCTACATATTTTTGGTTTGTTCACTTTTTTCTTGAAACATGTGTTCTTCGTATATCTTAGTATGTGCCGGGGGCACCACAGGAATGTACTTAGCATGTCCACTTGGTGTTTTCGTTTTTTTTTCAGAAAACACGTCTTTATGTCTAAGTATGTAGATATACGCACACCTGGTCGTGTGACCACTTATTAGTATAGACCCTTCTCTCTTTTTCGGCCACTCGTTTATTTCTGCACCGTTTTTTTTCCAAAATACAGGTGCTATGCGTATGTAGAAGTACGCGCACGTGGTCGTGTGACCACTTATCAGTAGGCCTATGTACGCTTCTTCTCTGTTTTTTTTATATATATATATATATATTTTTTCCTCTTTTTTTTCCCTCTCTTTCTCTCGGCACGGCGATGATATAAAAGCGCATCGGCGCCTGGTAAATTTCGTCTTGATGAAGATCGGTCTCCGATCGAAACGTCACCAATAAACAGTTTTTTAGAAGCGTATATATATATATATATATATATATATATATATATATATATATATATATATATATATATATATATGTGTGTGTGTGTGTGTGTGTGTGTGTGTGTGTGTGTGTGTGTGTGAGGAAGGCTTGGCCCCCCACTGCTCTCGTCGTCAAAGTAATTGCTAACATTAGTGAACTGATGTTTGGCTATAATTGATTTCATGGCTCTTTCTAATGTAGCCGGAGCATTCTTTAACCCGAACGGCATTACCAACCACTCATAATGACCATCAGTCGTGACAAACGCAGTTTTTTGAACGTCGTCGGGATGCATTCGGACATGCCAGTATCCCGACGTTACATCTAGCGTAGTGAAAAAGTTCACCTTTCCCAAGTGGTCCAGAATGTCATTTATACGTGGAATTGGTTGATAGTCGGGTACCGTTATGGCGTTGAGCTTGCGATAGTCAATACATAGACGAGTACGTCCTTCGCCTTTCGTTTCCGCAAAGCTGACCGGTGCGGCATAGGGCGACAACGAAGGCCTCACAACACCTTGCTTAATGAGGGCGTCAACTTGTTTGTTAATTTCCGCTTTGTCGGCTTGTGAACATCTGTATGGTGCTCGATGAATAGGGACAGCATTGGTAAGTGCAATCCTATGTTGTTGTGATGCATCCAATATCTGTCTGGGATTTCGAGAAGATCTCGTCATACTTATTTAAAAGAGAGTCGAGCACTGCTGATTCATGTTCTGGCAAGTTTTCTGAATTCAGGGTTCTGATCAGTGGTGCTTTAGTGGTTTTTTTTTTCATTGTGATGCGACAGGTTCAAATTTGCACGTCCTTGTGTTACTGACTGGCTTTCCAAATTTACAGAAAGATTGAAGTACGAAGCGCTGTCTAGGCCAAGAATTAATTGCGTTCTCATGCCTCGCAGAACGTGTACATAAACTTTCTTTGTGACATTCCCAATTTGCAATTGAATGTTTACGCGACCCAAAGTTCGAATGCTTGAAGTAACTTGCTGCACCATGATGCTGGAGTCTCTCATCAACTGAAGCTTGAGCTGTTTGTACACATCTTCACTGATAAAAGTAATTGTTGCTCCTGTATCAAGAATTGCAGTTACTGGCCTTCTGTTGATAAGAGCATCGAACTGTATTAATGAAACTCTGGGTCGCTCTCCTCGTTTCCCGGTCTAGTCTCAATAGCGGACACGTTGCCGCGGCGCGGACATTCGTTGTGCCAATGAAACTGTCGTGGGAAACCAGCAGCTGAGCAATATCTGCATTCATTTTGTGGGACACACGGTCGAGAAGTCAATGTTGGCTACTGTGGTCTGCTGAAGAAACGCTGAGGTCTTGATGTAGTACTAGGAGTATGAGTAATGGAAATTCCTCTGACCCGTCTTAAAGATGTCTCGACCCGTTGGGCAGCGGCGAGCCACTCTGATGACGAGTTGAAAGACAGTCCGGCGAGCGCCAGTTCCACATTAGGAGGAACACCGTCAGTCAGTCCAGAAATGATGTGGCACTCTTTAAGGTCGGCCAAGGAGCCCAGTCGTTTTTTAAATGCGAATGCATTTCTTAGTCGGGCTATGTCAGGCATCCGGCGTTGTGCGGTGTTGTCTGGCGGCGGTGTCCGCGCGCCGGCAGGTGTTATCTCTCCGCTCTCACTCCCTCTCCCATAGCAACAGCTGCGGGCGCGCGCGCTTATCCTCGCCCCTAGCAACCGCAGCAGGTGGTGCGGGCGGAGTAGCGGAGAGTGAGTGGAGAGGAGGAGCACGCTCTGGTGCGTGAGGGCGCTCGCATCGCGGGAGCTCGGCGGAGCTCCCGCGATAAAAAAAATAAAAAAAAACAGGCACTGCGCCGTGCTCCCGACCGGGCTGCAGAAATTATGCGCCTTTTCCTTCTTGAACCACAACCACCATATATAAATGGAGTGAAGCGCGCACGAAATGCATTCGCATTTCCTCACGATTCCCTTCGGGGAGGTGGGGGGCATTTTTTCTCGTCGTAGTAATCCTTCATGGTCTGCCCTCCTTTTAGACGGTAGTGGATGAAGAGACGAAAGGCATCTCCGTCAGTCGTAGCAAAGCGATTTTGCATGTCGCGCTTTATATCGTCCCATGTCTCGTCGTTGCCGAAAATCTGTCAGGTACCACTTGAACGCTTCTCCTTCGATGTATTCGCTGAAGTGATTGACCCGATCGCGGTGTGTCCATGATGCCTCGGTCGCCTTCGTGTCGAAAAGGAGTAGCCACTTGTCGACGGGGACGTCTTCTGGTGTTCCCTTGTACTTCGGTATGTTGAGCGGAGTCTTTGGCTTAGCCATGGCAGGTTGATGAGGTCGATCCTGTCGACTTGTGTGACGTTAGAGAACAGAGATACGTCGTGGTTCAGATGCCATCCATTTGTTCTAATGCACGCGCACTCGGCTTCTCCTACCATCGCCTTGTTCATACGTTAAATATATATATATATATATATATATATATATATATATATATATATATATATATATTGAGAGAGATGCGTATTTGCTTCTCCGGCAGTTTAAATGTTGTCTTAGTTGAATGATGGCGCTGTTACAGTACAAAGTCTGTTAACAAATGTGATCTAATGAAATGCATAGTTTTTGTTTTCCTTTACGCTTCTCATCGTTCACACCACCTGCCCGCGGTGAAACGTGCCCGATTGCCATTACGGAGGAAACAATTAAAAGTATTTTAGATAGGGCTGCCCAAGTGAACTAACGAAAGTCTATGCAACTCTGGAAACGCAGTACATTCTTTGGGACCCATTCACAGAAGTGAACGTTGTTTAAGTGGCATTCTAGTACTACCGAAACTTTACATTTCGCGCTTAATTCTACTGGCATGACGTTGCTGCATCACACGTTTCCTGAGAAGAAGGCCCTCATAATTTTGCTCTCCAGCTGTTCACCTTGAACAATAGTTCCACCACGATCCATCACGTACCGCAATCGCGATGTATTTTTGCATGATTCCTGGAAATAAATCTTACTACCACTTTGGAATATGCAAGCTTCGTGTGGGAAAGTTCGTATACTTACGTCACAATCACTAGATCATTTAAGTTGAGTCATCTGAAGAAGCCATTTAGAAAACACAAATTTATTACTGAAGAAATAAATTATAATAGAAAATAATGCACTAAATTTAAACCTGGCTATATTTTACTGCGTATTTGCATGCTGTTGTTTTTCCTCTCGTGTTTGAAGATCCATCTACATAATCGATCGAGTAGAATTCACTGCAAACGTCACAATTTTCTTAGTTTCGAGAAGCTAATTGATCGAAATCTGTTTGAAACTGTAATCGAATCAATTTTTCATGCAGTTTGCGCATGTTTTTTTTCACCCGCTATGCTTCGCACTGTTAGAATAAGCTCGCCCGCGAAATCTGCCAGCTTACTATGAAGAAAACAATAACGAACAGCAGCGTTACGTCTAGCAGATTTACATACATATATGAGCTTTGTCATAGACACAGTGATCAAGTTTACCTTTTGGTAGAGCACATTCTAACGCAATACTACGTATGTTTGTGTATTCACCAGACAGTTTTATCCACCTTTCCACCTGACGTCCCACTAAAAATATACTGCTACGCTTTCTTAGAAACTGCAATAGCATTTATTTGCATGAAAACTAAGCAAGCGTTCACACTGATTGCGGACCTTAATAATGCGTGGTGCATGTATTGCTGAGATGAGCTGCCGGTGAGCGAAATTATGACCTGTTTCTCTGACCGCAAAAGAGTGACAAGACCCAGAAGTGAAATGTAAAATTTCCTTTGGAATATAGGATGCTACCTGATGCTACTTAGACGACGCGATGTTTTGCGAATAAGCCCATATCATACTGCTTCGTCTACAGAGTAGTATAGACATCCATTCACGTGCGTTATGACATATTAACTTTTTACGCAGGACCTTTCAACATCACTTATCCCAAAACTTTACGCTACTGAGTCACGAGACAACGTAGATCACATATACAGCTGTGGTTCTATGAAATACAAATTAAATATAGATTTTTGTTGACCTCCTGATAGTCGCATTTATAAAAGCCAAAAAGAAAACAAAGCAAACAAAATTTTCAAAGCGCAAGCCACCGCAGTGGTACAGTAGTTACGGTGCTCGTCTGCTGACGCGAATGATGTGGGTTCCATCCCGGCCGCGGCGGTGCTATTTTTATGGAGACGAAATGCTTGAGGCATCGCAAGTGCGCGAGCCTTCTTGATTTAAGTGCTTGTTAAGGAACACAAGTGGTAGAAATTTTCGTATTCCTCCAATACGAAGTGCCCGATAACCATACCGTGGTTCTGGGCCCGTCAAACTCCACAAATAATTATTATTTGTAGTATTGGCAAAATGGCGGGCTAACTGAGCTCGAAATAACAGCGCAGTAGAAATGGAACTATTCTAGCCAGGTCATACGTATGTGGCGATTTTCTTCTAAAAAAGCAAAGTCCGCTTTAAATGAAACTGAAAAAAAAACGCAGTTTTTTGCTACGGACAATATGGTCGGGACAGCTCCAACATTTTTTTCGCCAGTACGCTCATCTCACCAAAATACATCAAATCTATATTGCGGCTAAAATCTATCTAGCCTACTATCGTCAGTATTCCAGAGTAAAATTTGTATTTGTCTTTTAGAAATTGTAACATTTCCTTTGGGCTTGACTTAGCTCGTAAAAGAAGTCTAAATCGCATCAAATGAACGATGCAGCAATATTTTGCGAAAACATTCACACCATGCTTGGGCTTCCGTCGGTGCCGCCTTTTGTTGCATTGGCGTAACGGCGATAACTAGACTTGTAGAGCAAGTGGTCCTACCAGGGAAAATGCGTACCATTCTGGACTGCCGGCAGCGTTTTGTCGTTCTTGGCTTCTTGAGGGTCTTCAGAAAAATGTTTGTTTGTTTGTTTGTAGCCTGAAAACTGTTTCAGCTCTTCTTCATCTTCTTCTTAGCTTATTTGATTCCACGCCGTTTCGGATCGCTTCTTTTTCAAGGAATAAAGCGGTGCCCAATATCTTTATTTCAGTTTTCTTCTATTTCAAATAAACCATATCGGAGTGAAAGAACGCCATGATATGCAGTGCAAAGGTTGTCGGATGAAAGCAATATAGGAAAGCTACTAGGACCCAAATGAAACAGATTGCACCCGGTCACGTTGGTTGTTTTGGTCGTGTTTGTTGAAGCAGCACTGATTTAATGGATCTGACTCAGTTTGTTCCAAGCAGATAAATGATTTCGTTGATTTTTTTAAATTCAAAACTGCCTTTTTGAGATCACGTTACGATGAGGAATTGTCCCATTTTAATTACAATTCGTTTAAAAGAGAAATATACTTTGGCACGTTTTACGCTCCCGTGATATTTAGCCCTTTTCAGATTTGATTCTTTAAGAAAAAAAAACGATACATGTATAGCAGAAGACAGTAATCATGCTTTGGTCCGAAATAGGTCTGTTCGAAGCACTATCGCCGTTAGAAGGAAGTAATTTTGGCAATGCAGGATTGCTAGTACATTATAGTCTCCTTAGCAGCGTCGTCGATGTGGGCTTCGCTTCTCGGACAGGCAAAAAAATTTGGGTGTGTTCCAAAGATTGACCACAAAAATGTCAGTTCACTGGCAACAATGAATACATCAGAGCAACTTTGAGGTCAGAGGGGTCAGTTAAGGAGTGAATCAAGGGTGCTCTACCCCCCGCCCTTGCTTATCCAGCGGGGGGATGCACCCCCCGCTGATCGGCGTACCCTAGCAGCCCAAATTAGTAGATGCCTTTTGTTCTAAGAATACAGTGCATTGCCGGGAGGACCCCTTGCTAGAGGCCCGCGCCTTCAGACAGAATAGCCTTGCGAGTTTGCTAAATAGTATTCGCATTATTTTCTCGCCTACTACGTATAATAGCTCTTTGTTCAGGCAAGCTACAGAGACGGACTGGTCTCAAGTGTTTTCTGCGTGTGCGCGAGGCACCCCATGTGCTCATGATAAGTTGCAATATCACTGTGAAACGAAAACTCCATATTTCACAATCGGCGTCCAGATTGTAGTCATTCTGAAAATCAGTATCCATATGTTTTCCGAGGCCGGACGTCAAATATCCTTCTGAAATGACCCATGCAGTAAATTATTTCTTTATTCTTTCAAGAGGCAACGTTTGGTGACATTTTGACTCAAGCTCTCTGCCCCACCCCACCGGAATCCACCATCTTCACTGTCCTCCCAGCGCTTGCAAGACTAAATTTCGTTACTGCGGCCCGCTAGTTGAGGTTTGTTGGAGGCCTCTTCTATATAGCTTAATCCAGAGTGTCCTACGCGTCAACAATTGTTGCTCCTTCGCGGGGACATGGCTATAACGGCAATACAAGGCACTACGCCTTCTTTTGCAGAATATTTCTTACGGTATCATGCGCTGCACAGCCAGATATTGGACCGCCAGGGGTCCGCAATGTTCACATCGAAGTGTCTTTTCGACTGCGAAAAGCAATTTTAGAAAAAATCCAGGATGATTTCCGGCGCAGCTAGCTTTGCTGGTCGGCGATACATCACAATACAAAAAAATATCGGGGGGGGGGGGGGGGGGCTGAAGCCCCATAAGCCCCCCCCCCCCCCCCTGACGCTCCCACGTTTAAGTACACATATATACCCCATAAAGTGGACGGGGAGATGACCGCCACCGTAGCTCAGTGGTAGAGCATCGGACGCGTTATTCGAAGGTCGCAGGTTCGGATCCTGCCGGTGGCAAGTTATCTTTTCGTCCACTTTCATTTCTTCAGATTTACATTACAATTACTTCTAATAGCTTCCCCTATACTTTCCTTGGCATCTTTGTCTGTTACTTCTCATTAATACTATGTTTAACAAAGCAAACGAGCCCTTAAGTTTACAATTCCTTCCCTCATTCATAACGAGGGTCTCGTTCTGGCAGACTTGATGCCTTCAGGTGGTATGCGAGGGATTACTAGTCAGCTGCCCTCTCGTAATAAGATCACGTACTACGTGACGCCTACAGGCAAAAAAGAGTGTTCCACACTCGCCGTAATGGCAACAGGCGGCGCTGACTGACGCTCCCACGTTTAAGTACACATATATACCCCATAAAGTGGACGGGGAGATGACCGCCACCGTAGCTCAGTGGTAGAGCATCGGACGCGTTATTCGTAGGTCGCAGGTTCGGATCCTGCCGGTGGCAAGTTATCTTTTCGTCCACTTTCATTTCTTCAGATTTACATACAATTACTTCTAATAGCTTCCCCTATACTTTCCTTGGCATCTTTGTCTGTTACTTCTCATTAATACTATGTTTAACAAAGCAAACGAGCCCTTAAGTTTACAATTCCTTCCCTTATATATATATATATATATATATATATATATATATATATATATATATATATATACGTGTGACGTAAGAAGGTCAGCAAGGATGGCTGGTAGAAGCCTATAAGGAAGAAGTGCGCGTGATTTGAATAAAAACATGGCGTATGAGCCACGGCCCGTCTCCCATTCATCATAGCGTCACACAAGTCGACAGGATGACGACCTGGCAGCCGACTCATCAGCCGCACACCATCAACAAAGCCCTCAACGACACGCCTTGACCGTATGCAGACTACAGAATTCCGTTCCCACTGCGAACCGTCACCAGCATCATGACAGCACCATCGGCGGACCTTGACGTGCCACAGTACGCCGGATCAGCGGACGATGGACGTGTAGAGGACTGGTTCAACCTCTTCGAACGCCGCGTTACCGCTGCATCATGGACGGAACAGGAGATGGTCGCGAACTTCAACGAATACGTCACCGGTGAGGCATTTAAGTTTTATCTGACGCACATATTTCAAAACAACGAGTCATGGAAAAAGATTAAAGAAGAGATGATCATCCGGTTTAAAGAATACGATGAAGACTTTAGCGTAACCCATCAGCTGGAGTCCTTTCATCTCGCTCGACACAGTAACGAAAAGCCTCCACGCAGCAAGCACATTTACCAAACAAGACCTCAACTGAGAAAATCTTCGATTGTACCATCTTACATATCTTCCGAATATACGTCAGGCATTCGAACACCGAAGAAGAACTTACACGTCCCAACAGACAGGGTAAAGCATCTGCTGAGCGAAAGGCATCAATACCGTTTTCCCAAAAGACCCAAACTACAGCCGGGTTTCTCATGGGCGAAGAAGTCAGCATTTTCTACCTGTTCACTGCACCATACGACTCCAGGTGTTACTGAACCACCCGAATCACTTGACGCTTCGTGTCGCATACATGGCCCACATGGCTTCGCATCATCTGACGTCTGTATTGCTGATGAAACTTGCGGCAGGCCTCTCAAGATGATTGCATTTACGCGTGACAAGCTGGTGAATTCGCACAATACCAGTCCGTACCCTGACGTTCCAGACCAGAGCCTTTTGACAGAAGTTCCCAGCTCAATTATTCTGCAGAAAGAGAAACATACTACATCAGCACCAGCTCAAGCTACGTCATCGCGCAGTGATAACACACATGAGAGTGGAAGCACTACAGAAGTTTCGAATCAACCAAAGCCTGCGCATGGCCAACTGACAGAAGCATCGATAATGAACAGCATCCCAGAAGAGCCCTGAGCGATGCTGAACGAACAGATCTCGTCATCAGACATGCCTTGCCACAGACCACCATGTAACAGCTGTCCACTGCTCACTACATCAACTCCTGCAGAAAACCGAAGTCGCGTTCTGAAAGGACCACCACATCAACAATTGCCGCTGCAGCAGCAAAGCGGCCAAGACGAACAACACCAACCAAAACTCCAAAATGATCGGCAAAGAACTAAAGCCATATCGACCGCACACTTGCGGAATAAAGGAGGTCGTCAGAAACAACACCTACAAAAGAAAAGACAAATTAAACATCCAAGTCATCTTCGCAGAAAGGAACGCCAAGGAAGTTATCTGCACCAGCGTTCAAGACTGCACCTACGATCAAACCAATTCCGAGAAAGCAGAAAACCACGAAAGAGACTGGAAGCTACCACTTGTACAACGCAGGAACATAGACACCTTCCCATCAACTTCCATAACTGCACATGTAACTGGAAGCACAGCGTCTGTTCCAGCCGAGACACAGAATCCGATGTCTACTGCACCCGACCTTCCAATCTTGCAAAAACTTTCAACCATGTTCGTTCCTTACAAGAGCTCAAGCCGTATCATCATCAGTGTCCGTGTGCAGAATATGCTTATGTCCGATGCGCAACAGCAAGCCTCGCCCACCAGAGCTGTCCTAAATATCACCGGACTGCTGCCCTATACTGTGAAGTTTTTTGTGCGAGTTTACGGAACTACATTGTGATCTGGAACTACAGCGCATTTTGACATTTTTCGCTTATGAGACTCCGCTTGTTGTTGCTTTGTTGGTTGAAACTCGCGCATTCTTTCGGGGGGGAGGGGGAAGCCTGTGACGTAAGAAGGTCAGAAAGGATGGCTGGTAGAAGCCGATAAGGAAGAAGTGCGCGTGATTAGAATAAAAACATGGCGTATGAGCCACGGTCCGTCTCCCATTCATCATAGCGTCATATAGCGTCATCATAGCGTCATACCCCGCACCTCCACCAAAGATGTTACGGGGAGTATTTATTTAGGGGTCGTCAGTCAGGATCTGATCGAGATGACACTGCTCAGAGCGCACAGAATCACAAGTCAACAGGGCAACCCAGACACAGCCCCACAACAGCAACGTCTTCGTCTTCGTCCATTCGGCGCCATTTCAGCGGCTCTGCCGGAGTGGCATTTCCATGCCCGTGACATCATATATATATATGTGTGTGTGTGTGTGTGCGTGTGTGTGTGTGTGTGAGGAAGGCTTGGCCCCCCCACTCGCCAACGAGTTGGTACGCCACTGCTCTCGTGGCCGTTTCGCTAGATTGATATACACCAAATTTGGCATTCAGCGACGTGTTGTATGACGAGCACAAATGACAAGTTGTAATATGGAAATCATGACGTCATGTGCAATATGACTTGAATGCCACGCTCATGACACCCTCGTGGCCGTTTCGCTAGATTGATATACACGAAATTTGGCATTGAGCGACGTGATTGTATGACGAGCATAAATGACAAGTGGTAATATGAAAATCATGACATGTCATGTGCAACATGACTTGCATGCCACGCTCATGACACTCTCGTGGCCGTTTCGCTACCTTGATATACACCAAATTTTTTTAGGTGAAAGCCTTTAATGTCTCATGCTCCCGTCCGTCCGTCCGTCCCTGCGGCCGTACCCTAGCACGGTGCCCAGTGGCCGCCGGGGCGCGTAAACGGACGCCGGGGCGCGTAAACGGACGCCGGGGCGCGTAAACGGACGCCGGTCGCGTTGGACTCTACAGCGCTCGCGCTTTGCTGGCGTAGTGTCGCTGTGCCCAGCGTGTCTAATCATGCAAAGAGGGAGACGCGCGCATCGCGTTCCACTCTGAGTGACCCCGTCTCAATCGCCACAGGCGTTCGAGGAACACACTTTGGAATTTACAAAGTGTCCGTCAATTTAAGCGCTGGAACGCGGATGGCGTCTGCACGATGCGCAAAGCGCGAGAATACGAACGCATGCGAAAAAGAGGCAGATTATTCTCGCGTCTCACTGCGATTCGAGGTACAAAATTACAAAAGAAAACACGCACACATTCCATTTGTGTAACATCCCACTGCGACTAAAAAAATCACAGCATATCCACGGAGTGAATGATGATGAGTGGGCGAAGCTCCGGAGGTGCATCGGTAAACCGTGAATCCTGCGTAAGTCTTGCCCAGTCGATCATCATGTAAAGACGTGACAAACACTGTATATTCATGGCGACTTGCAGCTCACTTTAATTTTACATGTACGTGGTGAATTGCTATTGTTTAATCACGCACAGCAGAAATCTCACACCGCCACTACCTTGGAGGTCAAAATCCGGTGCATATATATGCGGGGTGGCCAGTGAACGGTCGTGCAGCGCGAGCAGTCGGTTTTTAGGGGCGAAGCTCCTAAAGGTGTGGGTCTGTCCCTCCTCTGTAGTAGTAGTAGTAGTAGTAGTAGTAGTAGTAGGTAGATAGCCACGTATAGTGGAATGTACCCACTCCACGTGATAAAACTGACGATGACGCAGTATAGTGGAATGTACGCACTACACGTGATAACGATGAAGTATAAGCGCGATTTTCAGTATAGTGGAATGTAGCCACTACACGTGATAACGATGACGATGACGCTGATGACCATGAAATATAAGCGCGTTCCAGACCACACATTCTCTTTCTGCCATGGATGAAAACGATCGAGCTTCGCCCACTCATCATCATTCACTTCGTGGATATGGCGTGATTTTTTTCAATCAAGAAACGCACTAGCAGACGCTGCCTGCGTCGGCGTCGCGAGACGAGAGAGGGGGGGCGACCGTAGGAGCGGGTCCTGTCGGCGAGCGCGCGCTGCAGCAGCTTTCCGAGCCCTCCGCTAAACAGCGCCATCTATCATTTTTAATCATCAACGTATACGAAAAACCACTAACGCCATCTAGTGATATTATTTCCAAGGACATATACACGCAACGCCATCTGTTGAGCAATTCATAAACTAGAAGTGGCTACATACATACTACTACTACAGAGGAGGGAACGACCCACACCCTGAGGAGCATCGCCCCTAAAAAAAGACATGACATAGTCAGTCGACTGGCTACAAGCTTTCGCCGAACACACTTTGGAATGTACAAAGTGTCCTTTTGAGCGACGTTATTTTATGACGAGCATAAATGACAAGTGGTCATATGGAAATCCAGACATTTCATGTGCAACATGACTTGCATGCCACGCTCATGGCACGATCGCGGCCGTTTCGGTAGCTTGATATACATTAAATTTGGTATTGAGTGGCGTGATTGTATCACGAGCATAAATGACAAATGGTAATATGGAAATCATCACATGTCATGTGCAAGATGACTTGCATGCCATGCTCAAGGCACTCTCGGGGCCGTTTCCCTAGCTTTATATACACCAAATTTGCTATTGCGTGACGCGACTGTATGACGAACATAAATGATAAGTGGTAATAGGGAAATCATGACATGTCATGTGCAACATAACTTGCATGCCGTGCTCATGGCGCGCTCACGGCCGTTTCGCTAGCTTGATATACACCAAAATTGGTATTGCGGGATGTGACTGTATAGCGAACATAAGTGGCAGGTGGTAACATGAAAATCTTGGCATGCATATCATCTACAATGCCACACGCTCATGGAGCGCTTGCGTCCAGTTCGCTAGCTTGATACACACCAAAATTGGTACTGCGCGACCTGACTGTATGACGAACGTAAATGACAGGTCCTAACATGTTAATCATGACATGCATATTATGTACAGCATGATTTGCTCCTTGCCGGCTGCTTCTCATTACAGCGATTCCAACAGAGCATGGGATCTGCCGGTTTTTCTTGTAAGGTTTTTGTTTGCCATTTATTAGTGTATATTTTACAACGTCATATCCGTGACGTCAATCAGTCAGTAGAACCGTGGTGGATCCCGACATAAAACACTTTCGTGTTAACACACTTGTACACCCCCCAATGGTACTATACTATGCGATGCGTCTATATTCTGCCTTCAAAAAGACGTCTGGCGTGTGGACTCCTTCGAAGGTTTCATTCTTTTCGTGAAATATTCCAAACATTTTATAATATAGGGCAGAAATTGCATTAGGTGAGCGGCCAAGCCACTCTTACGGTACGCCGATCCACCCTAGTCATTGTGTCCGACACATTCTGCATTAACACGTCGAATATTCATTAACTTTAATCATGAAATATTGACGCCACCAAATAGCTTTGAACTGCAGACACAAATATTGAGCTCTAACCCGTACACTAGTCCGAATGGTCACGCATGAAATGCGTTCTTCGTCCTTAAGTAGTGCGTGGAGTTCAATAATGACTCGCATATGCTTCGGGCAATACCCAAAGTTCTTCATGGGCCTACTAGCAAAGGCCTAATTCTGCCATCCAGCTGGTGTTTGGTTTCTCATTAAGAAATATGTGTCCTGTATTTGGTTTCTATTTAAGAAATATTATGTGCTGTTGGGCAAGTAATGATGTATACATCTGAATAAACAGTGCACTGTTCTGTTAGACACGTGTAAAGGGAAAATAAACACTCTTTAGGGATTGCATGGCATTTTGAATTGTTATTTTAATGTCAATAGTGAACCTTAAACATTACATTAAGAGGAGCCTGTGCTCAAATATCATGACGTCGTTCTTTCAGTACTGCGAGTCGAAGTGGTACGTGCATCATTCTGTACCTAAAGGTAGCATATACAGTAATTCTAGATGAAATATCCGCAAAGCGCCTCCTGTCTTTTCTTCTTTTATCTTTTTTTTTGCACCGTGGCTGAATAAGAATGCACTGATACGCGAGCAAAATTAAGTCCTAGGGTCTCCTGCGTCGTGTCAAACACGCGATCTCATTATAACGCACACCGAAGGGGCATGTACACACTCCTGGATTAATGTTGAGCACCACTTCGTTCACCGTCAAATGATCCGCGCAGCCGTGTATATATACACGGCTGCGCGGATCACGGCTGCGCTGAGAAATATATATTTGTCAGCGAGAAGCCCAAACATTACGGTGTCAGTCATGTCTGCGGCCAACGGCTCAATCTGTACGGAGCACGGCTTCAGCGCGGCAGCGCAAGCTAGGGCTTTCTGCGTCGTGTCAAACACAAGATCGCGTTATAAAGCACGCCAAAGGGGCATGTACACACTCCCAGATTAATGTTGAGCATCACTTAGTCCATGTGAAACGATCCGCGCATACACCACTTAGTCCATCGTAAAACGATCCGCGCATACACCACTTGGTCCATCGTAAAACGATTCGCGTAACACTTGTCAGCGAAAAGCCCAAACGGCGTCGCGTACGGCTTCAGCGAAAAACAAACTAAACACGGGCGCCGCCATCTTGCTTGAAAAGAAACAAAAATAAACACAATATACCGGAAGCGCGTTTAAATCACGTGACCACCTCCAGCCAATAGCGGCGCAGCATTCGGCCCATACATCTCAGGGGATATGTTACGGAAACACGCGTCCGGGTCACCAGTAACTGTAGCACTCTGAAGCACGGTTTAGGAAAACACAGAGTGGTTTATTCATACGTGCACGCCATTCTCAGAACTACTTCTTCCTCCTCCTTAAGCAGAACCCCACTACCAGTTCACATCCCATGTTGTGCACCAGAAGAAGAAGAAGAAAAGTCCGCCACACCTGTTACCCTCCCATACAAATTTTGATCTACCCCAAGTTAAGGAGGTGATCACAAGAGCACCCAGACGTAGGCGGCTAGATAGACAGATAGGTAGATACGTAGATAAAAATGCAAAAGTGCTTACAGTACGCAAAGAAATGATTCGCATTTAATATACACTCCGGAGTATCTTAGGGCGCTAACCTACATGAAGCCTTGGGTTTGAGGGACAACATTGGAAAGGTAAACAGGTCGGCGATAGAAGAAAGTAGAAGACGACTGGATGATTAGTGGCGGAAAAGTCGGCAGAAAGCAAAAAAGAAAAAAATGCAGGAATGCTAAGTTTAATCTGTGATAAAGCGCAGAAAGTTTGGGTGTGAATTTATAACGTTTTTTATGAAAAGAGAAAGATCACGCTGTAATAATAATAATAATAATAATAATAATAATAATAATAATAATAATAATAATAATAAAATCTTGAGCTCGGCGGAGAGCAAGTCACAGACTCGTTATAAAACGGACGCTGTTTCATCCATCCATCCACTGTCATCGTAAAAACTCGCATACTCCCTGATGCATTCACCTAAGATGGCTGGTGGGTGAAAGCCATTTTTTTTTTCTTCTTCTCAGTCGATTGTATTGACCGACTGCAAACATCGACGCTATTTTTTGGGGTCCCAAAACGTTTGGGGCTCCTATTGAAAAACTCCCGAGTATTGGGGTTCTATAGAGCGTACCCCGCTATGCAATGTTTCCCACATTCCTGTGACAAAATTTAGCGGTCGTGGGACACGTCGGCTTTGTTTTGTATCAATAGGGCATCTGCTGCATTTTGGTGTTAGGTGGCTCTCGTGCCTGAACCCCCCGTAGTGGGGGGCTTGTCATAAGCAGCGACCAGTAGCTGCACCACTTCATTTTCATGGAGTCATCATATGTAACATAGCCGCCCACGCAGCCTTCTCTTCTCAAAATCTGCTTGCTCTTTAATTGCATTCTCAATTAAGATTTTCTTCGTAATCTAGTTTGTAGAACAGCCTGGTTCTTGGCCAAGCCCAAGAGCGAGTATGTGCCAACAGCGCCAAGGCTCTGCATCGATGTCTACGACAATGCAGCAGTACTGACGGTGGTAGAGCAATCTACCGCGCCAGCCAGCGCCGGTAGGCGCAGCACCAAGCGTCGTCGCTAAGTGGCTTCAGTCAAGATGGGACTGCCGCCACCGGTCTCCTGGTCCCGTCGAACACCCTGATCGAAATCGGTGAGCTGGGAAGTATTGTTGTTCGTCCTGTGCGGCATCGCCAATGTGACCGCGTATATGCCAGATTCCCTTCTAAATTAGAGACGTGAGTTGGGCTAGTTGGTACGTATTAACTGCAGACATAACTAATTAGCGCAAAAAAACAACGGACAAGGTAGAGACGACAGACAGGACGGAGCGCATATGCGCTCCATCATGTCTGTCGTCTCTACCTTGTCCCTTCTAAAGGCGAGCGGGCGCGAACACATCAATACACACGTACAGAGACACGTATGTACAGACGTCAGCCGTGGTGGTATACAGCTGGTTACGATGCTCCGCTGCTGACGCGAAGGTCGGGGGTTCCATCCCTCCCGGAGCTGCCGCTATATCGATGGGTGCGAAATGCTAGATGCCCTTGTATGCTGGTTCATGTTAAAGAACACCGGATCGCTCCATTGCAGTCCACCGTTGCGGTCCACCGGGTCGCTCCGGAGAGCTCCATTGCGGCGTGCCTAATAGTCATATCATGGTTTTGGCCCTTAAAGCCCCAGATATTGTTATTACGCACGCGTACACACACACGCACTCTACAAATGTACCTAGATGCATACGCACGCATGCACACATACAGACACACATCGCACGCACGCACACAGGTGCACCCACATAGGCGTGCGCTGGGTTCCTCTTCAGGGGGGGGGGGCGAAGGATCGACGCAGCGCCCCCGCTCCCTATTAGGTCAATGTATGGGGCTGACTTCGTGCCCCCCCCCTCATAGGTGACTAGGGGGGGGGGCGGCCGCCCCCTCTGCCCCCCCCCCCCCCGCGCACGCCTATGTGCACCCACATGTACTATCGGCGTCAAATGAAACGCGAACAGCAGAGCGCGTGGCCCAAGCATCCGCAACGGTACAGTGCGCTCTGTCCAGTCATCACCATTGACAGGTGCGCACATCCGGTTTGGCAGCACTGCGCGATGCCCCCATAATGCAATATTTTTGCTTGCGTTCTAGTTCGGATATGGTGATGATAGGGGCTGGCGTGGGCGTGCCAAGCGCTTTTGGTCGTTTCACATTTATTTTCTTTTATCTGTGTTGCCTTCTCGAATATCAGAATTAGAACAGAAGCGAAAATATCGGACTCTAGGGGAATCGCGCAGTGCTGCCAGGCCGGATGGGCGGAGCGGACCTGTCTGGGGTGATGACTGGACGGCGCACACTACACCTTCTGTAATGCTTGCGGTACGCGCTCCGCTGTTCGTGTTTCATTTGACGCCGATTGTACACGCAAACACGCGCATACTGAGAGAGAGAGAGAGATGGGATGCGGAAAGGCAGGGAGGTTAACCGGAAAACAAATATCTGGTTGGCTACCCTGTACTGTAGAAGGGGGAAGGGTATCCACACACACAGAAACACACACGCGCTCGCAAACACATATACTTATACAAACAGACTAGACTCACTTTGGGCTTGCTGACTCTCTGGCTTCGAGGCAAAATATTTCGCTGTTACGGGTAAAACAAAAAAGAAATTTCAGAATTCCTCCATTGCGGAGACTGAATCCTAGCCTGCAGGGAAGTGGTAGAGTACTCTGTGGTCAAAAGAAGCCTGTGGCTATAAGCTTTCAGGGTGGGGGGGGGGGGGGGTGATTGTTCCTTGCAGCGCCTCCCCCTCACCTCCATATTAAGCCCCCCGTGCGCATGCCTATTCCTGTAGCTTCTAGGAAGGGCGTGGATAAATGCGGTAAAGAAAATTCTTCCGTGTCGTAGAGACGTAGAGGCTGCTCGACTGACCTCGCCTAGCAGCCGCTCTACGTATGTTCGCCGTGTGAGCTTTGCAGCTAGTCCGATAAAAGCTAGTGTAGTCGTGACATACGAGTCGAATGTTGATATCAATGAAACCCCTCGCTGCACCTACCTCAGGAAGCAACATGATCAATACCGCAGGAAGGAAAAGGGGCATCTCGAAGACTTAGCGCACGAAAACACGAGGACGCAAGGTAGGGACGAGGACCTTGCGTCCTCGTCCCTACCTTGCGTCCTCGTGTTTTCGTGCGCTAAGTCTTCGAGATGATGTACCAACTAGCCCACCAGTCTGTTTTACTGAAAAGGGGCATATATCTTTTCGTCACAGGAATAGAACACTTAAAAGTGCTTAAGTATGAGTCCTGTTTTAAGTATTCATTTTGATCTTGCGGTTGTAGTTGCCACGGCAGAACATGCTACATGGCGAGTATAAGAGAGCTAAAAATGTGCACGCACGATCTCAGTCCTGCATGTTTCCATGCTTTCGGATTAACTAAGGCAATCATCGTGAAAGATCTCGTATTTGTTTAAAATTTATTATTGTTTAGACGTCCTAGTTGAGAGATTCTGATTTTCGAATGCGAACAGTTGGGCCTGTTGTCAAAAGAAACGGGATTTATTTAGTGCGACACGTCCATCTTAGGGAGTTGATGATACGATGTATGGACATTTTATACCTATGAACACTGAACATTTGCGCGCGTATAAAAATATATTTCGACGGCGAAGTTTCGCTGCACACTATGCTGCATTCTAGAAAATTTGTTCTTCATGTTGGCACTATACTCCATCCATCGGCTATCATATGCACAGGGTTGCCGTTTGGTGCTCTTGAAAAGGAGCCAGAACTCAAGCCAAAAGTAGCCAAAGTAGCCATGCCGTTTAAATCGCCAAATTTATAGCCAAACAGAGCAGAATCGGTATTATGAGTAGTTTTAATACTCATCAACAAATAATATCATTTTGAAGACGCAAAATCATATATAGAAATAAGAGCAACATTTTCCTTCTATATTTGATCTTCAAGCTAGAGATGGGTTGCAAATAAATGAACAGATTATATTAAATTCACTGGATACATTTCATGTGCAAAAGAGAAGTTTTTGTCAGATACATTATTTTAGAGCATTTCAGCCAGCAAGTCAGTAGCAACATTAAACGTTGAAACAGTTGTTCGTTGAAGGTGCAGGTCGAATTTCATTAGTACAATTTACGTAATACAAGTCCAGCTTCACATAGTGAAAGCTGGTCGAAGATGAACTGATCAGCTCCATTCTGTTGCGGATCTCTTGTTTTTTTTCTCATGTTTACTCAAGAAGACGAACTGCACATCAAAATTACTCGTAAAAACTTTTGCGTAGTATCAGTATAGATGGCGGGCAGCATGAGCGCAGTGCCAACTGACAAGTGCGTAGTGCCACGCACTTGGCAACTGCACGCAACATCTACACTGCGTATTTTTGCAGGTGCGCCGAGTGTTGCGTAAGGGCAGTGAGGGTCAGTGCCGTAGCCACAATTTTTTTTCGGTGGTTCAAGCACACTTTATATATGTTTGTGTGTCCGTTTGTATGTGTCTGTGTACAAGTACACATGCAAAATTGAAAAATTTCGGGGTGCGATGGGGTGTGGGGAGGGCTTTGTAGCCCCCAATCCCTACCCACTCTTGGGTACCCCAGTGGTAAGGATGCCTCAATGCGCACCAACCTGCTAGTGTGTTGAAGACGTCGGCTCGCAGCGGCTGAAATGACAGAAAATATTAGAAACAATGTATTATGTCTGCAAATAATCAGGAAAATGGCTACTTAAGGCACCGAATCAGAAGTGCAAAACTAGCCAGAAAGTTGCCATGGCGCCAACAGGAAATTTTCGTAGCCAAACAGGGTTGAAATGTAGCCAATTTGGCGCCAAGTAGCCGCCAACGGCAACCCTGCATGTGCGTTTGGCAGCATTCATATATTCACATTATTGAGTTAATAATTCATTGACCATATGTAACCGTGCGCAGCTTGTGGCTGATAAATTATAATGCAGCGAAACTCATATTATTATTCGCGTAGTAAATAGCACTATAAATAAGAAAAGCACAAGGTTTGGCGGGCATAATAGCGAAATCGCAGAGGTACACGAAGTGGTTATTGTCAGGAAGTATTGAGGTGATGTTTCACTGTGTTAGTACACAGCCAAACACATGTCCTTAGCAAAGTATGTTTCACACAGTCGTGCGGCCGTAGATATGACTGCGCGGACGAATACATACAACGTGTAGTCCGGTACAATAATTACTGTTCGTCTGCCATCGTGTAGACTAACCACGCCACTTGTTTTGTTTTGCAGACATGCCAGCAACAGAAAAGTTACCGGATTGAGAAACGCGAAGTAGGTGCAGCGGCGACACGCGGGGAAGCCTGGTTCGAGGTATCGAAAAGTGTTGCGAGGACGTACGAAGATGGGACGAAGGCGGCATCGACGTCGCCGGAATTCGCGTCGACCGATTATGACGAACGCATTAGACAAGCTGGAAAGTGAACCCAACCACAAGGAAGGCGCGCAAGCGGAAACATTACTGAATGAATCAAACGCTGGGACCTCCGACGCGGGACAATATCAGAGAACGCAAATGGCGGAAGCCGCCGAAAGTGCATCAAGCGTGCAGAGCGGCAAGTCCGGTAACGAAAACAACCTAGAGACGTTTGACGCGAAAGCGTCTGACACACTCGATATCGACAACGTGTATTGCGCATTTCCTGAGACCGACACAACTGTAGGAGGCAAAGGTGCTACACAAGAAGACAGAGAGGATGCATGCCCCTCATGCGTAACCGTCTCAGCCGCAGGACACAGAAGCGTGACGGAAGACAACAGAGATGAGGCGCGTTCCAAATGTGAAGACCACTCAATCGCACGAGGCAGAGGCGCGATAAAGGACAGCGGAGGGGAGACGGGCTCTAAATGTGCAGCCGTCTCATCGGCTGGAGGCAAAGACAGGACACAAGACAAGGTTGCGAAACAAGAACACGTGGAGGCGCCGGCCATTGTGAGTGCAAGGAAGGCTGTCACAGAATCGAGCGTTCAGGCTCTTACAATGGGAAATAAAGATGCTGAGATGGTATCGGTTACCGATCCGGACGTCCATATGGCAACCTTAACCGATTACGACGTCGCAATGGTGCCAGTATCAGATCCTGACGTGACGATGCGGACGGTCTCAGACACAGACGCTGAAGTGATGCCCGTTAGTCTCATGTGTCTCAAGTGCCATTCTCAACGGGGCTTACAAATTTGCGGCGTCCACAACGTCAGTCCAGCACAACGTGTGGAGGCTGTTACTCTACCTGCTCTCGCACTGGCACGACGAGAAGTTCGCGAAGAAATACAGGAGTTCTGGGTGGCACCTGAGTACCGTGTGCTACAAGAATCAGCGGGAATGCAGATGTGCAACGTTTTACCAAGCGGACAGCTCCAACCGCCAACGACTACATCTTCGTTCTCAGTCATGCCAATGCCATCGGCAATACAGATGTTTCGTGAGACGACGAGTGCGCAGCAGCAATCCTCTATGGTCGCACCACCGCCATATATGACACAATTGCCACGGGATATACAAATGTGTAATATGCCCCCGAGCGTGCAACATCAACTGCCTGTAAATGCATGGTGGCCAAACTCCGTACAGGTACCGTCTGGCTTCCAGATGCAGGGCTTCGTAGAAGGCACGCAGTGGCTGCCTTCTGTTGCTGTGGTTCCGTCGTCCGGCGCAATATTTAACACGCAATTGCACGGCTATCCTTCGAGCTGCTCTCTGCAGCCTTCTATGATGACTGATCCAGCCCTTCAACTGTCAGTGACGTCGGCTGTGGAGATGCGTGGTTCCGTCTACGCCTAACAAGCCAGTACCTTCGACGATAGCTGCTCCATTCTTCGTGTTCCAAAAGCTTCCGGCTGCGCCTATTCGAGAATTAGTCATGCCTGGCCAGGTTCCATCACCGTATCACATTGCAGAGACACCAGAGCTACCACCGCCTCTCTATGCGCAGGGGTATAATCTTTCAGTGACTGGCCAGCCTCTATATTCCTTGCCTCCTGCAATGCAAGCAGCACCGGGACCTTGTATTTTAGAAGGCAACGTGAACGGCCAGCCTCACTCCGCCACGGCCATGCCACCGGAAGGCTCTGCCGTACAAATCCCGGCGGGCGTACAAATGTGCGGTATTCCAACGAGCCCAGATTTACAACTTCCCACAGCTATTTCCCGAACCACACAGTTCCCGCCGACCACACAAGCCCAAAGCGTTGCTTCTAACAACCAGCCACAACCTTGTGCGGGTGTTCAACCACCACAGAACATCCATACGCCTTATTTTGCATCGTTTTTCCAACCGCAGTCATCCTCCGGTATGTCCGCACCCTCCCAGCCTCAACAACCTTCTGGTGTTCTACCACCTCAAAACCTGCAGATGCCCACTGTTGCACCTAATTTCAAACCCCAGCCACCAGCTTCGGCAGCACCCTCCCAGGCCCAACCATGTTCTGGTGTTCCACCACCTCAAAATCTGCAGATGCCAGCCATTGCACCTGGTTTTGAGCCCCACCCATCAGTTCCGGCAGTACCCTCCCAGCCTCAACAATCTTGTGGTGTTCCACCACCTCAAAATCTGCAGATGCCAGCCGTTGCCACAGGTTTTCAACCCCAGCCATCAGTTCCGGCAGTACCCTCCCAGCCTCAACCATATTGTGTTGTTCAACCACCTCAATATTTGCAGATGCCAGCTGTTGGGCCTGGTTTTCAACCCCAGCCATCAGTTCCGGCAGCACCCTCCCAGCCTCAACAATCTTGTGGTGTTTCACCACCTCAAAATCTGCAGATGCCGGCCGTTGGGCCTGGTTTTCAGCCCCATCCACCTGTTCCGGCAGCACCCTCCCAGCCTCAGCAATCTTGGGGTGTTCCATCACCTCAAAATTTGCAGATGCCAGCCGTTGCACCTGGTTTTCCACCCCAGCCATCAGTTCCGGCAGCACCATCCCAACCTCAACCATCTTGTGGTGTTCCATCACCTCAAAACCTGCAGATGCCAGCCATTGGGCCTGGTTTTCAGCCCCACCCACCAGTTCTGACAGCACCCTCCCAGCCTCAGCAATCTTGGGGTGTTCCACTACCTCAAAACCTGCAGATGCCAGCCGTTGGGCCTGGTTTTCAGCCCCACCCACCAGTTCTGGCAGCACACTCCCAGCCTCAAACATCTTGTGGTGTTCCACCACCTCAAAATGTGCAGATGACAGCCGTTGCACCTGGTTTTCAATCCCAGCCATCAGTTCCGGCAGCACCTTCCCAGTTTCAACCATCTTGTGGTGTTCCACCTGCTCAAAATCTACAAATGCCCACTTTTGCAACTGGTTTCCAATATCAGTCATCAGTTTTTGCAGCCCCCTCCCAGCTGCAACCTTCTCCCGGTGTTTAACACCAACACAACGTGTAGACGCCCTTTGTTGAATCTTGTTTGCAACCGTGGATATCCTCAGGTTTTGCGGCACCTTCCGTCTCACAGGACTAAATGAAAACGCGTTTTGAGGGTGTTCCAGCCGCCTGCTAGAAACAACATTCAGCGGATGGGCAAACTTTCTGATTCCCACAGCTTAAATCACGCGACCAGACGTACTACTTTGCGGTTAGTGGCCAACCTCTTAGTGTCATGGCCGAAGTCAAATCTCCTTTGTTAACGCTGCTTCCTCGCACTTTGCCTTTACGGGCTTGCTCCCAAG
Source organism: Rhipicephalus appendiculatus (assembly GCA_030522465.1). Taxonomy (NCBI): domain Eukaryota; kingdom Metazoa; phylum Arthropoda; class Arachnida; order Ixodida; family Ixodidae; genus Rhipicephalus; species Rhipicephalus appendiculatus. The sequence continues at coordinate 2,931,079 of JALIZH010033001.1, forward strand.
CACAGGCCGCTGTCCCGTGGCACCAGCGCCACTTTCATGACCTTGTGGCTTATGCTCTTCACCGGCTATTGCGAACGTCTCGATGATGTCGCTGACAGTTAGCCCTGTTAGTCAAGAACCATCATTGGTGGTAGGCATGCCTTCCGAAAACTGAAATAGGTCGATGAAATGAAGAAGCTGCAACAAGGGTGGTCTGCATGGCAGAATTAGGCCTTTGCTAGTAGACCCATGAAGAACTTTGGGTATTGCCCGAAGCATATGCGAGTCATTATTGAACTCCACGCACTACTTAAGGACGAAGAACGCATTTCATGCGTGACCATTCGGACTAGTGTACGGGTTAGAGCTCAATATTTGTGTCTGCAGTTCAAAGCTATTTGGTGGCGTCAATATCTCATGATTAAAGTTAATGAATATTCGACGTGTTAATGCAGAATGTGTCGGATACAATGACTAGGGTGGATCGGCGTACCGTAAGAGTGGCTTGGCCGCTCACCTGATGCAATTTCTGCCCTATATTATAAAATGTTTGCAATATTTCACGAAAAGAATGAAACCTTCGAAGGAGTCCACTCGCCAGACGTCTTTTTGAAGGCAGAATATAGACGCATCGCATAGTATAGTACCATTGGGGGTGTACAAGTGTGTTAACACGAAAGTGTTTGATGTCGGGATCCACCACGGTTCTACTGACTTATTGACGTCACGGATATGACGTTGTAAAATATACACTAATAAATGGCAAAGAAAAACCTTACAAGAAAAACCGGGAGATCCCATGCTCTGTTGGAATCGCTGTAATGAGAAGCAGCCGGCAAGGAGCAAATCATGCTGTACATAATATGCATGTCATGATTAACATGTTAGGACCTGTCATTTACGTTCGTCATACAGTCACGTCGCGCAGTACCAATTTTGGTGTGTATCAAGCTAGCGAACTGGACGCAAGCGCTCCATGAGCGTGTGGCATTGTAGATGATATGCATGCCAAGATTTTCATGTTACCACCTGCCACTTATGTTCGCTATACAGTCACATCCCGCAATACCAATTTTGGTGTATATCAAGCTAGCGAAACGGCCGTGAGCGCGCCATGAGCACGGCATGCAAGTTATGTTGCACATGACATGTCATGATTTCCCTATTACCACTTATCATTTATGTTCGTCATACAGTCGCGTCACGCAATAGCAAATTTGGTGTATATAAAGCTAGGGAAACGGCCCCGAGAGTGCCTTGAGCATGGCATGCAAGTCATCTTGCACATGACATGTGATGATTTCCATATTACCATTTGTCATTTATGCTCGTGATACAATCACGCCACTCAATACCAAATTTAATGTATATCAAGCTACCGAAACGGCCGCGATCGTGCCATGAGCGTGGCATGCAAGTCATGTTGCACATGAAATGTCTGGATTTCCATATGACCACTTGTCATTTATGCTCGTCATCAAATAACGTCGCTCAAAAGGACACTTTGTACATTCCAAAGTGTGTTCGGCGAAAGCTTGTAGCCATTCGACTGACTATGTCATGTCTTTTTTTAGGGGCGATGCTCCTCAGGGTGTGGGTCGTTCCCTCTCTGTAGTAGTAGTATGTATGTAGCCACTTCTAGTTTATGAATTGCTCAACAGATGGCGTTGCGTGTATATGTCCTTGAAAATAATATCACTAGATGGCGTTTGTGGTTTTTCGTATACGTTGATGATTAAAAATGATAGATGGCGCTGTTTAGCGGATGGCTCGGAAAGCTGCTGCAGCGCGCGCTCGCCGACAGGACCCGCTCCTACGGTCGCCCCCCCCTCTCTCGTCTCGCGACGCCGACGCAGGCAGCGTCTGCTAGTGCGTTTCTTGATTGAAAAAAATCACGCCATATCCACGAAGTGAATGATGATGAGTGGGCGAAGCTCGATCGTTTTCATCCATGGCAGAAAGAGAATGTGTGGTCTGGAACGCGCTTATATTTCATGGTCATCAGCGTCATCGTCATCGTTATCACGTGAAGTGGCTACATTCCACTATACTGAAAATCGCGCTTATACTTCATCGTTATCACGTGTAGTGCGTACATTCCACTATACTGCGTCATCGTCAGTTTTATCACGTGGAGTGGGTACATTCCACTATACGTAGCTATCTACCTACTACTACTACTACTACTACTACTACTACTACTACTACTACTACTACAGAGGAGGGACAGACCCACACCTTTAGGAGCTTCGCCCCTAAAAACCGACTGCTCGCGCTGCACGACCGTTCACTGGCCACCCCGCATATATATGCACCGGATTTTGACCTCCAAGGTAGTGGCGGTGTGAGATTTCTGCTGTGCGAGATTAAACAATAGCAATTCACCACGTACATGTAAAATTAAAGTGAGCTGCAAGTCGCCATGAATATACAGTGTTTGACGCGTCTTTACATGATGATCGACTGGGCAAGACTTACGCAGGATTCACGGTTTACCGATGCACCTCCGGAGCTTCGCCCACTCATCATCATTCACTCCGTGGATATGCTGTGATTTTTTTTAGTCTCAGTGGGATGTTACACAAATGGAATGTGTGCGTGTTTTCTTTTGTAATTTTGTACCTCGAATCGCAGTGAGACGCGAGAATAATCTGCCTCTTTTTCGCATGCGTTCGTATTCTCGCGCTTTGCGCATCGTGCAGACGCCATCCGCGCTCCAGCGCTTAAATTGACGGACACTTTGTAAATTCCAAAGTGTGTTCCTCGAACGCCTGTGGCGATTGAGACGGGGTCACTCAGAGTGGAACGCGATGCGCGCGTCTCCCTCTTTGCATGATTAGACACGCTGGGCACAGCGACACTACGCCAGCAAAGCGCGAGCGCTGTAGAGTCCAACGCGACCGTCGTCCGTTTACGCGCCCCGGCGTCCGTTTACGCGCCCCGGCGTCCGTTTACGCGCCCCGGCGGCCACTGGGCACCGTGCTAGGGTACGGCCGCAGGGACGGACGGACGGACCTGAGCATGAGACATTAAAGGCTTTCACCTAAAAAATTTGGTGTATATCAAGGTAGCGAAACGTCCACGAGAGTGTCATGAGCGTGGCATGCAAGTCATGTTGCACATGACATGTCATGATTTTCATATTGTCATGGGTGTGGAAATGCTACTCCGACACGGCCGCTGAACTGGCGCCAGATGGACGAAGACGAAGGCGTTATTGTTGTGGGGCTTAGTCTGGGCTGCCCTGTTGACCTGCCATCCTGTGCGTTCTGTGTAGTGCTGTCTCGATCAGTGCTGACTGACGACCGTTGAATAAATACTCCCCGTAACATCTTTGGTGGAGGTTGCGGGTCTTACGACAACCCGGCTCTGGAACTCCGCAGCGGACGCCATCTTTGTCCAGCCACGATGCCCGAAGACAGTGCGCAGTCTTCGCAGGCCGCGCCAGCTCCAACACCTGTGATCCCTTCCCACCTTCTCGACCCTGGCACATTTTGCGGCACGGACAAACCTGACGTCGAAGAATGGCTCGTCTTATTCGAGCGCGTCAGCAAGCACTACAGGTGGGACGAAACGCTTATGCTGGCAAACGTCATTTTTTACCTAAGGGGTACAGCACGCTCTTGGTATGAGACGCATGAGGAAGAACTGACAAGTTGGGACGTGTGCAAGCAGAAGCTCCGCGACTTGTTCGGGCGGTCGGTTGCTCGACAAATGGCAGCCAGGCAGGAACTCGCGTCGCGAGTTCAATCATCCACGGAGTCCTACGTCGCATATATTCAAGACGTTCTAGCCCTGTGCCGCAAAACCGACAAAGACATGACAGAGGTGGACAAGGTCAGCAATGTGTTGAAGGGCATAGCCGACGATGCCTTCAACATACTAATGTGTAAGAACTGTTCCACTGTTGACTCGATCATCTCTGAATGTCGGCGGTTTGAGCAGGCTAAAAGCAGGAGGATTACTCAGCGCTTCAACCGACTCCCGAACACCGCTGCGACTTCCTCGTGCGAAGATCCTGCGACGCCACGCCGAAGCGCGAATTCTGCCATCACCAGGATCGTTCGCCAGGAGCTGGAAGCTATGGCCCCCCGCTACCTATACGCCCGTTGCACAAGACAACTTGGCAACAGTATCCCTAATCCAAGCCGTCGTCCGGCAAGAATTTGCTAACCTGGGCGTGCTACTTCCTCCAGCCACTCGCCTTACGCCCCAGCCCATATGCACTCCCGCCCACAACGCTGACCACAACGCCACCCCACTTGTTGCTGCAGCGTCTTCTGTTCCACGGTCCCCGCCACGATACCGGAATCCATCTGAGTGGCGCACCACAGACGATCGACCGATTTGTTTTTCTTGTTCTCGCGTTGGCCACATTTCCCGCCATTGCCGCAACAAATGGTCTTCCCAACCAGGTTATTCAAATGACCGCCATCAGGATCGCGGACAGTATTTCCGAACACGTTCTTTCGATGACCACCTTCAGGAACTCCCACCACGCCGCTCATTTCCACGATCCGAACCCACCTACGCGGACGTCGTCGCCCAGAGAAACTTCTCCAGCCGGTCGCCGTCGCCTCAGGGTCACCAGTCGCGCTCCCCTCCGCGCCGTCGCTCTCCGTCGCCGGCTCATTCTGGACACCTCCCGGAAAACTGACAAGTGCAGCTCCTGGAGGTGGCGCTGCACTGACGACTCGGACCCAAAACCCTCTGCCGACCACTAATACCAGACGAAATTTACTTAGTGTCCTCATCGATGGCCTGGCTGTTACTGCTCTAATCGACACTGGCGCCCACTTGTCCGTCATGAGTTCTAAGCTTCGATCCCGCCTCAAGAAAGTTCTTACGCCTGCTGTGCTTCCTACAGTACGCGTGGCCAACGGCAGTCGAGCATCAGTTCTTGGCATGTGCACTGCCCGTGTTACTGTTGCCGGCCGCCAAACTTCACTTCTGTTCGCTGTTCTTGACGCTTGCCCACACGACGTCATTCTTGGAATTGATTTCTTGACCAATCACTCTGCCCTCATCGATTGTTCCACTGGCGTTTTAAGGCTCGAGTTGCCTTTGTGCTCCGATGTCACTACTGCAAGTCGCACTCGGCTTCGGAACATGGACTTTCTACGGCTACCACCTCAGACTGCTGTGTGCGTCCCCATGTCCCCGTTCCCGTCTGTCCCTGATGGAGAATACTTGGTAGCACCCCTCATTGACCTCACTCTTTCCCACAACATCGCCCTTCCCCATACCGTAGTGGTTGTCGCAAACAACAGGACGCTTCTTCCGGTTCTCAACTTCTCATATTCGACCCAAGTTCTTCCTCAAGGCATTACCCTAGCAGAACTATCAAGTCTGGAAGAATGTACGATTTCTTGTTTCACCCCTGACGCAAAGACCGTGGCCAAACCTGACATAACCGCGCAAAATGCGACATTCCTCGACAAAATGATCTCCACTGACCTCCTACCTTCCCAAGCTGAAGCACTCCGTGGTGTTCTGTTCTCTTACCTCGACATTTTTGATATCGACGACCGTCCTCTAGGCCGCACCAGCGTCGTAGCCCACCGTATAGACACCGGCGACGCCAGTCCGCTTCACAGACGCCCTTACCGTGTGTCTCACACTGAGCGCCAGGTCATCCAGAAGGAGGTAGAGAAAATGCTCGAAAAAGACGTCATAGAGCCTTCATCTAGTCCCTGGGCATCACCTGTGGTGCTAGTTAAAAAGGACAACAGTTGGCGCTTTTGCGTCGACTATCGTCATCTCAACCGAATAACCAAGAAGGACGTCTACCCTTTGCCTCGAATCGACGACGCGCTCGACTGCCTCCATGGTGCCCAGTATTTCTCGTCGCTCGATCTTCGCTCTGGATACTGGCAAATTTCTGTTGATGACCGCGACCGCGAGAAGACAGCATTCATCACACCCGATGGTCTTTACCAATTTAAGGTCATGCCGTTTGGGTTGTGTAATGCCCCTGCAACTTTTGAACGCATGATGGACTCTCTCCTACGCGGTTTTAAGTGGTCAACCTGCCTCTGCTATCTGGACGATGTGATTATTTTCTCGCCCACCTTTGAGAGCCACCTCCCTCGCCTGTCGGCTATTCTCGACGTTTTTCGCTGCGCTCGCCTCCAGCTCAACTCGTCGAAGTGCACCTTTGGGCGCCGACAAATTAAACTACTTGGCCACCTTGTTGACGCTACTGGAGTCCAACCCGACCCTGACAAAGTCCGCGCTGTCCGCGAATTCCCAGTTCCGCGTTCTGTACAAGAGGTACGCAGCTTTCTGGGGCTATGCTCATACTTCCGCCGCTTTGTCGTCAACTTTGCTGACATTGCTCGGCCCCTCACGGATCTCCTCAAAAAGAACGCGGCTTTTTCCTGGGGTGCGGACCAAGCACATTCCTTTGCGTCGATGATTTCCGCTCTCATGTCACCACCAGTGCTGGCTCATTTTGACCCCACCGCCCCAACCGAGCTTCGCACTGACGCAAGTGGCCACGGCATTGGGGCTATACTCGCTCAGGTACAGAATGGCACGAACCGTGTGATAGCTTATGCTAGCCGCCTGCTGTCACAGTCGGAAAAGAATTATTCTATTACCGAACGGGAATGTCTAGCTCTCGTCTGGGCCGTCGCTAAATTTCGACCGTACCTATACGGACGCCCGTTCGCAGTCATCACAGACCATCATGCGTTGTGCTGGCTGTCCACACTTAAGGACCCTACTGGAAGACTCGGCCGTTGGGCATTACGATTGCAAGAGTACACGTTCTCAGTGGTCTACAAATCTGGAAAGTTGCACAGCGATGCCGACTGCTTATCCCGGCACCCTGTTGATCCACCCACCTGCACCGACTTGGAAGCCGATGCCTCCATCTTCGCCATCACGGACTTTCTACACGTAGCGGATGAACAACGGCGAGATCCCTCATTACTCGTCATCATAGACCGCCTTCAAGCAGGCACTGCCGACCGTTCGCTCAGCATGTTCTTGCTGCAAGACAACGTATTGTACCACCGAAACTTACACCCAGAGGGCGCAGAACTTTTACTTGTCGTTCCACATCATCTGCGCAAGGACGTCCTTCAACAATTTCACGACGCCCCAACTTCCGGACATTTAGGCATCTCCCGAACCTACGACCGTGTTCGACGACGGTTTTTCTGGAAGGGCCTTTATCGTTCCGTTCGCCGCTACGTTGCAGCTTGCGACCTCTTCCAGCGCCGAAAGAAACCGACGACTGCCCCTGCCGGTCGCCTCCAGCCTATTGAAGTACCAGCCGAGCCGTTCTATCGAGTGGGATTGGACTTGCTAGGTCCCTTCCCAACTTCGACAGCCGGAAATAAATGGGTTGCGGTAGCCACGGATTACGCCACTCGGTATGCAATCACTCGAGCGCTACCGACCAGCTGCGCGACTGACGTGGCCGATTTCCTCCTATATGACATCATTCTTCAGCATGGTGCTCCTTGTCACGTACCCACAGATCGTGGTCGCTGCTTTCTCTCTCGTGTCGTTGACGACCTACTGCGATCTTGTGCTACTCGTCACAACTTTAGCACTTCTTATCACCCTCAGACTAACGGGCTTACCGAACGCCTCAATCGCACCCTGACGGATATGCTTTCTCTGTACGTTTCTGACGACCACACCGATTGGGACATTGCCCTCCCGTTCGTCACCTTCGCCTATAATTCGTCGCGTCATGAAACTGCCGGCTATTCACCCTTTTATCTACTGTTTGGCCGTGATCCACTGCTAGCTTTCGACACCCTGCTTCCGTCTGACTCATCATCCACCACCTCATACGCTCAAGATGCCATCACCCGTGCTCTCGTCGCACGCACGGTAGCCCGCACTCGGCTCTCATTGTCACAGACCACACAAAAATCCATCTATGATAGTCGACACAAGGATGCCGAGTTTTGTCCGGGCTCTCTCGTTCTGTTGTGGCTCCCATCTCGTCGTGTTGGCCTCAGCGAGAAGCTCCTACCACGATACGTCGGGCCCTACCGGGTCGTGCGCCAGGTGACACCTGTCACCTATGAGATTTCCCTGACAGCCAACTCATCTACTGCTACACCCAGAACTGACATCGTGCACGTTTCTCGCCTGAAGACCTACAACAGTGACACGCCCTCTTAAACATAGCAGGCACCGAGACGGTGCTTTACAGGCCGGGGTAATGTCATGGGTGTGGAAATGCTACTCCGACACGGCCGCTGAACTGGCGCCAGATGGACGAAGACGAAGGCGTTATTGTTGTGGGGCTTAGTCTGGGCTGCCCTGTTGACCTGCCATCCTGTGCGTTCTGTGTAGTGCTGTCTCGATCAGTGCTGACTGACGACCGTTGAATAAATACTCCCCGTAACAATATTACCACTTGTCATTTATGCTCGTCATACAATCACGTCGCTCAATGCCAAATTTCGTGTATATCAATCTAGCGAAACGGCCACGAGGGTGTCATGAGCGTGGCATTCAAGTCATATTGCACATGACGTCATGCTTTCCATATTACAACTTGTCATTTGTGCTCGTCATACAACACGTCCCTGAATGCCAAATTTGGTGTATATCAATCTAGCGAAACGGCCACGAGAGCAGTGGCGTACCAACTCGTTGGCGAGTGGGGGGGCCAAGCCTTCCTCACACACACACACACACACACACACACACACAAATATATATATATATATATATATATATATATATATATATATATATGATGTCACGGGCATGGAAATGCCACTCCGGCAGAGCCGCTGAAATGGCGCCGAATGGACGAAGACGAAGACGTTGCTGTTGTGGGGCTGTGTCTGGGTTGCCCTGTTGACTTGTGATTCTGTGCGCTCTGTGCAGTGTCATCTCGATCAGATCCTTACTGACGACCCCTAAATAAATACTCCCCATAACATCTTTGGTGGAGGTGCGGGGTATGACGCTATGATGACGCTATATGACGCTATGATGAATGGGAGACGGACCGTGGCTCATACGCCATGTTTTTATTCTAATCACGCGCAATTCTTCCTTATCGGCTTCTACCAGCCATCCTTTCTGACCTTCTTACGTCACAGGCTTCCCCCTCCCCCCCGAAAGAATGCGCGAGTTTCAACCAACAAAGCAACAACAAGCGGAGTCTCATAAGCGAAAAATGTCAAAATGCGCTGTAGTTCCAGATCACAATGTAGTTCCGTAAACTCGCACAAAAAACTTCACAGTATAAGGCAGCAGTCCGGTGATATTTAGGACAGCTCTGGTGGGCGAGGCTTGCTGTTGCGCATCGGACATAAACATATTCTGCACACGGACACTGATGATGATACGGCTTGAGCTCTTGTAAGGAACGAACATGGTTGAAAGTTTTTGCAAGATTGGAAGGTCCGGTGCAGTAGACATCGGATTCTGTGTCTCGGCTGGAACAGACGCTGCTTGCCCTTGATTTCACGGGCACGCGTACCAATATGGAGGAGGTGACGTACAACATGGAATGGTCCGGCGTACGTCACAGTAGTACGTGACACTGCGAGAATTATTCGAGGCGACGTGTGTAACTTGTGCAATCTGTTGCTTGAATAGAAGATTGAAAGTTGACAGAAATATTAAAACATACAAAGGGAATGTGTGCGCATTTTTATTTATTTATTTATTTCTTCGAAATGAGCGCGATGCGAGAGTTAGCTGCCTCCATTTCGTTTGCGTTCGTGTGCTCGCCGTTCCCGCGTCGTGCCGGCGCCAGCCCTGACAATGCTTAGTATATTTTTGGTGCATCGTCCTTTACAGCAGTTCAAGCGGTGCGACGCGCTTTGTCGTAGTGAGGATACATGATCCATGCCAGCATCTCCAAACGCTTAGAGGGATCCATCCCACAGAAACAGGCAGTGCACTAGAGAGAACGCCGAAACGATACAACACCGCTTGTGTGCACGACCTGGCCTGGGCATGTCATGTGCACACAGTGTAACCTTGCGTGCGCATGACGCGTTGATGCGTCTACGTCGTGTGATCTTCCGGCTCCAAGTTGCTCTGATACCAAAGAGGGCAGGGAAGGAACTTGGCTTGCGAGTGGCAAAGATTTCAAGCTCACCTACCGGCATCATGCTTTCGCGGCTCGTAATGAACCAATTAAAAAGTTCTTGTGGTACAAAGCTCTTCATTGGGCACGCAAACACTTCTAGTGTCTAACTAAAATTTCTCATGTGACCTGGTGAAGCGCCCTTTGAGAAGTAAATTACAAACGAAACAAAAGCCATGTGCACATTTGATTTTTTTTAACCTACACTCTACTTTCCCCTGACGGCACTCCATGGTTTCGCATTCGTTCTCCGTCTTCCTGCCGCTGCACACAAGCGCCCCCCTGTCCCCCCCCCCCCCCTCCACCACACCCAGGTCTTCAAGGACGTGCTTCAATTCCTTGAGAATACTGGACTGAAAAACCGGCTGTAAAAGCCGCCCGCCATGTCCTCTGCCATGGACGCCACTCTCCTCTTCTCCCCTCTTCTCTTTCAATCTTTATTTTCCTCTCCCCATTCCGCTGTATACACTGGGACGTGCTCCCATTTAGGCTTGCAGGAATGGCGTCTTTTCCTCTTCCCCTGCTCCAACCGTTCGCGCCATGTCAGTGCGGTGGGGTAAGGTGGCCGGCGCAATCCCATTTCACTGCTGCTAGCGGTTGCTTTCCAGAAGTTTGTTGAACTAGAGAACTAGGTTGTTGCACCCCATAGAGTTCCGAAACGTCAATTTTGCCCGGTAACACGAATTACGGTCTCAAACCGTACTCGAAAGCAAAATTTGAGGCTAAATAGCGTTAATATAGGCACAAATTTTGAAAATAGGCATTTATAGGCACTTATAGACATTTAGGCAAACCCCCCACAATAGGCATTTATAGGCACTATAAAAACACTATAAAAGGCCTCCTTGACCCCTAATTCATGCTCATATATCGAAGTGGCACGATAGGAACGCAAGGAACAAAATAGGCATTTGCCTAAAATCCGGTCTCTACTGATAAGCATAACAACAAATGCACATAGCTCACAAATGACACAATAGAGAACAGGTCGAAAGGGCCAGGAGACAAGCACACCAACTCCGACCCGACGGTGCGGCCTAGCACCATCTAGGCTGAAAAATAAGTTGGATTCGTTCATTCTCAACGTCGACAAAAGGGCATGACCAATGGCGCAGAAACTCGCGTTCCCCCCCCAAAAGAAGAGCGACTCCGAGAGAAACGCAAGGATCTCGCGCCTCATGCGCCCCAATATTGGCCATAAGGCCCGTCGATGGCAATTCCTAGCGACGGCTTCGTACCGGTCGCGCCAAATGCTGAACAGGCCGGCAACTACTAAGAGTGCCGCGAAGGGCTCCCTTTGGAACCTGCCGCTGGACACGAACCCTCGGACAGCCTGCCCACGAAAACCAGCATGGACCGCACGCCAAAAAAGGCGGGCGACCACGCATTCGATCGTCGCATGTCGGTTGGTCTCAACCATGACGCAGTTGGGGCAAGTGGAGGTGCCTACCACGCGCCATCGTTGCAATCGATGTCGAGTGGGGAGGAAGCCCCAGCCCAATCGCCAAACAAAGTCACGAAGGTGACCAGGCAACGGCGCTGCGACCATGTGCTTCCAAGGGCGACTCATTACCGCATGCCGGTGTCGGGGTACCAAAGGCTGCACAAGGGCGGCCATTGTGTCCACCACTTTCGCTTCAGCTACATCGATCTCGGGCATGTAGTCTCTAGACGGCGGTGGAAGGCCAGGAGGGCACGATACACAGTCGGTAAATGGGAGGACTGCGGACCACAGTTGATAGGACCAGCGGGCACTAAGACACGTAGGGATGGACCTAGGTGGTAACGTGCGAGTGTCTGCGCAGGCGTACCATCATTATTTAAACCGCGCAATAAAGTGCGGAGGGACAGGATGGAAGCCGTAACGGCCACGTCGGGGAACGCGAAGCCTCCTCGGCTGCGCGGTTGTGATAACGTGGGGCACGATAATATTTCCGTACCACCAGACCAAAAGAACGAGGTGATTAAACGCTGAACTGTCTGTGAAACGCGGAGCGGGGGTTTGACGGTGTGACACAAGTACCAAAATTTGCCGAGGTAGACCGATTGCGACAAGTACCGGCGTTCTAAAAGGGGAAAATCAAAGTGCTTAGCAGCGTCTATGTTTTGTGGTTAGAACTTGTATGACAGATGCCCCGATATTTTCCTGTATACCGAAAGCATTGTAAGTGAAACCTTGTATCTCCATGGAGGGGGGACCATTGCAAAGGCAACGTGATGTTAATACGTCCGGCAGGGTTCCCAATGAAGAAATACTGACATTTTGACAAATTTAAACGAGCATCAGAAATCACACCGAAATTGGAAAAGGCATTTAAGACGTGCTGCAGTGACTGTTCGTTGTGTATGTACAGAGTAATATCAACGGCATAGGCAGTTACTTTAACTTCAGTGCGGCCAGGGAGGGGTAAGCCACGAATTTGTGGATCTCGTTCGATTGCCCTTAAAAAGGGTTCTAAGGCAAGGACGAATAAGACGGGGGGAGAGAGGACAACCCTGACGGACTCCTCGTGTAACCTGGAATGGGCGCGCGAATCTGGGAAAAGGGTACTCTCGGAGTTAGCGTACATAGCATGAATGAGGCGGATGAACTTGGCAGGAAAACCGAATGCTTGTAAGACGTTGAATAAATAGGTATGCTCAACGAAGTCAAAAGCCTTTTCCTGATCTAAGGAAACCAGTAACCCCTGTGCGCATCGTGCAGTGGTGTATTGCATTATGTCACGCGTCAGCCAGGTATGACTATGAATGTCGCGGCCCGGAATGGAACAGACTTGGTGGGGAGCTGTTAGCGATGGAAGAGACGGACTGATGCGGCGTACCAGAATGTTACCGTGGAGTTTGTAATCCGCATTGAGAAGGGTGATGGGGCGCCAATCTTCGAGTCGCGTGGATTGGGAGTCTTTCTTGGGTATCAGTGTGATACGGCCGCTGCGGAAAAAGTGCGGGAGGGAAAGATCGTAGAAACAGCGCCTGATGACACGCGACATAAATGGGCCAATAATAGGCCAAACCAGGATCTACAACTCGACGGGGAGGCCATGGCGTCCAGGGGCCGAACCCTTTTTCATTGCATCTAAGGCGTCTTCGATTTTAGAACCCGATGGTGGCGATAGGAGAGTGTCAGAATCCGCGTTGGAGTGACGGGGTAAATCTTGTAGGAGGGGGTGCAAAGAACCCCCTGCGGCAGAACTTTCGCTAGTAGCTGACTGGGCCATAAATTCAAAGTGGCGCGTGAAAGCCTGGAAGTCGCGTGAGCCATTAGCGGCAGGAGCTATAGGGTGCAGCGTGTGTGCAGGCGAGCCGCACGGATGGACGAGCGCTCGGCGTGCATACCGGAGGACCTCAGGGTGCGCACATGGCGCACGTCTGCAGCGCCAAGCTGCCGCTGGGAGTGAAGAGGCGGGCATTATACGCTGGTACCTGTCCACTAGCTCTGCTTGCCATGCACGCATGACGTGAGAGGGGCAAGGGTCTCGGTGGGCAATGCGGATTTTCTGCATTAAAACGTTAGCGTCTTGCGTCACACGAGCGCGAAGTGCCCTACTCGACGCACTAGAATGGTGACGCCATTGTTCTTTCAGATGATCCCAGTCAGTGAGATCTGCGCCAATAAGTGATGCGCGTAGTGCTCGGGACAAACCCTGGGCCGTCTGAAAGCCTTGAAGGACGCGGCAATCCAGACGACATGGCCTTTGAACCGCCGGCGTCCCCGCAGGCAGATGTAGGGTCAGCGCAACCGGGCGATGGTCACTTATATACACGGGCGTAGGTGTTAGCGACAGCACCTCGATATTGTGTACGAAGGCCATGAGGCCGGGGGATACATATGCTCGATCAAGCCGACTGCTCGATGTCGCGCGACGCCAAGTATAAACATACCTCCCACCATACGTGCGGTCATGTACATCAGTCAGTAACAACTGTTGTACGAGACGCTCAAGTTCGTTTAGACCAGCTAAGGGCTATCCAGAGAGCCCATGATATGGCCAAGGAGATGCTTCTCCCCGTCCCATCGTGGGTGCGTGGGTCTCCGGTATCAAAAAAAAGTTCTTTGCCTGCCTGCCTGCATTGCAGTCAGACCGGCCGCGACGTGGACCTCGGACGTCAGTGTAGGGAGTCTAAGACACTGTTGAAATCTCCTAAGAGTACCAAATGCCGAGAATTTAAAAGGTAAGTGTCGAGAGAGCGAAAAAAAGTGGGAGAGTTTGCGGACACTGCCGGCCCATAGACGCCAACAAATCTGATGCGCAAAGAAAAGAAAGTGCAGTCGAAGGCCAGCACGCGTCCGAAGGACATCAAAGGTAATATGGTGGTCACGCAAAAGGCTGCGGTTAAAAACAATAACTCCGACGCCAGTCGAACGCGTGCTGGCGAACGAGAAGTAACAATCAATGTTAAATGCGCGTTTGAATGTCAGAACATCTGAGAGCTTGAAAAAGTTAGTTTCCTGCAGAAAAAGTACGTCACAAGATAGTGGACGCGCAAAATTTATATCTTCAGCCTGTGTTTGAGGGTTGCGGAAACCATGAACGTTAAATGTAATGACTTTTAAAGTGAGAGCCACGATGAAAGAGAAGAGAAGGATACAAAGTAAGGGACGGAAAGGCAGGAGTACCTTTAGCGGGCGCGGGAGCGGGTGAACGCACCCCGCGAGCGGTACAGTCCATGGGTACAGTCATTTCTTGCGGCCGAGCGACGCACCGGAGGCGCGGGGCTTCCGCGGGGTCGCGTTGGTGTCCGCAGGGGACTTCTGTCGCGGCTGCGGGTTTCCGAGTCGCTGCTGGAAACTCGGTGACGCTTGATGTTGGAACTTCGAACGGCGGGCGGCACCAGAACGTCGTCACTTTCCCGGCTGACGTCGCTGGGGTAACGTCTTCGTCAATCTGCAGGGGCGTCTCACTTGAAGAGCTGTCTGAGTCTTCAATGTGGACGGTTTCCGTCGTCTGTAGACCGAGACTCCTCAATGGTAGGAGGCCGCGTGACTGGCGTCGGACGTCACGCTGTCGTCGGTGTCTGTCCGCCCTGCAGATCCTCTGTGGAGCGAGGTGCCGGCATGTCGTTCCATGGTGATGACCGATGGGCGCGAGACGCACACCGAATCATCAGCCGTGGAAGCGCTGGCTGGTTCTGGGCTAACTGGGGACGCAGCGGGAGTTGGATGTGGCGTCGCGTCCTTCTGTGTTTTGAGCTTGGGTGGGGTCTGAGGCAAGTGTCGGTGGGACCTCGCGTTTGTACAAAGCCGGCGTCTCGGGTTGAAGCGGTCTGTGCTACCCTTTCAATGCGTGTGCGTGTGCACAGTCAATAAGGTCGCCTAAGCACGACCATACCATGCTTATCTCATCCTCATAAGCCTGCGCGGAAGATCTGGTTATTTTTTAGAATTCAGTTGCCTAGCCAAATTACTGAGCTTCTAATCTGCGCATCAAAAAAGCATGTTGAAAAAGATAATTATGTTTCCTTTTTTGTCCTTTAATCAACTGACTACAAGGTAATAATATTGCCTAAAATGGCATTACAAGGCGGTTTTGTTTAGAGAAGGTTGCGCCCTTGTAGCAAAAGCAAACCGCCGACATTTACAGACATGTCATACATCACTTGGCAAATGCTGCTACATCTGTACTCGAGAATGCGGCCCACACTTGTGCAGCCTCACGTTGTCGCATACGATGCTTGAAATTAGCCTTTCATTATACGTGGAAACAAAGAGCACCTTTACAATAACAGCACATGACATAACAGAAGTGCCTCACTTGGAATGGTTCGTACTGTTCAGAAAAAATTTATTTACACTATGTACAGAGCATAAATTATGCGTGACATATCAGTGTTCAGGGATACATTCACATTTTCACAATTGTGCATCACAAAAATTAAAACTTTCGCATAGGGCGAACAGCAGAAGTTTGATCAACATACCAAGTGCACATGGCTCACAACTGACACAATGGGAAATAGGGTAAACACTATCCATGTCAAAGTGCGACGCACAGTTTACTGGGACAAACTATTTGGGGCCACACCTTCCTTATGTCATGCTCATAAGCCTCCTTGCTCGATCTTAGCAGATTTCAAGGTTGAGATGCTTATCAAAATCGTTTTTATTGCATATATTACAAATAAAGCAATCTCAAAAAAGGACTAAGGTTTCCATTTTAGCCTTTAATCAAAGGACTGCAATATAAATGTTATGCTTGGAATGACACTATAAGTCACTTTAGCAGGTTGCGAATCACTTGTAGGAAAAACAAACAGCCGAAACTACACCACTAGCACAACACTCGGCAACTGCTGCTAGCTGTGTGCTGAACCATGTGGCGAGCACGGTTGCCAGGTTTGGCTATATTGCGCCAATTTGACCAACGTTTTCTAGGCTCATGGCGGCAAAAAGAAAAAAAAAATTCTTGGCTAGTTTTTTGTTTACTTTATCGTTTCCTCCACATTCGCCAAATCGTGAATATCTGGTGACGCCGCAGCATCTGGCGTTGGAGTATGCGGAGCAAAACATGGTGACCGAGGTGTATTTCCAACTCCTAGAATCGCATTGGGCGCTTGCAGTACACAAAAGCAAAGGCTTTCGGATGCTTCGTTGTAACTGAAGGAAACTGCTAGATGAGACCTGAATTTGCGCACGGTGATAGCGACTTTAAACCGAAATCAAAGTGAACCGGACAACCTAAGGGGCTCCGCATTCCGCATGGAGGGTACTCTACGCTATGAGAACTGCACAGGGTGGGATTTTCGGCCTCGTTTAAACTTACCAGCTCGAACTCGGCCCGGTGACTCAAAGCGAGACCCGGGTCCAGCCCGTACCCGAGAAAAAAATTCGCCTACCCGGCCCGGCCCGGCCCGGCCCGACCGCCGACAGCAGGCCCGACAGGGGCCCAAGCCAATATTGTAGGTGATATTGCCCAAACACCGAATCGACAAGGTGTTTTAAGTGGCAAATATCTACGCTTTGGTAGCGCGCCTTTCGCTAACAATTATACTTGAACCTACGGTAATTTCTTGTAAAACGAGCTCACGGTGGAAAACTGGAAACAGCTGAGCTGATATTGTGCCAGGGTCGTGACTCCGACACAGGCAGCAGTCGTGTCCAAGATGAAACTCTTTAACTGGCCGATTTTGTGGCCGGAAAACGTAAACTCATAACAACAGCAAGCAATGGACGCTGTACACTGATATCGGTGAACAGAGCGTCGACCGTCGATAATCTGACAAGCGGTCCAGCGCGTCGGCTTTTATACATGTATGATCGAAGATTCAAGCGTTATCGCTAGCGGCCGCGTAAGTTCCAGAACTAACTCTAATGTTCGCGATGTGCACGTAATCTTATCGGAAGGTTCTAAGATTATCTAGATAGTTCCCAGTTACATTGTAATGGGCGGTAACATGAAAATAGAAAAAAAGGAGCGTGTGTGGCAATATACTGGATACAATAAATGTTTGTTTGGCAGTGGCCCACTGTACCTACCTTTTCTACACATACTATGGGGATGCAATCAAGGCTTCGACGAGCACCCATCTGGTCGGGAAGAATCATTGAATAAAAAGACGAGGACACCGACAACAAGATAATAAAAATGCGTTGACGTTGCGGGATCCAGAATGGGAGCCTTGTTCACAATGATTGTGAACGACGCTCCCGTTCTGGGTGCCGAAATATCAACCATGGGATCATCAATAACGTTTCGTAGCAGATATTGTAGCAAGGAAAGGGATTTGCAGCATGAGTTCATTTTCAATACTGAGCGCAATAAAAACAGAGGACACAAGGAACAGAACGCTGTTTTCCCTTTGGTTTTTAATGGTGTTGAGCCCAGAGCGCCCTGGACCGTCCTGTGTAGTTCTAACGACAGTTAAAAGTCGCGTTCTGTAGCAGATTGCTAGCAATAGTGCCAGCTTCCTCCCTCGAGGCGTGGGAGTCACTCCGGTCATCAACAGACAACCGTATTCAGACAGAAGCGATCAACTGGGCCGAAACGGTCGTGTCAAGCTACTGGCCACCACCCTTAAAACCACCGACAAGCTAAATTACAACCTCGTTGCACCATTAATAAAGTTGTTGCCCTCTCTATCAGTAACAGATCGTGTGCATACTCAGTCCATGGGCTTCGGTTTTCTCCGAGTCCCGATCACGTATCTCAAGGCTTCTTTCGTGTGTGTGAGATCTGTACTGGAAGCTCCCAGTTCAATTGTTCAAGGTGCAAGCACGCCATGACCGGCATGTTTTGACTGTACACACACTAACGCCAGCGCCTGCGGTATCACCAGTAATTTATAATTTGACAAAAAAAAAGAAATAAACAAAAATGAGTGAACGAAATGTAGCCAGTAACTAGCCAAGTATAGAAGTAGTGCAATCTTTTCAGACCTGGCAACCCTGCATAGAATACTCTAAATTGTTTCCATTAAACACAGATCGCGTCTCTGTTTTATGGCCCCCACAGGAGAACAGTGGTTACGGTGCTCGGTGGCTGAACCGAAAGGCGCGCGTTCGATTCCGGCCGCGGTGGTCGCATTTTGATGGAGGTGAAATGCGCGAGGCCCGTGTACTGTGCGATGCCAGTGCACGTTAAATAACACCAGATGGTCGAGATTTTCGGAACAGTACCTTATGGCGTGTCTCATAATCATTACGAGGATTTCGCACGCCTAACCGCGGAAGTAATGTTATTCCGTGTTTTATGTCGGCTGAATATACGAAGCTACCATATCTGGCGCTGATCGTCTTTTGTGACCGTACACATTGGATGGACAGTTTTGATATCGACAGTATACATATAGGTTATCGCTATCATGTCCTGATTGCAGTTTCTGGGAGCCATCGGATTGCTTAAGACTTCCGGTGACCGTGTGCGCATTAAAGCCACTGGAATGATGTGGAAATTTAAGGCTCGTTTTTTTTTATTACACACAATATTAATTAGAGCTAACAGACTGTTAGTTCTCATTAATACTACGTAGAGCAAGTATTTTAGGTTAACCTATTTGCCTGTCGCCTAGAAAATACCATTTACCATCTCGTGCACGGGTGATTGCGTTTTCTCTTACCTTCCCATTTATTAAACCGGAAACCCTCAAGACGTGTACAAAAAACAGGGCTTTAGATTCGCGACCTTTGCTTCAAATGAACATTCGGAATTAGTTACTTCTGTGACAGAGGTATTGGTTCGTTTTACCGTCCAGGATCCTTAGAGGAACACTAAAGTGAAACAATGACTGTCATTGTTTCACTAAAGTGAAACAATGACAAACTGCTCTATCAGAACTCTAATGCCATATGTTTCACTATCATAAGTTCATTATTAGCGGAGAATATCAAGGTTGAAGTTTTATTTTTAAATTTGGCGCCGATATCTTCGTGTGTGACGTCCGAAATTCCAAAGGTATTTTTCGTATTTTTGCGACATTGGCTCGATAAACTTTTCTGAAACTTCGTATGCTAGGACTACGGCACCCACAGATGACAATGCACCTCATTTTTATCGATTAGAAGCTACGCAGGACTCAGTAGCCGCCTTCAAAATCATTGACGTCACGGTGTTTGGTGCGGGAATATCAAGGTGGCGTCTCCACTCCTATTCTTTTTTTTTTTTCGCGTGTTTTCTCGCTTACCGAGCGTCGTGTCGCGGTAATAGTGGTGTTTTCCGGATTGTCGGCAACTTCTAATTCCCCGGAATGGAATTGGAATGGAATGGAGGCGCCCATTCCGCAACACGGCCACCGAGGCTCGCCCTCGCCCATCTTGGCGCATCGCAGCCCTTCCTCTCCTCCTGAGACCCGCTCTCGCCAACCCGCAAGACGCCGTGACCAGCACTACGGCAACTCACGGGGAAGCCTCGACTAAGAACAGCGTCGCCCATTAAAAAAAATAATTATAATATCTGGGGTATTACGTGCCAAAACAGTGATATAATTATGAGGCACGCCGTAGTGGCGGCCTCCGGAAATTTTGACCATCTGGTGTTCTTTAACGTGTACTGACATCGCAGAGTAGATGGGCCTCTAACATTTGGCCTCCATGGAAATGCAACCGCCGCGGCAGGGGTCGAACCCGCGACATGCCGGTTCGACCCCTGCCACCACATCGGTGGGCCGGTGTTCAAGAAAAAAAAAATCAAGGTGTTCGGTTCTCCGCGGGTCCCCCAGTCTCGTCATTCGATACCGTAGATAGATGTAGTGATTGTGGGGCCTTTGAAGTATACGGATACTGTAACGACAGGCTGTCGAAGTGTTTGACGGCGTTTGACTGCGTACCGTTGTTACGGCAGCGGCCAGTTCTAGCACATCATGTGTTTCTTGCATCTCTCGGATAGACCGGCCTCATCGCCTGATGATTACTGCACTCACAGATCGTCATTGTGTTCATCCATGTTCAGTGACACGATTGAACTCTGTGCGCGCGTGTGTACCGCTTTGAGCTCGCGTGGCGATCATTTGTGGCATGTGCTGTGCAGTGCACCTAAATGACTGGTATAGGTAAGTGCGGACGACGCATGAGAAAAAAAAACATGGCTCATCCCTCCGTCATAGAAATCGGTACAATAGGAAAGTCAAACGTGTCTTCACAGAAGTAGTGCTTATTGTGTAGAGATTTATGAGAGCTTGTACAATGTATATTGTTGTTTGGCAGCAATAGCTCCGTTTGACGTGGATGAACCCACGTTAACTCCTAGTGGCGCATGTCGATTTCGACGACTAACGCCCATGATTCTGATTTAACCGTTGGGGTAGCTGGATTTGTGAACTTACACCTGGACACAGCGTATCGTGAATCCCGCGCAAACGTGACATCAAGAAGCACATAATGAAGACTGGTCTTCGAGCGCCTTGATGATGATATTAACGCAGGCAAAACCATATATAGCATGCATCCATTCGAGCGCGCGCTCTTGTTCTTCAAGCGCCTTGATGATGGTAGAAATAAATAGAAATAAAGAGAAAAAAAAAGAAACACAAAAAACTGGAAATGAGAAAAAGAAAGAGAGGGGAAAAGAAAGAGAAAACCGAAGAGAAACAAATAAGGCTGCCTAGTTCCTCACTTCCTTCAGGCTTGGGCTAGGGCGAGCTGCCTTAATTTTTTTCTATAGGCTTTTTGGTTTATCCGAGGCAACGATATTTGTCCGTACAAGTCCTGAAAACTCAGTGGAAATACTTAGCTTGGACCAGACAATCGTGGGTATATATGATAATCATGCGAATATACGCGGTATTTATTTAATAATGATATAAAGCGAAGTGAATCACGAGACCACGAATCTTGGTTTTGTGAGCAATGCGAAGCGTTTGAAGTATTCTGAAAGGAGAGGTACTTCACAGCCATAAATATCTGTTCCTCGTGTCTTAACGCATGAGCTAAATGGAGTCAAGATTTCCGTAAGAAAAGTAAGATTTTTTAGCCCCCTGTACATCAAAATGAAGAAAATATAGCCAAGGTGAACCTGCGAGGCATACCCTCACTTTGCCGTGTCTGTGGAGAAAGAGGACCGCCGTGATACAATGCGGGACGTCGTTAGGAAGCATTAGTAACACCGTTTTAAAAATAAACAGCAGCGTAGCTTTGCTGTAGATCTAGAACATCGTGCTCGTGAGTAATTAGTCCCATCAAAAATAATGTACCCGACCACAACTGCCACCTTGTCAACGTTGGCCTATATAACCTAAAAACCGCTATGTGCATATCTCCTACTAACGGGAAAGTTCGATGCAGTGTATCTCCTGTGTTCTTCTTTTCTTTTTTGGCCCCATGTTGCCACCCTCTTTTGCATATTGCGATAGCAAGCATATGAACACTCCAAGGAAATTTTTGCCATCGCTGTGATGTTCCGTATAAATTCCAAATCAATAGCATCGCCCATGCGTCGTATGTTCAATGTGCAAGTAAAAGCGCGCGAGGGCTGCCACCCATCGGTATTCAAGCAGAGAGAAAACGCGCCGACCGACTTTCTTCGCGCGAAAGGCGCTTGAAGCCGAAGGGGAGGGTTGGGGTGCGCTTGCAATGAATCGCCCTTTGATTGGACATGGCCCGCGATGGCGCTGGCCACGTACCCTCTTGAGAGGCGACCAGCATGGCGCCTTACTTCTCAACCTTAAAAAGTTTAGATGAAGCCAGCAATAGCAGTGATTGGTAGTTTAATAACTAAAAGGGAAAACCCTGTCTGTGTACTTAGTCAACTACTACGCCGTGAAAACGGAGCACAAGGCTGGAATAAGTAGCCTCAACACATGTGCTCGATAACAAGTTGGCGCAAACCGGGCGGAGTGTGTGGCTACATTCGTGAAACGCTCAGGTTGCTCGGGCATTCATCAATACCACAAATTGTTTCCTTCACACCCCAAAATGGTCTAATAAAAGAGGTTTTCATGGCTAGACGTTCACTTTCAAAATTTTTTTGAACTGGTGGCGTTGTAAGGGTGTTTCTATACGAGATCAACTAACGAGGGTGTTACTTTTCTTACTAGGAACAAACGTCTGATTCAACCAGTGTTTTCTAGTTTATGTGTCGTAAACACGTCCAAACTACTTCAATGGCGTGTCTTTCAACTCTGATAATAACTTGCAGTGACAAAAGGTGAAATCAATAGCTGCTTCAGACTAAGATTCACCTTTCCTTCTTTCTCTTCTCTCAAGCGGTCTCGCCTTCCGCCGTTTTTTTTTACATCTTTGTTACTTCTTTTAAAGAAGAAAGGAGGCAAGTTCAAAACAGTTTTATAGAGGTGTCCGTAAGAAAACTTGCGCATCAGGTCAGCGCAATTTAACGAGGCTACCTACGGTCACGAACTTCCACATCAGGGAAACTTCAAGAAAGGGAAATAAAATTCGTTACTCAGTTTCAGACATTTTCCTTTGTCAAGGCTGTCTTGATGTGCAGCTCAGGAGACAGTTCAAAATAGGGCAATGGGCAGGAATGAAGCCTAGGCGAGAAAAAAGCAGATTCCTTCCTGTCTTGACATGGTCATCCCGCGTTTTAGTGGCCAAGAAGCAGGCTGCCTTTTTTAAAGTGTGTTCTCGCGCTAGTAGCATCCGCAATGAATTTCCAACAAGCCCAAGCCGCTACCCTTGTGAACTTTTTTAAAGGTCACCTCAACTCTTAGTTAACGTTTCCTTAGGTTAGTGTGAACCCCCACTCAGCCACGGCGTGCAATCGCCGGAAGAAAAAAAAACAGAAAAAGAAACACTCGCTCCTCTCAAAGAAACTCGAGAAGACCGTCATACCTCCAGAACATCCGGCCTATGTCCATCAGCTGAAAGGTTTCAGCACTTTCAGGTGATGAGGCACTTCTTGTCTAGTTTTTTCATCTCTTCTCACGAGACGATTCTATTGGACCGCGTTTCATTTCCGCTTGCTTGAAAACTATACGCCCACAAATGCACACACTTAACACTAGCACATAGTTTCCTTTTCGGTACAGTTAAAAAGTTTCTTCTTCAAGCAATTGTAAGGAGTTGGTTACACTTATGGACCCAAACTGTACCAAGCCTCTGTCATTCAAGAAAAAAAATGGAGTCACGTGTATAATTTCCACGTCAGATCCTGTCGTTCTTGAGTATGAAATAACTTCGCCGTCTAAAATGGCGGCTGCACACGAAGCAAAACTAAGGCATTCATTGTGAATGTTCTACCAATGTGTTCGTCTTTATATTGTAACGATAGTACATCGCATTCCCAGGGGTCTGCAACAGTAACAGCCGTAAAGGATTGTGATCAAATGATCCGCACACTACAATGTACTTCGAGTACAGAAACCTGGCGACAACTGAATACACCACATATCCATTCCTTCTTAAAATCTTCGTTTGCTGCTCATATGTCTCACCACAGACTTAAATTATCCTCGCAGAAGAAGGCCGTGCAAGTGCAACTGCGCTTCTTGCCATCCACGGGCCTTTCTGAACGACTGCAATTATAACGCCCTTCCGTTGTGTGTGCGCGTGCGCGCGCGCGTGTGTGCGTGTGTGTGCGTGACTGCGTGTGTGCGTCTGTGTGCGTGACTGCGTGTGTGTGTGTGTGTGTGTGTGTGTGTGTGTGTGTGTGTGTGTGTGTGTGTGTGTGTGTGTGTGTGTGTGTGCGTGTATGTGGGTGCGTGTGTGTGTGTGTAGTTTTTATACTTTCTTCACACTTTCTTCCTCTCTGTGTGATTTTCCCTCTCCCTCTCTCTCAGCACTCTCTTTCCAACCCCTGTTTGCCACCCCGATGGAGGGTAGCGAACCGGATGCTAATATCTGATTAACGTCCCGGCCTCTACTGGTGTTTTTGCCATTTCAAACACTGGCTATAGAGGACTACCACTGACACCAGTGCTGCAATTGCTTGTCACAGTGCGGTTTTACTGTGCCGGAACATTCCAAATTCCAGCTGAGTATGCTGAATTATACCTTTCTTGAGGCGGACTTGGCCAAGTCATGGCTGGAAGTTAAGGCGCTTTTCTGAATTCTGGGGCTAGTGGTGACAGATCACGTCGGGCACACACCCGTCGCAACCTGGCGGATGCATCCATTGTACAGCCTCGTCAGCGTGTGATTCTGTAAATGCTACATTCTCAAAAGTAGTTCTTGCACAGCAAGCCAAGCGGTCTGCGCGAAACTCTTCCAAGCAACGCATCCCTGTAAAGCCGGGGACCTGTTCCCCAAACCGCTGGACCCAATAAGGTTATTTCTCTCTCTCTCAAAAGTAGTAGTAGTAGTATATAGTGGTTAGTTGAGGAAATGACGCTAATTTCTGCAGCCCAATAGGGAGCATGGCGCAGCGTCAGGGGAAGGGGAAATGGGAAATAAAGAGGATAACGGAAGAAGAGAAAGAGAAACAGCCCGGGTCTCGTCCACTTATGGGGGAGGCCGATGGTGAAGGGAGACCAGCAAGTCGCGGGCGCTCAACGGAAGGCGGTGATCCCGGTCGCCTCCACAAACTCCGAAAAACTGTGGAGAGCCCGGAGGTTGGGATGCGATGGGAACAGCAGTTCGTTTGCGGTCGTCACAGGGAATCCCTGTTTTCTGTCGGTAGTGGTGAGCCTTGAGCGTTCCTGCGCCAGCGCTGGGTAAGCACAGACAAGGTGCTCAAGGGTCTCGGGGTCGCCGCAACGTTCGCAGGCCGGTGAGGGGAGCGTCTCTTGGCGAACAAGCGCGCCGCTGTCCGTACACAGCCCGTCCGGAGGCGAAGAAGCGTGGCGCGCTCCTGCGTAGTGAGGTCACCCTTTGGAAGAGGCTTGGGGCCTCTGGCATCCGGGTGAAGGGTTGTGAGCAGCTGTCTCAAGCGCTGCCTCGAAAAATCAGAGGCAGCAACTGCTGATGTAAGCGGCACACCAGGGTGATTGGCGGTTGTGGCAAGGGTGTCCGCTTGCTCATTACCGGTCATTTCCACATGAGCATCCAATGAAAGGAAACGGAAACCCCCGCAGCCGCCAATGCGGAGAACTTGGAGCTCAGCAAGGACCTGGTAAGCCCGGATCGTCGGTGGTTCATAAAAGGCTCTGCAGCACTGGCTTCGAGTCGCAGAGTCCAGCGCTGCAGAGCCTCATGAACCCCCCGACGACGCATTGCCGTGTCTTATTCTTATTCCGGCTAAGCGAAGACATTGAAGAAAATACTTCAAAATGTTGCTTAGTGCTGCATGAGGAAGCTCTGTTGACAATTATTTCTATTGTTAAAAGAGAACGCAAGTTTCTGTTAATGTTATCGGCATTAAATTTTCACCTGTACATTGTTTTAGCTTGTCATTGCCTCTGAGTTTATAAGGCGTATCCGTATCGTCGACGTGTAAATATTTCTGGCAGTTTTTTTTGTGTGTAGAAATGTCACAAGTTGGTACCGAAGCCAGATGCGGTCGATTGAATCTGTGATGCGGTTCAGATAAAGAGAAAATGCCTCCTAATGCATTAAAAAAAGCACCTGACGCTCTGTGAAAAGGCTGTCAGGCAAACTTAAGTAAGGACTCTATATTATGTGTCCGATGCCGCGATAAAAAATTGCAAGATTTTTATTTGGAGGTCTTAGTGATGTTGCATATATTCTACTAGGGAGCAAGAAATATAGTGAGAAATTCAGCAGTATTGCTGAATTTCTCAACATGATAAGCCACGCAAGTCTTTAATTAAAAAAAAAGAAAAAAAGAACGTGCAGTTTTGTAAATGGCTGTTAACCACACCATCATTGGGTTAGTAACCGCGTATCGTAAAATGTTTGCATATGAATAAAAAAACACGTGGTGAAGGATTTTATTTATGCAAATGCATATTAACACATGCAAGAAAAAAATCACGCCATATCCACAAAGTGAATGATGATGAGTGGGCGAAGCTCGGTCGTTTTCATCCATGGCAGAAAGAGAATGTGTGGTCTAGAACGCGCTTATACGTCATGGTCATCAGCGTCATCGTCATCGTTATCACGTGTAGTGGGTACATTCCACTATACTGGAACGCGCTTATACTTCATCGTTATCACGTGTAGTGGGTACATTACACTATACTGCGTCATCGTCATCTTTATCACGTGGAGTGGGTACATTCCACTATACGTGGCTACCTACCTACCTACTACTACTACTACTACTACTACTACTACTTACTACTACTACTACTACTACTGCTACTACGACTACAGAGGAGGGACAGACCCACACCCTAAGGAGCTTCGCCCCTAAAAGAGTTTTCTTTGTTTACATGCACCTCGTATACTACCACTCAAGTTTCCAGTTCCCTGGAATACTTCTATGGAATCGTTTTTTGGGAGTAATAATAGCCCTGTTTAGCTGAACTTATGGGTGCCTGTGGCTTTGATAATGATCACGATGCGTTTTTTTAGAGAACTGGCGCCACCTGATATTTTTGTGGAATGCTCGGCCAGGGATATTGGTTTTGTTCTTTCCATCTTGTCTTCGGAGTATTGTATCCCAACCGGGATAGAATGAACTCCTCTCATATTCCCGAATGTTAGGTGTGGTAGCCTTGCCCTTTTCTCATTCAACACACGTCCTCACATTTACTGCAACCTCAATGCGTTCACGTGCTTCATTAGGGCTGAATTTCCCTTCACTTTGATCCTCAGGAATATTTTGACTTTAGATGTCTTTCGTTGCATGCACCTCCTTTATGGTAATTAGAATGTTCCGATTTGTTTTTCACATGAATATCACATCAGCGCTCACTTTTTTTAGATGCGAGGCATCTTGTGCTCGGGGCTATGTCCGTCCCTCCCACGTCCCGCGTCCGGCCACTTTCATGAAGTAGGGAAGCACCTACTATGCGAACCAGAACACTGTCCTCTCCCCCTCTCTACTCTAGGAATCCTCTACTCTACGGAGCGGCTCCGGCGTCCCACATCCCCACAGCGCATGCGCGTCCTCTCCCCCCTCTCTCTTCTAGGAATCCTCTACTCTACGGAGCGGCTTCCGCGTCCCACACCCCCACAGCGCATGCACGTCCCCTCCTCCTCCCTCTCCTCTCCTACGGTCCCCCCCCCCCCCCCCCCGTTCTCTCCTCTAGGAATCCTGTACGGAGCGGCGCGCACGACAGGTGGTGCGACAGCTGCATACTCCGCTGGGAGCACCACGGTAGTTCCGCGGTATGAAAATGACGGAGCGCGCCTCATTTTTTCTCCTGTGCAGCGCCGCGATGAGCGCCCGGGCCGCTGCCGCGAAACGAGAGCGGCGACATTTCTCCCGCTCAAGCTAACCATCTCCCCGCTGCTTCGCGTCCACACATGGTCCCCTTTAGCGGGAGATGGGGAAGTTTTTTGATAAAAATCAGAATCGCCGATTGCTATGCACTAAAAGAAGCGCCAGGCTTGTCGCTTTATTGTCTCATGCATTTGCCAGTATACTTAAATTAATCTTATCGTTCTCTTGCAAAGCAATCGCGTCCGATCACATTAGCCTGGGCATCCTCTACCATTTGCCCATTATGCTGAAAAATGACTCAAAGCAAACTTAATTTATTGTGTTACAGGCGCCTGGTATAAAGCGTGAACAACAATGGAAACAAAGCGCATCCTTCCTTCAGGCGTCGGCAACGTTTCACTCATCGTCGGCAACTTTTCACTCAGCTTGTTTGTGTACATATTTAGCTGCATTCTACATATTTCTGTTACGCATTCCTCATGGGAGGTCCCCTGTACAGTCTGTTGACTACGGGACCTCCTTCTGTATCTGTAAAATCCCCCCAATGTAACTACCATTACTGTGCAATAAATGACTTCAAACATTGTGTACGTGCCATGCCAAAGGATTTCTACTTCCTTGTCCTTGTTTATCTCTTCCACAGTTCCAGGAAATCACCTTCTAGACTCGATCTGAGAAGTTCCTTGCGGCAGTGTGGCCGCTGCTAAGCTGCTTAACCGATAAGAAGCGCGAAAATTCCTTGAAGATGTATTCATCCACTTCACGTCGTCTTTTCGGTGTCTTTATGGCCTCTGCATGCAGACGTGGGGCGAGTCAAGGTTGTAGTTAGAGTGTGCACTTAAAAGACAATTTGAATTTCAGTTTCACAAACAAAGCGCTCGCGTCTATCGTGGACCGAATAAAGTTGTTTCAGTCATTCACCTGCACTGTCGGGCTCTTCTTTATTGTGTATCTTGTGTTTTTCCACTTCTAAGTGCCATCATAGAAAATTTGCAAGTGACGTATGATCGGCTGTGACAACATATTAGCAAACTTTTAGGAGCGAAGCTCTTAAAGCTCGAGGTAAAACGTCTGGTGTCTGCAAAAAACCCTTCGCGCCGTTGGTAATCACGCGCCGTTGCTTATCAGCCGCGCCCACCGACGGAGACAGTACGCGCAGCCGCCGCACCGAGTTGACCCGCCGCGCGAGCCGAGTAAGAGCGACGAAAGGCCCGCGCTTCTACCGGGGGTGCCACAGCCAGCTTTGCACGTTAGTTCTGGCGCTGGAGTTTCGAAATTCTTGCATGATCTTGTTGTCATCTTGCATGATTCTTGCTGTGGTTCGGCTGTACTTTGTCTACTTCAAGGAAAGACCTAGTATCAGCAGCCATGACAAGAAGGCCACGTTGAGCCCCTAAGATCAATAAGGTTCGCTGTTTCTTAAGCTTTACATGGCTAGTGTAAACTTCTCCCTTTTTATGTCACGTATGGACATTTAATTTGAGTGAATATTTGAGTTTTCTAAACTTTCGTGCCGAGTGGACACTTTTTTCAAGAACTGGCACCATGTTTCTGAGTGTTTTTTCTATATGTGCCTTTGTATAGTTTTGTGCTTGTTCTTTATTTTGCGACGACGACTATTATGCAAGAGAAGAGGAGTAGCCGGGGCTACGCATCGGCAGCAACCTATCTAAAGACGTGGTTGCACTGCCCGAAGCGGGTACCATCGGCCTCGAATTTATCAAGTCGTCGTCGTGCGCTGTGTCGCCCATAAGTTGTCAACTTACGCTTGTATTCGCTTTCAGTTTGCGTCATGACGCTTCAGCAGCAACGGATGCGTGGTCATTTTGCACGGTTTCCACGAGCCATTCTCAAATTCTAGGAGACTATAGGCTTAGCAGGCGTGGGTGAACAAACCGCTGATTTTAATGATGGCAAAACCTGCTTGATGCTTTGTCTTCGGATTGAGATGACCCAAAGTGATCGCTAAATTCACCATTTATTAGGAGCGAAGCTCCCTTAGGCCGGCACCCCACCGTCGCCGTTGCCGTTGAAGCTCCCTGGCCTTTTTTCCCTGGCACTGTGCCAGCTGTGGCGTCTCCCCCTCACGCGGGCAGATAATGAGCTTTATGAGCGCTGGAACGCGGATGGCGTTCTGCACGATGCGCAAAGCGCGAGGATACGAACGCGTGTGAAACGGAGGCAGATTAGTCTTCCTGTCCCTCTTTCTTCGTCTCTGCCCTCTCCCCTCAAACCGGCGATCGCGCGTTCCGGCACCGAGCGCAGCAGACGCTCTCCGCGCGCAAACAAGGCGCGTGGCGCAAGAAAACACTTCGCGTTGAAATGAAGCCAGCGTTCTCCCTGTGCCACACACACGCTCTGCTGCCATGGACGACTACAGCTCCCTCCGTGCTCCCATCTCTTCCATCCTCCGACAGTGCAGCCACTGCGGGTTCCACCGTTTCTGCGAGTACTGGAAATGCGACCTAGCCGATGTGGACACCTTCATCGAACGCTACTTCTGCAAGATCATTGGCATCGACCGCGACACCGAAATGACAATCTGCCTCGCATCCTTCGTATGGTTAAATAGTTTCAAAACGTACGTAGTCGCTTGCGTCCCATTTCTAAGGAGATTAGCTCATCGGTAGTGTTCGTACACGGAACAACTGCTAGTTTTTAAATGCAAAGCATTTCTTAGCGAACTTCGGTGACTTTGAGCGTATCTATCTATCTATCTATCTATCTATCTATCTATCTATCTATCTATCTATCTATCTATCTATCTATCTATCTATCTATCTATCTATCTATCTATCTATCTATCTATCTATCTATCCGCCTACGACTATGTGCTCTCCTGACCGTATCGTTAATGGGATTTGTACCAAAATCGGTATGGCATAACATGCCTGTATGAGACACATGACTGTTTGGTCATATAAAAATCATGACTAACTTGTCATGAACGGCATGACTTACGTGACATGGCCCTGGTGCTCCTGTGGCCGTTTCCTTAACTTGATATATCCAAAAATTGGTATGAGGAGACATTTCTGCATGACCAACATAATTGGCAGGTGGTAATATGAAAACCATGACGTGCATGTCATGTACAACATGACTTGCATGCCGCGCTCATGGCATGTTCGCGTCCGTTTCTCTACGTTGATATACACCAAATTTGGTATTGCGTGACGGGACTTTATGACAAACCTAAATGACAAGTGGTAATATGGAAGTCATGACATGTCCTGTGCAACATGACTTGCATGCCGCGCTCATGGCACGCTCACGGCTGCTTCACTAGCTTGATATACATCAAATTTGGTATTGCGCGACGTGACTGTATGACGAACATGAATGACAACTGGTAATATGGAAATCATGACATGTCATGTCCAACACGACTTGCATGCCACGCTCATGGCATGCTTGCGGCCGTTTCGTTAGCTTGATATACACCTAATTGGGTATTGAGTGACATGACTGTATGACGAACATAAATGACCAGTGGTAATATGGAAATCTTGACTTGTCATTTGCGACATGACTTGCATGCCATGCTCATGGCGCGCTCGCGGCCATTTCGTTAGCTTGATATACACCAAATTTTGCATTGCGTGACGTGAATGTATGGCGAACATAAATAAAATATCGCAAAATGAAATTCATGAAATCCATGTCATGTACAACATCATTTGCATGCCACGCCCATGGCGCGCTTACGGCCGTTTCGCTAGCTTGATTACAAGTTCAGTATTAAGACGAAAGGCTTTGATGTATCATCCTCACGTCCGTCCGTCCCTGCGGCCGTGCCCTGGCACGGTGCCAGGCGGCCGCCGGGGCGCGCAAACGGACACCGGTCGCGTCGGACTACAGCGCTCGCGTTTTGCTTGTACTTTGGAATGTACAAAGTGTCCTTCATTTTGCATGACGTTTATGTATGAAAAACATAAATGACTAGTCGTAATATAAGAAGCATGACAAGTGATGTACAGCATGACATGCATGCCACGCTCATAGCGTGCTTGCGGCCGTTTCGCTCGCTTGATATACACCAGAATTGGTATTGCGTGACGTGACTGTATGACGAATCATACAGTCACGTCACGTGGCAGCTGGTAACATGACAATCACGATTTGCATGTCATGTACAAGGCCATTGACATGTCATGCTCATAGTGCGCTTGCGTCCAGTTTATACACCAAGATGGGTATTGCGCGACGTGACGATATGACGAACATAAATGACAGGTCCTAACATGTAAATCATGAATTGGGTGTTATGTACAGCTAGATTTGCTTCTTGCTGGCTGCTTCGCATTACATCGAGTTCCACAACGCGTGCGATCTGCCCGTTTTTTATTTATTCATTTATTTATTTATTTATTTATTGATGCCATATGGCAGTGGGCCAATAGCAAGCGGGAGTTTGGACTGTATGGGTGAGGCTATATGGAGTCACTGTTACAGATGGTTACCGACACAACAATTAATTATATATGAAGTACATGCGAAGAGGAATCAGCGTATCACGTATCGGTGTGTCGTAGCACGTGCTAAACAAACCGAAAAGTCTTTATACCATGCCAATAACCAGAATATTGCGTTTTTAACTATGTTTTGCTGCGTATGCATGTCGCTTACTCACATTTCGTAACTTTTAGTAAAGTTCCATGTTGTGAGATGCAGCATAGACCCTCGTTCTTGAGAATATCACATGGTATTTTCCTGTCTTTGTAGTCGCAAGCTCCTTTAACACCCACCTAATGGTATCCATATATGACTACTCTGAACATCTATCTCTGTGTACTTAGTCAGTACAAGGGCATTGTTTTCTAAATGCCTCCATGGAAGACGTTTACAGTGAGTTTAGAGTGAATAAGCAGCGCCGTCTATTTTCTCTGAACATCGCTTTCTTCTCCGAGGAACTAGGTCGTAGAGCTGCCGCTCAGCGAAAGTGATCGTTCGGTTTTAAGGGACCCCTGACGCCAAATTTGGAAACTCAAGATGCTTGTGTTGTTTGATAGCCATGCATGCGTGGGCACTTCTGACCGATTCTTAGTGACGAGCGTTGCCTACAAGATATTTTAATTTGGTTTTAGAGTAAGGGTGAGTACTCATCTGAGTTATCAGCACCAATCGACATCTTCTCTGGTTTGACGTAGACAGGGGCCCTGCGGGACGTTCTATGAGTAAGGTGAGAACATTTGCGGGGCGCGCACAATACCCCGACTGGCACCCGGCGAGGACTATTGTTCGTCACCCCTCTCGCTCTGTTGTCGGGCTGCCCTCAAAGTGGTTTTGGCTGCTTACGCCAGGAATGCTTTTCTTTTAGGGGCGAAGCTCCTTATGGCGAGACCTGGCCGGTTGTCGAGCGGCGTCGATCGTCGACCCTCAACCATCCTCCGTACCCCGTAGTGTTCCCTTATCGTACAATAGAGGGCGCTGTCCCATAGAGATGCATGCAAACTGCAGATGGATGACGATATACTAGATGGCGCTGTACGCATTCCATTTCTGGTCTCGTTTCCGAGAGGGCGCTGTCCCATAGACATGCGTACAATATGGCGGTTGGGTGAAGTTACGCTAGATGGCGTTGGCGGTGCAGCTGATCTCCGATTGGCTGCTGCGCGGGCTGCGCAGGGTTGCGCTCTCATTCCCCGGATCATCGCCGTACGAGTGCGCTTGCCGGATCGTGCTGCTTGGCGGACCATGGACGACGAGGAGTGCCGGGTGCGGAAGGCCGCGCCGCTGCGGCTCGTGCTCGTCGGCAGGATCCCGAGGTGTGAGCTCGAGAGGCCGCCGCCAAGCGCGCGCGGCGTCAGGCGGATCCCAAGACGGTGCGCGCCATGGAGGCCGCCCAGCAGTAATCACTTTGATTACTGCTAGGCGAAACCACTGAATATTTCACGGTGTAACCATGATTACTTCACGAGCTTCGCCCCAAACTCTTCATCATTCACCCCGTGGATATGCTGTGATTTTTTTTCTGAGGGGGGACACGCCCAAAGCACTTCATTGTTAAAAGCAGCCCAAAAAGACGAAACACAAGATGAAGGAGAACACAGGACAAGCGCTGAAATAGCAACTGTCATCTTTATTAAAAAAGAAGCGAATAAATACAAGCAGTATTATTCTCTTCTTTGCTTGTAATGATTCTCTTCTTTTTAATAAAGATGACAGTTGCTAGTTCAGCGCTTGTCCTCTGTCCTCCTTCATCTTGTGTTTCGTCTTTTTGCGCTGCTTTTACCATTGAAGTTTAACCAACTCGCCTACTTTTGTACGCTGTTGCAGCTCAAAGCACCCACATCGTTTCATTCTTCATTGCCCGCGGCTCCCCCGGTTTGAAAACGGCGCGTTCAGCGTCACCGAAGCTTGAGTGTACGTAGTTTCAGGTGCTCCCCAGCTGCGGGGCGCTAGTTTCTTATGTTATTTAGGCGGGCGTTTCGAACTGACGCAGAATCGTTCTAAATTAATGACGCTAGTATTAATTACACGATGCTTTAGAGCATTTACGATTCAGTTTCGGGATTACCAGACGCAAAGCTACAAATTACTGAAAAAAGGCGCAAACAGAACTTTTGCTGTCAGGGGTTCTTTAATGACACTCCGAAAGTGAATAAATCCTTGAAAAACACAACACCATCGTACGTCTTCACTCAAGGAGCGGCTCTGAGCTCAAATCGGTGGAGTGGATGACGAACGTAGAGTCTAGAGGATGTTTCTCGAAAGAAATGTATGCAAGGAGATGTGGGCGTCCTGTAAAGGACGCCCACATCAGGACGCCTACATCTCCTTGCACATCGCCTTTATGAAAAAAAAAAAGGAAGAAGCAGGCTTCGTCTACCATCCTTGAGGCACAATGCTTCAGCTAATCTTCAGATTTTCTCTCTCGTGCACTGTGCAAAGCATTCCGCGTGGCACGCGCCATCCTTCGAGCACTCTCTCTTCTCGTTACGGTCCATGCACCGCCCAGTGCAGAAGAGAACGCTACAAGAATACACAAAACAGGCGTTTGTACGCGCCTCATGGAGGTGCTGTGTACTTATTTGCAATTACGTGCCATAAAAAAACACAGCATATCCACGGAGTGAATGATGAGTGGGCGAAGCTGCGGAGGTTCATCGGTAAACCGTGAATCTTTCGTGAATTCTGCCCGGTACATCATCACCGACGTGAGATCGGGCGCGTTTATACTAAATGGTCGATGAGAGTTATGGTGACTGAAGCAATCATGGTTACACCGTGAAATCTTCAGTGGTTTCGCCCAGCAGTAATCAAAGCGATAGTGTGTGTGAAATTTTATTCAAACTTCAACGACCGGTCGTCGTCCATGGTCCGCCAAGCAGCACGATCCGGCAAGCGCACTTGTACGGCGGTCCGCGCAATCGGAGAGCAGCTGCACCGCCAACGCCATCTAGCGTACCTTCACCCAACCGCCATATTGTACGCATGTCTATATGACAGCGCCCTCTCGGAAACGAGACGAGAACTGGAGATGACGGCACCATATCCACGGAGTGAATGATGATCAGTGGGCGAAGCTTCGGAGTTGCGTCGGTAAACCGGTAATCTTCCGCAAATTCTGCGCGGTACATCATCAACGACGTGAGATCGGGCGCATTTCTACTAAAGGGTCGATGAGAGTCATGGCGACTCGCAGCTCACTGTAATTTTACATATACGTTGTGAATTTTTTTATTGTTTAATCACGCACAGGAGACATCTCACACAGGCACTACCTTGGAGGTCGAAATCCAGTGCCTACTAGCTACTCAGAATGCATGGACAACCGAGGACCGCCGAGGTGATGCCGTAAGGAGCTTCGCCCCTAAATATATTCATCATATACAAGTACCGCCATCTAGAGGACATTCCAAGAACTAAACGAGAGGTGGCTACCTACTACATACATCGAGGACGCACGACCCACGGCTTAAGGAGCTTCGCCCCTAAAAGAGGAACACAGTCTGGGAAGAAAAAACTTGCAGTTGTTCCACGTACGAATACAACCGATGAGCGAAGCTCCTTAGAAATGGGGCGCACACGGTGTTCAGCGCGCGCGGCGTTTCATTGTACAGGCAACGGACCAACCACTGGGCGGACGACATGGTGAAGCGATGGTTTCGCGCGTTCGCCGGTTTGAGGGGAGAGGGCAGAGACGAAGAAAGAGGGACAGGAAGACTAATCTGCCTCCGTTTCACACGCGTTCGTATTCTCGTGCTTTGCGCATCGTGAAGACGCCATCCGCGTCCCAGCGCTCATAAAGCTCATTTATCCTCCCGCGTGAGGTCGAGATGCCACAGCTGGCACCGTGCCAGGGAGCTTCAACGGCGACAGCGGGGTACCGGCCTAAGGAGCTTCGCTCCTAAAAAAAAGCCGTAAAGCAATCAAGCGTTCCCGTGATTAGGCCGCGCAACAAGCAACAAGTGCACAAGTACGCAAGCCACCCGAAGTAGAATGCAGTCAATACAGAAAAAGATGCAATTAAGAATAGACTAAGCCCTCTCCCTTGTGGTGGCCCTGCGTAACTTGTTTTTCTAGCTGTGCCGATTCCTTTGTCGATAAATATTATACGGCCCCTCAAAAACTTCGTAATTCACTTTAATGTATACTACCACTGTACGCAACAGAAATAAGACATGCATGACGTTCATGTGACCAGTTGTGTCACACGTTCGCTTAGGAATACTGCTATGTTTATCCTGCTGCAGCTGCGTTAATACTCCGGGTATGTGACGATATCAAGAATCGCATTCGCAGGACATCTGCACTTACAAAAACTTGCCATGTTAGGGGATAGCACCTGTTTGCACGCAGACTTTGCGGTCTGACATCGATATTTATTCTTTTTCTTTTCTTTAACTTTGCAAAGGCGACTTTTAAAAAGCACGGAACAAAAGGCATCTAAGAGGGGAAAAAATAGTGTCGTACCAGGTTCATTAGCACAGGGCTCAACCTTCCCTTTCTACGAATGGGAATACAAGAAAATCATTATTTGGGGTTTATCTCGACTTCAAACAATGCTTGTTATCCACCTTGCGTCTCTTTCTTTTCTATAAAACTGCGTGCCCGACCTTCATGGTCGTGGATTGTCCGAAGCTTGACGGATTTTTTACAAGAAAGTTCCCAGGATTTTCAAGAAAGCTTTCTTAAGCAAGACCGCATATCGATTACTATAAAATTTATTTTAACAGCGAGGCTGTTAAAGCCGGGCGTAAGGGAAAGCCAGTTTGTGGGTAGGCACCTCAGGAATTAAAGTAAAAAATATAGAAAAAGAAAGGTGAGAAGCAGGTATATTGAAAGGGTATATTGAAAGGGTTTGCAGCGCTAGCACGGTAGTGCTGAAGGAAAGGCGTAAGAGCGAGGAACGGAAAGCAAAGAGGGATGACACGAGCGCTGACCGAGCATGTCGTGAACAATAAATCAGGTGGTAGTCAGAGCTCGTGTCGTCCCTCTTTGCTTTCCGTTCCTCGCTGTTACGCCTTTCCTTCAGCACTTCCGTGCTTGCGCTGCAAACCCTTTCACTACGCACTTTAACCAACTAGCCCAAATAGCCTTTCTTCTTCGAAATAGGTATCTTCCAACGAATAAAAGAGGAACTAGACTATCTTGTGAATCATTCCACTCACGCTTTCTACATCTATCTTTTATCCTATGTGTAGGGTAGCAAACTGCGCAAAGTGTAGTTAGCAATTCCCTCCGTTAGCTACATTCCCCGACTTCGTATAGGCAATCTTTAGGGGCAAAACAGCCGAATAATAGTGGGCTACACTTTTATTATTTTTCTTTATTTTGTGAATTTATAATACCTAAAAGACATTGACGTGTGGCATCACATGAGGGTTGGGCATAAGTACAAAAAAATTCGGCAGATTCCACGTACCTTGCGAATCGATGTTATGCGAAGCATGAGGTGGGAAGGTGACTGTGTTGTAATTTTTTTATTGAGCGAAACGTTACGAAATGACGCCAGAGATATGTACAAATGTTGTACGCACAGACATATGTTGAACGGTCGCATATCTTTTATATAACCAGTTGCTTACAGTTGCGTAACGATGCCAACAGCAACATGGGTATTAGCAACACCAGACGCGCTAAGCTGATACGTAGCGCTTGTGCTCGGGAAGGTGGCAGCCTTGGACACTGCTTCATAAATCAACTTCAGAGGACGGCGCTTAACTACAATTGACGTTAACTCGACGTGACGGCTGTATCGTAGGAGTACATATCTAATGTTTATAAAATTGGATAGCCAGCACTGCAACCAGAATTGACATTTCACGAACATTAGGATCTATTTGAAAAGCAGTTCCGTGACTTGGCGTGGCTCTGCGCAAGAATAATTGATTACCACGCAGAATACTGGGGTTCAATTCCTGCTGGGGCCCTGACATTTATTCTTTGCATTCGTCGAGTCAAAGCTGCTGATGTCAGCTTTTAGGGGTGAAGCTCCTTAGGGTGTGGGTCAGTCCCTCCTCTGTAGTCGTAGTAGTAGTAGTAGTAGGTAGGTAGGTAGGTAGCCACGTGTAGTGGAATGTACCCACTCCACGTGATAAAGATGACCATGACGCAGCATAGTGGAATGTACAAACTACACGTGATAACGATGAAGTATAAGCGCGTTCCAGTATAGTGGAATGTACCCACTACACGTGATAAAGATGACGATGACGCAGTATAGTGGAATGTACCCACTACACGTGATAACGATGAAGTATAAGCGCGTTCCAATATAGTGGATTGTACCCACTACACGTGATAACGATGACGATGACGCTGATGACCATGAAGTATAAGCACGTTCCAGACCACACATTCTCTTTGTGCCATGGATGAAAACGATCGAGCTTCGCCCACTCATCATCATTCACTTCGTGGATATGGCGTGATTTTTTTTCTTAACGCTCTAGCGTCAAAATTACCAATGTCTGTTCTCAACGTTCCTGGGTATACATAAACTGTCAATCACCTGTGGCACATACCCGCATACCTGTGGCACATACCAGGCCGTGGTATACGGGCATGTGCCACACGTGCCTAGCGGAAAAGGTTTCACGACGTACGCGACGGCATTTTCACATTATGCATATCATGACCAGCGAGTCACATTCCTCAAACCATCTTACCCTCCCATGCTAATTTTGGTTTACCCAAAGTTAACGGGTGATATCGAGAACACCCAGACGTAGGCGTCCAGATAGATAGATAGATAGATAGATAGATAGATAGATAGATAGATAGATAGATAGATAGATAGATAGATAGATAGATAGATAGATAGATAGATAGATAGATAGACACGCTAAAAGTGCCTGCAGTACGCAAATAAATGCTGCGCATTTAAAAGGTTGGTTTGCATCTCGTATTGTTCTTCGACTGCGGAGTTGAACTACAGTGCTGGAGCTGATCCGTGCTCAAGAAGATGAGGGCAGGAAACTGGTTGCAGTGTACTGCAGCGAGAAATGAAGAAGGACTTCAATTTCCAAGCATTACAAAGGTCACTATGGACGAAAAACGCGGGAAAGGCGTGCTTGTGTTCTCCGATCGCAGCAGCAGCACGCCAGAATATAAAAAAAAGAAGGAAACACAAATAAACCACTTGAAGCGGTACGAACCTTTGGATAGAATATGAAGCACGAGAGCCGGGACAGAAAAGAAGAGAGGGATGAAGTTAAAAATAAAGCAGATTAAGATGGACGCC
Source organism: Rhipicephalus appendiculatus (assembly GCA_030522465.1). Lineage (NCBI taxonomy): Eukaryota > Metazoa > Arthropoda > Arachnida > Ixodida > Ixodidae > Rhipicephalus > Rhipicephalus appendiculatus. Next base: position 2,970,449 of record JALIZH010033001.1, read on the forward strand.
AGTTACATACTGAAGCGTTAATGCTGTTCCGTTTTTTCAAGTAGGAACACTACATTATTTTGGCGCAGCCGGCAATCGAAGGCAACATGTGGGTGACATTCTTCCTTGATGAGACCTCCACGGAGAAAATCATCTTTTCGAAGTACGAAGTTCAAGATGAAGCAGCGGTGGGACTACCTCGTGAGCTCAACTCGGAAGAACTCGTGAACCTGGTTGTGGAAAAGGCAGCCGTGGACACTACTGAACTACGACGGAAAGGTTCGGTGAAAGTGAACTTGCTTCTGGAAACCTTCAACGACCTAGTTCTTGAACCGATGCGTCGGAAAGACTCAGGATCGCGGTCTTCGTCGGAAGAGGTGAGCCTAGTTTTGAAAGTTCTTCAGCTGCAACAGGAACGGATTGTTCAACAGAACCGAAAAGTGACATCGCTTATAAGCTCCCTAAATGCTTAGAAACCGGTAACTAAATTTGTAGAACCTGATGCCTTCGACGGTGTGTCTTCAAGTCCAGAAAGTTGGCTTGAGTTCTACGAATATGCCGCTGGGAAAAACAAATGGCTCTCTGATGAGGAAAAAATTACCAGCATGCGCGGTTACTTGAGAGGCCTTGCGCGAAAGTGGTATGAGGTACGCATTATGGAAGACCTTGACGACTCTTGGAGCCAGTGGAAGCAAAACTTTTTGACTACATTCCGAAGAAATCCAGTACAAAGATAGAACACTGCGCTCAATTTCAAAGCCGAGCAAAGCTCCCTTGTCGAGTATTTCTTTGAGAAACGCCGTCTTTTAAAGCTGGCTTAGCCTATGCTTCCTTCTTAGGCCGTGGTAGCCCTAATAATGCATGGATTACACACTGAAGTGCTGAAGCAAGTGCAAATACATTCACCCAGAACTCTAGATGGGCTCCTGGAGTGTCTTCAGAACATAACATCTGCTTCTGAAAAAAGCATAACCACTCACTCAAACAGCTTTTTCAGTCGGAGTAAAACAGACTGGTTAAGCCGCGATCAGCGAGAACCGAGCCATCTTGCAAGTAGCACGGCTAACTTGACTTGGCGCGTTCCAAGAGGTCGAGTGAATGACATCGACATTGACGCTCAGGAGGATTCGACGACAAAAAACTAGTCAACGAGGGTGATCAGTCCCACCCGATGACTCCAAGGGAGACTGTTTATTTAAATTACTCTAGCCTACTTCACATCCCCGTCAAAGTAGGAAACAAACATATGATGGCTCTGGTAGACAGCGGTGCTTCTGTGTCTATAATAAACGCCAAGCTGGTGGATGCAAGTCGCTTGCGCAGTGGAAGAGTCTTACGGGTACAAGGCTACGATGGAAGAGTGACGTTGCAGGATCAGTGGGCATCTGTAAACGTCCAATTCCAGGGTCATAATATAGAGAGTGAAGTGTTGGCGATAGAATGTGTGACGTACAACTTTTTGCTGTCAAGACCAGATATAAAGAAACTAAAGATCAACGTATACTGGGACGATGTGGTTCTAGTCGAAGGAGTGTTAAGGAACGAGACAAATGAGAGTAGACAAGATAACCTGCGAGTTGTCAAGTGCGCGGATGATATCGTAATGGCCTACCCTGAGCTGGTGTGCATAGGAAGCTATCCTCGGGCGATGAAGTCTCACTAGGTTCCTTTCGAACTTTCTGACAAGATCGTCATCCGAAAACCACCTTACAATATGTCAAGAGAGTGAAAGATGTGGCTAAAGAAGGAGCTGCAGGAGATGCTAGATGTCAATATCATACGACCATCGGTATCACCCTTCGCTTCTCCCATAACGATCGCACCCAAGGAAGACGGAACCTTCAGATTGTGCACCGACTACAGGGTCCTCAATCGTCAGACGGAACTCATACCCTTTCCCATGCCGAAGATTGACACAATTATAGTTGAGACAGGTGGTTGCCGACATTTTCCCCGCATCGATTTGTGCAAAGGTTTCTGGCAGATTCCATTAACCGAAGAAACAAAAATGTACACCGCTTTTATCACGCCATTCGATCTCTACGAGTACAACCGGCTTCCTTTCGGTTGAAAAAACTCGACAGCGTGGTTCCAGAAGATCATGAACGACGTCCTAAAGCGATTCCTTGGTGTTTTTTGCAATGTGTACGTAGACGACATTATAGTCTTTTCCAAAACAGAGGCTGAGCATCCGGACCATCTGTCTCAGGTGTTAAATGCCTTGAGCTTGGCACATATCAAGGTTAATTTTAAGAAAAGTGCATTCTTTCAACGGAAAGTTGAGTTTCTTGGAAGAGTCTTCGATGGGAACACCAAAAGCACGAAGCAAGAGTCCGTCGAGAAGATCTCGCAGTTGAAGAAACCATATGACGTCCACTCCCTGCGTGTGTTCTTGGAATTGGCAGGACATTTTCGATCTTTCATAAAGGACTTTGCTGTCAAAACTAGATGCCTCACGCGCTTAACGCAGAAAGAAGTTCCCTTTGAATGGAATGATGAATGTGAGAGAGCCTACCGTGACTTGGCGCGCAGAATTTCTGCTGACCCTGTTCTACGCATACCAGACTTCACTTTACCATTTGAATTGAACACGGACGCCTCACATTATGGGACCGGTGCAGTGCTGTATCAAAAATGTATTGAAGCATCCGGCCGAGAAAAGCGACACGTAGTAGGCTACCACAGTTACACCTTCAAGGCATCTGAAATTAACTACACCACTACTGAAAAAGAAGCACTGGCTGTTCTGAAGGCCGTTAAGTACTTCCGTACGTATCTGGAAGGTACGAAGTCCACTTTGTTCACCGATCACCAGGCCCTCACTCATCTCTTGAATATGACCCAAACTAAAGGACGTATCGCGAGATGGGTGAATTACTTGCAGAAATTTGACTTTACCATCTCGCTCCGACCAGGACTGCTTTTAACCTATGCAGATGCCCTGTCAAGGTTGATGGTACAAAACAACGCCGAAGAGTCCGAAGAAATCAATGAAGTGAAGCTTTGGGAAGGCTCCGAACAACTGGTTTTTACTGAAGGTCGGTATCAAGTCCCACCAACACTTATTGCCAGAGTGCTTTATTTGTACCACGATAGCCCAAAATCTGGAGGACACGACGGATTTTGGCGCACCTACAACAAGTTGGTCAAGAGATTTACGTGGCCCCACATGAAGAAAGACGTCAGTCAGTACGTTCGTTCATGCCACGTGTGTCAAGTACACAAAGTCAAGTATAAACAGCCTACGGACACCATGATACTACCTTGCCACTCAAACGTGCCTTTTGAACTAGTACACCTGGATTTCGCCGAACTAAATAAGAAACGGGAAGGAGTCAGAAAAACGCAAGCTTTTCTTCTGGCCATAGATGAATGCACAAGGATGGTCGCGGCACGAGCAGGAAAAGAAGACGCAAATAGCGTTATAACCCTCCTCGAAAGAAACATGTTTAGGACTACGCGGATAATCGTATGTGATAACGGCCCCGCGTTCAAGAGTGAAAAGCTAGCAAGATGGGCACAAGATCACAATATATTAATCAAGTTCTGTGCGCCATACCATCCTGCGGCAACTGGGTTTGCAGAACGTGCCATACGGAACGTGAAGCAGTACATCAAGATGTACGATAGTTTTCCTGGTGGATGGAAATGCTCTCTAGAAGCAGCCGTAAAGCATCATAATTGATCCTACACAAGTTGATTGGGGTGCAGTCCACAGTACGCTTCTTCAGGAGAAACCCCTATTCTGCAGGCAGACCGTGAGTTGGGACTCTTGGAAAATCTCAAGATCTTCGAGGAGAGGCAACAAACATCACAGGTGGAGAGGTACCGAAAACGAATGAAAAAGAATTTTGACAAGAGACATCGATCAGACATGCCAGACATTCAAGTCACCGACCTCGTGCTAGTGAGGAAAGGAATAAGAGATACCACTGCCAAATTTCATGTTCCTTATTCTGTGACAAAGACAGCCACCCAGAACGGAATTTTGAAGACTGTCTGGTACGCTGGTGAACGTGGATCAGTTGAATGTGCTTCAATTGGAAATTTCTTCAAGTATTACCCCACCAGTGGTAATTTAAAGAAACCGGGAAGGGTGAAGCGGTACAAACTTTTGGATAGAAGATGAAGAAGCACGAGAGCCGGGGCAGAAAAGAAGAGAGGGATGAAGTTAAAAATAAAGCCGATTAAGATGGACGCCAGTTCCATACTGAAGCTTTAATGCTGTTCCGTTCTTTTAAAAAGGAACACTACACCACTATAAAACAAATAACAGCAGCAAACACATCAAGCTAAGCATACGTATATAGCCTAATGACGATTATGATGCTGCTGAAAAGTGAAATTCATAGCAGCTGTTTAGGTGTTTTGAATTCGCGATATGCGAACGGCAGGGCTGTGCTTCGGCGGCGCGCATTCCCGGATCTTCTCGGCGACGGCGCTAATACTCTTGATTACTCTGGTAGGGCAAAGAAACAGGACGCAAGAAAGGCGCACGACGACATACTCAACCTGCGTCCTGTTGCTTTTCGCTACTATAGTAATAAAAAATATATCATACCGACAACCCCACTTTTAAATTTTATAGCCGCTTATATCCGCCTCGCGGGCCACCGATGGTGGCGCTGAGAACGGTGCTCCCGTAAATATCAAGGGGATTTACGCTCTGATGACGCAAGTAGGAGGATTAACTTGTCTTCTTCTAGGCTGAGGGTAGAACAGCTGCGTTTTAATTATATTTTACTCGCGAAGCATGGCGCTCTCCAGTTAGAAGCTGCACTCTATTTCAGTGTGATTTGTATACACTTTAAAAAATATTTTCTGAAAAAAAAAACAAATTCTCTGGCAGCTCTTTCTGTAATGCTGTCTTTTCTGTTTTGAAGTATTATGTGTTTTAACATATTTTTTTTTCCTTTTACTTTTACAGAACTCTTACAGAAATTGTCTGCATAAACACAATTTTCAGTTTTGTCTTACAGAAAAAAAGATCTCTTTTCTGTTTGTCTTCTTTCGGTTATTTCACTGCTATTTTCGGTTTTACTGTACAGAACTTTTATGCTTAAAAACATGTTTCAGTTTTCCGTCACAGCAAAAACTCTATTTTCGGTTATCATTTTGTGTTATTTCGCTACTATCATTTTCGTTTGCAGACACGTAAGTGCTAGTCTGGAAATCGAGTTACAAAGACTATGTTTTCTGTTATTCTCTTTTTGTTATTTAATTAGCGTCTTAAGGTACTTGGGGCTACACCCGCGGAAAGATGTTTTAAGCACCCTAGTAAATAACCCAATAAAAACAGGCACGTTTCACTACATTCTCCTTTCATACTAAAAAAAAACGCATCTTTATTTAAACACAATGCCGCATGTAAGTAAACAGCTTCAGAAATTATGAAAACAGTGCACAACTTGTCAATGTAGATTCAAACTGCCTTTAAAAAATATATACACACATATATACGCATGAGCTAAATTTCCGGTGAAACATTACAAATTGGTAATCTCGTAGAGCTTTGTTAAGTTGGCCACTTTTGTTGTCAGGCAGTGTTGCTTCCTTGACTTCTCGACCTTGCTACCTCTGTCTGGGTTGAGTGCTGCGACTGCCCTAAAAGAGAACAATGATGGTGTTAATATGCTTCACGGTGCTGCATGACTATGCTGAACTAAATAGGGTACACTGAGAACACCAATGATTATGTTTGTAAAGCGCTCAAGAAACCATCACATTGCCATCAACATGTTTGCACAGCGCAAGAAAGAAGAGGACACAACACGGGCGCTGCCCGTGTTGTGTCCTCCCTACGTCCTCGTCTTTTTGCGTTGTGCAAACATGTTGATTCCAAATCACCAACTAGCCCAAGTTTCCGTTTCATCACATTGCATCTTTAAGGTCTGCTGTGTGGAATCAGTGCAAATAATAATAATAATAATAATAATAATAATAATAATAATAATAATAATAATAATAATAATAATAATAATAACATCCTCATAATCCAGATGGCAGTTGATTTCTAGAAAATTACGTTATGGTTCACACAATGTGACTTACTGCAATGAAACGACTCTGAACGAAATAATGCTCTTGACAGAACAAGGTCTCATAGAAGAATACTGTAGTAAGAGCGCTACCCACTGCCAAAACCGAAACCGAAGAAGACGACGGAGTGCTCGCGCGAGAGACGTCAGCGTGAGCGCGTGAGCCAGAGAACATCAACGGGCGGAGGAAGAACGCGGCCAGCTAGCAAGAGCGCTAGGCGTTGGGCCTCAGGGACCGAACGGACCGAGCCGGTGTCACCAACCCAGCCGGGACGAGCGTGTCGGGTTCCTGAGGCGAGTGGCGGTTCCGGGCCGGGCCTGACATGCTGTGCCTGTGGCGGACGAGCGTGCGGGCCAGGGCGAGCGGCTGATCCTGTCCAGACTCGGGTCCGGCACAACCAGTCGCCGAGATCGTGGACACGGTGCCACGTCGGAGCCGGTCCGGCGGAACCGACTACTGCAGGCGTGACTTCGGTGTTACGTCGGCCGCAGCGTGGGCCCACCTGTTCCGACACGAGCAGCTGATGGTCTGTGAGCCCCGTGCACTTGACAACCTTCCTGTGGCGAGGTTGCGTCGTCGACACCGTCTTCAGCGGCAGCGTGAGTGGTACCCGACGGACTTCATAGACTTCTAATAGTGGGGAAGCGGATAGCATAAGGACTGCAGGACTGAGCTATAGAAGCGGCATTGGATTGTACAGCTAATCAGAGTGTTTGTGTTTGTGTGATGTCGATAAATGTTTTCTTGTCCTTGTCTTGGCTGTCTGTGTCTGAGGGCCCAAGAACCACCACAAATACACATAAACGCGCACATACACACATATATGTAGTGGAAGCTCATTAGTTCAGATTTCACGGGACCGGATCCCTATAAACGGAATGCCGAATCATCGAGAGTATCAAGAAAAAGTTGGGATATGCCTAAATTGGCAGATCCCAAGTACCATGGGAATCGATGTCATGCGAAGCATGCGGAGGCAAGGGGACTGAGTTGTAATTTTTTTTATAGAGCCAAACGTTACGAAATGACGCTAAAGATATGTACAGATATTGTACGCACAGACATATGTTGAACAGCCGCATATGTTTCATATAACCAGTTGTTTACAGTTGCGTAACCATGCCAACAGTAACATGGGTTTTACCAACACCAGAAGCGGTGAGCTGATATGTAGCACTTGTGCTTCCGAGGATGGTAGCCCTGGATAGTGCTTCGTAGACGAACTGCAGTGGATGGTGCTAAGTATATAATTGACGTTAACCCGACATGACGCCTGCCTCATAGGAGCACGTATGTAATGTTTAGAAAATTAGATAGCCAGTACTGGAGCCACAACTGACGTTTCACCAACATTACGCCTGCATAGGGTCTTTTTCCAAAGCAGTTCCGAGACCTGGCGTGGCACTGTGCGAGAATACTTGATTGCCACGCAGATTGCTTGGGTTCGATTCCTGCTGAGACCCCATTCGTCAGGTCAACGGTGCCGACGTCAGTTTTTCTAAAAGCTCTCGCATTTCAATTACTAATGTCTGTCCTCGCCGTTCCTGGGTAGCTATAAATTGTCGAACACCTGGGTAGCTATAAATTGTGAAACACCTGTGGCACATACACGCATACCGCGGTCCAAGGTATGCAGGTATGTGCTACACGCGTCTGCAGGAAAGGGTTTGACGGCGTACGCGACAAGATTTTCACGTTATTCATGCCATGACCTTCCAGACATATTCGTCAATACGTGTTACCCTCCCATACAAATTTTGGTCTACCCCACGTTAAGGAGGCGATCACGAGAGCACCCCGACGTAGGCGGCTAGATAGAGACAGTGAAACCTCGGTGATACGATCAGAGCTCATACGAATTTAGGGGTGATACGAATTTTGCTTTGGTCCCGACCAAGGCCCATTGGCCTGCAATGTAATGGAGTACGGCTGTTGCGAACCGATTTTCAACCCGCGACGTTTGATACGAACGTACGCTACCACCCAGGTACGAAGAGGTGCTGTCCGCGCTGTCGCGGAAGACGCGCCAAGCATGTGCGAGTGCAGGAAAGCAAACGTGGGCATGCGCGCCGGACCGCCATGTCATCAGAGTGACGCTGAAAGAAAAATACTTTTAAAGACGATAGTCTTTCTTGGGATACTTGAACGCAAAAATTTTGGTCTTTCTGTCTGTCTGTCTGTCCGTAACCCGATTCAGCTACTCGGCCAAAGTTGAACCACTTTCTGAACGCCCAGCCATCTTGAACTGGTGTTTGCCTTCATACTTGTGAACATATTCGATCAAAAAACAAATATTAAGCATACCTGAGGTGCAACATTAATGTGTTGGTGTCAGGTCGTGTGTTCTTTTATTAGAAAATACATAGGTACGCAATTCCAAACACCCTAGTGTTTTATCAATGCCAGCCAGATGCAGCCAATTCAACATAGAGTAGGCGCTGTCTGAGGCAAGGCAAAACATAATAGCACGGCCGGCACAAGGCTATCGTCTTTCGACAACATTTGCAGCGAAGCACGTAGATACGCCGCCAATTTTTCATATAGTCAGAATAAACCTTCAGAGACGCGTCACGGCCTCCGAGATTGTGTGCGCGAATCTTTGAGGCTCTGGTGTGCCTCCGTGTGCCTTCACGTTTAGATTACAGAGTGCATTGGCGCCATGCTTTTTTTTGTTGTTTTTTTTTTGCTAACGCATCGACGCGGGCTGCTGTCGTTGTACTGTGTTTACACGTCTGCCTCGTGCATCAGACGTCGTGCGAAAGGTGGACGAGGGCTGAAAGAAGGCGAGGACGGTCTTGACGAAGAAGTCGGGCTTCACAACGTCAACATGCATGATTGTTGAGGTCGCACTTGTGTGGGAACGGCCGTAAATAAAAAAAAAAAAAAAAAAAAAAAAAAAAAAAAAAAGACATCCCCAACAACTCCGCGACAACAAAACGATAACATAGGACCGGGGTTCTGAAATTTTGTTGCCTTGGTGTATCGCGTCAAAGCGCTTCTTCCGTTACTTTCGCCGCGACACTCCGGTATCATGCGAAAAAGCATACTTAATTTGGAAGGAGCTACTGCTGTCGCGGGTCAGAACGCACCTGGTCATTAATTTAACACGTGCGTACGAGCCATATATTTACGAGTGCTGGTATGATTGCCGACATCTAAAAACTTAACTAACAATCATTTAGAGTTCTTCCTGACGTTGCTGCGGCCCTGAAAAACAATAAATGAAAATGTACGCCAGCTTTCTTTTGTCGCCTGCCAATTTTCCATGCTTTCTGGTGACACGAATTTCGGATGATACGAATATTTTTCGTGGTCCCATGATATTCGTATCACCGAGGTTTCACTGCAGATAGATAGATAGATAGATAGATAGATAGATAGATAGATAGATAGATAGATAGATAGATAGATAGATAGATAGATAGATAGATAGATAGATAGATAGATAGATAGATAGATGGATAGATAGAAACGCAAAAGTGCTTACAGTACGCAAAGAAATGCTTCGCATTTAAAAAATAAAGAAGTGGCCATTACATCGAGGCACTTTCATTTTCTAGATGAATACGCAAATCCAGTATTTATTTTGCAAAAGAGCAGTGTAAAACACGCAATTATTGTCACTCGGGACATTGTTCACAATGTGTCCGCGATTCAAGACAGCACGCAATAAAAAAAAAGACGGATCCGACGCATTGTGCGAATCGATGTAATGCGAAGAGCCAGCAAGGAGGAGATGATGCTGCACATAACATGCATGTCATGATTTCCACGTTAGGACCTGTCATTTATGATCACGTCGCGCAATACCAATTTTGGTGTATATCAAGTTACCAAGCTGTACGCAAGTGCACCATGAGCGTGGCATGTAAATCATGTTGTACATGACATGCATGTTGTGATTTTCATGTTAACACCTGCCATTTATGTTCGTCATACAGTCACGTCACGCAATACCCATTTTGGTGTATATCGAGTAGCGAACTGGACGGAAGCGCACCATGAGCGTGGCATGTAAATGGCGTTATACATGACATGCTTCTCATGATCTTCATGTTACCACCTGCCACTTATGTTCGTCATACAGTCACGTCACGCAATACCAAATTTGGTGCACATAAACCTAGCGAAACGGCCGCGAGCGCGCCATGAGCGTGTGATGCAAGTCATGTTGCAGATGACATGTCATGATTTCGATATTACCACTTCATTTATGTTGGTCATACAGTCACGTCACGCAACACCAAATTGGGGGGTATATCAAGCAAGAGGAACGGCCGCGCGCGTACCATGAGCGTGGCATGTAAATCATGTTGTAGATGACATGCACGTCATGATTTTCATACTGCCGCCTGTCATTTATGTTGGTCATGCCGAAATGTCTCATCCTACCAATTTTTGGATATATCAAGTAAAAGTAACGGCCGCAGGGGCACTACGGCCATGGCGTGCAAATCATACATTTCATGACAAGTTAGTCATGATTTTCTTGATATGACCAGTCATTCATGTTCGCCATACAGTCATGTTATGCCATACCAATTTTGGTATAAATCCCATTAAACGATACGGCCAGGAGAGCACAATATAGTAGGCGGCTGGATGGAGAGATACATGTAGATAGATAGATACGCTCGAAGTCGCTGAAGTTCGCTAAGAAATCCTTAGCATTTAATAACCCTTTCAGGCCCAAATTATTTGCTTCCAGCGTAAGCAAACTGATTTTCACAATTTCAGATGCGCGTGATCATGCATGGTAGTCCAAAAAAAGAGAAAAATTAGTACTCATACTTTTAAATCAAAACAAATTACTAGCCAAATTATTTACAAAGTATTCGCTATTTCGTAATATATCAATTACTTTTAAGTTCTTAATTCAAAAATTATTTCGATTGGATAGCATAATACCCACTTGCCAAAATCCAAATCCGCACTGCAAATGTTAATTTGATAAATAACTAAGATAAATGCGGCGCGATTTTTTTTTCTAGAAGAGCCGAATCGAGAAACAATTTTATTCAAAATGGGGCAAACGCGCATTATATAACGTGAACTTAAAAGACAATTTGAGCGCCTTGATGATCATATGATCATCAAGGCGCTCGAAGAAAAACGAGGAAGAAGACGTCTCCTGGCGTGAGCGGCCGCTCAGATGGCTTTGCTCTTCGTGGTATTGCCTGCGTTACGCCAAGCGACGACGACAGCATGCGGTCACAGCCTAGGACAGCCCAGCCCTCTAATGTGCTCCGCACTTAAAAACGTCACAAATGTCCTACTTTTGCACGGTGAAAGAAGCTGCCTCAGCGAATGGGGGGGAACAGCGCGACCGCTTTTGTGATTTCTTCATTCACACATGACCTCACTTTTCTGTGTACACCAGGTTGGCAGTATAATTAGAGCAGATGCTAAATATGACTTCTAGCGCAAGAAAAACCTATTATTTTTACGAGGTGGTTGCTGACTGACCAACAAAATTGATGATTCCAATTGGAATCTCCGGGCCTGAAAAGTTGAAGCCGAGACGTGTTCTTACTAGAGCACTGCACGGGCTCGGGCCCACCCAAAAACCCGGGCCGGGCCCGGCCCGGCCTGCGGGCTGGGTAAAGTAGGTTTCACGGCGGGCCCGGGCCGGGCTCGGGCCTGAAGCTCCGGGCTTAGGGCCGGGCCCGGGTTTCAGGTGGCGGGCTCGGGTTGGGCCGGGCCTGGACTTTTCTCAATTCTTAAAGGGACACGAAAGTGGAACACTGAATCGGTTTAAACTGATAATGTGTACTCAGAACTCGAATGTCATTCATTTCACCACCATAATTTTATTAACGCTGGAAAACATCAAGGTCAGATTTCCAATTTAGAATTTCGCGCTGAAATCTCCGCGCGTGGCGTCACGGATTTCAAACTGTATTCGTCGTATATTGGAGGCACTGGCTCTTCAAAATTTTCTGAAACTTACCATGTTAAGTCTATGGGCCACTCAGAGGTCAATTTGCTGCATTTTGACCGATTAGGATCTACGTAGGCCCCAGTAGACGCCGTCAGAATCTATGACGGGACTTCTACCGCGCGAATTTCAAGGTGGTGTCGCCACCCGCATTTTCGTGCTTACCAAGAGTGTTGTCACGGCGAGCGAGGTTATTTTGGAATTGCAAAAGAGGAATTTACTGACAATAGAAAAATTCTTCTTCTTTTTAGTGTCCCTTTAAGTTTGTTCCAAAGACGTTGCGCATACATATATGTTTCACATTTTATCTCGAAAAAAAAAAAGCTTCTTTATGTGGGGAAAGCTATATGGAGTTCTATGTTGAACAAGTACTGAACTTCGTTTGCTTCTTGCATATGAGGCTACTTGATTTATATGGAACGGGCGAGCTAAAAGTAAACAAACCAGACGCTGACATAGTTAACGCCCGGCCATTCTGGGCTTTATTCGCACTCGTTATTATTAAATGCAAAGCATTTCTTTGCGTACTGCAGGCACTTTTTGCACCCCCCTTAACTTGGGGTAAACCAAAATTAGTAGGGGAGTGTAAGATGTTTTGACGAATACGGCTCGCTCGTCATGACATGAATAATGTGACTATCCCGTCGCCTACCTCGTCAAACCCTTTCCGGCCGACACGTGCGGCACATACCCGTATACTACGGGCGGTTATGTGCCACTGGTATGCGGGTATGTTCCACAGGTGTTTGACAGTTGATATCGACCCAGGAACGGCGAGAACTGACGTTGGTAATTTTAAAGCAAGAGCGATAAGAAAAAGCAGACATCGGCAGCGTTGACTCGTCGAATGCAAAGAATGTCAAGGTCCCAGCAGGAATCGAACCCCAGCATTTTGCGCGGCAATCAAGTTTTCTAGCACAAAGCCACGCCAGGTCTCGGAACTGCTTTTCAAATAGACGCTAATGTTCGTGAAACGTCAATTGTGGTTGCAGTGCTGGCTATCCAATTTTATAAACATTACATATGTACTCCTATGATACAGCCGTCACGTCGGTTTTACGTCAATTGTAGTTAAGCGCCATCCACTGAAGTTGATTAATGCAGCAGTGTACAGGGCTACCATCCTCGCGAACACAAGCGCTACCTATTAGCTTACCGCTTCTGCTATTGCTAGTACCCATGTTGCTGTTGGCATTGTAACGCAATTGTAAACAACTGGTTATATAAAACATATGCGACTGTTCAACATATGTCTGTGCGTACAACATTTGTACATAACTTTAGCGTCATTTCGTAGCGTTTCGCTGCATAAAAAAAATTACACCACAATCAGATTCCCTCCGTATGCTTCGCATAACATCGATTCCCAAGGTACGTGGGATCTGCCGAATTTTTTTATATCTCTAATGTTATTCTATGATCACAGTAATTAAAATAATGAATAATTTTTATAAATTATCATCGCAAGAGCTCTAAAGCTGGGAAACAATCTTGAATATTCCAGCCCACCAATAAAATGAATGGACTGCATGGAGTCTCGTCACATAGAATCCCTATAAAGACATTTTTTTTCCGTGGCTCCATCAAGGCTCCCAGTGGTCATGTCACGCGAGATGGACATGCACAGCCTGCTTTCTGCGCCCCCATTGTTAGAGTCTCAGCTTTCTTCTTGTTCCGCTGTAGCAGGCGTCTCAAACTAGCATCAGCTAACGGTCTGCATTCAGGAAAATTTACTCCCGCAAGGGCCAGAACAGTGGGTAGGAGGGGGTGGGGGTGGGGAATAGGTTTACCAAAACACACCTAATTTTGCCATTTGAAATACCTTTCCGATATCTGATATATCGGTCATTTCTGAAGGGTATTTGGTGGCGAGATTCCAACAACATATCTGTACCTATCTCCAAAATGACTAAAATCTTGACGCCAATTCTGAAATGTAGACTTTTCTTTCACGGTTATCTATCAACGCATGGTGGACGCACGGGGTGCCTCACAAGAAAATGCTTTAGACCTATCATGCCTATGTAGCTTAAAGGGGAACTCCGGTGCATTTTCGACCATACCGAGATAACGCCGTTTTCAAATAGTATTAACACTCCTGCAACAGCTAGGGCGGTTCATTTTGCCGACACACTCGTCAATAATTTTAAATAAGCAATGAAAAACGAGTCAAAACCGAAACCGAAACGGGGAGCTGCTTCGTGCTCCATGCTGGGTACGCTATGACGTCATGGCGTCACCAAATCCGCTACACGCCACCACGGCACGTAAACATTGCTCACGTGCCTCTTCTTTCGCGGGAAAAGCAAACTGCCGATGTCTTCCGACGTGGAAACAAGCTGTGCCAGCTCGTCTGAACTGACCAGCGAGGAGCCCAGCGTTGAGGAGTGCAGCTACATGAGCGCGGAAGCGTCGCCTGTGCTAGCGTCAGCGTCGCCTCGAAGAAAAAAATGCCCCCCACCTCCCCGAAGGGAATCTTGAGGAAATGCGAATGCATTTCGCGCGCGCTTCACTCCATTTATATATGGTGGTTGTGGTTCGAAGAAGGAAAAGGCGCCTAATTTCTGCAGCCCGGTCGGGAGCACGGCACAGCGCCTTTTTTTTTTGCTTTTTTTTCTGTTTTTATTATTTTTTTTAATTTTTTTTAAATTTTTTTTCATTTGTTTTTAATTTTTTTTGTTTTTTTTTTCATATATAGCTCCGCCGAGCTCCCGCGATGCGAGCGCCCTCACGCACCAGAGCGCGCTCCTCCTCTCCACTCACTCTCCGCTACTACACTCTCGCCGCGGACAACGCCAACGCCGCACGACGCCTGATGCCTGACATAGCCCGACTATGAGATGCATTCGCATTTAAAAGCGCGCGCCGCGAGCAAGCGTCCGTCTGGGGGGGGACGAGAAAGAAGTACGCCGATACGTCACGTACACAGGGTGGCCCGCATTTGAAGGTATGATTCCGGAATTGGTTACCAATTTTTAAAACTCGTTTTCCGAAAAACTAAATTACTTACGGCTGTATAATTTGGCACATATCATCAGGGCACCGAAGAGAACTTATGTTTAAAGTTTTATTTAAATCTGTGAGTATCGAAAAATCACCGGAGTTCCCCTTTAAGGACGTATACTTGTGAAGAAAGAAAAAAAAACTAGCAGTTGTTCCGTGTAAGAATACAACCGATGAGCGAAGGTCCTTAGAAACGGGACGCATGCGGCGTTCGGTGCGCGCGGCGTTTCATTGTCCAGGCAAGGGACCAAGCACTGGGCGATGAAGTGACAGTGTGAAGCGATGGTTTCGCGCGTTCGGTGGTTTGAGGGGAGAGGGCAAAGAAGAAGAAAGAGGGAGAGGGTGACTAATCTGCCTCCGTTTCGCATGCGTACGGATTCTCGCGCTTCCCGCATCGTGAAGACGCCATCCGCATTCCAGCGTTCATAAAGCTCATTTATCCTCCCGCGTGAGGGGGAGACGCCACAGCTGGCACCGTGCCAGGGAGCTTCAACGGCGACGGCAGGGTGCCGGCCTAAGGAGCTTCGCTCCTTAAAAAAAGGACGAAGGCAGTCGTGTGCGGGCCACGGGCCGCGTGTTCGAGACCCCTGCAACAGAAAGGCATTTTAAACGCGTTTCAACTGGACAGTTAACAAGATGTTGCTGCTATAGCGACACGGATTCAGTAACAAGGTATTCCATAAAGGGCACCCGAAATATTTCACTTTGGCATGTGCATATATGCACGCGCACATAAAGACGCACACACGAACATAATGAATACTTTAATCCCCCCCCCCCCTTTCCGGTCAAAAATTTCTGGCAACGCGCCTGACCGGAGCCAGCCGCTGCTGAAATTGATTGGTGTTTAACATGTAACACAGAAAGCTTGATCACGCTCGTCAGTACCAGTGTACCGCTTGGATGATTAGCTCCACAAATACACGTGTTTTTTCGGCTGTACATATGATTCAGCATATATTGGCCGGGTGATGGGCACTGGTAGTGGCTTATGCGCGTCAAGCAATGCGCAGTAAACGAACAGTATCGCTCGGAAAGTGCAGGATTTCACCTTGCCTACATGTGCGTGCTTTTCCTGATGAGTTTTCACAGTAGGAAAAATTTAGCGCAACATGACACAAGGACGAGAAGAGAGGACCAACACGTGCGCTTACCAACAAGGCCGAATTTCTCCCCTTGTGGAGTTTTCACAGGTCACCGCCGCGTCTCATGAGAACTCTTTAGCGTGACCCCGTGGCGCATGCGACGTGTTGTCTTCGTGCCCGGTGCAGTACTTTTCGGAGCACCTGTCTTCAGACAATAACCGAATCTGCAGCTACTTGTTTCACTAATGCATGTTGCTGTGCCAGTCGGTCGTACATCTTTAAACAAGGTGTTGCGCAATAGTAACACGGACAAGAAGTGAAGGAGACGGGTGCAGCCCGTCCTCGTTCACTTCTTGTCCGTGTTTCCTTTGCGCGGCGCCTTGTTTAATGAGCTACTTGTTTGTGCACAAGCCTAGCTTCAGCGGCTGGGCCGATTAGTTTCCGGCGCAGTACGAGGACCTGGACTTCGTGTTCGACGTGCCGCTTCGGCGCGGACTCGGAACGCCTCAGGAGGAGGATCTCAGCCGCAGGCTCATAAAGCTCGTGGCCAGTTTCGCAAAGGACGGGTACGTCCACAGCGCTCACAGGCTTTCTCGTATATACACGCCGGTCATGTTAGCAGCATGACACGGACACCATAAAGTCGCCGGGTCCGTTTCCGACGGTGGCGAGTGTCCTCGCCAATAAACGAGAAGCGAGAACGCCTAGGCCTACGAACAAATACTCCGAGTTTAGAATCGCCTACGTGGTCTCAAGCAATTCCGGGCGCTTGGTGTGTGGAGAAGACGGGCAACAGCTAGACGTTAACGCATGTGCACAAATGGCGTAGTGTCTGCGTCGGCTCGTGGTGGGCATATGGCGCATCATTATGATTATTTGCTGATCTGCGCTTCGTGTATACATTAGTAAGTGAAGTAGCTTATTGAAATCGTACGGATCATAATTTGTTCCTTTCGTCTACAGTCGAGCCAGCTGTCAGCAAAGCCTGGCGTCTAATTCGTCCCGGGTAAAGTGACGGCGAAGCTGCTACGAGTGAAAGGCAAGCACGCGATAAGGAGCTGAGCATTATCGTGCTTGACTCTAGTTCGTTGTGCCTGTTTGCACGCAGCACCTGAAAACATGGCTGTCCAAAAGCGCTGCAAATTTTTGTTAATACCTGCCATATCGTGAACGCGAAATTCAGCGCATATTGCTTTCCTTCGCGCTCACAACCGAACTCTCCTCCAGAATAAACAATACGCGCTTCTTGTTCTGGCCCGTGTACTGTGCGATGTCAGCGCACGTTAAAGAACACCAGATGGTCAACATTTCCGGAGCCCTCCACTACGGCGTCTCTCATAATCATATCGTGGTTTCGGGACGTAAGACCCCACACATTGTTATTCTTGTTCTGGTAAACCTGCAGGGTGCTGCCTCAGCTGCGCGAAGGCGGTATTGGATGCTTGGAACTTCCCCGCGCCTGCCATTCATCAGTACAAGAGAGTCGTGCGAGGTGAATACCACTTTAACCTTAAGTACTTTTACAGCGAAAGCTGTTATGAGATCACAACAAGCGCTATTTATGCGCCGTAGTTGTCCGCCGCCGCCGCTGCCGCCAGTGTCCGTACCCACTATCATGCGAAATAAGAAAAAAAAACGAAAAATAGGCAGATCCCAAGTACCATGGGAATCGATGTTATGCGAAGCATCCGGAGGTAAGGTGACTCGGTTGTAATTTTTTATTGAGCGAAACGATATGAAATGACGCTAAAGATATGTACAAATGTTGCACGCACAGACATGTTGAAGAGTCGCATATGTTTCATATAACCAGTTGTTTACAGTTGCGTAACGATGCCAACAGAAACATGAGTATTGCCAGCACCAGAAGCCGTAAGCTGATATGTTGAGCTTGTGCTTGCAAGGATGGTAGCCCTGGATAGTGCTACGTAAACCAACTAAAGTGGATGGCGCTTAATTACACAACTGATGTTAACCCGACATGACTCCTTCGTCATAGTACGTATGTAATATTTATTAAATTAGAGAGCAAACACTGCAACCACAATATAAGTTTCACCAACATGACGCCTGCGTAGGGTGTTCTGCCAAAGCAGTTTCGAGACCTGACGTGGCTCTGTGGTAGAATGCTTGATTGCCACGCAGAATGCTTGGGTTCGATTCCTGCGGGGACTGTGATTTGTATTCTTTGTATTCCTGGCGTCAGCGTCACCGATGTCCGTTTTTCCTAACGCTGTCGCCTTTAAATTACCAGTGTCAATGCCACCGATGGCAGTTTCTCTTAACGCTCTCGCATTTAAATTACCAATGCCTGTTCTCGCTGTTCCTGGGTAGATATAAATTGTCTAAGTCCGGTGGCGCATACCCGCATTCCGCGGCCCGTGGTATACGGGTATGAGCCACACGTGTCTGGAGAAATGAGTTTGACGACGTACGCGACGGGATTTTCACGTTATTCATGTCATGACCAGCCAAACATATTCGTCAATACCTATTGCCCTCCCATACAAGTTTTGGTCTACCCCAAGTTAAGGAGGCCACCACGAGAGTACCCAGACGTAGGCGGCTAGATAGATAGATACGTAGATAGAAACGCAAAAGTGCTTACAGTACGCAAAGAAATGCTTCGCATTTAAAAGTCACAGTTTCACCGCAAGGGTGAAGCAATGAATGCGATAGCAAAAAATTGTAATGTTATACGAAGTGAGGCTGGCAGCTAACTCTTTTTGGATCCGATCTCACGCAACTCTAGAAAACGCTTGTTTAAGAGAATTCTCTTCGCGTTGAGAGCGCAGCACGTAGAAGGGTACACCGGCCCCCCCGCTTCCGGCCGCCGAGAAGGGGAGATAACGCGCGCGCCCGCGCTCGTAAAATCGAACGTCGCCCCCCCCCCCCCCCGCCCGCTGTCGGCCGCCGAGAAGGGGAGATAACGCGCGCGCCCCCCGCTCGTAAAATCGAAGGTCGCTCGAGGGACCCCCCCCCCCCTCGCGTCTTTTCACGCTCACGAACGACGGGCGGAGCCGGTTATATATATACATATACGGCAAATGACGCCGATGGCGAAAACCAGCCGCGAGTGTCCATATAATTGCTATCGCAATAAAAATAAAAAGTACCTAGGCCAGTACGGGAATCGACCCGAGGCCCTTTGCGTGGCAGCCGAGTACTCTACCACTGAGCTACGCCGGTGCTTGAAACTCCGTTGCAAACTGACCCTATGCAGGCCTGATGTCGGGTAAGGAATCGCGTTAACATGCGTAATAAAGCGTTTTAGAACAGTAAAGTAACAACCAGGCGCCACACGATGAGAATTGCTTAACGAATGGGTCGTTCAATGCTCCAACCCATCACAAAATACTGAGGCATTATTCTTTATCGTCGTCCGACCCAGCATCAACAAAGTGCACATAATGCGTTACAAGTGCGTAGCGGGCACTGCACTTTTCCGAAAAATGACGAATAATGGCACAGTGTACGCTTCCCCACTATTTCCCCTACACAAATGATTTATGACGAAGTGGGTATCATGCAAGTGTGCTTGTAGTAGTTGCCCCAAGAGTGTTTAAAGGCTCTACAAAGGCCGCTCTTCCAGCTTTCGCTGTGACTGCTGCGCGTTCCGCGCAGGCCTGGAGGTTTTTTAAAGACGATAATCTTTCTTGGCATACTTCAACGCAGAAATCTTGGTCTGTCTGTCACCCGATTCAGCCACTCAGCCGAAGTTTAACCACTTTCTGAACACCCAGCCATCTTGAACTGGTATTTGAGTTCATACTTGTGAACATTTTCGATCAAAAAGCAAATACTACGCGTATCTGAGGTGCAACATTAATATGTAAGTATCAGGTCATGTGTTCCTTTATTAGAAAAGACATACATACGTAATTCTAAAGACCCTAGAGTTTTTTAGGCTGCGCTGAAAATGCGACGCTGTGCACGAACTGCCACGCTATGCATGAAAAAGCCCTGTGCCGACGATAAGGTGCTGCCGCTGGCTGTGGCCCTTGGTTCAGCATAAGCTCATGTTTTTCGATGGCGTCCATATCTCGCGCAGCGCCTCCTCTATTTTATCAATGCCAGCCAGATGCGGCCGATTCAACATAGAGGAGGCGCTGTCTGAGGCAAGGCAAAATATAGTAGTATGGCCGGCACAAGACTATCGTCTTTCGACGACATTTGCAGCGAAGCACGCAGATACGCGACCAATTTTTTTCACTGCCAATGTACTAAGTACCAGAGTACCAAGTTCGTCGTCCCTGCTTGAAATAATACGTTTGACTCAGCAGCAGTTATGTCGGAACCGTAGCTGAAATTAAGTTCCAATTGGACGGGAAGCCCCGTTTTCGACCTCAAACCAGCGACGCGAACATGTGCCTCAGTATTGGGACCACCTGCATGAAGTACGAGAAAAGTGCTTGTAGAGATGGAAATATTCAGATGAATTAGGCATCACTCAAATTCCTTGTGGCTTAGACAACGAGGGCTGTGGGAGAAGCTTATTTTAGAGCGCAGCTCTTGTGCGCTCGTTCCTCCGTTAAGCGGCGTAGCCGTCGTAACCGATAGACATGAAAAAATAAAATCGGAAAACAATGCCCAGGATTTAATGAGATTTGAACCCGGACCCTCTGCGTGGCAGTCTTGAAACTACTGCTTGGAACTCGTTTGCAAAAAGACCCTGTACAGGACAAGTCGGGCAAGGAGTCATGTTAACATATGTAATATAGCATGGCAAAAGCGTGAAATAACCAGTAATCACACAATGCTAATTGCGCAACGAGTGTGCGATTTAATTCTCCCCACCCACTGCAAAGAGCCCAGCCATAATTCATCCTCAGCCACATGCAGCATCAACGAAGTACAGTACGTTGACGCCACATGTAAGGGGCAGGGTTGCCAAAAACGCAGTTTAATGCCTGACAAACTGTCGTAAACCGTCCCAGTCAATAACGCGCACGAGGAGCCCTGATTTAGACATGTTAAAAAATTTGAAACGAAGAAGCAGCCACAGTTGCACAATTTATAACAGTTCATAAAACATCGTTAGAACAACTTTCATACTCCCAGACCTGTCTGCAAGAAATAGTGTATTGTAACAGCGTCTTTTCAATGACAAAGCAGGGAATATGTGGAAAAGCCCAGACTTACATATTGAATAACAAACCATGCTATTAAATGCGAAGCATTTCTTTGCGTACTGTAAGCACTTTTGCGTTTCTATCTACGTATCTATCTATCAATATCTATATATATATATCTATCTATCTAGCCGCTTACGTCTGGGTACTCTCGTGATGGCCTCCTGAACTTGGGGTAGACCAAAATTTGTGTGGGAGGGTAGGAGATATTGACGAATATGTCTGGCTGGTCATGACATGAATAACGTCAAAATCCCGTCGCGTACGTCGTCAAACTCATTTCTCCAGACACGTGTGGCTCATACCCGTATACCACGGGCCGCGGAATGCGGGTATGCGCCACCGGACTTTTTATCTACCCAGGAACAGCGAGAACAGGCATTCATAACTTAAATGCGAGAGCGTTAAGAGAAATTGACATCGGTGGCGTTGACACTGGTAATTTAAAGGCGACAGCGTTAAGAAAAACGCTAATCGGTGGCGTTGACGCCAGGAATACAAAGAATAGAAATAAGAGTCGCCGCAGGAATCGAACCCAAGCATTCTGCGTGGCAATCAAGCATTCTACCACAGAGCCACGTCAGGTCTCGAAACTGCTTTGGCAGAACACCCTATACAGGCGTAATGTTGGTGAAACGTATATTGTGGTTGCATTGCTGGCTATATAATTTTATAAACATTACGTACGTACTATGACGAAGGAGTCATGGCGGGTTAACGTCAGCTGTATAATTAAGCACCATCCACTGTAATTGTTTTACGTAGCACTATTCAGGGCTACCATCCTTGCTAGCACAAGCTCAACATATCAGCTTACGGCTTCTGGTGTCGGCAATACTCACGTTTCTGTTGGCATCGTTACACAACTGTAAACAACCAGTTATATGAAACATATGCGACTCTTCAACATGTTTGTGCGTGCAACATTTGCACATATCTTTAGCGTCATTTCATATCGTTTCGCTCAAAAAAAAAAAATTACAACCCAGTCACCTTACCTCCGGATGCTTCGCATAACATCGATTCCCATGGTACTTGGGATCTGCCTAATTTTACTCCTCACTAAATGAAAATGTGACATACACGTCAATTTTAAAGACAGATAGACCGATAATACCTGACAGATGTGGAGCGGGTAGCTCGCTTATCCACAGAAAGACGAATAATGGCGTAGTGGGTGCTGTCCTACTCCACAAAAATTACGATTTATGGCGTAGTCGACACCTTACGGAAAGCCAAAACTAACACTATTGGCGTTACCCCAATACGAAACTGCTCTCAGAATTCACATTAGGCAGTATTGTAATCGTCGATGATTTTTTTTATTCTTACGCTGTTACCTAATTTACATACGCATAAGGTCTTTTGTGCCGAAATGCTTGGCTATGGCGCTAGATCACGGGCTAACGTAGCTGTATGGGTGCCTTGGAAGGGCCAGCTTTACTTTAGTGCACCACGACCGGATATTTCTCCTGGCGGATCCGTTGGTCGTGGTACAATCCAACCGTGTGACTGGTGACGTCACACTGAAGGTCGCCGAACTCTGAGGCCGCCAGGAATGGGGTAATACGGCAGCCGCAAGTCGCCGCACGTCATGCGGACGTACGCGAGGTCATCCTTGCTGAAGTTCCTCGTGAAAAACATCTACCCGCCCGGGTGTCCCACAGTTGCCAGCAGGCGCAGGTACTTATCGATATCACGCCTGGTGTACGGGTCCACGGCTTGTTCGATCGACAGTCGCCGCCGCGTCACGCTGAAGCCCAGCGCCTCCAGAGCTCTTCCGAGGCACCTGAGACAAGAAGGGATGAAAAGTCAATTGCACGAAGAACACCCGCACTACAGGCGAACCTTCGAAGGACATGGGCGTTGACACCTTGAGCTGTTAAGGGGGGAGGAGGGTATTGACTTTAACCACCTAGCCTAACCTAGCCTAGCCTAACGTTATTGTCCTATGTTTATGAAAATCGGCATGCATGTGCATCATTGATTAGAGATTTCAAATCTACGAATATATTTAAATCTCATTTGCGAAAGGCGTAATGGCAAATTTCCTCATTGTAATTAGGTAATTTCTTACGGGTCATGGTAATTTATAATAAAAAAGTCACTTTTCGGAAGTGTGTGGTTCTTCTGCAAGGTCCACACCACAGGCTAAAGAAAATTAGATGTCAAGACAGCTATTTCCTTGATTAGAAATAATTTTCATACTTGGAAGGTAAAAATGAGGTTCCAGTATTTAGCTAACACTTTTCAAATAATTGCAATTGCATCAAAGTAAAATTACAAATGGAAAGTTTTAGCCTATAGTTCAGGCGCTGCTGAAGAAAATGATACCACGTTTGGTATAATAAGTTCAAACTACCTCAAAACTTCCGTAAGGCAGATTCACTTCACAAAAATAACAAAGAAAATCATACTTCATGTTTTAAAAACATTTGTAATTTAAATTATTGAGCCTGTAAGAGAAAGAAAGGCTATTTTGCCATAACATTTTTTTTATAGAAGAATTTGAACTATAGATACTGATAGTGATTTCCGAAAATTGAAATTTTTTACTATTTTTTTTGCTGTTTTAAGACCCACGTCCCCCCTTAAACGAATGACTTTTCTGCACATGGCGATATAAATTAACAAGGTCATGAAACTTCGAAAGCACCAACCCAATCGTTTTCAAGCGCGTGCGTCTACGTAGCACTGTTCGTTTATTTTTTAAGCATGCAAAGCTACAGCCCAATGTAGTATCACCAAAACCCATCCGCCAAATAGTCTATATGCAGCTGAAGCGAGCATGATAGCAAGGACTTCAGATGAATCCGCGCTTTTTCAGAAGCCTGAAATGACACTTATGTTAATCACCAAATCCGTTGAGGTCAATTGTCAGTTTTCTCTGAGAACCTTAATGGCAATTTCGAAGATTTTATCTTCTTTTTTTCTGTATTTGGCCACGCTGACTCAGTACACGTTCTCGAAACATTTAAGTATTGCGTAAGGGCAATTCATAGATGTAAGCGAGAGTGCCTGTCTACGAGTATTTCGGTGCGTCAAAGAATACCATGCCTCAAGACACTGGTTTAAGCCGTGCAAAAACTTCACGAAGAGCCCCTTGTATTTCAGCGTGGCTTAATCAATTTGCAGTGATTAATGTTTAGTGATATACTTACTAATTGAATTATTCCCGAGTTTACATCAAAACATTTCATCGCTTTTTTGTCCTCTAAAGAGGTACTCTCCGTGTTCACACACACAAGAAAAGGGAACATTTTGTTTTAATTTTTCTTCAGGCAGGACTACATGTGGGCATTACGGGGATAAACTCCAGCAGATACCAAGCATTGTGGTAATCGATTTCACGTGAAATAGTCGGCAAGTAGCTCCCCATGCCGCATATTTTGCTTCGAGCAAGTGTTACGAGACAGATGGATAGGGTTAAATAACAAGAGCAGCCATGGCCGGAGCCAATATTTTGCAGGCATTTCACCCAGAATCGCTTCACACGCAGTGCCCAGACGAGTGCGGCGGATAACTCACCGGCGCACGCGCTTGTCTCGCGCTTGTCTCGCGCCAGCTCCACGAAGTCGTCATCCTCGAGGAGCGCGAGTTCGTTGATGACGTGCTCGGAGCGCGGCTTCAGGTCGAAGACGGGTCGCTGCATGCGGGCCGCCTCCTCGTATTCGCCGAGCTCCCGCAGTCCCACAGCGCAGCGGTAGAGTGCCCTCGGGTCAGCCGGGTCCAGCCGCAGGACGCACCGGCAGCTCGCCACGGCCTGAACGAGCGCGCACACTTATTCTCCCACTTATTATCAGCAGCAGCAGCCTCCTGTCTTCGCGCACCGCAGGGCAAAGGCCTCTCTTATGTTTCACTAATCAACGCGGTCCTGTGCTTGCTGCGGCCTACCTTTCGCCGCAAACCGCTCACCTGCCCACCTAACATTCTTTCACCCCCCATGCGCGTTTGCCTTCTCTTTTAATCCAGTCAGTTACTATTATTTACCAGTGGTTATCCTGCCTAGCCGCTACATGTCCTGCCCATGGCGATTTCTTCTCGATTTCGACTAATATGTCCTTAACAACCGTTTTTTTTCTCTGAGCCACTCTGCCATGTTCTTGTCTCTTGAGGTTACACCTACAATTCTTTCCTACCTCCTGAATATTCTACGAGTGGCCGCCGTTATTCAAATGGTGCACTGGACTCGCACAACATGTTCCTTTTCCTGGCTCGAGGGCTATATCTTTGTGAAGCGATGGCTGCCCCTCAACATAATGCTGATTCGCAATCTATTCTCCAGCATGGGGACTAAAGGGACCGAGAACGATTTTACAAAAAAGGCGACGTTACATCGGCAGAGCACGATAAGCGTTAATTACGAAACAAAGGTTATCAAAGATTTCCCCAAGTCACTATTGAACGCAGAAATCTGGGCTAGTTGTGGGTAACTGAACTTATACATCTTAACATGCGCAAAGCAACAATCGCACAAGGCACCCGTCGGGTTTAGGTGTCTCGCTATCTTCTATAAAATCCGGCACGCCGACACCTGACAGAGAAAATTATAACATCATGGGATTGCAGCGACGAAAAGCACCATTGCAATTTTTGTGCGACGTGATCATGAACTTAAAGGGACGATAATGTGAAACAGTAGATGAGGTTTGAATGAATAACTATTAACTCTAGATTCTTAAATTGCGCCAGGTTACTATTAAATAAGAACGTGAATGTCAAAGTTAAATTTATGATTAATTCACCAAAACTTCAGAATCTGAATGTCAATGTGACGTAATGCTTATTGTTGGACTTTTTTTTTTTTTTTTTTTTTTTTTTTTTTTTTTTTTTTTTTTTTTTGATGGTGGTTATATTTGCTGAATAAAACTTGAGACAACTTGCCCGCGTTAACCCTGTCTTCGTCAGAACACAATGTAACCTATCTTTACCTAATCATACTGTCCCCTTTTCTTCGCGTTGTTCTCGTCTAGGTATGGTTACAACTAACGGTTCGAGAGTGTCGCCGCAATCAAAGTCGTCTGCTATACAAGATGTGTTAAAGTCAGTATATGTCGCCTGACCTAGCTCAAATGGCCCCAACACGAGCACATTCGCGACAGAAGCCTACGCGTTTTGGTTTGATCGGCTTCATGTGTGGCGCGTCTCGAGCGCAGGCCCGTGTGGTCGACTCACGCGGTGCGCCCGACAAATGCACGCTAATCCAAGCGTACCATCTTTTGGTCGTGAACTTTCAATCCGCAATACGCCCGTTTGTGGTACACCTTGATGAGGAGCTCACGCCTCTGGTTTCTCTGCTCGTCATTGGCTGACTCCGGCGCAGACTCCAGTCGCTTAGCAGCGTCAGCGTAGAACCGTTCCGCAGCCACGTAGTTTTTGGCGGCAAAAAACCTGTTGGCGTTGCGGTACTTGAGACAACAGACCTGCGGTAGTGTAAGATCGCTGAAGTAGATAAAACGATGGGCAGGGCGAGTCCATCACGAGGTAAGACAGACACTAGAAACCAATCTCCCGCACTTACGGCCCGAATGCCTAACGACAAGGAATATCCTACAGGGAATATTCGGTTTCGTTTGATATGCAGTATTCCTCGACATTCCGTCGTAACTGGACATGCCGTTTCGAGTGCACGATCGGGCTATAGCCCGATATACAGTAGGCACTCAACCTCGTTGGACATTCCATCTCGATGTAATCTGGTGACCTTCTATTGCATTCCCTGTCACTGGGCGCGGATTGAATTTCCACTACTGCTTCAGTAAGGCCACTACTGTAACTCAATTATAACAAAGCGGGTGCCGCAAAATGATTTTAAATCAGAGGAGAAATCGGGAGATCAAAGCTTGCAGAAGGATGCCGATTTGAGCGAGTTAGTGACAGTCATTTTGCCAAGAACAGTGCGGAAGCATTCATTTCATAGTCAGCGCTCGTCCCGTGCTTCTCTTCGTTTTGACCTCGTTTGAAATTCCGCGCTGTTCTTGACAAGTGACTGATCAAAGCTATAACTATAGGGTGATGAGCGGATTGAGGCCTCGCTGATACCCGGCTTACCCGTCATTCCGGGTTTCAGCTTAGGCGCATTCCCACTGCCACATGGGCGGCCCGAGGCACCACCAAATTGCCAAGTAACTACGCCCTGTTTACGCTCAGTATACATGAGTTAATACTTAGCTGGGCATTCTGACTCAATTAAGATCAAGGCCGTTGGTTAAGCTTTCAGTATAGCCGGTGAATGCAGCGGCACTTCAAGCGAAGGATGGGACGCACACCACCACCTTTAATTTGTGGCATGACGGTCAGGCTGGGTAAAGCGCTGAAGGGCTAACCAATTCGCATTTGAAAAAATTGCAGTTGCAAAGTAGAAATTCCATTATTTGTAAATACTTTGACGGCGTCGCCTGGACGCCAAATTAACAGGAATGCCAGGACTACACTCGTCAAGCTCCACTGCACCTTAAAAGGCCGCTTTGTTTTCCTTGGGTTGCAGCTATCAACAGCAAGGCTGCAACACCACTGACCAAGTAAGACAGTCGCTGCGGCCCGAAAGTCTGACCACCAACCACGAAAATCGGTGTAAGAGAGTCACAGCTATTCGCTTTGAGTCATCTTTTCGTACTGAATAGTCGACACCTGGAGCGGTATGCTGCATGTATTCAGCACCTGACTAATCCACTCATTCTAGCGATGGCACGCTAAACTTAGGGTTCAACCGCACATGCCTTTCCTGATGCTCAGTAATTAGCGACCACTTGTAATACCGTGCATGCGTATCACAATTACCACCTTTTCTACACCTCATAACAAGGGTGCTCTGCGAGGCAACCGGCGCCATACAAAGAGCGACAGTAAACTGTGGGCCTACCTTAAAAAGCTTGTTGAAGGGCAGTTTGGAGCACTCTTCGGTGCTCATGTCGCCATCATCTTGGGTCTCGACATAGTCCAGTAAGGCTAGCTCGAAATACAGAACGGCACCGGGCGAGATGCGATGGCCGCAGCCCTCGTCGCCGTATCCGTATTCCGGCGCAACACGAACCTGGCATTCATCGCCCACTCGCATGCTCCGCAGCGCGATCTGCAGGCCAGGAACACCGGCTTCCTTGAGGCTGCGTTGTGGAAAATTCTCTGGTTTAGTACGAGTGTAAATGCTTGGAACGACACGAAGTTGGGCACTGGCGCTGCAGAAGATAACCAGACAACGCAGTGTCCGA
This sequence comes from Rhipicephalus appendiculatus, assembly GCA_030522465.1. Taxonomy (NCBI): domain Eukaryota; kingdom Metazoa; phylum Arthropoda; class Arachnida; order Ixodida; family Ixodidae; genus Rhipicephalus; species Rhipicephalus appendiculatus. The sequence goes on from JALIZH010033001.1 coordinate 2,998,833, forward strand.
CTATCAACTGAAAAGGGCGCGTTATGGCATGAAACAGCACAAAAATCTTATCTGTGTATCCTCTGAAGTGGCAGCGCCATCATTTAATCTGTCACAGGTACCCCTACCCCCCCACACAATTGAATAACACTGGTAGCGCAAAGAAACGGGACACAAGAAGTAACACGGGGACACATACACAGCGCTACTTTTTTTTTATTTTGTGTGTGTGTGTGTGTGTGTGTGTGTGTGTGTGTGTGTGTGTGTCTCCGTGTTACTTCTTGTGTCCCGTTTCTTTGCGCTACAAGTGTTATTCAAGTATGTCGTATCAACACGCCCGCCTTGCAACTTTACCCCACACAATAACCACCTGAAACGTACTAAAGTTAGTGGGCTTGTCACTTTAGCAACTACGTTTTAGTGACGCGGCAACGGTTATCATACCCGTGTGGTAGCCGAACCGTCTACTACGTGCGCACAAGTGACACGGGCAGACGACACAAGGCTCACAAATGCTGCGTCGCCATATGGTGTGACCACCGGACGTGTATATGACTCCTGTCATTATAGCGAAGTTGTTAAAGTGAGGGGCCCACTCGCGGTATTCGGTGCTTAACTACAAGAAAGACACGCGCCTGCTTTATGCAAGTTAATCGCGCATTCACTCCCACTCATATCGATATATGATACCACAAGACGCGTTTCTTCGTTCTGGTGTCTATACACCTACGCATTCATCGAACATTGGCATGCAGTTACAAATCGCGACAAGTTGCGTAGGCCATCCTTCGACTACTTTGCATAAAGAAGAAATCTCACCCTCAAACCGTAGATGCGCACGCGTGCAGATTAAAAGGTGGCAGTGGCATTCCTGAGCAGGCGCAGATAAGCTTTGTGTTGGCCAAAACCATGGTGATAATTTGATGAAGCTTTGGGCCCCCCCCATGGGAGCGTTGTTAGCTGTCTTGAAGATTGCGAATAAGGCTCCTATGGGGTGGCCGAAACCTCAGTGGATATATTTTTTGCCTTGGTCATACGGCCGCGAGGACATCCACTGGAGAGGCCGGCGCTGCGATCGGTTTGACGTCACAGATAGGATGCTTCTGCTCTCCTGGCTGCGTACTGGTTGTGGAACGTGGCATTCGGGTGAAATTGTGGTGCGCAACTTTCAATTCTTAACGTGTGAAGCTTAATTTGGCCAGCTAGATAGTTATCCCCGCATAAGCAATGCTAAGTTGCGTGCAAGCAGCTTCTGCTTGTTAGTGTACTTTTTGGTGCCTCAGTACCAGATGTATGTGACAAATCCCGCTGTAAATTTTCATAACTACCCCATATATGAAGAAATGCCTGACACTTGGTTGGTAAAACCAAAAACGGGAAAAGACGCCAACACTAACTCGCGGGTCTGCAGCAAGCGCTTTCGTGACGAGGATTTCGTGTACACCACCGCAGCAAGGATGTTCGATAAGAGGTGACGTGTGCGTTCCCGGCAGCTTATCGCGGGCGTTTGTCGATGAATTTATTGGCGCTGGAAAACGAAAGGCTCATTGTGGATCAATAAAATATTTTTAAAGAAAAAGCGCCCGTGGCTCAAATATTTCCCACGGCGAGGTCCTCACGAAACAAACATGTCACGTTTACGCTCGCATCGAAGGCGCTGAAAACTGGCATCACTACGCTGCCGACAAGTGTAAGCCAAGATGAAAAGTAAATGTATCAGTAGTAAAGAAAAAACAAACGAAGCGGGGATGATTGTCAATCAGATCGGAGCACAAAGAAAAAGACCATTGGGGGGGGAGTGGGCTCTGTTTTGCAGATACCACCAGCAGTTCTATAGCATGCGTGGCACTTCACTCCACTCAGCATTCCCACGTGTCCATTCACAGTGTCAACGCACGCGCATGGGGTATTACTGTTCAAAGGCACGTTTCCCTCGTTGATGCCAGTTCACTCGATCGTTTTATCCAGAGTCTGAGAATTCTCGCGGGGAATAAAATATCAGCTTAGCTTTCTCGACATGCTTGCATCGTCCTCTATCGCGTCAGCTACACCGGCTTTAGGTGACGATTGCAACATGCTACACGTAAGTGCCACCGGGGGCACCGACTCGTGGTTTGCTTGCCGGGATTATCAGGTCATACCCCTTCTTGAAGTAATGAGCTTCAAAACAAGGGGGGAAGCACGCGCGGTGCCCACAAGAAAAACGCGTTACGGCAAAGGCGCAAGAAATGTGTTCCCGCAGACCACACAAGCCGGCATCCTATGAGTGACGTCAAAACGTAGGTGGCGCCACGATATGTCCACGAGGCCAATATGAAGTTCTCTCGGATAGTTCATCCCGACCACACCATATTGCCCCAGATCATCCATGTCATGAGCTTTGTGTGCACCTTTTCTACCACAGTGTTACCTTTCAATGGATTGTCTGCGTTTACGTTGTCAGCCCATTTTCTCTGTTGTCTGCGTTTACAGCACTTTATATGCGCGATATATATTCAAGTTATTTGTAGGGGTTTTCCTATTTATCACAACTACCTCTTTGTGCGTGCCCTTTCGCGTCTTAACTAGTTACGCTACACGAAAAAGCCCCAATAAATCTTGTTGGGCCAGCTTTTTGACCTCGTATTTTACGCGAAACTGCGAGTTACTCGAGCTGGTTGGGGTTTCTCGTGGCGTCTCGTGTCCTCCTCATTCAAAAAAAAAAAAAAAAAGCGAGCTGATCGCGAAGGTAGTGCCAAAACTGGATGACCCCCCGGTGGAGGCGAGGCACGCATCAAGCACTGCGCTCACAACAAGCCGGCAACGACGACGACGACAACAGCAATAATAATAACATAATAATAATAACATAATAATAATAATAATAATAATAATAATAATAATAATAATAATAATGACAACAATAATAATAATAATAAAATTTTCATCATATTGATGGAGGAATCTGCGGGTTGAAACTTCTCTTAAGGCACACTGCAGGAGACTACAGGTACCTTGACAATACAGTCCGCAGAGACCATTAGAACGGCACATCATACAAACAGCAAATCTAAGAAAAACAGGACATACGTATCACGGAAATACAGAGCACATCTCTCAGAAATAGGCACTGCAATGAGAACAGAATAACGATCAACGTAATCTAACATCTGCTATTTCCTCAATTGCACAGGCGTAAACACTAGAAAATGTATACGCCAATTTCTGCATATTAAGCTTCGTCTGGAATATGGGAGTCCATTTCAATTATCTGTTTTACGGGTTACCACTTTCCATAGCTCACCCTTGTTGGTGTTTAGCGATGTCGCATTTTGCTGTACATGAGATATGCAGCACAGAAAACATTTTGTAGAACAATGCCGTGCTGCTAGCTGTGGGCGCACGGAAGAGCTTCCTAACGATGTCTAATTGTCTGGAAACACTCACTAGCACCGGAACGGCGGGTTGCACATCGAGGAGCAGTCGACGCGCTCCCTGCAACTTGACCGGACGTAGGTGGTGCAATGGAAATCCACCATTGCGTAGCGAGGTACCCGGTGACCGGATCCGTGCACGAGAATCTGCGGTAGAAGGCACGCGCGTCATGCAGGTGACAGTCGCACATCCACGGTCAGATATTTGAATCTTTAAAGATATATAGACGGTTACAACCAACGAATAATGAATAATTTTTGGGGTTTAACGTCCCAAAACCACCATATGATTATGAGAGACGCCGTAGTGGAGGGCTCTAGAAATGTCGACCACCTGGGGTTCTTTCACGTGCACCTAAATCTAAGTACACGGGCCTCGAGCATTTTCGCCTCCATCGAAAATTCGGCCGCCGCGGCCGGGATTCGATACCGCGACCTGCGGGTCAGCACTCGAGCACCATAACCACTAGACCACCGCGGCGGGTACAACCTAAGAATAATAATCTTCGCCAGCAAAATCTCGGCGCGCTTGTCAATCACTCACGTTAGAGAGTGGTGCAATCTGAATTCCTTTCCAGCCTTTCGTACTTTTTCTCTGATAATCTAAATGCCATGCATATTGAAAACTAAAGGTAGTACATCGTTGCTACCTTTGACTAAGCAGTGATGTAAGAATCTTTATTGAAATTTGCCAGGATATTCAAATTTTTTTATTAAAAACCAGCTACGCGAACATGTGCCCCTGAGGTATACGTGCACCAACTACCTGAATGGCCCGAAAAGTGCTTGACGTCATGGACATAAGCAAATCTGATAAGATGGAACGTCTACGCAAATTCTCTCTGGGCGGAGAAATTATAGCTGTAAGTGGAACTTCTATTTATTCTGAGGTTCTAGCCGTCTATGTCGTAGTAATGCGAAGGACTTGGCTTATGCGCAGAGTCCCTAAATCTGCTTGCGTTCTACTGCGAACCGGCTTGACTTCTCTTGAAGTCCTATCTGTTAAAGCATGGTTCCTCAAAGTGTGTTCCGCGGAACCTAGGGGTTCCCCAGGACCCTCCTCAGGATTCTAAAGATCGAGCGCCTGCCGATCTTTTTCTTCTTCACAAAGGCAGTAACTTATCCATCCCCTGTTTTACACCACGGTAATAGCCGTAAATGTACGCAGCACGCCCCGTTTGGTAAAATCGATATGTGACTTGCACTAGTTAATTGTCCCTTAAAAATGAGATGAATTCTGCGTAATTGTAACAGACACTATACTCCTTTTTACCCATCAACCCTGAGGAGGCTAGCGAGATTAATTGCAGTTGATACTTTCCCAATAAGAAATAGTTCAATGTTCTTATCACACAAAAATAGAATTTTAGTTTTCACTTTTAGTAATTGAAAATGTTTTGTGCCTTGCAAATAAACAAACGCTGTTATGCGGCTGGACCGCTTAGCGTCTAGTTGCTTTCGTTTTTTGGTGTTTCATTTGTAGTCCGCAGCGACGCGGCATGCAAACGCTCGTGCTGGGCACGCACGAGCATTTGCAACGACAAAAGCCGACAACTTCTCGCATAGCTTCCACAACGTTGCGCCTGGCGTGTGCAACTCAGTATAATGGACAGAGTTAGTGGGGCGTCCCCAACAGCTTTGCGGACGCAGCCTGCTGTAGAAAATGGCTGGCAAGCTGCGTCCGCGGAGGTGCTGCGGACGCCCAACTAACCCCTGTATTCAAAAATGATCCTTTACTTGAACTTGACTTGCCACCGCCTTCAACGCAGCGCAAACGCATTTCGAACGCGCTGTCTTTAGGCGGTGCCAAGGCAGCCCAGACGCGTTTCAAAAGCGCTGCCTTGAGCCGGTGGCAAGTCAAGTCAAGGAGCGTTTCTGAATATGGGGGGTAAATCTCTATTGACGCCCGGTTGGTTCGCGTGCTAAAGTAATTTACGTTAAAGGCTTTAATCAGGCATACCACTTTGAACTTAACCTACGTATTATTTAATAGCCGCCCCTTAATAATAATGACTAAACAAGGTGTCTCGTTTAGTTCGGAAAACGTGCGATGACCGGCCGTTAGGCTACCGCAAATGGTGGCCTGATCCACCAAACGTTCGAACGCGTACGAGGGGCAGAAGTCTGGCGCGCACGTCAGCCCAAAGGCCAGACACGCCTCCCAGGCTGGTAATACGGCATGTGGAGTCAACACCTCCTAGACAAGTTTTGTTGGTGTTGGTAGAGTAGCCGTGTGCGTCCGCGTTCCTTGGTCTTACTATTTGAGCCAACGAACTTCAGCTAAGCCCGAGAGCAGATGCTACTAAGTTATATGGCTCTGTAGAACTTAAAAACGCTGATATCAAGACAGACGCCGACTAGAGGACACCGTTATAGAGAGCCTACATGCCGGTCATGTAGGCTCCCTAGACACCGTGAATGCGCGGCGCTACCTGGCGTTACTACCGGCATAATATTTGTCCGTCCCGTCAATCACCAGATCAATCAATACACAGCAGCACGGACAAAGTTAGAGAGTGCGTAGTCATATAATGCGACAATCACAAAAGACCGATTTAGTAGGACGTCCGGTGCAGCTCTGCGGACGCAGACGTTAAAGGGACACTAAAGCGAAACAATAACTTGGTTTAGATTGACAAACTGCACTATGAGAACTCTAATACCATATGTTTCACTGTCATAAGTTCATTATTAGCGGAGAAAATCAAGGTGGAAGTTTCATTTTTAAATTTCGCGCCGAAATCTCTGCACGTGACGTCAGAGATTGCAAACGTATTTTTCGTATTTTCGCGACATTGGCTCCATGAAATTTTCTGAAACTTCGTATGTTAGGTCTATGGCACCCACACATGACAATGCACCTCATTTTTATCGATTAGAAGCTACGTAGGACTCAGTAGACGCCTTCAGAATCTATGACGTCACGGTGTTTGGTGCGGGAATCTCAAGGTGGTGTTTCCACCCGCATTTTCTTTTCGCCTGTTTTCTCGCTTACCAAGCGTCGTGTCGCGGTAAGGGTGGTGTTTTCGGGATTGTGAAATTGTACTTAACTAATACGCGAAAAATCGTTTTCCGCTTTAGTGTCCCTTTAACGTTTGGCGTTAACGTTTGTCGCGATCGCGCACGCGTCGTACGCTAATAACTTGCGGTCCCACATTCAGTGACGGAAATAGCGGGCGACCGGAAGGACCGCAAAGCTTTGCGTACGCTTTTCTAAAACTCCCTATTAGAGAGTTTTAGAATAGGGAGTTTTCGAATAGCGTACGCAAAGCTTTGCGGTCCTTGCGGTCGCCCGCTATTTCCGTCACTTAACGGGTGCCCGCAAGAGGTTAGCGTATGACGCATGCGCAGTTGCGGCAAACGCAAACGCAAAGCTTTGCGTACGCTATTCGAAAACTCCCTAATACCGAACGCGAAGCTTGCGGGCGTTGCGGCGCATGCGTCGTACGCTAACCTCTTGCGGGCCCCCCGTTAAGTGACGGAAAAAGCGGGCGACCGCAAGGACCGCACAGCTTTGCGTAAGCTGTTCTAAAACTCCCTATTAACCCCGAACAATTGGCGCGGACGCCCCACTAAACAACCGTAATACAAGAAACGCTACGACTGAACGCCACGTGTATCTTCGGGCGTCGCGCAGTCCTGCGCCGTGTGGTGCCACGGTGCCATCGTTCCTTCCCTCGGTTCGGTGCCAGTCGGAACACGCTAAACTGGCAACAGCACACTACGCGCCATGTTACGTAGGCACACTTGTGTGCTGCTCGTCCACCGGTGCGGTAAATGAGTGCAACTACAGGTGAAGCGACGGGTGCGGGTATCAACTACAGTGAACTAGGATAGCCTATTCTAATTTACTACAGTGTCAACATGCTAAAAACGGGAGGCGGCGGTAGCATCGAGAAATCCTAATGCGTCGTTCGGGTAACAGCTTGAGTGCATCCCAAGAGAACAAAGTTTTCCTCTAAGCCCGTGGGCTATGGCTCCCTAATCCGACTCTCAATGAAAGCCGAGAGCCGATTCATCGAACTGAGTCTGCGCGAAACCCACCTTTTTCATGACTCCGCCATCCTCGGTGACATTTCGCATGCCAGTGGTCGATATATGGAAAACCCTCCGCTGGTCCTGAGGCTTCATGCGGTAGTCCATCATGGCTTGCGAGGGTCGAAGATTCGAACGCCGAATGCGTGCGGATGTGTTCTGGTTCTGGCTCGAGCATCCGCACGCACACGCGCGAGCCAACGCTGTCAACACCACCAACCTTGATGATGATGGCCAAGAAGGACAAAAACAACCGCGGAAGATATAAAAAGTTCATGATCTATATATAGTGCCTAAAACATTTATCTATAATTATATTTTAAATATAAAACTCGATTGTATAATAATTTTGTCATCTGTGATAATAGAAGTGTGGCCACGTTCCGGCGTGGCCTCGGCGAAAAGCTCCGGCAACGCCTGAGCTAGTCACGGAGGCCACGGTGTAGGTAATAGAACGACAAACAGGCTGGCGTTACAAACAGGTTGCAAATGTATTCCTTTATTCTTTAGCGAAACAGCAGGATTACTGGACCGAGTGTCTAATCAAGAAACGTTAACGCGGGAAACGCCGTAAAACACTTTTATCATAATTTTTCGATCTGCTGCGCAACAAAGATTTGTCATGTTTGCAGTATCTTAGTGCGGTGAAAAAAAAAAAAAAAGAACGCTATATAAGGATCTTATCGATGTTATGCTACCTGCATGTGTCGGTGTATCGCACGATATATAGAAAAGGTATGGTTGATCCCTCTGTCATAGGAATCGCCATAACGCGAAAGTTCAAGAAGTAGTTGAACCCTGTCTTCAAGAAGTAGTTGATTGTTTCTTGTACACTGATGTATGAGAGCTTGCAAAATGTCTATTGGTATTTCGCAGCTATGGCACCGTTTGACGGTGGCACATCTCCATCCCGATAACTAACGTCCATGATCATCATTAATCCATCGTGTTAACTGAAGTAGTTAACAAACATACACGTGGACACATCATATGGTGAATCCATCGCATAGATGACATCAACAAGCACATATAATAAACACTGGTACTCGATATTCACTTATTCAAGGCGTCGTTATTTGACGAAAGAAACGGCGAGGTGTGAGGTTCCAGTAACTGGGTAACCTACGCCTTTACTCTAGCATACACAGCCACACGTCGTTTCATGATCGCGAGAGGCAGAGTTCGTAGCTTGAACATGCGAGAGGCAAAGTTCCGCTTTACACTGGCGTGTCTCTTGCTGCACCAAAGCATTCACTTGAGTGACATTCGCCCGTCGACGTGGTTGCCTTTCTGCGGCGCTAAACGCAGTTTTCTTTGTGGGTACCGTCGCACTCGAAGCAGTAGGCGGCAGAGAAACACGTATTGCATGCGGAAGCTGCAGTGCGCTGGCGACGAGGCGTCCCACTAGCACGACGAGAAAGACAAAGCTCGTAACTGTGTGGTCACTGAATTGAATCTCCGCGCCGCGTCGACCCACACTCTTTGCTATAATATTGCACCTACAGCACCCGCTGCGCTGAGACTTTCGAAGTGCTCCCTGTCGGCGCTCGTTAGTGTCATAATGCAGTATTGGCCTCGATGAGTTACGGAGTCGCCCTCTATCGGGCGCGCCTCGATTGCGTGCTAGGCAGGATACCGCAGCGCGCTCCCCATAAGATTTGCTGTCGGCGCTCTACAAAACATCTCGCGGAAGCGCTCCAGGACATTTCTGTGCGTACTTTCGAAACGAAATATGTTCTGTACTGTTAAAATAATAATTTTCGACGAAAAGAAAGCACAATATAGTTTGCAGTCGCTGTCTCTTTGCAGAAAACGGAGCGCCCGCTTCACGCGGTCACCGCGATGAGACCCCTGAACTGGCTTTTTGCGTGAAATGTAGTCAGTCGCTGAGTACAAACTATGTGAAACATTTTGTTAGAGTAGACGCCTGTATACCTTAATGGAGCATAACAGAAAGAAGCCTCAAGCCAGTGGTCGCACGTGTTCGCGACGACCGACAGAGTTTTGCATGTATGAGCGTCTGCATGTATATGTTCGTACTCATGGTTTCGCTTTCACTACGAGCGTGTTTTGGCGCCGTGCCGTGAATTTAAGGCCGCAAAATATGAGAATTTGTGAGTACACAAAAACTATTGTTGCGCGGACGCTATCAGAGCAGTTCCAATTTTTTTTTTTTTGTTAAAACTACGACTTCGGCGCGCCTATGGCAATTTGGGATGTCCCGTCCCGACGATTCAACGTTTTTTGTTTGTTTTTTTTCAGTCAATATAATGTATTTCAATGTCATTTGACATGTTGCCTCGCACTGCATATAGATCGGTCTTCTATGTGAGCCATTGCCGCTGCTCCTGTTATTTCAGTGTGTTCGTTTCGTTTGGTGGTCACACAAAACGTGATAAAATGCGATGCCTTTTTTAATATGTTGCTTAATTATCGTTTCTATTGCATTCCACTGAACTTGCCGCTCTCTGCCATCAACAAATTCATAGACCAAAGCTTCACCACTTCGAGATTGCCGATGGGAAAGAAGTGGTCTACGAGGCTATGTAGTAGCATACAACGCCAAGGAAACGAATGAAAATACAGTAACGTTCGCCGCATTTGTTCCGCAAACGTCGATGTGAACAAGGACCTACCTGAACTTGAAATAGCAGTGAAAGAAAGGGAAGTTACTGCAGCAACCTGCAGCTGCAAAGCAAGGTAACAACAACTCGTAAAGAGTGAAATGCAAAATTTTAATGTACAGCGTTATTTGCCGAGTTGCCCAGCAATTAGGGAAGTATGTCGAGTCTAACGACAACAGCGCGGCATCTTTTCGCATTAATAAATAAGGCTCCAAAAAATGCATGCGGTAGGATAGACCCAACTTGAGTTTGAGAGTTGCACAAGTAAATTTGGGCTTTTTAGCACGTAGCGTTTGTGTCATGAGAATGCACGACTGACTGAAAGAATGTTATTGCCAACATAAATGCCGCACACATCAGCCGCAGCATTTGACTCGCTCGCTATGTACATCCACCAGCAAACGTCGCATATAGGTTACGAAGGCGAAAACCTTCGATGCCCCATCAAAAGGGAAGATTGACCGTCGGCACCCGCCTCGTCGACGCCGGCACAAGTAATGCAAAAAAAAAATCACCATCACGAGATGGCGTCACCATATGTCGTCATCATGACGTCACAGATTGCCCAAATTTGTGAAGACGTCATGACGTCGCCATGACGCCACATAACGTGATGTCACATCATCACGTGTTCACACGACATCGTCACTTTGCACAGCCTCCGTGATAAGTGGGCCGATCACGGAGGCAGAGCAAGACCTCGTTAAGTGCACAAAGTTTTTTGGAGCGGGGCGGGGAATCAATACATTGACTGACAAGAAGGAGAAGAAGGTGGCTTTCGTCTTCCGGTCATCTTAGCGGAATGTACAAGGAACCTTGCGAGTGTTTAAATCCAACGCATCTAAACAGTCACTCAAGTATCTACAGCCCATATTGTAGACGATGAGCACAGGGCCGACGATCAAGAGGTCGCACAGCAACGATCCGAGATGGTATCGCAGGATGCAAAAGGCAGCGCCTTCTCCATCCTGCGGTAGATAAGCACCATGCATTAGCCGGCGGGAAGCGCGCGGACGATCGTCGCAGTGCGCACTTTCTGCTGTTCAACATGGCAGCCCCGACGCAGTAGCGAAAATTGTCGTCGCGGAAGTGCTTGTTGTACACATGTCTTGCACACATGTCTCGTCGCCGATCGCTGCTTGCCGCTTCTTAGCACCACAACACACTCTTCACGCAGTTTCTTGTCCCACGGGCACCGGTGCAGGCTTATACCGGACTTCGTTGCGTACGTCCGGCACTACGGCACCGAGCAGTAAGAGTAGCATGTTCATCGCTTTCGGAGGCAGCCACTCCTGTTACAATCGGTTCAGTTGGGTTCAAAATGCGAGAAAACCTCCGTATTCGTACCGACCGCAGCATAGGGGTATCTTGAAACTCATTTACAAAGTACGCGGCCGCCGAGACCGCGTGATCCTGCCAAGCACGTCACGCCGACGGTGGCGCCGGCGTTTCCAGTGGTGGCCCTCCAGGCCAATTTCACTTCACCGCTTCTGCAAGGCGACCCCCCCCCCCCCCCTCAAACCGGGAGTGCTGCGAGAAAGAGAAGGTGGGACAGATACACGGTGCGTTCGGGAACCTTCGTGCATGAGTGTGGGTAGAGCTGTGGGCAGAGCGCGCGGCACCTTTCGTCGTGGACCGAGAGCTTGCGGGTTCGACTTCCAAATCTTCTTCGTGTACAGAACTTTTTAAATGCGAAGCATTTCTTAGCGAACTTCGGCGAGTTTGAGCGTATCTATCTATCTATCTATCTATCTATCTATCTATCTATCTATCTATCTATCTATCTATCTATCTATCTATCTATCTATCTATCTATCTATCTATCTATCTATCTATCTATCTATCTATCTATCTATCTATCTATCTATCTATCTATCTATCTAGCCGCCTACGACTTTGCGCTCTCCTGGCCGTATCGTTAATGGGATTTATACCAAATTTGGTATGGCATAAGATGACCGTATTACGAACATAAATGGCTGGTCATATCATGAAAATCATGACTAACTTGTCATGAAAAGTATGATTTACATGCCACGCTCATGGCGCGCTCGCGGCCGTTTCGTTAGCTTGATATACACCAAATTTGGGATTGAGTGACGTGACTGTATGACGAACATAAATGACAGGTGGTAATATGCAAATAATGACGTGCATGTCATGAACAACATGATTTACATGCCACGCTTATGGCGTGCTCGCGGCCGTTTCGTTAGCTTGGGATACACCCAATTTGGTATTGAGTGACATGACTGTATGACGAATATAAATGACAAGTGGTAATATGGAAATCTTGACATGTCATGAGCGACATGACTTGTATTCCACGCTCATGGCGCGCTCGCGGCCGTTTCGTTACCTTGATATACACCAAACTTGGTATTGAGTGACGTGACTGTATGACGAACATAAATGACTAGTGGTAATATGAAAATCATGACTTGTCATGTGCGACATGACTTGCATGCCACGCTCATGGCGCGCTCGCGGCCGTTTCGTTACCTTGATATACACCAAACTTGGTATTGAGTGACGTGACTGTATGACGAACATAAATGACTAGTGGTAATATGAAAATCATGACTTGTCATGTGCGACATGACTTGCATGCCACGCTCATGGAGCACTCGCGGCCGTTTCGTTAGCTTGATATACACCAAATTTGGTATTGAGTGACATGACTGTATGACGAACATAAATGACAATTGGTAATATGGAAATCATGACTTGTCACGTGCGACATGACTTGCATGCCACGCTCATGGCGTGCTCGCGGCCGTTTCGTTAGCTTGTTATACACCAAATTTGGTATTGAGTGACATGACTGTATGACGAACATAAATGACATATGGTAATATGGAAATCATGACATGTCATGAGCGACATGACTTGCATTCCACGCTCATGGCGCGCTCGCAGCCGTTTCGTTAGCTTGATATACACCATATTTGGTATTCAGTGACATGACTGTATAATGATCATAAGTGACAGGTGGTAACATGAAAATCTTGGCGTGCATGTCATCTACAACGCCATTTACATGCCACGCTCATGGTGCGCTTGCGTCCAGTTCGCTAGCTGGATATACACCAAAATTGGTGTTGCGCGACGTGACTGTATGACGAACATAAATGATAGGTCCTAACATGTAAAACATGACATGCAAATTATGTAAAGCATGATCTGCTCCTTCCTGGCTGCTTCTCATTACATCGATTCCCACAGTGCGTGGGATCTGCCGTAGGGATGGTAAAGTCGATGAACGATTAATCGATTAATCGATTAAAGGTGCTTGGTTAATCGATTAATCGTAATCGATTTCCGCCTTTGATTTAATCGAATTAATCGATTACAACTTTGCGATTAATCGATTACGGCAACTGCCACCTCCACCCCCCAATACCACCCCTTGGCCAGTGCGCATGAGTGCGAGGCGAGCGATGCCGAGACGCGGAAGTCGAGCGCACTTAATATTTTTCACTACAGCGCATATTTATACGCTAGTAGAACGAGCCCAAAGCCGTCTGCGGCCCTACCCCATAGAGGCAGAAATGAACTCGCCCTGGTCTCCGTCGCCTACGGCGCCCACCTCCAAGCCCTCCCCAAGGCTTCAAGCGCGGGCAAGAGGTGGCCCCACCCCGATGAGGCAGAAATGAACTTGCCCGCTTCTCTCCGCTCACAGCTTACTGCATTTACCTCCTCTCCAGTGTTGCCAGGTATGGCTACATATAGCCAAATTGGCCTACAGATAAAAAATTTTTGGCGTCGACTTAGTCAAGTTGGCTATGTGGCTATATTTGGGCTACTGAAAATCGGTGACTTGGCTTTGTTTGGACTATAAGTGGCACCGTCATGATCAACGCTCCAGAGGTGACTCTTTAGAGCATCAAGAAATATCTAAATGTGCACTCACATTTTCCCTTCAAATTAGCTGAAAGCGGCAAAATTCATGAGAAGTTCGAAATTTTCTTCGCCTAAGCGAGTGGAAAACTGTGCGATGAGCATCGTCGGTCTTTGACCATCTCGCCCAGGCAACGGCGGGACGCCTGTCCGCTTCTCCGGAAGCCGCACTTTGTCTACACTAGCATATGAACCACCTGATTTCAGGCCACAATTTCAGACTGCAGGCCAAGGAGTTGGATGTGCATTTGTATAGGTACATCGGGCCTTTGTTTATCGAAGCCTTCTGCAATATAGCGATTCCATGTTCTTGTTTTTAATGAGATTGCAATCGCAACGCGGGTAGTGGTGTATGCTGTAAAACCTACACAATTTCGAGCGTATACGCTGCAAAGAGCAAGAGTCATGCACCTGGCAGTGGCCATGAGTTCACGCGTTTCACCTACATATATCCGATTTCGACGCCTGTGCTCACCGCTCGTGCTTTGCGTGACATCTGCCTGGAGCAAGTTCACCCAAAAAAAATTTAATTCTTTATCTGCCGCGTTAGCCACCTTTATGGGCTACTGTTTATGGTGTTCGACTGCTGACCGAAGGTCGCGGGATCGAATTCCGGCCACGGCTCCCGCATTTTTATGAAGGCAAGATGCTGCCTAAATAAGGTGCACGTTAAAGAAGCCCAGGTGGTCGTGATTTCCGGAGCCGTCCGCTACGGCGTCTCTCAATTATTTGGCCGTTTTGGGTAGTAAAACCTCGACTATTATTACTATCTACCACTTCCGCTGTTCTATTCCGCACTGCCGCAACAACATTACATTATACACGTACAAATGGGCTCTTTTTTATATTTGGCTGCGCTAAACGGAATTCAAGCATGAACAGACTATTCACACGAAAGCAAGCACAGGCTCGTGGCTATAATCATAAAATTTGTCGACGAAAGCAAAAAAAAAAATAATCATTGGCCCTGTTTTGCTTCATTTCTAAAATACTACAGAGTTGGTGATAAATTGTCCTGTAGAACGCATCTCATCGAAGGTTACTTTCAAAAGGCAAGGGACTCGTGAGAGGCAACTTGCAGAATTAAGTTTTCGTGTTTTCTTTTGTTTTCGAATTAACGTGCGCTGATTGCTTAAGGAATCACCTGAATATCGATATTTTGACGTTCTTGAACACAAGCTGTTTGACACACTAACAACAGGTAGGTTGCGCAAAACGGGATTGTAGTAGTCGAATGTGAAAATTTTAAATAAAAAAAATATTTCAAATAAGAATGGCTATATTTCGCTACAAATATTTTCGCTCTTTTAAATGCCAAGCATTTCTTAGCAAACTTCGGCGACTTTGAGCGTATCTATCTATCTATCTATCTATCTATCTATCTATCTATCTATCTATCTATCTATCTATCTATCTATCTATCTATCTATCTATCTATCTATCTATCTATCTATCTATCTATCTATCTATCTATCTATCTAGCCGCCTACAACTTTGTGGTCTCCTGGCCGTATCGTTAATGGGATTTATACCAAATTTGGTATGGCATAACGTGACCTTATGACGAACATAAATGGCTGGTCATATCATAAAAAAAAGCCGGCAGATCCCACTCACTGTGGGAATCGATGCAATGCGAAGGAGCAAATTATGCTTTACATAATTTGCATGTCATGTTTTACATGTTACGACGTGTCATTTGTGTTCGTCATACAGTCACGTCGCGATATACCAATTTTGGTGTATGTCAAGCTAGCGAACTGGACGCAAGCGCACCATGAGCGTGGCATGTAAATGGCATTGTAGATGACATGCATCCCAAGATTTTCATGTTACCACCTGCCACTTATGTTCGTTATACAGTCATGTCACTCAATACCAAATTTGGTGTATATCAAGCTAACGAAACGGCCGCGAGCGCGCCATGAGCGTGGAAAGCAAGTCATGTCGCTCATGACATGTCATGATTTCCCTACTACCACTTGTCATTTATGTTCGTCATACAGTCATGTCACTCAATACCAAATTTGGTGTATCTCAAGCTAACGAAACGGCCGCGAGCGCGCCATGAGCGTGGCATGTAAATCATACTTTTCATGACAAGTTAGTCATGATTTTCATGATATGACCAGCCATTGATATGTTAGTCATGATTTTCATGATATGACCAGCCTGACCTACCGAAGGGAAGTTGGGCCCTCGTCAGGTGTATTGACACACCTTTAGCCCAATTTCCTCGGTATAGAGTGTTCGCTGTACACCGGAATAAAATATTTTAGATTTTTGATGTTGATTTATGTTCGTCATACAGTCATGTCACTCAATACCAAATTTGGTGTATATCGAGCAAACAAAACCGCCGCGAGCGCGCCATGAGCGTGGCATGCAAGTCATGTCGCACATGACAAGTCATGATTTCCATATTACCACTTGTCATTTATGTTCGTCATACAATCATTTCACTCAGTACCAAATATTGGTGTATATCAAGCTAACCAAACGGCCCCGAGCGCGCCATGAGCGTGGAATGCAAGTCATGTCGCACATGACAAGCCATGATTTCCATATTACGACTTGTCATTTATGTTCGTCATACAGTCATGTCACTGAATACCAAATTTGGTGTATATCAAGCTAACCAAACGGCCGCGAGCGCGCTATGAGCGTGAAATGCCAGTCATGTCGCTCATGAAGTCATGATTTTCATATTACCACTTGTCATTTATGTTCGTCATACAGTAATGTCACTCAATCCCAAATTTGGTGTATATCAAGCTAACGAAACGGCCGCGAGCGCGCCATGAACGTGGGATGTAAATCCTTATTTTCATGACAAGTTAGTCATGATTTTCATGATATGACCAGCTATTTATGTTCGTCATACAGTCATGTTATGTCATAAAAAATTTGGTACAAATCCCATTAACGATACGGCCAGGAGAGCACAAAGTCGTAGGCGGCTAGATAGATAGATAGATAGATAGATAGATAGATAGATAGATAGATAGATAGATAGATAGATAGATAGATAGATAGATAGATAGATAGATAGATAGATAGATAGATAGATAGATAGATAGATACGCTCAAACTCGCCGAAGTTCGCTAAGAAATGCTTCGCATTTAAAATCATGACTAACTTGTCATGAAAAGTGATTTACATGCCGCGCTCATGGCGCGCTCGCGGGCGTTTCGTTAGCTTGATATACACCAAATTTGGGATTGAATGACGTGACTGTATGACGAACATAAACGACAGGTGCTAATATGCAAATAATGACGTGCATGTCATGAACAATATGATTTACATGCCACGTTCATGGCGCGCTCGCGGCCGTTTCGTTAGCTTGATATACACCTAATTTGGTATTGAGTGACATGACTGTATGACGAACATAAATGACCAGTGGTAATATGGAAATCATGACTTATCATTTGCGACATCACTTGCATGCCATGCTCATGGCGCGCTCGCGGCCGTTTCGTTAGCTTGATATACACCAAATTTTGTATTGAGTGACATGACTGTATGGCGAACATGAATGACAAATGGTAATATGGAAATCATGACATGTCATGAGCGACATGACTTGCATTCCACGCTCATGGCGCGCTCGCGGCGGTTTCGTTAGCTTGGTATACACCAAATTTGTTATTGAGTGGCATGACTGTATAACGAACATAAGTGGCAGGTGCTAACATGAAAATCTTGGCATGCATGTCATCTACAACGCCATTTACATGCCACGCTCATGGTGCGCTTGCGTCCAGTTCGCTAGCTTGATATACACCAAAATTGGTATTGCGCGACGTCAGTGTATGACGAACATAAATGACAGGTCCTAACATGTAAAACATGACATGAAAATTATGTAAAGCATGATTTGCGCTTTCCTGGCTGCTTCGCATTACATCGATTCCCACAGTGCGTGGGATCTGCGGGCTTTTTTTTTTTTTGTCTTTGGCTACATTTGGGCTACAGTTTCTCTGGCTTTTGGCTACGCCACCTTGACCGACCTGGCAAGACTGCTCCTCTCGCCCCCCTTTCTTCTATCGTGTGCTGGTTAACCATCGGCAAAGTACACGTGGTGCTTATTTGCTATATTGCCTTATTATTACATTTCGGTCTGTTTATATACTGCTTCCTTTGTCATGTCGTAATGGCGAGCACGCGCAAGAGGAGCACTGTGTGGACATTGTTCACAGAAGATTCGAAAACGACGGCTGTCATGTGTGATAAAGGTGGTAAGCAGTAGTAGAAGCCAGGGACGGAAACTCAAATGGTCATGACTAAAATTACAATGTTGAAGACCCCGTTCCCGAAGGCACCACTACTATTCATATAGTCCTCTTTTTTTTCTTTTTTTTGGACGGCGTACATAAAGTGTGCACCGCTTAGCGTAATATGTACGGTAAGTTATCAGAATATCGCAACTTAGCCAAGAGCCTTTGCGTACCTATCTTTAAAATCAAGTCGCTCTTCTATTACACAAACGATTCTTATGTTTCAAAAGCATGGACTGTTGGTAATTCATGTTCGTTCAAAAAGCTGGGTCCTCTTCGCAGGACCTCTTCCTTTGTCCCTGTGTTTTCAGCGCTATGGATTCATTGCATGAAAGCAGCAAGGCGGTGCTTCAACGCTCAACAGAGCAGTTGGTTTTTTTTCTGTACATTTCAGACGTGCGAGCGCATCGTCTAGTTGCCTATTTTGTTTTGTTCGTTTTCGGCTCCGCGCTGTTTCATCGTGTTTCATCGCACAAACTCAGCTCTCCTTGCCTTCGATAAACTAGCCAATTTCTTCGTCTGCAGTGTCTATGGCAACTTTCTGGGCGCTCGGCTGCTGACCTGAAGGTCGCGAGGTTTGAACCCGCGCACGGCGGTCGCATTTCGATGCAGACGAAATGCTATAGAGGCCCGCGTACTATGCGAGGTCAGTGCACGTTAAAGAACACCAGATGGTCGAAACTTCCGGAGCTCTCAACTTCGGCGTCCCCCCCCCCCCCCCCCCTCCCCCCCCAAAAAAAAATGTTTTCTACGACCACCACCTCATAATCATATCGTGGTTTTGGGACATAAAACCCAATATAATATTATTATTTAGCTCTCACGTTTTATTTTTTTTCTCGTTTAACAGCACTATACAGCGGCTCAAGAAGTCCCACATTGTAATATGCGTTGCTTATTTATTGACCGGTTCCTATTGCCATTATATTTTAGTCCTTAAGAAATAAAATGTTATTGTTTACCAATGAGTGAAAGAGAGAAAATACATTAGGAGGCAGAGAGGATGGCCTGAGCTATAGTACGCCCCGGCCAGCTACACTGCTCTGGGGAAAACGAGTGATGAAATATGATGGTGGCAAAAGGAAGTGATTGTGTGTGTGTGTATATATATATATATATATATATATATATATATATATATATATATATATATATATATATATATATATATATATATATATATATATATATATATATATATATATATATATATATATATATCCTTTTCAAGATTTTGAAGCTAGCATTCCTGCAATGCAGTTAGCCCAATTTATACCAGTTAGTCACTACCGCAAGCAGCATGTTCAAGCGTAGTTTGCTTGCGCTATGACGCTGAAAAGGTAGACTCAGCAGCTCTCCTGACATAAACACGCATAACAGATAAGCGCCAGCACGTGCAACTATGACCTCGTCTCCACATGAAGCAGAACAGGTGCCGCCATTAGTTGAGCGAATATGTAGAGTAAGGAAGCGCACTCGCGGATTATGAAAATGGTCTAACAGATCCTGGAGAAGTGTGACTTTCAGCTAGCGCTTGCACTCTCATGTAAGCCAGCCTAGAGGCCCCCCGTCTCCTGCTGTGACGCGAAAGGAGGACAGCCGCGAAATACTATATGCTCTAATGTCTGACTGTGGAGCCCGAACGCTCACAGTTCGGGCTCCACGGCAACCTATAGTGGTTGCGGTGCTCTACAGCTGACCTGAAGGTCGTGGGATCGAATCCTGGCCGCGGCGGCCGCTTTTTCGAGGGAATCGAACATGCCTGAGGACCGTGCACTTAGATTTAGGTGCACGTTAAAGAACCCCAGGTGGTCGAAGTTTCCGGAGCGCTCCACTACGGAGTTTCTCATAATCATATCGTGATTTTGGGATGGAAAACACCACATTATTATTATTATTATTATTATTATTATTATTATTATTATTATTATTATTATTATTATTATTATTATTATTATTATTATTATTATTATTATTACAGTTCCGGCTCTATGCATGATTGAAGATGTGCGCGTATAGCGCCGAGTTAAGGCAACGACGAGGTGAATTATATGACTTACACTTGCCGTTCGGGAGGCAAAAACTCGTGTCGCTCTACTTCCCGCAGATGCCTATACCGATGGTCTGTTTGAGGCCACTATGTTGCTGTGCAATCTTGCATGGGTGACCTCAACGAAGAAGTCACGTCAGTCCGCAATTACAGTATTATTGAGGGCTTCCGCAATATCTAACAGACAAACGGAGAAAAGATGCCGTTCCAAAGTGCGAACGTCTTAGTGTCTTGCTTACTTCCTCTTCCTCCTCATCTCTGCTTTGCCTTTCGCGGGATTTCCTAACCCTCGGCGACGCTGCATGTTTCCGGTGCGTCTTTTCGACCGGTGTGGTCGCCGAAAACTCCTCCGATTTCGGTGCGCTCGAGTAGGCAGACTTCGAGGAAATACGACCTCCTGCCGAATCTTCCATGGACGATGGTCACAGATCCTTCAATCCGTGACATCACCCAGAGACTGCGGTTCTCCTGTGTCCACTGGACGAAAGTACGAATTTTCACGAAGGCGCGAATGTGCACATGTGATCTCTAGCGCGTCTGATAGACTTCGGTCGAGATCAAACGCGAACAATGCTTCTCAAACAATGAGATACCCTTTTTAAAGCGCCCATAAAAAATGTCGATTAATCGATTAATCGATTAAAACATCACATCGAAAGCAATTAATCGAGTAAAGGCTAAATCGATGAACGATTAACGATTAATTGATTAAAAATTTTAATCGACTATCCCTAATTCATACTCTCCGCGTATAGAAAAAAAAATGCAACACGTCGTTTTCCAGCGAGAGCGTCCCAGTCAAGTTCTTTCGGATCAATAGTAGTGCTTTTTTTTTTAATTTTATACTCTGTTCAGAAAGCAGTACTAAATAAAAAAAAGGAAAGCACATTTCACTAGGCTTTTTTTTTTTTAATAAGGTAAAACAGGCCTAATGACGCGCATACACGTGGAACCCGCATGAACTACGTTTTTCTTTAAACCTATCAGTTTGCTCATCCATTCAGTCTTCTGGTGTACAGAGCACAGAAAAGAAACACGTTCCGAGCTCGGGCCTGTGTATCTCCTATTGTCCCTCTATACACAGAATGTTTCACAAATCCTTTGAGGACCTGTTAAACCATTTTGTTGACATATCAAACGATTGTCAAGATCATTAGTTCTAAACGCTGGCAACAGATACGTCTGTACTAAGATTGGCTGCGTATACAGTGCTTCTCTTTGTTTCCTCTCGTTCGCTGACTGCTTTATCTAATTTAGGGTTTTCTGCGCTACTAACATCGTGTTCGCAGCTCTTACACTCGCCTGTCATTATCCCCGCCGTACCTTGTTGATATTCCTATGAATTTCTCCACCGCACACCTTCTCACCACCGCCGTTCAGTGGCACCTTTCTGACCTGCCTCTCAAATAACTAAAACCCACTCGGAAAACTCCCCTATGCAGTTATGAGTGGACTGCATCCAACCGGTCCCTCTACAGCCATCGTCGAACTTATAACTACTGTCTGCAGAAGGTAGACAGTATAGTATAGTTACAAGGTTTGCGCATCGAACCTCTCGCAAAATCATGCGCTGCCATTTCCATTATCCGTGCCGACTTTTGCTCCTACCTCCCGGAGAACTGACCGCACCACACTGCGCAGCCTTCTCTTCGTGGAGCGACCAACTCTATCGCTTTGTCCGAAAGCTAAAATACGTCAAAGAAGTACAGCTATTGACAGACAAACATACAGCTTTGCAACAAGTTTGTCCGTTTTCGCGCTGCCGCGGTGTCAACTTTTGCGACGGCTGGTTATAATGTCGACATTTCTTTTTTGAGGAGTGCTTGTCTTGTTCTCGGGACCGCATGACGGCTTTACGACCTAAATTGGACGGCAGTGGTCGATCAAGGAGCGTGGCTGGAGGAGCGTTTCCGAGGGTATGCCGGCTTGTTGGGTCTGTCATGCTTTTGGTTATTTGTTGTCAGTAGCGCAAGTGTGTGTGTATTCTTCCCTTCGTCCTCGTCTTTTCGCGCCCACATCTGCAGGGTCAGGTGTAGCCCGACAGGAAAGTGGCAACGCGCTAGCTTGAAGGGCGCGACTTCTATAATACGAAGTCGTCGGTTCAATTCCCCCCTTACGTTAATTCGCCCATTATCATTTCCTTTATTTTTACATGTTTATTTAGTTAACTAAAGGTAAAACATTTTGTATATGCTCCACTCGAGTCCCATTGTTTGCCTGTTGTCTTCATTATGGTTGCGAGCGCCACGAAGGGTCCAGCCTTTGTCACAGTAGTACTGTAAGCAAGGGTGGGCCCTAGTTAAAACGTAGAGAAAAAAATCTTAGAAGATGCGGTCTCTTCTTTTTAATGTTAAAATTCTCATATATAATATATTCAGCATGTCATTAGGTTTAAGGCACGATAAGGAAGGCATTATATGTCGTTTTAGTTTTTTTTTTTTTCAAAGCGGCGTCGTATATGACATATAAACTCATCCAAATGGCCTGTGATCGGAGAGTCGTGAAACCTGAGGCCCCTCCGTCGCCAGCGGAGATGCCTCAGAAAACACCCCGAAAAAAATTCCGGCAGATCCCATGGTCCGGGGAAATTGATGTAATGGGAAGCCGCCAGGAAGGAGAGGCCGACATTTAAGTCACGGCGCACATGACATCCATGTCAATATTTTCATGTTACCTCCTATCATGTATGCTCATCATACAGTAGCATCGCGCAACGCCAATTTTGGTGTATAGCAAGCGAGTAAAACGACCTCGATCTCACCATGAGCGTGGCTTGTAAATCATGCTATGCATGACATGCAATGCAGTATTTTCTTGTTGACACCTGTCATATGTGTTCGTCATACAGTCACATCGCGCAACACCAATTTTGGTGTATATCAAGCGAGCGAAACGGCCACAAGCTCACCATGAGCGTGGCACGTATGTCATGAGTCATGACGAACATTACATGCATGTTATTATATTCGTGTTACAACCTGTCATATACGTCCGTCATACAGTCACGTCACACAATACCAATTTTGAAGTACAGCTATCCAGTGAAATGGCAACGAGCTCCCCATGAGCGTGTCATGACATTTATGACATACATGTCATTATTTTCATGTTACCAGCTGTCATAGATGTTCGCCATACAGTCAGTCACACGGCACCAATTTTGGTGTATATCAAGCGAGCGAAACGACCGCGAGCTCACCATGAGCGTGGCATGTAAATCATGTTATGCATGACATGCAATGCATTATTTTCTTGTTGACACCTGTCATATGTGTTCGTCATACAGTCACATCGCGCAACACCAATTTTGGTGTATATCAAGCGAGCGAAACGACCGCGAGCTCACCATGAGCGTGGCACGTAAGTCATGGCACACATGACATGCATGTCACTATTTTCATGTTAGCACCAATCATATATGTTCGTCATACAGGCACGTCGCGCAATAGCAATTTTGGTGTAGATCAAGCGGCTGCAACGACCGCGAGCTCACCATGAGCGTGGAATGTAAGTGATGGCGTACATGACACGCATATCATGATTTTAACGCGATAGCGTTAAAGAGCTCGTTTCGCAGAAATTCCGGCGTCGGCGTCGGTGTCGGCGTCGTTGGTTGTGAGCGAAAAATCATCATCTTGTCCGTGACCGAAAAATCATCATCTTGTCCGTGACCGAAAAATCGAGAAAGATGCAAATAAAATAAATAATAAAAATTTTCGGGTCCGAGTGAGGATCGAACCCGGGTCGTCTGCGTGGCAAGCAGGTGTTCTACCACACAGCCATGCCTCTGCTTGGAAATACTGTGAAAATAACTTGCTCTGCTTCGAAATGCAGTGAAAATAACTTCAATGCTTCCCAAACGTAAGCGTCCTTTATATAGGCGTCGCAATGTAACATGTAATATCCGAGGAATATTGCGTGGTACAAGCGTACATTGCCATCGGGCGTCAGAATATTTGACTATCATAACGATTTCATAGTTTAAAGCCAGCCACCCATTACAAACGGCACACACCTTACTGCGTGTATTCCCACCACGTAGTGGGTGCATTGCAAGTTCGAAAACATTTCCCACATTTGCCGCGCATAATTGCTCCTGGTTTAAAGCATACTACCCATTACATAGTATGCATTAAGTGATTGAAGTAGGCACTAGGGACGGGATATCGCTATCGCGTTCAACTCTTAAAGGCGAAGCTTAAGGGTCCCCCCAATTTTCATTATACCACCTGTCATTTATGTCACGGAATACCAATTTTGTTACATATCCATGAAATTGAACCGCCGCGAGCGTCCCGAGACCATGACATGTAAATCATGAATTACATGTCATGCATATCATGATTTGTACCTTAAGACCCGTCAGTTATGTTCGTAATACACTGTTGTCACGGCATACGAATTTGATATATATCGAGTTAACGAAACGGCTGCAAGAGCGCCAAGACCGTGGCAAATAAATCATGTCGTTTATGACACGCATGTCATGATTTTCATGATATGAGCTGTCATTTATGTTTGTCGTACAGTGATGTTACGCCATGCCAATTTTGGTATACATCCGATTAACCAACCGGCCAGGAGAGCCCTAAGTCGTAGGCGGCTAGATAGATAGATATATACGCTCAAAGTCGCCGAAGTTCGCTAAGAAATGCTTCGCATTTAAAAATTTGGCAGTAGTACTACAATGTGGGAGGAAGGATGCTTGCAGTTGATCGTATCACTTAAGAAAGCTTGGAATTGGAGACGGTCCAGTTGGATTAACGTCAACGCCAGGAGCAATCGATCACGCCGCGGTTTCCGAAAACACACCCGCGCGTAGCTGCACATACGCAGACCCATACTCAAGAGCGCGTCCGCGCATGTAAACAACACAATCTGCGTCCGTTCTTACAAGTGATATTGCCACCGATAGGGATCAGTTTACATGTGCATTAAGGTACCGCTATAGCGTACAGTTTGTAAATGAGAGAGAGAGCCGCTAAACGAAGAACGTAACTTAAGATGTGATAAAAACAAGCACGGGGGGCACGCACCACAAAAGTGACGACAAAAGTGATGGTGGCAATATGTGCTTCTGCATTCTGCTTCTGAAACATGCCTAAAACGTGAGAGGGGGAGGGGGAGGGGGGGCAAGACGTTGTCTTGTGCTACGTTGGTGTTAGAGGATGTCTTGGGCCGTATACGGACTATATTGGCAAGGGCTGTGGTTCCCAGTTCGGTTTGTAAGTTCTCGAGCTGTAGGGAGTGCGCCCTCTCGTTGCCTGGGATGCCCTCGTGTCCTGGACACCATATGATCGCATGTTCATCGTGGAGTGCGTCGCCCAATATTCTTAGCGCCATTCGTGGCAATCTGCCTTACATATACATGCTACCCGGTGCATGAGAGTCCGAGATAACCAGTGCTGACTGCCCGGCGCTGTCGCTATGTTTGACTGTCATCGTGATTGCTGAGACTTCGGCAATGGATGCGCATTTGGTGGTTAATATAGTGGCTCGTCTTCCTATATACTTTATTTAGGTGAAAACCTTAGACGTCTCATGCGGATCTATCCTTTAACGAAAACACGGCGTAAGAACGAAACGGTACAAAAAGTATCACATGACCTCTCAAGCGTATAGTATATAGCTCGAGCAGAGCGAGCTGCGCGCTCACTTCGTATTTACGGCGTTCGCGTCACTAAAACGATAAAAGAAGCGGCGTTCGCGTGACTCGTCCTTGACGGCTATGGAGTAACGCTGAAAGGGAGCGCGGTGGAAGACGTTTAGACCCGACCTAGTGGAATGTGTGGTAGTCTGTCGCGCTTCACGCGCAAAGCGAACTTCGCGCACCCTTTTAACTCGCGCGCCTTACCTGCTGCTCTGACAACTGTTTCCTCATCTGGCGCTTGAACAAGAACGCTTTGCACTCGGAAGACCGCGGATATTGAATTCGTTTGCGAGCATTTTCTCTGAGGGGATTTTCGCACGTCTATATCTGATCCCTTGTGCACCCGGAAACTGCTTTGAACCGAGTGAATTGTTGCATGCAGTGTGCTGCAGAGACAATCCCTTATATACGTCTAGCCCGGGTATTGTGTACTCTAGTTCGAGGATTTGCCGAAGTGTATAGCGGCGCTTCGCGCACGCTCACTTCGTCTGGCTTTATATGCAGGAAATAGCGCTGTAAGATATGGGACGAAACGAAAGAACACATACCAATGCGACGGGCTATTTTGTTCCGTCCTGCCTGATAGCGTTATATCCTGCATATAATCATAAACCAACCAGCCCAAATGCCTACTCCTTTTAGCCTAGCCTGCATTTCGCAGGGCTCTGTATAGTTTCTCTTTAATGCTCGTCCGGTATCGCTCTCGTGCGTTGCTTCTTCTTTTGGTCACATTGAATTTTGCGCAAGCAAGCACACGTCAAGCCCTGCTTCGTGGTATGTAAGCAACGTGTCGCACTAAAATGCGCACTGAAATTGATGTGCATAAATGTAGGTAAAAGCTACTCGTATGCAAAGGGTTTTTTTTTTCTGCATCACAATTTTTTTAATAAAAATGCCATGGCAGCCAGGCGCCTGTCGTCTTCGCGTACATGAACTCTACGTCGAGGCAGAAGTACTTTTCACACCCAAAAGTTGCATTGTATTGATTAATTAACTAAACCTCGTTAATTAATTCTGTAATTATTAACCTTGGCGCAGTTTGTGTGGAAGAGTTGTCGGACTTCACAACAATTTCTAGAAATTCCCCAAAACACACGTAATTTGATATCGAAATATCTAATCATCGAAACTGAACGCCCCGATTCAGGCGATATCGAAATTGTGCGCCCCGGGCGTGCAGGAAATGCCGCCGCTTTGTTACGTCAAACCGGAAGTTCACGTGACAAACTCTGAAAAAAAGGAGATTCGGAACGGGATGCGTGAAACCATGGGTGCTAACGCGGAACGATTCTATTCCTTTTTCTATTCTTTTCGCCGCCATTAGCCGTCTGTGATTGGTCGAAGCGTCTGTCCATCAAGCAGCCGTAAAAAAGCCTGACGTCAAAATGACGTTACCACCCAACGGGAGCCGGCGTCGCGCGTTCCCGCCCACTGCTGACGTAAGCTTCGACGTCAGGCGGAAAAGAATTGGAATAGAAAAAGGAATCGTTCCGCGATAGCACCCCATGTACTCTCGTCCATCAACAAACGTCGGTATAAGTTGCTTGCTGCGAGTGAAATTTCATTACGCGCAGTGATAGCACGAACGCCACCGTTTCCAAAAGCGTGCCTTAACGCCTTAGAAAAGCACCTGGGAAGGACAAGATGTGTTCAGATCTGTTGGGGCGACACGTGCTGTCACAGGAGCCATTTTTACGCGTATATTGTGGCTCTGTGGAGGCGCTTAGTGAAACTTAACGCCAGCTGAGAATGACACTGCTCCAACTTTGCGTTTTCGTTGCTTCCGATTTCGTAAACTGTCACCGACACTTGCCATCAAATGTGCTTTTTGCGACGCACATCGCGCTTGTTAGAACCCGCTCGCATTACTTGCCTTGCTATTTTTTGCATTTGTTGCCGTACGCGTATAGGTAATCAGTGCGCTTACTCGAAGTTTCGGAGAACAGTGCGTGAGCATGAGCAGTCCTGTACATTTTATTCTACTATATGTGTTTGCTAGCTCTTTTAAGTTTCATATAAAATATTCGACAAAGCAAGGAGTGACTGTCTTCATTTCGGTGTTTTTTTTTAACAGTTGTACGCATATGAACAAGGGTTCTGCATAAATGTCAGGAGCGTCACCATAGGTTCTATTGGAAGTTATTTTCTGGAACCATTACCACCGGCTATCAATGGCAGGTCAAGATATCATGGCTCTATATACTATACTGGTCAGTGTATGGTTTGGTAGCGCGAGTGGTCGATATAATTGGTATTGTAACTTTGTTGTGTTTGTGTAGTATATGGTTGTGTGCTTATGCGCGGTCTTATATCCTTCGATGCTGACGTAATTGGGTGTTACCTGACTGGAAGCCTTAATTTTCTCTTGTTTCAGTGATGAGGGTGTTTAGACTAATGGAAACCCCCCCTGATATGGATGTCTGATCCATGAGAACGCATTTTTTCTAACATGTAAGGGTGTTCAATGCACGGTAAATCGCCCTTAAGGGTGTAAAGTGGTTTACTGTGCAAACATTTTACCGCGCTATAAACTTGTGGGTTCAGAGGCGTTGTTTCGTGTCGGGCGTCCAATTAAGTCTCTTGTATACGAGACCAGGAAGCATTGCGGTGGCAAGTGATGTCAGCATATGGTATGGTATAGTTTTGGTATAAGGCATGTACGCATTATTATTTTAAATGCGAAGCATTTCTTTGCGTACTGCAAGCACTTTGAGCGTTTCTATCTACGTATCTATCTATCTATCTATCTATCTATCTAGCCGCCTACGTCTGGGTGCTCTCGTGATCACCTCCTTAAACTTGAGGTTGACCAAAATTAGAGTGGGAGGGTAAGAGGATTTGACGAATATGTCTGGCTGGTCGTGACTTGAATAACGTGAAAATCCTGTCGCGTAAGTCGTCAAACTCATTTCTCCAGACACGTGTGGCTCATACACGTAAATCACGGGCCGCGGTATGCGGGTATGAGCCACAGGTATTTGACAATTTGCATCTACCCAGGAACGGTGAGGCCAAACATTGCTCGTTTAAATGCGAGAGCGTTAAGAAAAACTGGCGTCGGCAGCGTTGACCCGAGGAATGCAAATAATAAATATCAGGGTCCCAGCAGGAATCGAACCCAAGCAATCTGCGTGGCAATCAAGTATTCTACCACAGAGCCACGCCAGGTCTCGAAACTGCGTTGGAAAAAGACCCTATGCAGGCGTAATATTGGTGAAACGTCCATTGTGGTTCCAGTGCGGGCTATCTAATTTTATAAACATTAGTACATGTGTACTCCTATGATGAAGTAGCCATGTCGGGTTAACGTCATTTGTATACTTAAGCGCCATCCACTGTAGTTGGTTTACGTAGCACTATCCAGGGCTACCACCATCGCAAGAACAAGCGCTACATATCAGCTCACCGCTTCTGGTGTTGTAATACCCATGTTTGTGTTGGCATCGTTACGCAACTGTAAACAACTGGTTATATGAAAAATATGCGACTGTTTAACATATGTCTGTGCGTTAAACATTTGTACATACCTTTAACGTCATTTCGCAATGTTTCGCTCAATAATAAAACGACAACCCAGTCACCTTACCGCCGCATGCTTCGCATAACATCGATTCCCATGGTACTTGGGATCTGCCTAATTTTTTTTTTTTGCTCAATCAACACACTTCCGCAACCTTTTCATTATCCGTAGCAGTATAGTCCGTCAAGTCGCGTCCGAATTAACGCTATCGAAAGCGATAACGTCTCGGCGAGCTGGTGCAGGAAATTGAAGGAAACGTCGATACACGAACTTCTATCGCGTCGCGTCGTACCGCGCGTCAGATACTTGCCGCCAAGGCCACCTGGCGAGGGTCTCGCCGCGCGGCAGTGCAACGATATAGCGGGCAGGCTTGTTCAGATAAGAACAAACATGAGGTCACGGGTGCCATTACCGATTTTGATGTACGTCTCGAAATTCCAGGATTGCAGAAGAAATCAGCTTTACCTGCCCCAGCACTAAAGCAACTGAGCCTATTTTTCTTCCACGAAACCTACAACAACCACGTGCACATCTACACCGACGGGTCGACCACTGTGTCCAGTTCTGGTGGTACGGTGGTGATACCAGCGCGAGAAATAACACTAAGGCTCAAAATATCCCACGTAACAACATCTACGGCGGCAGAACTTACAGCTCTGCGTTGTGCCCTAGAGTACATCGATTCTGAGCCACCCCCCAACCGGTTTTGAGTCTCCGACTCAAAACCGGTTGGGGGGTGGCCTTTACGAAAGCACACGCGTCATTAATTGGAGTGACCGACAGTTCGGCATGCGAGGTCTGCGGCACCGAGGAAGACATTGATCATCTGTTATGCCGCTGACCCCGATTTGCCCCTGAAAGACGAATGCTTTTTGATGTGATGCGACGACTGGACGATCGGCCGCTCTCCGTGCAGATGCTCCTGGAGCACCGTCCCCATCGCTCGTCGGCCAACAAGACAGTTAAAGCGCTATTGTGTTTCTTAAGGACCACGGGCCTTTGTGAACGTCTGTGACTATTGCGCAGTGCCAACGCCACATGAGTGTTAGCGTATTTGTTGATCATTTCCTTGTTTTCTTCTTCTTCTTGCGCTTCTTTCTCTCTGTCTCTCCCATCTTTCTACTCCCCTTTCCCTTTTCCCCCCAGTGTAGGGTAGCCAACCGGACTGCTGTCTGGTTAACCTCCCTGCCTTCTCCCTTTTGTATTCCTTCCTTCCTTCCTTCCTTCCTTCCTTCCTTCCTTGATGAATTTTACTCCAGGCGCAGGTTTTACATACACAATGACCTTAAAGTTAGTCCTGCGAAAAAAAAAATGTTTCGTTCGCCTAGAACACCGTGGCCTAGAAAAAATATGCAAATTTCAGCCGCAAGAACAAAAAACAGTTTCGGAAGATTGATCGCAAGTAGCGAGAAAAAAAAATGTGAACGTCTTGGTTACAATATTTATTCCCACCAAAGAACAAGTAATGTGTAATCTTAGGCGTATTTTATTTCCCTTTGCTATCATCGAAGCACCTTTCAGAAAAAAAAAAAGTTCACAGACATGGTAAACGGCACCAAATACCTTTATTTCTGGATTTTTTTGCTGTACACAAGTTAAACTAAGGATAATAAAACTCGATACACATTAACTTTACTATTTACGCTTTCTTAAAAATGCCGAAATTTCAGAAAAGATTTTATTTTTTCCAAAAGGCCATCTCTGTTTCTTGTTTAAATCTCTCATTGAAGTTAAGAACGTTGCCTACCGCTCCCGTAAGAAAAAAAAAACACGTGCACTTACAAAGGTAATTGTATGTTTACTGTACATTGATATAGGAGAGTTTGCACAATCTATATTGGTGTTTGGCAGCTATAGCACCGTTCAACGTGGATGCACCGACGTTGACGCTTGGTGGTACATCTCCATCCCGACGACTAACGTCCATCATCAATGATTAAGCAAACCATTGTGGTAGCTGTAGATGTTAAATGCGAGAGCGTAATCAGAGAAAGAGGTCGTGATAGCCAGAAGAGCGTCGCATATTGGACGCAGAAATTGGGTTAAGGTCGCCATCCCGCGGCATGTTAAGGTGTAATGGAACACCACGGTCGGACTAGAGGGAAGCGATAAGCGCGTCGTGTCGCCCTGTAGTCCGGCCGCGATTTTTCTCGGGGCGAGCGCAAACGAGAAGCGCGGTACTACAGCCAGGGGAGGCAGGCGCGCATCGCAGAGACATTCTTAACACAAAAGTGTTTTATACCGTGGCCTACCAAGACTTCAATTACGCATTTCCGTCACGAAAATGACGTTGACAAAATGTACACGATGAGATGGATGGATGGATGAATGAACTTTAATGGGTCCTTCGGAACGCGCTTTAGCACGTCGCGGGCCGCTCCCACGTCGGAACAGACAGACCAAGTCTCTCCGCTGCGTCGCGGGCCCGTTGGACTGCCCATGTCAAAGAAAAAGAAGTTCCATCAACGGGACATCGAACCTATGACCTCTCGGCCCGTAGCAACAGGTGTCGAACACGCTATCCACTGCGCCACGGCCACAGGCTCTAACTGCTTTAAAACGCGCCTTTTATATCTACCCTTTTCATCACACAGTGCTCCTGGTCAGCGGGGTGGTGTCGCCATCTTAGAAAAATCCGCGCATATCCACGAAGTGAATGGTGATGAGTGGGCGATGCACGGTGATTGTTCGGTAAGGGTGAATCTCCCGTGACATTTTGCCCACTCGCTCATGGAAATCAGTGACAACGCGTGTGTTCAGTAAATACAATGTGTTTTATTGGTCATAACTTGTATGTCGTATTGAGCTATGGATTCCATTTTTCTTTTAATTATCGCTGCTTTGTGGTCTGTGAAATGTAGAGCCAATGGTTCTTCGAGCGAATCTAACCTGAAGTTGGCAAAGACAAGGTCTATGCACGTCCCCTTGGCGGTTGTTGGTTGTTTATAGTCATACGAAGTGCATCGTAGAGCACATCGAGTCGTCATATGCTGCACAAGCCAGTCGTTGTCCGTGATGTCAACGTTATAGTCACCGACTAGTACGAAGGGGTTGTTCTTATACTTTGTTTCATAATCGCGCATTGCTAGATCGAAGTACTTTTCTGCGTTGCCTCGGGAGAGATTCGGGGCCAGGTACACTGTCGTGATGACGGTTCCGTTGGATTTTTTAACTACAGCGTGTTCTCCGTTGTGCGATTGACTCGTTATCGGCAGGTCGAGATCCAGCGCGCTCTCCGGTAATTTCACGCACATCCGGACACCACCCGCCGGACGCTCTGCTTCTTCTTTTCGCACCTGAGCTATGAGCATGCACGCCGCCGCACGCCGACAAGGCTCGGTCGTAAGGTGCTTCGCCCCTAAAAGTAAAGTAAAGTAATTGATCATTAGTGTGGCCTCAGCGATTAGCAACGCGTGTTGCTACTCGCGACTGCAACGCGTGTTGCTACGCGTTCGACCCAGTGGGCGCATTTTAGATAAAAGTGATATTTTGTCAACGCCTTCACGAACCGTGAGGTGGCGGCCTTAGCTTAAGCGTCGACCTCGCTCATGGTGTAAGCGTTGCAGGGGCTAATCGCGGACGCCGCAGTATTGATAAATTACTTTACTCTACCGCTCTAAGAGTGCGACACCACCCCGTTGACCAAGAGCACTGTGAGAGGAAAGTGTGAGATATAAAAGGCGCGTTTGTAAAGCCACTAGAGTATGTGGCCGTGGCGCAGTGGATAGCGTACGCGGCATCTGTTGCTGCGGACCGAGAGGTCGTTGGTTCGTTGACGGAACGTTTTTGGTTGGACCTCTGATCATGTACATTTTTTCGACGTCATTTCCATGACGAAATACGTAACTGAAGTCTCGGTGGAACCAGGGATAAAACACTTTCGTGTTAAAAAGAAAAACCCAAGAAACATTGCATGATTGAAGTTGCTAACCGTTTGTAATGTCTCAGATATGACCAACCCAGCCTTTATTTATGAACGGTAGAGATGCGGTGAGAAGTTAACTATATCGCAGAGCTGGTGCAAAAAAAAAAAAAAAAAAAAAAAAAAAAAAAAAAAAAAAAAAAAAAAAGAAAGCGAGCCAGTACAGTAACCCCAACACAGACTATACCATGTGCGGGAGCATACGTTCACTGTGGTCCTTCATGAAAGGGAGCACACGAGCCTCTACACTGCGGCGGCTGCTGTCACCGAGTGGTAACAGGACGAAACATGTCCGCTTTTGGCGTGACGTTTTGGCGAGTAAGCTAATGAGGCACGGCCCATAGCGACCGGACTGGAAAAGTGCATGCGCCCATCCTGCTACAGTTGCGCGTGTTGTCTGCCCTACTGTCTGCGCGAAAGCGCGGAGAGCACTGGAACTTCTACGTTTCCAGCGCGTTCGAGTGGCAGGCACAATCTTCGATGAGCTGCCGACGTGCCGCTGACCCGGCCTCTTGTGCAAGCATATGGAAAGTGTTTTGACTAAAGCGCGTTATTGGGTTAGTTGGTGCGTGTTGTGAAAAAAAATTTGGAGGCAGAAAGAAACGAGGACAAGAAATGACAGTACTGGCACCAACTAACAACTTATTGATTGGAAAGAACATTGCATACCAGGTAACTTCAGGCGCATGCGCGAGTCACATTCATAAGCACTGTAGCAGAATAACAAACGACATTTAGTTATCAAGAGTTGTCTAAAAAGTGCAATTCGTTGCGATATAAATTCAAACACGGCACACTAGCATCCTGGGCACCCTTCTTATTTATTGAAAAGGCCTCGAACAATTCTCTGGCCACCTGGTTGCGACTTTTCCCAATCTCCCTGGTTTCGAAAAAAGAGGGAGTGCATGCGCAAGACTTGCAGTACGAATGCAAGTGTAATCCAGATAATATATTGTTAAGGGAGGCTTCATGTTTCATTGATTGGTATTTAAACATCGATCAGTCTGGCCGATGTGGGCCCAACCACAGCTGAGGGGTAATTCATAAACCTCATCTGCACGAGGGCAATGCGGTTTTACATGCTTTATGTCACAAGCGGTCTTAGGGGAGAAGGCGGTATTGTCGCAGGCACTCGCCTATCAACCATGCATGGTTGTTCTGCTGGCGAATAGATGATGTCAAAACCGACCGTTCCCGCTCTCGCCTCCGCATGAAGGCGCTGTAAGCAACCGCGGCAGCGCGCAGGCCTAGCGTAGAGTGACCTAGAATTCTAGGTCACTCAAGCCACGCGCTCGCTTGTTCTCTTTCATAAAAGATTACTCTGTACCTCACTCCCATATTCCCGACTCCCGCATCCGAAAGTGCTGATTTTTCAAAAGTGGGGAACGGTGATGGGTGTTGTTGCCTGCCGCATTTGCTCACGTACTGCCAGCACCTGGCCTACCGCATTTACTCGCATGCAACGAGCAGTGATTAGCAGTGGTTGATTTCGCGTAGTTTTGGCTACTGAACACGCACATGTACGCACATACATACATACATACATACATACATACATACATACATACATACATACATACATACATACATACATACATACATACATACATACATACATACATACATACATACATACATACATACATACATACATACATACATACATACATACATAGTCGTGTGTTTGTGTGCGCGCGCATGTGAGCAGTGAAACACGAAGACTCGCTTTTTTGCGCATTATTCCCAGAGCTTCGCCAGGTCTCTCGTCCGTCGATCGATGTTTTGCCCTTTTTGTTCAATTAAGTACTGGGTTATTAACCTTTTAACTTTCGCGCCAAGATAACAAAATACAAGTTCATATCATGAGGCTCGTGCCGGGTGATGTGAACATGCTTTTTTTTTCTTATTTTGGCACGTAGGTTGAAAGGCTGCAACGCTGTATTTAATTCAACAACAGAAGCATCACATCGATCGACGGATGAGAGACCAGGCTCCGTTGACCTGCTCGGGCTTAGCAGACTTGGAGGGCGTTGCGAAAGCACCCTGCGGGCTCTTCTTCCATGCTTACACGCTTACCTTACTTTCAGTAGTGCCTAGTCACCATTGCGGGTGAATGACATTAGCTGGGCCATGAATCAAGCTATTGTCAAGGTTCTCAATTCTCCGACAAAGCCTCGAAAGGGCATCCAACTACTTATGTATTTATTGCTGTCATTTCTGAAAACCTTTTCTCTTAAACGTGGAAGGTTTTGCGCCCGAGAGAGACGCGAAATTCTAGCTCCTTATCGTACTGAAGCTCCATTCAAGTTTCATTCACAAACAGAGAAGAAACGAAAAAGGTTGGGAGAAAGGCAAAAGAAAAGCAACAATTACCTTGAGCGTTGCTCCACTTGGCTAGATTGGGCTGTATAAAAACGAAGAGGGCGCGGAAGATAAGTTGGACAGAAAGAAGAGGTTATGGGCGGATAGTGTGTGTGTGTGTGTGTGTGTGTGTGTGTGTGTGTGTGTGTGTGTGTGTGTGTGTGTGTGTGTGTGCGTGCGTGTGCGTGTGCGTGTGCGTGTGCGTGTGTGTGTGTGTGTGTGTGTGTTTGTGTGTGTGTGTGTGTGTTTGTGTTTGTGTGTGTGTGTGTGTGTGTGTGTGCGCGCGCGCGCGTGCGTGCGTGCGTGCATGCGTGCGTGCGCGCTGCAAAAATCCCGTCATGAATGCAAATGAGCTAGTTGTTTTCTACCACGCATCTCGCCAAACTGTAGTTAGGTGGGTGAAACCACTCCATTTTATGCAGACTAGACGCTCGCCCGGCCCCAGTCCCCTATGCGCTGCCGACAAGCACTCATCGCTGCCAATTAGCACTCATCGCAGTTTTGTATTAAAGTGTAAGCTCATTAATTATCTCGAATGGTTGACGTCGCATTGAATATTTACAATGACTGCCGTCCATAGTGCCGCGTTCGACCATCTTTTAAACACATTTATACCCGCTTTTAACGCTTCGACTCGTGCTGTTTCAAGCCAGTGACTGTAATAATAAAGCCAACCAATTAAGGCTCCATGGTATAAGTGCAAGCTGGCTCCCATGTGCTCTCAATGTTTGTTGCTATAATTTGCCGTCCTCGGCATCAAGTGAAGAAGGAAAGGTCGGGAGGACGGGAGCTGCTATCGGCCAGTACTATTAATAGCAAACGCGTTGCATCACACTACGCGTGCTCTACGCTCCGGTGTAAGAAGCCCATATTGAAATCTCGCGCGAGGTGAGCCTAACGTTACCATCCCAGTCTGGCGTGCGCGAAATTCAGCCAATAAAGCACATGTCGAGGTCTATCTTGTTGAGTACTGTGCACGAAGAGCGAACTGCAGACGCCGGCTGAGCAGACGCCGGCTGCATAACACAGACGGGAACGAGCGCGGTCCTCTTAATGTGGGTTTCCATCTGCCTTGCCAGTTTCATCCTCGTAGTAATAAAAGGAACAAAGGTAGTAGTTCTAGAGGTGTACATCCACGCTCTCGCAAGCCTCGTCTCGTTGATGCCTTATCAGAAGCAATGGACACCATCAAGGAAAATAGGAGGGAGAGCCGCGGGGAGGAGAGGGAATTATTACGCGCGGTGTCATCAGATGAAATCCTGAAGCTGATCTCCCGTATACCAATCCAGCGAGAGGGCATAAGGATATATCTGTCACAGTTGGCATGGCATTTGAGTGTACTCCATCGCTGAAACAACGGCTCTGTTCCCCGAATCAGACTTGTACGCGTTAGAGAATATAAATAACCGATTGCAATGACAATTACTATCTTGAAAATGTAACTGATTAAAGCGGTCAATTGCAACCCCGGAAAAGTAACTGAGGAATTATAGAAACGTAATCCATTCCTTTTGCGTTACTTTCCTTGAAAATTTTATTGCAGTAACAGAATGACACAAGGTTACTCAAACTACAACGAACTACTGTAGCTTGCATGGTAGAGAGAAGGCTGGAAGATTGCGTGAAGGTAGAGAGGCTGACTCTGGCTTCTGTGATATAGTGTTGCACGTTGTTAACTTTAAAGAGGAATTGTTTTTCAAACTCGTCGTCGCTGGTTCTTCCACGTGTTCTCGTTCAGAGGTCAGCTGCTACACTGAACAGTCTCTCAATGCATGCGCTGGAGTGAAAGGCGGTATTATAACATAGGAACACCTTGCGCACGAGCCCGTAGTTGCGCAGTGCTTCGATACGATGGCGTCCATGTCATCTATGAATCGCCGTGCTTCGCTGTTGCTGGCGCTCAGGTATGGTGTTTCCGTTAAGGCTTAGAAATGCGTGAAAAAATAGGCTTTGTAGGTTCGCCCGTCTGACATGCCTGACAGGACACGGGTTCCTACAGGGCGGTGACATATTTTTCGGGACGAGAACTGCCGTAGAAGAGTGCAAACAACTTGATTTTGGAAAAAAAAAGTAATTGATTACCAGTAATCACTTACAAGAATAAATATAATTTAATTACCCAGAACGTTACAGTTTCGAAATTGTAATCAATTATATTACAAAATTACAATGAAATATAGTTGATTACAATTAACCAAGTACTGTAAAGCGTTACGTTCAACGCTGCTCCGAATGCATCTAGATGGACTTAGCTTTTCTCAGCCACCATGCTTTCTCAATAGTTATTGTTGGTTACTGAGTATACATGAAAAGTCATTCTGCGGGGTTCGGCCTACCTTTGTTCCTAATTTTTCTATGCCAATGCATACCCTTATTTCGTGCGCCTCGGTGGAACAGTGGCTACGGTGCTCGGCTGTCGACCCGAAGGTCGCGGGTTCGATCCCGGCCGCGGCGGTCGCATTTCGATGGAGGTGAAATGGTAGAGGCCCGTGTACTGTGCGATGTCAGTGCACGTTTAAGAACACCAGATGGTCGAAATTTCCGGAGCCACGGCGTCTCTCATAATCATATCGTGGTTTTGGGACGTAAAACCCCGCATAATATAATATTATAATAATATACCCTTATATACGCGGTAATACGGCATGATATATGTTATGCCACGTATGCCATCGGCTTCGGCATGCTCAGTATGAAAAGAAAGGCATGGTCTCATAGATCATGAATGCGATATATAAAGCTAATAATGTGGAAAAAATGTGTCGGCGGCGCGTATTTAATGCTCTATCGACGGCGTTACTCTGGATTGTGGCGTCGGCATCAGTGAGCCTTTTTGCGCGGGAAGCTCGCTTAAGAGCATCGGCTGAAGAAGCACTTCAGCCGGCTCTGTCGTCTATTGCTCAGACTAAACTGACTGAGAATGTTTTGTGCCGTGATTAAGAGAAGACTGTGAGTGGCATGGCTGACGCCGACAATGCGCTGTGCGGCACATATTCCATTGATGCGTGGGCGCATTTCACTGCAGTCGCCTCAGACAGTCCTCCATTCACGCACTGCTGCGATAATGGGACCGGCGGACACGCTCACACCGCACTTTGCCCAAGAAATCGCCGGGAATGGACGATGGTGCATTAATCTGGCGCCACCTCTTCACAGATCTCCGCCGTACAGCATTAATTAAAACAAAATAAGTTTTAATTCGAGGCGACAGACGGTCGAACCAAATGAGTGCATTGAAGTCAGTCCTGCGAAGAGACCATTGGCGCTTTGAGATTTCCAATAAGCGGCCTCTGATTGATGTTGCAGGGATGAAATTCGGCCGAATTCAGCGGTGAAACCGAAACGCCTATCACCGCAGATAGCAAATCGCTGGATGACGACACGGTTTCCGACAACTATTGCGGTGATGCTAGTTCTTCAGCTTCCGTTAACCTATAGGTGTAGCATAAATCAAGGTATATCGATGGTCGAAATAAGAAAGATCAATTATTCTGATTGTCTCGGAAGAGCACGGCAGCTGCGCTCTCCCGCGTTTCGGTTTCGGTTTCGCCGGTTAATTTGGATTACATCACCTCGCAAGAACCACCAGAGCCCAATTTCTGAAAATCTCAAAGTGGCTCTGGGCTCCTGGCAGGAAGGGCTCCGATTCTTCCACTTGACACGACCGCCTGTCTCATTTAATTAAAAAAGCCAACTTATCTTTTCAAGTTACTGCCATAACAGATGCCTTCAGTAATGTTAAGATGTCAGCAGCCACGGAAATGTTAATTATGAAGGGATCTGGCAAACATCGCATTTCCCATATTTTTGAGGATTTTAGGACACATTTCTTGAAACACCCTGTATACTGTCTGTAACACGCAGTTTTTAATGTTCCCGGGTCGTTATTCCAACCTTATTTGACATTTAATTTTCAACCCTGTATGTTTTCTCGACATATTCCAGATCTAAGAAGCAGCCTGTGCCTTATTAATGCGCCAACATCTCCATGTATAATATAAGTATAAAAGCGCAGACGCGTGCATGACACATCTGCATAACATTACACGCCGTGCACACGTTTACTTCAACAAGTTCCAGAAAGTAGCGCTCCGTACGAAGCTTGTAGCGGCAGGAAATACCAAGTATCTCATGCACTCTCGTATATTATTAGAGCCGTTAACGTTTTGCCTCAGACGAAGCTCTGTCGCGTAAATTGTTCTTCTCTAACGTTGAAGGAAATAGCGAGTTTTAGTATAGCGGAAAACTCTTACGTTAGCGTCAGCGTGCGTCTCAACGCTAACGCTAAACGAAACGCGCTGCGTGGCAGACGGTGGTATTTTAGTACAGCGGGAGGCATTCCCACTAACGCTAACGCAAGCACATACGACGTCATCTAGATAAAAAACACTAAATGCCCTCTAGAATCCACAAGTGCACCACTAACTCAAGCTTCAGGACCCAAGTCACCATTGCTGCGACTCCATGCCGCGTTTGGTTCAGTGTTGTGTCTGACGATCAGAAACACATCACTTTCTTTCGACATATACCGCAATGGAGTATTCTTCAAGACCCCTGTAACCTGTCTCGGCCTTTGCATTATCTTGGAAACTGGTGAATGAATACAGCCTCGCCATCTCTGCGCGGCTACCGAAAACATGAGCGAAACTTGTCAACAAACCTCGTTAAACCTTCTGTACGACAAATCGACTGCGTATCTCAAAAACGCAGCTATTTTATTGACACTATACGGCTGGCGAAGCCTCATGTAAGTCAAATACGGGCATTATTTTGGAATGAAGAATTTTAGTAATGCAGGTCGACGACTAGAAAGATTCGAAGTGGACGGCTCTCGCTTCAACAGGCACCGCCATCTTGTCCTACGTACGTAATCTATTGCGTGCGTCAGCGTTGAACGCTATATTCCAGAAATAGCGTACGCACCTAAGAGCTCGGGCTACGTTTACGTTCTGCGCATGTTCAGTGTGGAGCACGCAACGTTAACGCTAACGCCAAATCCTTGCGTTTGCTGTTTCCCGCTATACTAAAACTCCCTAATATAAGCGAAGCGCATCGCGTCGAAAACGCAATGCGCATTTCGCAACCATGCAACTTGTTCTTCAGCTGGTACACGCGCAGCGTTAACCTTAGTTTCTTTTTTTCTTTTCAGTGGGGAAATAAAAGGGAAGTTTTGTCAACGTCACACATGCGTGCCGCTACCTCGGACCTCGCTCAACCGGGATCTGAGCTGTGTTTAGACTGCGTAACGCGTATTCCTTATTATTATTTTTTGTAACATTCAATGAAGCGAAAGATGAAGCAAAAAGTTTCCCTACAGAAAGCAAGGGCCGCCTGTCACAAAACAATTGTGTGAAAAAAACAAAAAAAAAAAACAAATAAGCGCTAGGATATGAACAACAACAACAACAATAACACAGAATATGAAAATGAACCTATAAAATACTGTCAAGCGTTTTAATAAAAAAAGCTGAAAGAAAGTGCTATCCTATAGTACGTCCAAAAGCTCTTTCTTTCGCTCTCTCTGTCCTTCTGTCTGTCATACAGACCGCCCCCCCCCCCCCCTCCCGCACACACACACATTACAGAGAGACGGGGTTTAACTACAGTAAATGCTGTTAACAAACCCGCATCAGTTCACGCTCGACGACAATCTCACGGAGCCTTGAGATCAGCCCAGTCTCTGTCAGGCAACGACCAGCGTCCAAGCAGTTTCTGTACTGGGACGCCAATCTAAACTGTTCAGATGACTCTTGAATGTACAGCGCTGCTTGTCATCTTGGGACCTGCTGCAGTGGTCTCGTGCTATGGCTGCTTGACTGCTGACCCAAAGGTCGTGGGATCGAATCCCGGTCGCGGCAGCCGCATTTCGATGGAGGCGAAATGCTATGGGCCTGCCGGCTTAGATTTAGGCGCACGTTATAGAAGCCCAGGTAGTCGAAATTTCGGTAGCCACCCACTACGGCGTCTCTCATAAACATATCATGGTTTTAGGAGGTAAAATTCCAACAACTATCAATTATAACTGTCATCATCTTGGGTTCAGCGCATCGTTCAGATAAGATGATGCAGCTTAAGTAGCAGCCGTCTGTCAAGCAGTGGCTGCTCTTCGTTGAGCGTCGAAAAGCGTGAGGTGAGAACAGTGCTCTCATCACAAGACGAGTAGCCGTCAGAAGGCAGCGCGATGTACGCGTACATGCCCAGAAATACTGGGGCCGAATTCACACAGCTTTTCGTTCGCAAGCGTCTTTTTTTTTCTTTTTTTATGCCTTTTTTATTTTTTTTTGCCATTAATCATATCGCTCGGCTTATAGTATGTCCACTATAATTATTGGCCGAAACTATCTGTTGTGAATAAATCATGCGGGAGGGATTTTTGTAAGCAAGGGCCATGGATGTTGCCCTTTCAGCAACCTTCAGCGCAAACATTGACACTTAAAGCATTCGCCTTAAAAAATCTGCTTCACTGGCGGTTTCAGACCTTACAACATTGCTTTAACCCGTTTTTCGCGTGATTACGCAGTGTCATCGCGGCAAGTTGGAACACAAACCATCACTGGCGAATGCGGTGCGTTTCTTGACATAAGAGATCGCCATTACCGCCTCATCGTCATCATCATGATCATCATTAACCTATTTTATCTCCGCTGGAGTGAGAAGGCCTGTCGCAATGATGTCCTATTTACCCTATCTTGTGAGAGCTAGTTCGCTTTTATCCCAGCGAACTGCCTGATTTCGTCAATCCATCTAGCCCACTGCCGCCCTCAGCTACGTCTTCTATCCATCTCTCACCCTATTATGTAGACGGACTAAAATTAAACTTCTTTGCCTGAACACAGCGTACGAGCCTGGTTCGATGCTGCTCAGTGACAGCGTGGCTCCATGAATATGCCTATATGGAATTTTGCCGTGGCCTCCACAATACTAAATAGCGAGCTTTGTTCTTTTTTCGCCAGGTGTCAGCGTTTTACGCATTCCAAACTAACTGAACAGGCCTGCAGGGAATGTGGCTCAAACCTGAAGAAGCCGAGAATGTCCCCTTTTGAAGTCCCGAAAATTGTGCCGTTCTGAACAGCTCATTCTATTCCTCTACTCCCCCCACCCTGTTCGTATTCGCCCAAGCTTCAGACACGAAACGCTTCTATCAATGTCATACTGAACATTCCTATAAATGACGATATATATGACGACGCAGAGCGATAACGGCAGTGTTAAAGGGCTCGATAGAAGCAAGAGCCGAATGGTTTATTTTGAAAATTCAAATTTTAGGACTCCTGCTAAATGATGAACGAGTAGACCCAGACCCACCCGTGCTCTTTGCAATGCGTACCAGCGTTGCGTTGGAGACAGTTATTGTTCTATAACCCGTCGAGAAGACAAGAAGCAGATTCTTCACGGCAGCAGAAAAAATTGCGCCACTAAATTACGTGTCGTACGCAATGCTTCTTCACCTGAAAATAAATCGACTGTCGGATATGATTGATCGACGCACTCTCTGTTGTTCTATTCTCAAATCACCAGGCATATGACGCAATGAAAGACAAACATGGCATGCCGGCATGCGGAAAGCAACGGCAAAGCTCCGATGGGCTGTTGATGGCCATCTATAGATCGCAGATATTGGACGCATTATGCGTGGTAAGAGGCCCAGGCGCCCGCTACACGCTCTAATTTGGCGGCCGGAACACGTTCGCTCGTTAGCATTAGTATACAAGACGCTTCTTCATTACGCCAGACGC
This sequence comes from Rhipicephalus appendiculatus, assembly GCA_030522465.1. Lineage (NCBI taxonomy): Eukaryota > Metazoa > Arthropoda > Arachnida > Ixodida > Ixodidae > Rhipicephalus > Rhipicephalus appendiculatus. Next base: position 3,042,307 of record JALIZH010033001.1, read on the forward strand.
AGGTGATTGTACCATAGGACCATCATGTGCACTTACCTGGCAGAACCACGTTGAAGTGCTCATCACTGTTTTCATATCCTTTCCTGTGCCTTCAGACACCGAAGTCCGAGCACCACATCAATCTTGTGTTAGCGTGCATCTCATGTGCAAATAGCAAACAACCTGGCACTGCACTGCTGCCTCGGACCACACAAAGTAGATGAGCAGATACACCGCTGTGCGCTCATTCCCGATACGTAGCATATTCTTGGAACTTATGCAGGCTCACGTCGGGTCGAAACGCTCTCATGAGAATAAAATTGCCTCTTCTTCTTGGACTAGAGTATTCATTCACCTCACCCGATGCAGCGCGCTTTCCTAAGTATTTGCCGCTTCACATATTGTCGTTCGTGGAAATGGCTGTTTCCGTGTCAAACATGCTTACGAGGGCTGTTCAAAAAGAAACCGAACTTTTCCAATAGCACGCCAACCACCAGAGAGAGCGGGCTGCACCTACCAAGTGCACGTAGCGGCAAGATTAAGCAAGAAACTCTCATTATGCGCCTTTCACTCTGACCGTTAGTTCGCGAGCCACAGCCGCTAAAGTGAGCGCATGGAGAGGCTGTTCTTCGGATTTCTGCCAAAGTGGCAACGAAAGCGCTCGAAGAACAACGTGTGTGTGTGAAATTCTGCTAAAACTTGGGAATACTTTCGCAGACATTTCAGTTGCTTAGACAAGTATACGGGGACGACTATATGAGTCGCGCGCAGTGCTATGAGTGGGTCAAGCGTTTTGAACACGGCAGAATGTCGGTCGGTGACGATACCAAGCCTGGACGACCTTCCAGATAAACAGATGATGACCACGTCGATAGTTCGAGCTGTGATTCGAGAAAATATTCGTTAGACTATTCGAGTAGTTCCTGACGAAGTGGGTATTAGCGTAGGTTAATGTCATCAAATTTCTTTCTATTTTCTCTGTCTCGAATACGTTGAAAGGACGCCGTTTCCAAACCATACAGGAGATACAGGACAATACGAGAAGAGACCTGCGGGCCAGTCCAGAAAGTGCGTTGTGAGAGGCTTTCAAAAATGGAAGTGTCACGTCACGAAGCTACGTCTGACCCTTTCTCGACGTCCAACACCCCCATTTTAAGTGGTGGAGGAGCCGGGGTTCCCAACAACCTGGAACTTCGCAACCGTACGCTACCATCGCCTTTCACCATGACTGATCCTGGCCCTTCGCAAGCTGCCGCAGCAACGACAGTCTTCTGTACTGGCGCGCCTCGGCAACGCGACCCACCCATATTTCGTGGCAACGACGAGCACGACGTCGAGGATTGGATCGCCGACTATGAAATAGTAAGCGCTTCCAACAAATGGGACGAGTGCGACAAGCTCACGAACGTGCGCTTTTACCTCGCTGATGTGGCCAGCCTCTGGTTTAAAAATCATGAGGGTGAAATCACGAACTGGTCGACCTTTAAGACGACCATCGCCGCGGTCTTCGGACGTCCCGCCGTGCGCAGACTTCGCGCGGAACAACGTCTACGTAGTCGAGTCCAGCGCAGGGACGAGACCTTTACAAGTTACATCGAAGATGTCTTGTCTCTCTGCAAGCGCGTCGACCCATCTCTCCCCGAACTCGACAAAATCAAACACATCATGAAGGGAGTCGACGACGATACGTTCCAGATGCTCGTCGCTCGGAATCCTCAGACTGTCGCCGACGTGGTCCAACTCTGTCAGTCGTATGACGAGTTGCGAAAACAGCGTGTCTCAACGCGCCGTGCAGCCGAAGATACGGCTGAGGTTTCCGCCCTTGTCAACGACGTCGCTGCTGATCCCACCGTTTTACTGCCACAGATCAAGCAGTTCATTCGCGAGGAAGTTGCGCGTCAACTTTCTCTCGTCGCCCAAACAACCGAGCCAGTCACATCATTAGACCCACGTCTACGCCAGGTCATTGAGACCCAAGTCGCGCAGGCACTACCGCCATCGCCGCCTGTCACTACACCGCTGACGTACGCTGCCGTCGTTTCCAGACCACCGCCCCCACCTGTTTCTGGCGCCTACCAGGTCACGGGGTCCTACACGACGACGCCGTCCACACGCACGGTGCCCCATCCTACTGCGCCCTCCGGACCTTCTGTCGTCAGCCCATGGCGTACCTTCGACAACCGGCCTATATGTTTTGCGTGCGGTTTTGTGGGGCATATAGCACGCTACTGTCGCCGTCGCAACTTCCAGCCTCAGGATGGTGGGAGTTCCACAAATTATCAAGCTGCCCAGCATCCCCAACGACTTTCTTCTCCTCTCACCGACTCGTCTTCGCCACGACGCCCTTTCGACTCCCGCCGGTCATCTTCGCCCCGTCGCTGATCCATCTCCCCGATGCATCCCCGCCCTAGCCCCACACCAGAGGAAAACTGATAGCCGCAGTTCCGGAGGCAAGAACTGCGTTGTCGTCGAACTCTTCAAGACCTCCTCTTTATCCGCCCAATGAAATTGATCTGTTTATAGAAGGTGTCGCCGTACGTGCGCTTGTCGACACAGGCGCCGTCGTTTCTGTAATTAGTGAAAAACTGTCTCGAAATTTGAGAAAAGTCACAACGCCGCTTACCAATCTTGCCCTGCGGACGGCGACCTCGCATTACATTGCGCCTACGGCTCGATTGGAACGATTGGAACAGTATATTGCCAGTAGAGGGGACTATTTTGAAGGGGGCAATGCTTAAAATGTTGTACCACAAGCAGTGAAGGTGTTAGAGCAAATGCTCGGTTTCATTTTGAACACACCTCGCATTTAAATGCGAATAGCATTTGTATGGCTAGCATGACGAGTTTTGGATCCGGTGAAATCACACGCGCATACATACATACATACATACATACATACATACATACATACATACATACATACATACATACATACATACATACATACACATACAAGTGTGTGTGTGTGTGTGTGCGCGCGCGCGTGTGTGTGTGTGTATGTGTATGTGTGTGTGTGTGTGTGTGTGTGTGTGTGTGTGTGTGTGTGTGTGTGTGTGTGTGTGTGTGTGTGTGTGTGTGTGTGTGTGTGTGTGTGTGTGTGTGTGTGTGTGTGTGTGTGTGTGTGTGTGTGTGTGTGTGTGTGTGTGTGTGTGTGTGTGTGTGTGTGTGTGTGTGTGTGTGTGTGTGTGTGTGTACAGGCATGACAGGAAAGATCCAAGGGGACGATCAGGGCCATCTGTCGCATAAACCATTAAAGAGCGAAAGCAACTACCGCGTTTTTGCGGGAGTACTTCCAGGAACAACAAACCAGTACCGCCCAGTACCATTTCATATGTAAAGGCGCTACCGACTAAGACGGGTAGCCTCGCTAAAAAAAGTCACAGTTTCGCCGCAAGGGCGAAGCAATGTATGCGATACCAACAAAGTGGCGTTTCAAGCGAAGAACGGCAAGCAGATCGAAACTTGGGGCGCACTGCTCAAGCGCAAGGGACGCACGAAACATACGCACAGGCATGCACTGGACGAGCGCTAACTAACAAGTGTCACAGTTATAGCAGTGAAACCTCGGTGATACGAATCTCACGGGACCACCAAAAATATTCGTATGATCCGAAATTCGTATCACCAGAAAGCATGGAAAATTAGCATGCGACAAAAGAAAGCTGGCGTAATTTTCATTTATTGTTTTTCAGGTTCGCAGCAACATCAGGAAGAACTCTAAATGATTGTCAGTTATGTTTTTAGATGTCGGCAATCATACCACCACTCGTAAATATACGGCCCGCACGCGCGTGTTTAATTAATGAACCAGGTACGTTGTGACCAGCTACAGCAGTAGCCCCTTCTAAATTTTAGTATGCTTTTTCGCATGACAGCGGAGTACTGCGGCGATAAAAACGGAAGAAGCGCTTTGACGCGATAGATCAAGGCCACAAAATTTCAGAACCACGGTCCTATGTTATGATTTTGTTATCGCGGACGTGTTGGGAATGTTTTTGGGAGATTTACGGCCGTACCCGCACAAGTGCGGCCTCAACAGTCGCGCATGTTGACGTTGTGAGGCCTTACTCCTTCACCTAGACTGTCCTCGCCTTCTTTCGGTCCTCGTCCACCTTTCATATGATGTCTGATGCACAAGGCAGGCACGTGTAAACACAGTACAACGACAGCAGCGCGCATCGACGCATTAGAAAAAAAGCACGGCGCTAATGCCCCCTGTAATCTCAATGCGAAGGCACACGGAAGCACATTAGAGCCTCAAAGGTTCGCGCACACAATCTCGGAGGCGGTGACGCGTCTCTGATTGTTTATTCTGACCGTAAGAAAAGTATTTTCCTTACACCGTGATTCTGACGATTTCGTGATGCGGCGCGCATGCCCGCGCTTGTGTTCCCGCGCTCGCACAGGCTAAGCGCGTCCTCCGCGACAGCGCGGACAGCACCTCTTCGTACGTGGGCGGTAGCGTGCGTTTGTATCAAACGTCGGGGTGTTAAAGTCTGTTCGCAACAACCGTACTCCATTATATTGCAGGCCAATGGGTCTTGCCCGGGGCCAAAGAAAAATTCGTATCACCCCGAAATTCGTATGAGGTGTGTTCGTATCACCGAGGTTTCACTGTACTTCACTGTGTTTCAACAGCGCGCTTTTTTCGGAAACGGGGCCTCTGCAGCGAGCGAACTTTTGTGTGCTCTGTAACCTAAACGCAATGTTTCCGGTGAAAGCACACGACGTAACACTGCCCCCCATCCCCTCCCCCCTAAGATAAGCGCGCGTTCGCGCCCAGGCAAAGGCGACTGCGCTCTGCAGGCCAAAGTGCAAGATGGGGAACCAACGCATCGCAACTAGTGGGGCGCCGAGCGCGCACTTTGCGCCATCTCGCTGGTTTGATGGTAAGGCAGAGAACACGCTGATATTCCCCCCGAGATCGGCGTACCGCCAGCGGTGAATGGTATACATAAATAGCTCGCCGTTAGTATGCTGAAGGGCGTGCCCTTCTGTGGCCTTGCAGCTAGCGCTGCGTGCTGCGGAGCGAGAGGTCGCCCGTTCTATTCCGTGCGTCGGAAAATATCTTTCTGAATTATTTTTCTTCATGGCATATATATATATATTTCCGGCCCATGACAGCGACGGCGACGCCGACAGCAAAAAGAAGCCAAGAGTGTCCATATAATTGCTATCGCAATATTGAAACTATAGTGTAGTGACTAGGGCGGCTAGATGTTTTAATGAAATGGTTTTACAGCGCACGTCCGAAGAAAAGCCATCTGTGCGAAAATTGAAAAGAATCACTGCATTTTGCTCATTTATTTCCCCAAAAAACTTCGTTAAATCGAGTCTAGGGCATTGAAAGCTTCGTCAATTTGAGTTGATGACAACAATCAACCCTATGGATAACTGCCGGGAATGAAAGTTTTTTCGCTAGATCGGGAAATTCGTACAATCGGGTTTCGTACGATTGAGTTTTAACTGTACTTCAGACAGGCACATACAGCCAACGTGACGCGGGAAAAAGAAAAAAAACACGCAGGACAGCTCCACTACTTTGAAACATGAAGCACGCGCACCCAGCGATTCCCGTTCGTAAAGTTCCCACTGCTCCGTTTACCAAAGTGTCGATCACACCAATGTTAGAGGTAAGCATGTAGGGGTCCCCGGCACGAGCAGAATCGTGTTAGGGAAATTCGCAAACTCGCTGCGCTATAGCGCTCGTGTGTCTATCTTTCTTGTCCTTGTCTTTTGTGCGCGCTAAAAAAAGTTGAAATATGGATACATACCAACTTGCCCAGTTATCAGTCTTATCGCTGTGTGGTATGTGCGCTACCTTTGGTGCGCTTTATCGACTTTCTGCTTGTTACGGTAGTTGAGATGGGCGTCGTCTGCAGCGAGTTCCGTGAGATTGTTTCCCCCTGCGAAGCACAAGGGGAAGGCCACTTGGTCCCCTCGGCGAGGCCGTGGCGCCTTCCCAATCGCGGCGTCGGAGTCGGTCGGATGCTTTCGAAACCTTTTTAGCGATTTTAAGTTACTTATTGCTATTACCTCAAATCAAATCCATCAAATCATTATATCCAACAAGTCTTTTTCAACCAGTTGGGGGGGGGGTCCCTCAGGCGAAAAGCGGTTATAAAACCACTTGAGCGGTTATAGCGGTTATAAAACCAATTTCTGTTAATTACGTTGTTTTAGGCCATGTTCGTTCACTTTAACACGGTTTTGAGCATTGCTAAACTTGTTGTGGTCTGTATTGAGCGCTTTACTGCGACCGTGATCGCGCCACATGAGATGCATGGATGGACGACGAGCCAGGCCCCTAAAGTGCTCCGCACTTAAAAAAAGCGCTGTTATTCTCCCGAAGAAGCACATAATACCATTTGCTTATGCCAGTTTAACAGCGCTTCGTTATTAGTCGTGAAGTAGCACACGATATAAATGTCAATAGGACGGTTAACAATGCTTGCACAAACTGCGCCAATTATTTCTAATATCTCGCCTCGCGTAACTATATGGAGGCCGCGGCACGCTGCTTAGAAAACGACCTAACTGCGAGGGCTAGTGACAAGAGAAAAAGTCACAGTTTCACCGCAAGGGTGAAGCAATGAATGCGATAGCAAAAAATTGTAATGTTATACGAAGTGAGGCTGGCAGCTAACTCTTTTTGGATCCGATCTCACGCAACTCAAGAAAACGCCTGTTTAAGAGAATTCTCTTCGCGTTGAAAGCGCAGCACGTAGAAGGGTACGCCGGCCCGGCCGCCGAGAAGGGGAGATGAGAAGGGGGAGATAAAGCGCGCGCCCGCGCCCGCGCTCGTAAAATCGAACGTCGCCCCCCCCCCCCCCCCCGCCCGCTGTCGGCCGCCGAGAAGGGGAGATAACACGCGCGCCCCCCGCTCGTAAAATCGAAGGTCGCTCGAGGGACCCCCCCCCCCCCCTCGCGTCTTTTCACGCTCACGAACGACGGGCGGGCCCGGTTATATATATACATATACATATACGGCAAATGACGCCGACGCCGACGCCGACGGCGAAAACCAGCCGCGAGTGTCCATATAATTGCTATCGCAATAAAAACCGCGAGGAGCCCAGAAGGAGGAGAGACGCGGTGAAGAGTAATGTCACTACTCTTAGCATTTCAGACCAGCGCTGTATTTCCCAAAGTTCAGTACGTACCAACAAGCCCGCATCGACTCTCCATTTCATTTTGTCTGGTTGTCTGGCCTGTTAACTGCGGAAAGGTTCGCACTACTACCGGTGCTCTTTAGTGCGGCATAAGTGCATTCTTAATTCGTACAGTTGTTTACTACGTTGATAAAGTTCTTTCAGCGGTGCGAATCTAGCAACGACCGACGCGAGTGTACGGGCTTCGGCAGAGCAGGAGGGGTGGGGGGGGGGGGTGTAAGCGGAGCAATTGACCCCACCCTCCAAACGAGCCAACAGGCAACACGACGGCGAGATGGGCTAGTTGGTAAAAAGTCATGTTTAAAGCAAAAACACATGAAACGAGGGCAGAAGAACGAAGGATGGATGTATGGATGCTATGAGCGTCCCCTTTATAACGGAGCGGTAAGATGTCTGCCACCAGGCTCGAAAAAAAAAAGGGGGGGGGGAGATAAAGAGAACTTCCTTTTTATGTTGGCCTAATGCCTTATCTACATTGATTAAATCTATGTTATTATACCAAAGAAAAATATAAATTCACGGTCCACCTCTCTGCCTCTTAATGCAGAATGACCTTATTTTTCCCCATTATTTATTTTTGTCCTTTACCTCTACTTTTCTACCACCAATACTCTAACCGTATCTTACTTATTTCTAGTATAAAACAGCGCTAAAAGACGGGACGAAGAAAGGACACAAACCACGGCGCTTTCTTCGTCCCGTCTTTTAGCGCTGTTTTATACTGGAAATCATGAACCAACCAGCCCAAATGCGTACGCTATTACTTATTTCTATCGCGGACGTGTTCAGCTTTCCATTGTTGTCCTTAAAACCCAAGGCTTCATGTAGACTCGTGCCCACACGTAAACCTGGGTGGATATCGCCACATTCAATCAGTACATGTTCCATCGTTTCCTTAGTTCCCCCACAGCATGTACATTGTTATTCTTCGTTACTGAATCTCGCTTTATAACTACGCGTTCTAAGGCAACCCGACCTTGCTTCAAACACTAAAGCGCTTCCCCTTGAATTATCATAAAACCATTTCCCTCCTTATTTCGTTTTTTCCCTTTCGGTAGTTACTGAGAGCCGGCTTCTTTTCCATCGCTGTCCTATCCGCCTCTCCGACTTTTCGCTTAATGCTCCTTGTTGCCATATCGCCCACACTGCCAGCCGTATATTTACTGGTGAGCCTCCTAGTTCTTTTTCTCCACTGCGTGTTAACGCTTTTTTTATACAAATACCTGAAAACCTTCTCTGCCCACCTACTCTCCTTCCTTTTCCTCAGCCTCTCTTCAAATCTCATTTTGCTCTGAGCTTCCCTCACTTCAAAGCCTGTCCATCCCATATCACCCTTTACAGCCTCCTTTGTCGTCTTCCCGTGAGCGCCCAACGCGAGGCGTCCCACAGCATAGTAAAACTAACAATCTTCACTTATCAAGAAAGTGAAACTCCTTATCATGTAACGTATGGAGCACCACGCTTCCTTGAAAACTTCAGCCCATTCGCACCTCGCAATGCATTGCCATAAATGCGGATGCTATCCTGTGTTGCATGAAACCGAGATACTGTTTCGGCATAAGAATCAGGCAACACGTAAAATAGTGGAGGCGTTTCATATTGGAAAAAGGGGTCGTGACTGTGTTAGCCAGCCATCCATCACGTTACATGATAAAGAGTTTGACTTTCTTGATAAGTGAAGATTGTTAGTTTTACTGTGCTATCATTGTCATGGTTCTGAAGGCAGTTAGGCCTCTTGTTCGACTGCGCATGTGCAACTGGTTGTCTTGTGCTTTTAAATGTTATGCGGTTCAATAAAAATTCAGTTGGGAGTTAAGAGCTGTCCTGTCAAATTCTTCGGTCTTCTGTCCTCGTTTCATGTGCGCTTAAAAAGCCTTTGCTTTAAATATGAGCACTTCGCCCTCCCGCAGCCGCGATGCAGCACGGTTTTACCCCACCCTCCCCCGAAGAAAAAAAAAATTCCCCATCTCCCGCTAAAGGGAACCATGTGTGGATGCGAAGCAGCGGGGAGATAATCAGCTTGAGCGGGAGGAACGTCGCCGCTCTCATTTCACGGCAGTGGTCCGGGCGCTCATCGCGGCGCTGCACAGGAGAGACAATGAGGCGCGCGCGCTCCGTCATTTTCATACCGCGGAACTACCGTGGCGCCCCCCAGCGGAGTATGCAGCTGTCACACCACCTGTCGTGCGCACCGCTCCGCAGAGGATTCCTAGAGGAAAGGACGGGGGGGGGGGGGGGACCGTAGAAGAGGAGAGAGAGGGGGGAGGGGACGTGCATGCCCTGTGGGGGGTGTGGGACGCGGGAGCCGCTCCGTGGAGTAGAGGATTCTTAGAGGAGAGAGGGGGGAGAGGACGCGCATGCGCTGTGGACGCCGCTCCTTAGAGTAGATGATTCCTAGAGTAGAGGAACGGGGTGAGCGTAGGAGAGCATAGGGGAGGCGCATGCGCTGTGGGGGGGTGTGGGACGCGGGGGGCCGCTCCGTAGAGTAGAGGATTCCTAGAGGAGAGAAAGGGGGGTGAGCGTAGGAGAGAGAGGGGGAGGGGACGCGCTGTGGTGGTGTGGGACGCGGGAAGGAGGGACGGACTAAGCCCCCTCCAAACACATGCAAGCAAGATTAAGGAATGGGGTCAACCTGGCCGACAGACACCACCTGCCTAGCCATTGCTAAGCAGCCTCTCTGTGCTCTCGGCCATGACTCAAGGAATGGGGTCAACCTGGGCGACAGACACCACCTGCCTAGCCATTGCTAAGCAGCCTCTCTGTGCTCTCGGCCATGACTCAAGGAATGGGGTCAACCTGGGCGACAAACACCACCTGCCTAGCCATTGCTAAGCAGCCTCTCTGTGCTCTCGGCCATGACTCTGATGACTGTGTTAGGGTTGACGGCCTTCATATTACTACAGTGTTCTGGTTCGCATAATGGGTCCTTCCCTACTTCATGAAAGTGGCCGGACGCGGGACGGGGGACGGGGGGACGGCGGACGGGGGGACGGCGGACGGGGGGACGCGGGACGGACACGGGAGCCCCGAGCATAAGATGCTTCGCATCTAAAAACTTGCCCATATCCCGCTAAAGGGAACCATGTGTGGATGCGAAGCAGCGGAGAGATGGTTAGTTTGAGTGGGAGATTGTGTAATTTTATTGAGAGGATGAATGAGAATGTATAAGAGAAGACTGAGAATGTGATGGTTGCGTGTTTATTTAGGGAACGTGCGCGATTCTTATCGTCGATGCACGAAACGCTTTGTAGACGACGGCCTGGTGATCGGTGAAGTGTAGCGTCAAGGGTTGCTTTTCAAGAGTTTTCATTGTGAAGTTTGCTAAGATGAGGTCTATGCACGTTCACCTTACGGTAGTCGCTGGTATGTGGTCGTAGGAAATGCATCGCAACGAGTAGACGTCCAGCATGTGGTGGACCAGCCAATCGTTCGTCGTTATATCCACGTTGAAATCACCCGCAAGTACGAAGGGCGCGTGTCTGTATGTCTTTGTGTACTGTGCCATGGCCTTTTCTAGGTAACGTTCGATGGTCCCTCTGGAAATGTTGGGTGCGAGATACATTGTCATGATTACGATGTTGTTGTCGTTGTCAAAGTAGAGTCTAACGGCCGGTGCTCTCCGTTGTGTGCTTTGCCGGTAGGTTGTAGATCTAAAACTTTTGCGTGGAGATGGCGTTTGACGTACATGGCGACACCACCGGCAGGACGTTCTGTCTCCTCAGTACACGCGATCGCTTTGCAGCCGTTGACCGTCGGTCTTGCGGCGTTCCACGTTTCTGTGAGACACAGTACGTCTGCTTTGGTTAGGAAGCGATCACGTTCGATGTCTCTGGCGTGTGCGTTGAGGGATCGGCTGTTTAGCAGCGCTATAGTGAGCTCCGTTTCGGGGTCGACGTCCTCTCGGAAAGCGCGGAGGTATCGCTGAGTGACGGTGTCGAGACGTTTGAATTCATCGATCATAAACAAGCCCACGTTGTCGTTCTTAGGGTGGAAGCGATGGTCACCGGCAGCGTTAGTCAGGTAGAGGTTTTGAATGTTGGTGCACCTGGTTAAGGCAACGTAGACGAGTTTCTGTGGGTGCGTCTTCGAGTATTCGTATACAATGGAAGAGTAGGTTCCTCCCTGGGACTTGTCTACGGTTACGGCGCTCGCCTGGACCAGGGGGGAATTGTGTCAGCATTGTGTCGTTTGCATGCGACACCGCTGTTGCGGTGGATCGTCAACGTGATGTGCCGTGGTTCTATGGGTATCCACGTCGTGTCGACGACATAGACCCAAACGTTTCGCCTCGCTCACTGCGTGGTTGGAACGAAGTCGAGCGAGCTTCTGCGTTGTGGGAACGTCGAACTGTAACCACGATCGTCTGGTAAACGCGCCTTCTTCGTCTTGATGGGATTGTGTGCGACACTTAGTTCACAATGTTTTAGGGTTCCCACTGTGCCGTTTACGAGGCCGTTGATGACGTCTACGTTAGCCGTTATCATGTAGGGCTTGTTGTAGACTAGTAGGATTTGCTTGGGTAGGTTAGCGAATTCTGTGTTAGACATCTTGGCCACCTTCTCCTTGTCTATGGCTTCTTTCGTTGCGCATCCCAGGAAGGTGTCCTGGGTTCGCACTACTTGATGTTGTTGTTCGTCGTTGTTGTAGGAGCAAGTGGCCGCCACGAAGGTGTTGAAGTCTTCGTTACTGTAGAAGAGGCGAACTGCTGCTGGGGCGGGCCTGAGTGCGTTCTCCACGGTAAGGAAGCGACTCTCCAGTAGGCCACTTTGCTGTCGTCGAGAGCCCTTCCGTCTCCTATCTTGGTCAGTAGACTCGAGAAGGAGGCGTCGGCTTGCCTGACAACCTGGACTAAAGGGAAGTAGTCCATGTAGTGCCAAATGATTGTTGTTCCGAAAAGCCCTCCCGTCTCCCGACACCGATTGTAGATTTCGCTGGCGCGAACGGAGCGTAGTTGTCTGAGGTCTCCGGACATGACTCTGGTGACTGTAGTGGTGGTTGACGGCCTTCATATTACTACAGTGTTCTGGTTCGCATAGTAGGCGCTTCCCTACTTCATGAAAGTGGCCGGACGCGGGACGCGGGACGCGGGACGGCGGACGCGGGACGGACATAGCCCCGAGCATAAGATGCTTCGCATCTAAAATCCTGCCGACGCCGATTTGCGAGTGTATTACCGGCGCACCGAGCAGCGCCACCGCTGCGGGATCGCGAATGGGCGCCAGCTTGGAGCGGCCGGTTTTCACACCTCCCAATTCTAGCCACCATAGCCACCCTAGCAGGGCAAAGCTGCCGTGCAAAAATCAAGACACTTCAACGTACGACGTGGTTAATCCAACAAGGGTGGCAACATTGAAATGATGCGTAAATCTTCATTTACTACAAAAAAAGATTAAGCCAATCTAAGTCTTTTATTTTTGGGGTAACATGTTGAGTGGATATGGATATAGAAGTTCAACGCAATCTTACGTTATAAACGCACCGCAGTTAACGAAGTTTCAGTGCCTATGATCTGTGGAAGCAAACCTTGCGACGAAGTTTCCCAAACTTGTTCAATGAAATCTGGTTCTGACGGTTAACAATGACGCATCGCCGCCATATTGGGGTTCTAACGTCAGTGTGTGTGTTACTGCTTCTCGGAGAAGTGTTGTTTGAGCCAGGACAGCTTCGTTAAGCTCTAGGATAGTAGAGTATGGTGTATCGGTCATTATATTGCGCATTGTGAACAACGCGGCGCACCTAGAGGCCACTGTGGTGGTTAGGTTCGTCACGTCGCAAGGCGTGTGACGCGAGGAGGATGAAGACAGTGCGGACACAAAGAGGAAGTTATATTTGACGACAAAGACGCATTACACGAAGGACACTACCACGGGCCAGTGCACGCGACAAACAGAAAAAAAAAAACTAGCAGTCTCACAAGTCTGCAGAGTCCGGCGCCTTGCGGGGTGCGGCTCGTTGCTTCCCTGCAGGGTGGCCAGTCGCTTGTGCCACCCTGCGGTCGCTTGGCCAGTCGCTGCAGGGTGGCCAGTCGCTGCAGGGTGGCCAGTCGCCTACGGCGATATCGTTACGTCTATGTAATAACCATTTTATGTTGCCAGCGAATTCGAAAATGATAATAAATAAGCGAAAAGTCGCAAAACACAAATCCAATATCAGCACGGTCTCCGTGCGACGTACTAAGGGCCACAATCCGGAAGTCGTGCAAGGCATGTCGCCAAGGCCAGCGCGGATGCGCAGGACGAAAGCTTCGAAAGGCGCGAAGAGCAGACGCTCAGCAGAGACGTCACCGCGTTGCAACGTTGGTGCCATGTCCCTGGTAGAAAAGGATTCTTTAACAGCAGAGATATTATAGGCGGCCGTTAGTCCGTGAGCCGCGCACTGTAAATGATCACCGTCATGAACCGGCACGCTCTCCTCTTATTCATCGTCGTCGTCTTCTTGTTCTTCTGCTTCGCTCCCAGAACACGTGCGCCGATTTCTCCGGTGCTAGTAACTCTGATGGGCGAGATAACGAGTACAGAGAGATAGGTAAATAGAAATAGATAGAGAAAGAGAGAAATTCTAGGGGCTAAAAATTTCTTCACGAGACGATACTCGAAAATGCGTACGCACGATCCTAAGGCGATCGTCTAAAGCACTCTGCAATCCAGGCACGCTTGCAGAACATAGCATAACCTTGTATATTTTACAGCATAGCAAGGTGGTGAGGGTGACGAGGACAGGGGTGAGTGTGAGGAAGAGGCAAATGAGCAGGGGAGAGAGTAAAGAATAGCATAGAAAGAAATAGAAAGAGCAAAATGGAGAAAACGAAAGGTAGAAAAAGAAGGAGAGAAAGAGATAGAAAGAAAAAGGAAGCGAAAAATACCGAGAGAGAGAGAGAGAGAGTGAGAGAGAAAGGCAGAGAGACCGACAAAAAGAGAGGAATAGAGCCAGACAGAAAGGAAGAAACAGAATTAAACAGAGACGAACAAGACATGCACAAAACAGAGTGAGAAGAGAGAAAAAGAAAGAAATAGAGGAATAAAAAAAACAGAAGATATTTCCGAAACATAGCAAAATCATCAGGCAGCTTCGCACTAGTGATGCCAAGCCTGAAGGAAGAGCGGAGCTGGGCAGCCCTCCTTGTTTCTATTTATTTTTCCTTTCTGTCTCTTTTAGGCAGGTGACGGTGAGTTTACTCACTCCTATTGTGGACCGAATAAAGTTGTTTTATCGCACTCACTCTTTCTTTCCCTTTTTTCTATCTGTATTTTATCACTGCTTCTTCTATTTCTCTCTTTCTCTCCCCTCTATTTCTTTCTCTTTGACGCTGTTTCTATCTTTTCCCTTTATCTCTCTCTTTATTTCTCGCTTCCTCTTTCGTTCTAGCTTTTTTTCTCTCTCTATTTTCGGTCTCTCTCTGTTTCTTTCTCTCTCGTTCTTTTAAAGACGATAGTCTTTCTTGGGATACCTAAACGGAGAAATTTTGGTCTGTCTGTCTGTTTCTCTGTTTGTCGGCACGTCACACGATTCAGCTAGCTGGCCAAAGTTTAACCCCCCTGCCTTACGACCTCCAATCTTGACCGAGAAGCATGTGTTCATACGGGTGAGCGTGGGCAATTAAAAATCAAATATTACGCATACCTGAGGCACAACATCAATACCTTAGTACTATTCACAGTGTTCCTTTAAAACAAAATCTATAGATACGTAATTATAAAGATCCTAGTGTTTATTACGCGGCGCTGAGAATGCGCCGCTGTGTACAAAACAAGTCTCCGCCCTGTGATTTAACGACGCTGTGGTGCTGCCACCTGGCAGCAGCATAGTTCAACACAAGCCGATGTTCCCCGGTAGCGCTGTAGATGGCGTTCTCTTCCGTTTTATCAATGCCAGCCAGATGCGGCTGATTCATCGTAGAAGAGCGCTGTCTCAGGCAAGGCAAAACATATATGGCCGCTTGATGAAATACGACCCACTCTACAAGACATGATCAGAGAACGCAGAGAAAAGACCGACGACCAAATTTCAGCGGATAAACGCCGGCGTCCGTCTAAGCGTGCCCGGAAAACGTCCGAAAAACGAGCCCAGCGGCTAGCCCAGCTATTAAATTGTGGTACTCATGCCGCTCATGCAGTGCAGTCGGCACAAGACTATCGTCTTTCGACGACATTTGCAGCGAAGCACGCAGATACGCGGCCAATTTTTTCTCTGTATATTTCTCTCTCTCAGCCTTGCTCTCCCTTTTTCTACCTCTATTTTGTGCCTGGTTCTATTTCTTTCAATCTCTATTTCTATGTCTTTCAATATATCTTTATGTCCTATATTTCTCCCTGCTTCTCTCTTTCTGTCTCTCTCTTTCTACTCGTTCTCTTGCCCATCCGAGTTATTACGTCCCACGCCAGGCAAACTGGCGCACACGTTCTGATAGCCAAGCAGAAGATGAAGAAGAGGACGAAGAGAGCGCGTGCCGGCCAAGCTATTACGCTTATGGTGATAGTTTTTTACACCACCGGCGGAGTTACTCCTCGCGAAGAAATACGATTTCGTTTCCACTCGGTAGGGCGGCTTCCCAATTCCTGTGGTGCATACCCGAGCGAGTTTTAACGCGATAGCGTTAAAGAGCTCGTTTCGCAGAAATTCTGGCGTCGGCGTCGGCGTCGTTGGTTGTGAGCGAAAAATCATCATCTTGTCCGTGACCGAAAAATCGAGAAAGATGCAAATAAAATAAATAATAAAAATTTCAGGGTCCGAATAAGGATCGAACCCAGGTCGTCTGCGTGGCAAGCAGGTGTGCAACCACACAGCCACGCTTCTGCTTGGAATTACTGTGAAAATAACTTTCATGCTTTACAAACACACGCGTCCTGTATACAGGCGTCACAATGCAACATATAATGTCGCAGTAATATTGTGTGAAACAAGAGTATATTGCCATGTGGCGTCAGGTGTCAATATCATAACGACATTGTGGTTCAAAGCCGTGCACCCATTACAAAAGGCACACACGTTACTGCGCGTATTCCCTCAAGACCACGTAGTGGGTGCATAGCAAGTTCGAAAACATTTCCCGCTCATAATAGCTCGAGGTTTAAAGCATGCTACCCATTACATAGTATGCACTAAGTGATTGAAGTACGCACTAGGGACAGGATATCGCTATCGCGTTCAACTCTTAAAGGCGAAGCTCAAGGGTCCCCCCAATTTTTTTTGGTTCACCGGACAAGCAACTATTTGCTAAACAGCCAGCCTCGCTGTTAAATAGCAACTGCCAGGACTACCTAGGTGCCCAACAGCTCCCCTGTCTCGTTAGCGTTGCGTTGCGTCTACAGTGCTAGCTGCGGCAATTTTTTTTTCTTTAGCAATGCTGACGAAACTATTCGTAACGTATACCGGGCCTAGCCGTATGCGGTAAGCTGCGCGTCGGGCGAAAGGTGGCTCGTACATAGCTTGCATTATGTCTCACCGATCCTGTCGCCGCTACGTCAAATGCAGCGGTCCACAATGTTATGCATTCTTCCCATAACAATGTACGACAGTTTTAGTTTGTCCACCAAGTTCTTAGCGTTTTCGGGCCTTCGGGGATAATACAGTGGATGCGGTGCGCGGCCCGCGAGCTGCGGGCTGAGCATCGTTACCACTGTACCATCGCGATCTGCGCCACTGTTTCACCGCGATCAAACCAGATCGTGGGTTTGATCACTGCCACGGCGGTCGCATTTCCATGGAGGCGATACGCTAGAGGCCCGTGTGATTTAGGCGCTCTTAAAGAACCCCAGGTGCTCGAAATTTCCGGAGCCCACCACTATACGGCGCACCTAATAATGAAAGCGTGGTTTTGGCACGTAAAAAACCACGGAAATTATTAATCAGCGTTTTACCTTTTACACGACTTGTGTAGCCACGCCCGCCGCAATGGTGTAGCGGTTACGATACTCGGCTGCTGACCCGAAGGTCGCGGGTTCGATCCCGGCCGTGGCGGTCGCATGTCGATGGAGGCGAAATGCTAGAACCTTGTACACTGTGCGATGTCAGTGCACGTTAAAGAACACCAGATGGTCGAAATTTCCGGAGCCCTCCACTACGGCGTCCCTAATAGTCATATCGTGGTTTTCGGACGTTAAACCCCAGCTAACATTATTATTTGTGTTGTCACGAACTTCAGTGCCCTCGACACGTGGAGCCATCTCACGGTGGAGAAATAAACCAGGCAAGCACACAGAGTGAACAAATGCAATCTGCTTCAATTCTGGCGTAAATTTTCGGCAGAAGTGTAATTCCGATTGCGTTGGCGTTAGAACATTAAACGTCAAGGACACCAGAAAGGCGCTGGATAAATACATACGATCATTGCCTTCGTGAGGCTGCAGTGTTTAGTATGCTGCATCCCCATCACCTCCACCGGGGCTCCGTCACTTCCGTCGTTGTGCTCAGGCCGACGTCACAAGAGTGACAAGCTGTGTGCCCAGTAATCGTGGGAAGCCAAGGGGGCGCTCCGACGTCAGAATAAAATTCATTTGTAAGCAATCCGCGCATCTCTCGAATGTGTAATTTTGCATAAATGACTGAAGTGTACCAAGGAACTTCACCAGCGAATTTCTTTAAGATTCATTGACCTCAAAAATCACCGGAGTAGGCGTTCAATTATAATCGCTTTATTATTGTGCGATTATTAGTGAGCAATGAACATGCTGAACATGACTTGAGCTTGATTCAAAGTTCAATGTGCACTTGGTTGCGGCAGAATTCGCCATTGTAACTTAATGTTCCCACCGTCGAATACCTCGGCAGCCCGTGGTGAATTGCCGAATATGCTATAATTCTGTCGTCACCTACTCTGGCTGAAAACAAGATTTTCAGCTTTTATCCGTAATTTTGTTTTCCTGCGAAGCTTGTCATCAGTTACGTTTTTCTGTGGCGGCGTCGTGGCACGCAAAAAACACGGCGCCGGACGGTTATAGAAATGCGGCCCTCGAGTATGCGCCGCTGAAATTTTGGTGGTTCCGAAGATTTCCTTTCTTTTTTTCTATTTTGCTTATTACAACTTTTCGTATTTCTTCAAAGAGTGCAATCTTGCCTACATATTAAATGCTACATTTTGAATGCCTACATTTTCTAATTGTGCCACTTTGAACTATGTATTTGTGTCCGTTTACTTGTTTAGATGACTTCATGAATGCTGTCACTTTTTATGCATTGTATTGCTTAGATATGGGGCTAGTCAAGCTGCGTTTGTATCACAGCTTTTTTCCGGCATTCCTAACCACACATTGTATCTAGTTTCATGAATGATAGCAAAAATGTAAAAAAAAGAAAATGTAACACTGGGGCGAAATAAACTTCAAACAAGACATGCGTTTACAGTATAGCGGTGTCCTCTTTTAGACGTAAAGTTTCTTCAAATACTGGGTTGGCGTTGCGCCGAATAGAAATAAAGGCGTTACGCCCAGCAGAACGCGTAAGACACTGCCACTTGAGTGAAAACGACGATGCAGGGGCTGAGTTCTCGATTACGGCACCTACCTGTACTTTCTGTACTGTTGCTCAAAAATGCTTCTCGAAGAATGCTTCTCGAAGTAGCAGCTCGTCGACAAGGAAGCAAACACAGAGATCGCCATGCTAGATGCACTGACTACGGCCAGTGTGGCGTCAATGTTTTCACGACATTTATTCACGCACTGTACAGCCAACACGATCGGCCGTGCGCCGCCTTCTATGGCTGCATTCCGTGTCTCACGCTGCGCCCGGGCACCGTGAAGCTCGCCGGCGTCAGCTTTGTACAACCGCGGTCGTCGACCTTGTGCACGGTGCAGGTGTGCGAGAGACACTAGAACGTGGTTGCTGTAACGCCGAGAGTACACTGCTAGGGGCGAGCATAGCAAGCTAAACAGAAAAGGTGTTTTAATGCGCACAAGCAAGTTGTTACTGCACACTTATCGAACACGAAACTACATATGTGCACATGGTGTCCTCATTTCGTCCAGCGGGCCCCAAAACATCAATTCTCCCCTTTTGCGGACAACATTTCGAACGAGGCAGTGGGAGGCGTGGCTTGCTAGCAAGGATCGCGAGAGCCAGCTGGCTCTGCTCGACCAAGCCCAGCGAGCTGCAAAGGCCAGTGGAGCCCTGGACTGAAGACCCCACCCATTTGCCCAGCACCCATTTTCGAAAATAAAACGTTTTTTCATCATCATCATCGTCCAGCGGAGTACGAATGTTTCGTTCGTTGTCACAAGCAGGAACACTGCACAACCGTCACTGACCTGCAAGGCGTTCGTCGTGGTTCCGTTTTGTCACGGTGCCTGAACCCGATTTCGCTGAGCACTTCGAATACTTCATCGGCGTCATCCGCTGCTCGGCTCGTGAATATGCGCGCTCCTTTCCCGCCCTGTTGAGGCCCCCGTGGCGAACAACAGGTTTTGTAAACGCAAATGAGTTCTGCGGAAACCCGTAAGGTGGCGGAAGGGTTAAGAAAGGGAAAATTGACAACCACCCGTTTTGTAGCACGCAGCCACAAGGAAATCCGTACGGATTTCTCAGAAAGAAAAGCTTCTTAGTTGCCGAAAAATTCGTCCTGGACCCCGGACCAGGGCGAATTTTTCGGCAATAAGAAGCTTTTCTGTCCAGGGCGAATTTTTCGGCAACTAAGAAGCTTTTTCTTTCTGAGAAATCCGTACGGATTTCCTTGTGGCTTCGTGCTACAAAACGGGTGGTTGTCAACTTTCCCTTTCTTAGGTTTTGTAAACGTTGCTAGGTACAATAACCGCCGGGAGAACACTGCGTAGCTAACAACGCGGCACAAAGCATGGATATCGTCCGACACGGTTCAGTACGACACCTACGGAGGCGCACATGCCGTCGCCGCTAACTCCTACACCAGCTACACTGCACAACACGTAACCATGGGTCTCCCTTTCCGGAGGTGCACTGGGGAGCTGCGGCGGAGCCACGTTTCTTTTTGTCATTGTTTGTTTCCTGACGCGATTTCTGTTTCACTCTCTCTCTCTCTTTTTTTTTTCTCCGCGCAGAGCAGCCGGGGCAGCTGCATGTTAGCGGGCCTTGCAGGCGTAGCGTTAGTGTAAGGGCGTCATATGAGTTTTCGAATAGCGTTTGTCCCCCCACAAACGCTCACGCCGCAATGGGGCTTTGCGGGCCGCACGCTATTTCGGATTTCCTGCGGGTGGACCGCAAACGCGAACGGTGCGGTTAGCATTACGACGCATGCGCAGTGGCAGCGGCCGCAACGAATAGCGTACGCAAAGCTTTGCGAACACTGTAAACGCAAACTAGCTGAATTGGGCGTTTTAAGGGCTTAATACTACCTTCATTTGGGACCGTACTCCCTTAGGGAGCATTAAGATCGGTGTTATTAAGTTCTGCGTCCTCAATTTTACTTCCTTGAGAAATTATGTGGATAAAAGGTGGAAGAAAGGAGGTAAATTCACGATCTGACGCCATTTTGTCAAATAGAGTTCAAGGACAGAAAACTCTTATTTCACTTTCTCGGGCATATCTTCCCTTTACTTTATCCGAAGCTATAGTACCTTCAGTGTTGGCGTGCATGTATGCAACTGCGCGGGCGAAAGAAGTGTTTCTCAAAGTGCTTAATAAATTCATTAACGTGCTAATCAACGATTTCTTCGTCTCGTCGACTAATGCACATTGTTGCACGAAATGCACACTACCGCTGGGCTCGGGTTCACGATGCATTTCGACCACAGAATGACTTCGCTTATGTTGTTTTACCATCAAATCGAAGTTAAACTAAAAGTAGGAGCGTGTACACCCTCGATGTGGCCTATCGGCACCGCATGCACAGTCAGTATACCCTTTTGGATGACGAATTGGGCACAGGCGGTGTGCCTCAACGCACGGAATAAGATCCGGTGTTGAAAGAACCCGGCGAAAAAAAAGAAAAAAGAGAAACGAAAGAAAAAACGCGACTCTCCTCAAGCGGCTGCTCTACAAGGGAGGAAGCGCCTTTGACCTTCGAACGGCGGCGATAAGAGCGGAACAACAATCGCACGCATGCGCGCGCGGAGGGGAAAAAAAGAAAGCAAAAAGAAAGAAACGCGAGAAGAGAATCGCGAGAAACGCGAGAAGTTCCTAAATGACAGCGGATGCTACCGCAGGCTGGCCCCAGCGGCGTGCGTGAGTGATAGCGAAGCGAAGCCGTCATGGGATAACGTCGGTTTTGCGAAGGACGCCTTTCAACTACCCTGCTATGCGTCGATCATGTGTGCACATTTCATGCCGGCAGCCTCTCTGTGTTCTCGTCGCGGGACGTGAAATGTGTGGTTTGACGACAGTGCAACATGCACTGCGTGTGCAATGGTGTGGCAATGGCCCGGTGACTCAAGCGAGCAGCAGCTGATGGGCGCGCCGCGTACGCGGCACATTCAGGGACACAAATGGTACGTAATACTTATGTTTCCTCTCTTTGCGCGTCCTTGTCGCTTGGGCAGCAGTAGGTGCTGTTCTGCACACTGCGTCGCGTCAAAAGTGCAATGAAACGCGAAATAGAGAGGCCATTAAGCTCACATAACAACGATGTGTGATACGCGTTTCGAATTGGCTGACCGCTTGACGTGGCCAGCCAATTCAAGCGAGTGCGCCTTAAAACTGAATGTTTGTACGACATAATTTCCTTGCTTGCGATAAAGCATGAATGAAGCAGTGCTTTCAGGGAGTACACTCTAGAAACTGCGCAGGGTATCGCAGGAGTAAAACGGCCGATTTACTCTTCAGAGTGTTCTTCTACTCTCGCAAAGCATCGGATGGAGTGAAAGCCTTGTTCACTCTCTGTGAAATGAGAGAGTGAAACTGCTTTATACTCTACCTCGCTTTGAGAGAGTGGAATGCCCTTTTACTCTTCAGGCAGGAGAGAGTAAAACGCGGTTATACTCCTGCTCCTGATCTGTATATCGAAGTGCCGGCACATCACGAGTGATGACCACTTCTTAATAACCACACATATATGCAGTAAAGAGTATAATATTTGTTTGTTGTGTCGTTGCAGACGATTAATAAGAACAGCGTTTCCAGCACCTCCCAGCAAACTTCAGCACAATTGAAGGCACTTGGAACTCTTAATATTAAATCCGCGTTTCTAGCTTGGGATTTGTGTATAGTTAAATAAGCGAATATGACCTCACTGAACCGGTCACGATCGAAAGTAAATTGATGCGGTTATTGCATTATTCGTATATCAATAGGCATTCATGTTTTTCGCTACGAACGTCACGCACGGAGCCTGCTGTCGTAAGCCTAATGTATACGGTACGGCTACCGTGAAGTATGGCTGTAGTCGCGGAACGTGAACAATAATGACCGAAAATGTGGCGAAGGGGGGTGAAGAAAACCGAATTGTTCAGTGTGCAGTTGGGAAGTGCGGTGTTTCCTACACAGAAATGACGGCCCGCTTAGCGAGTCAGTGCGAATGCCGTGCATATCTTCAGTTACGCTAATCGTTTTATACTGCAAAACGTGTCAGATTGACGTTCCGATCTCGCGAAGCACAAAACAAACACATGAACTACAGTCGGTTTGGTTGTCGGACGTGCGGAGACACTCAAATTTACGGTTCTAAACAAGAAAATGAAGGCAGATCACGGACGTTACTTATAACATGTAGAAATAAACCCCCCCATTAAACGTATTTCAGAGTGGTGTAGTCGGTAGCGTGTCCGCTTCGCAATCACATGTGCGTCTAGTGGTCATAGGTTCGAGCCTCACTCGGTCATTCTTTTTTTTTAACGAGTTCTTTTTTTTTTTTGTCGTAGTCCTCCTTACTAGCCATCATTACGGTCCGCACCTGATTAAAATTGTTAAAAGCAATTCTAAAGCCCAATTTTGGCCCGAGAAATGCTATTTTTTTTCCGTGCGGTGTACTACTACTCCTTTGGGTGGGGTCATGCTACTCTGCTTCGGCCAGAGTTATGTTACTCTGTTGGAGTGGAGTACTTTGACCCCGTATGGGGGCATTACTATACTCTGCCTCAAAAAGAGGTGATTTACTCTGGAAAAGAGAGTTAAATATGGGACAAGAAAATACTCTCCCAAAGAGAGTGCCCGGCACTCTTTTAGTTCTTAGAGTGTATACACTTAAGCAACAAAAAAAAAAAAAAAAAAAAAAAAAAAAAAAAAAAAAAACAGCTGGTATCACGCTGTCATGTGGTAAAGCGTGCATTAAGGCCAGATTTGTTTTCTATTTATTCTGTTCTCATGCGCATATTATGAGCAAGTAAGAATACTTTTTGACGACAATTTTGCATTGGGCACTTTGTCCGTTGTTGCGACTTGCCTGCTGCTTGAGCCGACCAGCGGGTAGCGTGGTGCCGAGTGTAAGGTGTCGAACCGCAGGCCCATCGATGTCCGGAGCAGAGAGCCGTGGCAGTGAGCGACTCGGGAGGAAAAACTTAACAGAAGTTTATTTACATGACGAAAGATGACAGATTGAGAGACTAGATACAAAAAATGTCTTGGGCTTTTATGTCGTCGCGTTGCCAACTCTGGGCGCATTGTCCGCATCTTTGGCCAATACGGCCCTCGATGGCCTTGTAGCTCCACCCACGAGACTGGGGACCGACGTCCAATAGGTGCACGTGGAGAGGGCACCGTCGAAACGATGACCAAATATCGTCACGACAAGAGCACCACGGTTTTGCGCACAGTACCAACTTTTGCACACGTTTGCAGATCTTGGCCTGTGTTGGTTCCCGGAATTCTTCCGGCCGGGGGGGCAGAGTCTCTGTGATTGTGCCGAAGAATGTCACGGCTTGATAGGAAGATCCTCCGCCAGGCAACAACACGCAGCAGGTGTTCTGTGGCCTGGATGTCGGCTTTGTCTCCTCGTTGCTTGGAATGTGACGAGCAGCCTCATCCCCCGCCGGCAGCATCTTGCCACAAAGGGCTGTTCGCGGCACTGCCGCTGGAATTTCTGGTCACGTGACCACGCCGCACGCTCGTAGGCATTCCAGGAAAAGGGATTAGACCTGCGCCCCCGAAGGGCAGCGAACCCGGGAGGAACTTTAGAAAAACAGGAGCATTTTCCCCGGCCGCTGCCGCGACGGCTTCCAAGGCCGATCGTAACAGCTTCCCCGGCGGCCGGTTGAGACCTCGACGTACAAACGTCGAACATCTTTGTGGGGAGAGGTCGATGAAGGCGACGCTGAAGAAGTGACGTCCTGCGCTCTATCGACGCTGCTTTGCTGCATTCCTCTGCCAGCTCTGGTGATCTCGAACATCTGGTTTCGTCGTCCAATGTCGCAGAGGAGTTCTTCGCCTTGCCAGCCCGTTTTGCTTCCCGGAAGACAGCACCTGGGTCAACCACATGAGAACCACAACCGCAAAGCCAGCAAGCGCCCGAATTCTCTCCCTGAGACCCACCAGGCTTTTCACCCAAACAAAAACATTCCCTGCTTCTTAATTACAGCAGCAGCAATTCCAACAACCTGAAATAGGCTCCTCAAATGCACAAACACATGTTGTGACAGCGCACAACAATGAACAACAACAAAAAAAAAAAGACAATAGTAAACCTTAGACCCATAACCAAAAAGAAAAATACCTATTAACACAAGCCAGAGTACCGACGCCCTCAAGTTCCTTAGAAACAGCGACTTGAGCCATCAACGTTGCTATTTCAATTCGTGGGACACCCTGACGCTTGTCCTACCACTCTTCCGACGCGCTCGCGGTTTCGACCGGGTGAGCGCGCCCACAAACCCATTCTCGAACGCGGGGTTCTTCTGCCGTAACAACCAATCGGATCTGTTTGAAAAGAGATAACCATACTGCATCGGCAGATAGGCAGACACAGCTGCCTTTGTATGCAATACGCCAAAGGGGCCCTCGATGCGAACCTTAGCAATCGGAAGGCATACATTTCGCGCTTCCGCCGACTGCTTAATCCAAGTGCATTCACCTGTGAACTGCCCCGGTTTTACATACGAGGAATGGACCACGTCCACCGTTGCTGCCGAATCTCGCAGCACGCGACACCCCTTTCCGTTTACTCTAATTTCTCTAATATATGGCTCCAAAAGTTGCATGCTTTCAACCCCGCTGTCAAGTGACAGGCAAGCAACCCTTGGCTCCTCGCAGAACGCAGCCATATGACCTGGCTTGTGGCAATTGTAACACACAAGTGGTCGCCTCTTTTCAAAAGCACTCTTTTTGTGCTGTTCTCGAGCCAGATTGGCTTCTTTCGCCTCATCCCCTTTCGCTAAGGGTTCGGCGTTGTGCGCTTGATTCTCTTGGACGGACTGTCCATTCCACCCAGTTGCCCTCTTACTCTGGCACTCCCGCTGGTGGATCTCCTTTCTATCAAGCGCACGGCGCGAGACGAACTCTTCAGCAAGCTCCGCAGCCTTCGAAACAGTGCTAACGTCCTCCCTGTCTTGCACCGAGAGCCTAACGTCTTGGGGCAAACGACGATAAAACTGCTCGAGTCCGAAGCATTCAACCACTTTCTCTTTATCCTCGAATGCCTTAGCCTCTTTGAGCCACTCCCTCATATTAGCCATTAGCTTGTATGCAAAGTCAGCATACGACTCATCTCTCTGCTTTACGGCGTTCCGGAACTTCTGCCTGTATGCCTCCGCTGACATTCTATACCTCTTTAGCAGGTTCGACTTAACCTGGTCGTAATCATCTGCTTCCTCTTTTGTCAAGCGCGCAATTACATCGGCAGCCTCACACGGTAGTAAGGTCAGCAAGCATTGCGGCCACATTGTTTTGGTAACACCCGCCTTCTCGCATGTGCGCTCGAAGTTTACCAAAAAGAGACCTATGTCCTCTCCGGAGCGGTAGGGTTGCATAAGGTCCTTGATTTTGAACGACTTTCGTTCTACCGCGCTGGATGCTTCACTGCCTTCTCTACTATATCGAGCCTGGAGCAGCTCGAGTTCAAGGCGCAATCGCTTATTCTCCTCTACCACGAGCCTCTCATTTCTTTCTTCTGCTTCGCGCTTTAACTCAAGCTCCCTTTCCAAACGCCGATTTTCCCTTTCTTCTGCTTCGCGTTTTAGCTTCTCTTTTTCCCCAATCAGCTCAAGACACTCTGAGAGCTCGTCGTCATCTGCCTCAAGGTTCTCAATAGCCGCGATTATCTCTGGCTTTCTCATTTGCTCCTGGACATTCAAACCCAAACTTTTGGCTAACTCTAGCAAAAGCGGTTTTTTCAGTGCCTTTAGATTCATGGTTGCTGCAAGTGCTGCTCATTCTTCACTATTACAAAAACAACTACGTTCTCGTGCTCACATCCACGCAAAACAGTAGGTACCGAAATTACCACCTTTTTCAACAAAACTCAAAACAAAGCCTGGTAAAATCTCAGTGAAGAAAAGTCAAGCACTCACCACACCCTGCAGCCATGATCTCGGCGGAGTCGATCCCGACGCTGGCATCAGTTTGTTGCGGACTCGGGGCTAGCAGGATCCCACCGTCTGCCATCCAGTTGTTGCGACTTGCCTGCTGCTTGAGCCGACCAGCGGGTAGCGTGGTGCCGAGTGTAAGGTGTCGAACCGCAGGCCCATCGATGTCCGGAGCAGAGAGCCGTGGCAGTGAGCGACTCGGGAGGAAAAACTTAACAGAAGTTTATTTACATGACGAAAGATGACAGATTGAGAGACTAGATACAAAAAATGTCTTGGGCTTTTATGTCGTCGCGTTGCCAACTCTGGGCGCATTGTCCGCATCTTTGGCCAATACGGCCCTCGATGGCCTTGTAGCTCCACCCACGAGACTGGGGACCGACGTCCAATAGGTGCACGTGGAGAGGGCACCGTCGAAACGATGACCAAATATGGTCACGACAAGAGCACCACGGTTTTGCGCACAGTACCAACTTTTGCACACGTTTGCAGATCTTGGCCTGTGTTGGTTCCCGGAATTCTTCCGGCCGGGGGGGTAGAGTCTCTGTGATTGTGCTGAAGAATGTCACGGCTTGATAGGAAGATCCTCCGCCAGGCAACAACACGCAGCAGGTGTTCTGTGGCCTGGATGTCGGCTTTGTCTCCTCGTTGCTTGGAATGTGACGAGCAGCCTCATCCCCCGCCGGCAGCATCTTGCCACAAAGGGCTGTTCGCGGCACTGCCGCTGGAATTTCTGGTCACGTGACCACGCCGCACGCTCGTAGGCATTCCAGGAAAAGGGATTAGACCTGCGCCCCCGAAGGGCAGCGAACCCGGGAGGAACTTTAGAAAAACAGGAGCATTTTCCCCGGCCGCTGCCGCGACGGCTTCCAAGGCCGATCGTAACACCGTCTCCTACACACAAAGTTAAATTGCATATGAAGGCGCATTGACATGATGAGCTTGTATGCATTTAGCTAGAAAGAATAAGTCATGTTAATGACACATTATGATGGCCATACGATGTGTAAGACATGTGCTTAGTTACAGTGTATTTGGTGAAGCACATGCATTTTATGGTATGGTCACTTCATTAGTCACATACCAGCACTAGAACTTGCCAAGGTTACATGTGCATATCTATGGAATTTAGGAGATGTGTCACTTGTGCAAGGCTAATTTAATCACATTGATATAAGTCAGCTGAATCTGTTGAACCTCGTTGTTGAATCACCTTGTTCCTTCCCTCTGGTTATTTTGTTTTACTTTTTGTTGCCATAGTGTTTATGGTCAGCACACAGTATTCTGACTGTTGACACAATTTCTGACAAGGTAAACAGGCTGGTACTTTGTCCACGTCTTCTATTGTCGTCATTACAAGTGCACTGTTTAATTTTGCCATGAATCAATACCAAGTCGCCCAATCTTCAGTCCTAAACAGAACACCTGTGGTTGATGAAGAAGCTAGTGTGCCATGTGTTGTGATAACTGTTGGTGCGTAACGTCCCAAAACCACCATACGATTATGAAAGACGCCGTAGTGGAGGGCTTCGGAAAGTTAGACCGCCTTGGGCTCTTTAACACGCACCTAAAGTTAAGTACATGGGCCTCAAGCAGTTACGCCTCCGTTGAAATGCGTTTAACTCCAAGGTTAATCATACAAAAATTTGCACCCCTTTACACTACAATGCTAACTTCACTGACAGCTAAAACTACTCGAATGATGGTACACAGGACAAAAGTACACTTCTGGTGCTGTTTCGCATTTCATTACAGTTGTGTACTTTTTGCCCTCTGTACTTTAAGTGAAAAATTCACAAGAAACTACTTAGCAGCATCTCACTATTGCACTTGTTTCGTGTTCTGTTTAAAGGTCTGCAATAGTATAGTCAAGTGTGAGTCTTTGCCGAACCATTCATATTTCTGGGTATGGAAAGCTTGATGGACTTCTTTTCTATCATTTTCAGGAAGACATTTCTGGCAAAGCAGCAAGAGTTGCTCACCCACTTGTTTGTGTACAAGACACTGTATTGTGGCAACACTCCCCTGTGCCTCACTCTACACTAACGAGGACCTGAAATGTAATGCAAACCACAGAAAGATATACACACTTAGTGCGAAAAAAATTACAAAGATAAAGAACCATGCACTCACAGAATGAGTATGAACGTGACTAAAAACGCCATACACGTGTTAAATTTCAGTTGCTAGTACTGCATTGTCCTGTTCCCTTCATTTCTATTTCTATGTGTGTTGCTGTTTTGTTTTCACACTTTAACTATGAATTCAATTCCCGACTGCTTTACAGGCTCTATAGATTCGTGGTCAAATTCTATTCAACCACACGGCATAGCAAGCCCTAGAATCCAATATGCTAAGCCGCCAGCCACTACTTGTAGGAAATTTTTAATTTTAGGCATGTGATTGCCTAATTTCAAGTTGACTTTGCAGCCATGGTAGTGGTATTAACTTTCAATGTGGTAATTATGCGCAAGCCATGAAGTGAGGAATTAAAGATGAAGAACCTTTTAGGTTGCAGATGACAGTGGCTGGCATAGGAATATTGTAAACATAGCTGTAGTAATTATGTATAATAGAAGTATTGGTATATTACAGTTGTGTGATAATGGCGGCGAATTCCCAAGTGTATTTCTAGAAAACTGCGTTCATTTTCAGATATTTGTGAGTAAGTATGTGCAGCCATAATGAATGCAATGTTGTCATTTTGCTGTTATGGCTGAACGCCTTTACGAATTGTGGTAAGTGGATCTACAATCAACACCACAGGTCTATTTTGGACTTTTCTGCAGAAAACAGAACTGTATGATGATGTGTGACATGTCTTGATGGCATAGGGCAAACTAATTCAATTAAAATCTACAACGTACCTCCCTGCATGGTTGCATATTTCTTAAAAGTAATGATAGCCTTATTGTACTAACTTAGTTGCCTTCATCTGCAGGCTGACACCAAGTTCCTTGTAGATCCCATTTCTCTGGATTGTGTTTACATACTGGCACTGTGAAGTGCACATGTCTGTGCATTATGATGAGATTTGCCACACTACTTTCATGTTGCTTTACTGTTGTGAATTATATATAGTGCTTGGGCTGTACTGTATACGTTCTTAGTGTTTTGTATTGGGTGTAGGTTCTGTGCAAGAAGATGGAAATATACATATGGTTACACTGACATGAGAACTGCTACTGTTTTGATTCCAATAAAATATTGCGAACACTGTTTTTCTTATCATTCTTATCACAGCTGTTTCGTTGAAGAAGACGGCAATACTACATTTTTTTTATTCTTGCTACATCATCTGTGCAAGAGGAGTGCCACATACACATGGACTTTCACAAGGGCGAAGTGCATGTGCATTAACTTTTTTATTTAACGGGAGACCTGTCACCGCTACTTTGTGGTGGTTTTACTTGACATTGGGGCATGCTTACGCATTCGCTTTAATGCATTTGTGTGATGTTTAACAATGAAGGTTAATTAGTAAGATCGTCCGCCGCGGTGGTATAGCGGTTAGGGTGCTCGGCTGCTGACCCGAAGGTCGCGGGTTCGATCCCGGCCGCGGCGGTCGCATTTCGATGGAGGCGAAATGGTAGAGGCCCGTGTACTGTGCGATGTCAGTGCACGTTAAAGAACCCCAGATGTCGAAATTTCCGGAGCCCTCGACTACGGCGTCTCTCATAATCATATCGTGGTTTTGGGACGTTAAACCCCAGATATTATTATTATTATTAATTAGTAAGATTGTAGGTAGTAAGATTGTAGGTAGTCTCCGAGTGTGAAAGCGACTAAATACTGAATTTGAGTTACAGAATCGCTGTGTGCCCCGCGAAAGTGCGAGTTGCGAATAAGTGCTAATTGTGGATGTAGATTATCGTTCAGCTACTCTGAAGGCGCTGCTGCACCTGCGTTTGGCTCGCGAGAGTACGCGCGCCATAAATGCACTTAGTGTAGGCGCGTTACAATGTCCTTGTAACTCGGGCATCTGCATAGGCGTGCACACGGGGAGGGGGGGGGGGGAGAGTCTGCCCCGTGCATTGACAGGGCGCAGCGACGAGCCTTCGTCCCTCGCCCCCTTCCACCTGAAGAGGCACCCTGCGCACGCTTGTGGGCATCTGCGTGAGTAACTTTTATATGCTATGGGAGTCGTAGCGGTGAGTGCGCCGATGGATGACGAGAACGATGGACACAGGCACGCTCGCGGCTCGCGCTTAGGGGCCGCTGACAGTCAGTCGCGGCAGAGTTTTGAAATGATAAAGATGTGTTGCTCAGTGTTTCGTCCTCGTGTCTGAGGGCTTCCGTGCGGCGGGAGGCACAGACCCCATCAATGGAAACACAGGCGGTCTCGTACAGCTCAGAACATGCCGCTGCAATAGGACGCGTGCAGCTCGCGGCAGAAACAACGAAAATAGCTCCGCATCATACACCCATGGAATGCACATATGAAGAGTTTTTTTTCGAAATGAGTCAAATCCACCTAAACAGAATTTGTGAAAACAGTGAAAATTTGTTACGCAATGTAAATACAACGCTTTAAAACCTATTACGCGATATATTTTACATGTCAGCTAGTAGAAGTTTACGGCCACAAGTAATTAAAAAATATACAGTGGACTTGGCCAATATTAGCATGATAACTTTGGATTTGGCTCATATTGAAATGACACATTGAATTCGAGGTGGTATTCTTGCGGAAACTTTATTGAAATCGACTTTCAAGAGCGGTATGATAGAGGTTTGGCCGAAAAGCCATCAAACATAGGCAACAATGCTTCAATTATGGGCCTTGAACTATACAGGAAGAGCCGCTGCGTCTTCTTCGCAGCACAAGCAGCTCTATTCGAAATATTCTGTATGATCATTTTCTTTGGCACGCCTGAGGACACTGACAAAATAAGCGAGCTCTTGATTCTCTTGCCATGAATTGCCGAAATGCTTTACGAGAAGGCTCGTCACATCTATCAGTTTCATTTTGTTGACATGATGAGTGTACAGTGGGCATTGCACGGGTGCTTGTGCAAGGGACTTTCCCCTCTTTAGGACTGGCACGAAATTTGATACAAAAACATTATAGTGGGGTTCTGCTCTAACTTTAGGGCTTCTACCAGCTGCATTTCTTTGAATGTAGAAGACCTTGGTTTCTGTTATCTTAAATGGCAAGCTGGATGTCGATTTCTTCTCTGCCGTACAGTAGGCCTTCCAGTCATACACGTCCAATGTATTCCGAGCTCTAGCACAGTGCCACGATATGAAAAAATCATTTGGTAGCTTTGGGGATTCAGGATTTCTTCGTGTTTCTTCGTGAGGATTTCTTTCTCACGTCCTTTTCAATCCGGCCAAATACCCTGTCTGGAGGTAAAAAGCTCTGCTATTGGCTTACTGGATTTGCCTTATTTCGATCCGTACAGCGCACGGATCTGGCTCAATTTCGTTTTGAAACGAAATCTGCAAGCACACGTAGCTGGTTGTATTGACTCATTTCGTTCCGATAACTGTTTTACAGGAAAGTTGAGAGTATGTACGGGCCAATGGAGCTTTATTTGAGCTAGTTTCGGTTTCTGGATTTAGCTCATTTCGAAAAAAAAACTCCTCATATGTTCGCCCATCTGAGGATACCTTTTGTCACGCTGGTATCCACGAATTGCGGGCGAGTGAAACAGTGTCGAAGTACTCAAGCGGGCACACGTTTACAATTTTTCTAGCGGCACGACAAGACGAACCGAATAGTTCGAAGCTGAAGGTGTTTACCTTGGTCTTCGTGAGGTTCTGAGTTTATGTACTGGCCTAGCGAAAGCGCTAACACATGCCGATGCTACGAGAACAAATGTTTGAGGTGTCGCCGACAGGTTAGTAGCCACTTTGTAGATATATACCCCCCGTGAAAAACTACGCAAACTAGTGGTGGCGCTGTGGTGTAATGGATATGATGTGTGCTTTCAGGGCGTGTGGTCGCCAGTTCGATTCCTGTGTCGTGCGCGCTTGTATGCATATGTCATGTTTGTGCATGAATACATCAATGCCCATTTTCTGATATGTCCTAGTGATGAATAGTTGCAAGAAATGTCTCTAAAACGCTATTATAGTGCCCCAAATACCTTTTTTTTTTCTGGCCCTCTCTCGGGCCGCGTATAAAGGGGCGTTTTAAAATCTCTCAAAAGAAGCAGAAAAACTTCCAATGAACTCCGTTCAAGCCCCCGAAATGAGTTAAATAAAAACTCCAAAGTTATCTCGCTAATTCCTTCTTTTGACTCCGTTTACTTTGTAAACAAACCTTGTTAAGCCTTCTGCACCGCAAATCGACTGTGTATCTCGAAAACGGAGCTGTTTTATCGCCAGTATACGCTTAGCGAAGCCTCATTAGTCAAATCTAAATCAAATACCAGCATTATTTAGGAATGAATGAGTTTAGTAATGCAGGCCCACGGCTAGAAAGATTCGAAGTGGACGGCTGTCGCTTCAACAGGCACCGCCATCTTGCCCTGCGTACCCCCCCTAAAACCTCCTTTGGTAGGGGGGTTTTGCGTAGTACCTTTAGGATGCAAGTTAAGAGCCGGGCCCAAAACTCCCAAAAAGGCTCAAACCCGTTTGCTGTGTACGCTATTCGAAAACTCCCTATTCTCGTTGAGGCACTGCGCCGTGCTCCCTATAGGGCTGCAGAAATTAGGTGCCTTTTTCCTCTTCCTTCCAACCACCATCACCACCATTCTCGTTGCTTTCTTCTTTTGTTTTCTTTTTCTCACGCGGATAGGGGCGGCGGTGCACGGAGCGTGGACTGCCGTTGACTCGACAGCGCCGACAGGCATGCACGGGCGCATTTGATCGCAGGTTTGATCGCCACTTAGTCTGAGGTGCGGCTGCATGAATTTGTCTAACTTCCGAGCCAAACTAGGTCCGTGTCTGCCCTGATCAAAGGTGTCCGCGCGACACCGGTATGGTGTGAAAGCAAGCTCGACGGCATGCAGAAGTTCAAGCCATCGTTGTAACGTCTAGTTATGAAGGTGGATACGCAGCTCGTTGGAGGCGCACATATTATTTCCACACATTTTGTCATGATTACGAACATAATTAAGCCTCCTGTGTTCCTGAAGAACCTGTCTTGGAAACTCGACGCGCTAGAGCGGTTCGCCAGACGTCAACTGAGTTCAGTAACGGACTCTGGAATGAAACTATACGGTAATTCACATGATCTGGCCACGGCCGCGGGCTTTGGAGGAGCCTCTGATTACCGAAAAGGAATGGAGCTGTGCGCTAAGGAGCTAGAACTTCTACATCAACTCACTGCCGACCAGAGGGCCCGCGACACGGCGTCAGGTTGAGGCTCGGCCTACACGTCCCGACGTGGGAGCGGCCCGCTGCGCTACCGCCTTGAGCGATAACTTTCCTCGCGATCTAAATAAAGCTCGACGAGTTAGCTGGGTGAGTGGAGCATTAGTAAATACGCGCTGGAGAAGTCAGTACTTCAAATAGAATGCGTCCAATGTCGACCGCATCCGGGATAAAGCGTCGGCCGTCGTACCAGAACCAGTACTTGGTTGTTTTGATATAAAACACGTACTGTAACGGTGGCTGGCAGGCTGGTCGTATGTCGTATCCATTCTTTATCCGTGCGTCGCAGGAACATGGACAATAAATCGAACAATGTTGCAGGAGCAAAAGCAACAAACCGCGTGTCATTGCCGTGTATCATTTTGTTGCCACCGTCAAACAGCTGTCACCACGATGGCTCGAACTTCTGCGTGCCGTCGAGCTTGCTTTCGCACCAAAGCGATGTTGTGCGGACACTTTTAATCGCGATCAGGGCAGAGACGGATCTAGTTCTGCTCGGAAGTTAGTCAAATCGCAATTAAAAGTGACCATGCAGCCGCATCTCAGACAAAGTCGTGATCAAACCTGCGACCAAATGAGCCTGTGTATTCCCGTCGGCGCTGTCGAGTCCACGCTACGCACAGTGCTGTCCCTACCCGCGCGAGAAAAGGAAAACAAAAGAAGAAAGCAACGGGAATGACTTCAGAAATATGCAGCCGCTCCGCGTGAAAAAAAAAAAAAACAGACACACGGAAATGGCGTCAGGAAACAAACAACAACAAAAGCAAACGTGGTTCCGCCCACTTCCACCCCTGTTCCTCAGTACACCTCCGGAAAGGGAGACCCCGTAACCATAGCAACGCCGCCATTGTTCCCAGTGGACATGGCTTCCATGACGTCATTTCTTCCACACTTTTCACGTAGCGCGCCGGCTCGGCTAGCTCGGCATCCCTCTTCTCTCTTTCTTTCCTCCGTGGCTTTTACTAAGGGATCCGCGACCTTCTATAAATAAAACCGCCTTATTATGCCATTGTAGGCAATATCATTATATTGTAGTCACTTGATTAAAGGATAAAACGGAAACGTAACATCCTTTTTGAATATGCTCTTACTGCGCAGATCAGAAATTGACCAATTCGGCTAGGCATCTGCATTCGGGAAAACAACCAGATCCACCACGGAGGCTTATGAAGATGAGATGAGTATGGTGTGCTCAATTAACTACGCCATGACTGACCCTACACACACACGCACTGTACATCTGTAATTTCGTTTCATGTTGTACTTGGTCGTTTGTGTGTGTTAGTTACTGTCCTTGTTATATAGACACCGTTTTCAAGTGTCTACGTACTTCGATGAAATAAACTTATTCTACACACACTTTTTAAGCGAACGTTCATTGTGGCTGAACTGAATGTTCACTACAATACAGCAGCATTGGGCAAAGCGGTTATCAAGTCGAATGCAGGCGAAATTATGAAATGCCCATAGCGTTAATATACTGACTCCGGAGGAAAAGCTCCCCATAGGGCCCATGCATTAAAACCTATAACCGCTCGGGTGGCGCCATGATGTAACGATAGTCAGCTTTCAGGTGACGTTCACTCGCACTCGCCACTGGATGCTGCAATAACCCCTGGCATTTTGTTCTGTTTCATGGCTCTCTATTGCACCGCAGTAAGAGACTGTCACATAAAGTCGAGTTGTTGGCTCGTGGCAACAAGAAACACGTACGTCGAGACAATCTCCACGACTCACCCGACGCGCAAGCAAGCCGGCGCATTTTGTTCTGTTTCATGGCTCTCTATTGCACCGCAGTAAGAGACTGTCACATAAAGTCGAGTTGTTGGCTCGTGGCAACAGGAAACACGTACGTCGAGACAATCTCCACGACTCACCCGACGCGCAAGCAAGCCGGCGCAATCGGTCGCACGCTGCGCGGCAACGCTCTGAAATGTTCCCACGGTACAAGGACGGTGGCGCCATCTAGTAAACAAACCTGCAGACGCTCCTCTCCGCGTGCAGTAATTGCATAAATGGCCATTGTATCTTTTCTAAAAGTAGTTGATATAACCATCAAACAATTTCCGTTGGTTTATAATACGCGAACACGCTTGTTTACTATTATTATTGTGAGAATTTGTGTGTTTTCAAAAAGCCATATTTAGTGCTTCTGTAAATTACTTTAATGGAAACAATGACAACGTACCAAGATGTCGCCAATTTCGCTGCTCGCGCGGCCCAGCTTTTCCTCTAGAGTCTGTTATATTAACTCTATGGAAATGCCCTTTAATTTGAAAGTAATTTTGTAGTTTTCATTTGGACTGACGCCCCTAAAAAGAGGACAAAAGAGACATAGCTGTCCAGGGAGTCTACGTTTCTGTGCATTGCCTCTGGCACAGCTTGCTACTGAGACGCGAAGTCTCGCAACTTTCTAAAACATATTGCAGCCTCGGCTGAAGATACATATTTTTAACCTGCCTCAACCATTACAATTTCTGCATCGCGCTCTTTCTTTTTCGGTTTCGGGCCAACACTGGAAACCATTTTCAAATCTGATATGTTCTGTGCAGGTACTGAGGCACACGTGGCTCGTTTTCGTCTTCCGCGCGATCGCTTTGTCTCGTTGGCGCTGCATGCACAAGTGACGTTGCTCCGCAGCCGATAGAGGGGCGGTTTCGGGGCGGCGCGCGTCGGCTACGCCAGTACTGTAGAGCGGAAGACTTCATTGAATTGATCTCAAAAATGAGCCGGGTCCGCAGATGAAGTTCGTTCAAGTGAAATAATCACAATTCAATAATTCGTTTAACTGAAAGATTCTTGCATAGAATGCATAGGAAAATCGCCGGGGATTTTCTAAAAGTTCGCTATTCTGAAATATTCGTTAAACCGACGTTCGTACAAGCGAGAGCTCACTGTATTAGAAATCGCGAACTTTCTGTATAGACGGTTTCCCGCAGCGGCGCACACGCGCTGACATGTTTGATCCCGTGTCATGATAGTAACTGGCCTTCCCTCAGCCAGTTGCCCTAGCTAACGCATTGGGCCAGCGAAGCGGCCGTGGCCTTATACAACATAAGCTGGTTTCAGCAATATGTACGCAACTCACATGCTTGCGCAGCAAAGCATATAGTTTTACATGTAATCACCGCAAAGTTGATAACGTTGAAGTATTTTGGTTTGTTTGGTACGTACGACGCCCCAGTGATAAGTGATATGTTTAATCTATTTCGCGTTTACGGCGTACGCGTGTAATTGCTGTATTAGCAACCGCCAGTAGCTGGGTTTTCAAGCCAACATGGCAGCACCCATGCAGACGTAACCGCCCGCTTCGATCCGAACTCGCGCTTGCTATTTGCCGACAGGCCTGGCATCAATAAATAAATGGTGAAATCGGTTATCACTTTGTGTCATCTCGCGCTGGAGAGAAGGCATCAGGCATGCTCTGTCTTTATTATAGAGATCAGCTGTATTTATTTGCCACGCCTGCTAAGGCTTCGTACCGAGAATTTGAGAACGAATCTCGGAAACACTCCCAAATACTGACGAATACATTGCTCTCGAAGGTTCAGGATGCAAATATAAAGCAAATAAATGCGTAGGTTTTGACTCTCACGAGCAACACGTACAGCGCAGGGCGACGACGTGATAAATTCGAGGCGGAAGAACGCTGCACCCGCAACTGTCGCCATGTTGACTTTTCCGGCGCTTCCGTCTGTTCGCTTCTACTCGCGTGTGCGCAGACGCTATGGCGACGCCGAGCAGACGAAGCGGCCAGGATGGAGACATATGGAGCAGCGCTGCCAAAGGCCACTGCAGGAGGACGGCCATGGTGCGGTGGCGCCATCTAGTTTTGATTGAACAAAGCAGCAGCGGAAAATATCGATACTGTACAATTTTTATCAATGCACTTGTCGCTAATCACGTAAATGGGAAGACAATCACCGGGAAGATTCCAAGGGCCGACGTATCGGCCCCCCGAAACGCACCACGAAAGCACAGACAACTGAGTGCCAGTCCTTTTAGTGCGCCAGCGAACGCCGGTTCTGGTCCAAAGACCGAGTCAGAGCCAGGAGTTGACAACACAAACAAAAAATCACAGCATATCCACGGGGTGAATGATGATAAGTGGGCGAAGCTCCGGAGGTTCATGACTCTTCCGTGAAAATTCGCCCATTGCATCATCATGAAAGACGTGAGAACCAGTGTGTGCGCTTGGCAGCAGCTTCCCGCACTCGCGCAGCCTCGGTATCTGCCCCCCTGTACGCGCGTTTCCTCGCCGCTTCTCGGGCTCTCACAGTTTCTGGATCCGCTTCTCGGCGTCGCCGTGCATCTTCTGCTTCGTGGGCTCGAACGTCGGGCTCCGTTTCCGGCGCCTCCGTGCCTTATTCGTCGCTCACCTTCTTCGTCGCTCATTGCGCGCTGACTGCCGAGCGAAAGAGGAAGCGCGCCAAGAGCGCCGCGCCACCCAGCGGTCTCCTATCACACTAGAGCACGCAGCGGAGCCGTCTCCTACGCATCGGAATGGAGCGAGCGCCGCAGCGCCATCTAGTGATCAATTCACGTACTGTCACAGCACAGCGCCATCTAGTGCACATTGTGAGAAGCAGCAGCGCCCATACATCTGAATGGAGCGAGCGCCGCAGCTTTTCATCATATATATTCATCATATACAAGTACCGCCATCTAGCGGACATTCCAAGAACTAAACGAGAGGTGCCTACCTACAACTACATACATCGAGGACGCACGAACCACGGCTTAAGGAGCTCCGCCCCTAAAAAATTCAGCAGATCCCACGTACCTTGGGAATCGATGTTCTTCATTCAGCGAAACTTTACGAAATGACGCCAAAGATACGCACAAATGTTGTAAGCTCAGACTGCTGGTTATATAAAGCATATGCGACTGTTCAACATACACTCTAAGAAAAATTCGAGTATATGGGGAGTATTTCTACCACACAACAATAATCGTCATCTACTTCGCGTCCTTTCCTCGCGTTATCACTACGGCTCCGGCGTTCCGGCACTTCGCGGTCACGAACGGCGCGCGCTTATCAGTGTGACATAGCATTCTTGATAGGAAAGTGGCGAGCGCCGGGTTTTCAAGAAAGGAAACACGAGCAAGTCAGATGGCGATTATTGTTGTGTGCAGAACTACTCCCCAAATACTCTATTTTTTCGTAGAGTGTATGTCGAACAGTAGCATATGCTCTATATAACCAGCAGTTCGCAGTTGCGTAACGATGCCAACGGCAACATGGGTATTACCAACACCAGAAGCGGTAAGCTGGTATGTAGCGCTTGTGCTCGCGAGGATGGTAGCCCTGGACACTGCTACATTAATCAACCTCAGTGTATGACGCTTAAGTACAATTGACGTTAACCCGACGTGACGGCTGTATCATAGGAGTACATTTGTAATGTTTATAAAATTGCATAGCCAGCACGGCAACCACAGTTGACGTTTCACGAACATTAGGGTCTATTTGAAAAGCAGTTCCAAGACTTGGCGTGGCTCTGTGCTAGAATACTTGATTGCCACGCAGAATACGGGGGGTTCGATTCCTGGTGGGACCCTGACATTTATTATTTGCATTCGTCAGGTCAACGCTGCCGATATCAGCTTTTAGGGGCGAAGCTCCTTAAGCCGTGGGTCGTGCGTCCTCGATGTATGTAGTTGTAGGTAGCCACCTCTCGTTTAGTTCTTGGAATGTCCGCTAGATGGCGGTACTTGTATATGATGAATATATTTAGGGGCGAAGCTCGTTATGGCATCACCTCGGTGGTCCTCGGTTGTCCATGCATTCTGAGTAGCCAGTAGGCACTGGATTTCGACCTCCAAGGTAGTGCCGGTGTGAGATGTCTCCTGTGCGTGATTAAACAATAAAAAAATTCACAACGTACATGTAAAATTAAAGTGAGCTGCGAGTCGCCATGACTCTCATCGACCCTTTAGTATAGATGCGCCCGATCTCACGTCCTTGATGATGTACTGCGCAGAATTCGCGGAAGATTACCGGTTTACCGACGCACCTCCGAAGCTTCGCCCACTCATCGTCATTCACTCCGTGGATATGGTGTAGTCATCTCCAGTTCTCGTCTCGTTTCCAAGAGGGCGCTGTCCTATAGACATGCGTACAATATGGCGGTTGGGTGAAGGTACGCTAGATGGCGTTGGCGGTGCAGCTGCTCTCCGATTGCGCGGACCGCCGTACGAGTGCGCTTGCCGGATCGTGCTGCTTGGCGGACCATGGACGACGACCGGTCGTTCAAGTTTGAATAAAATTTCACACACACTATTGCTTTGATTACTGCTGGACGAAACCACTGAAGATTTCACGGTGTAACCGTGATTGCTTCAGTCACCATAACTCTCATCGACCCTTTAGTATAAACGCGCCCGATCTCACGTCGGTGATGATGTACCGGGCAGAATTCACGGAAGATTCACGGTTTTTAGATGTGAAGCATCTTATGGCGAAGCTTAATCCGGTGGTGGTGGTGTGCCGCGTGCCCACCCTTACTGCGCATGCGCAAACCCTTTAAAAAATAAAAACCTCCTCTCCCCCTCTCTCTCCTCTAGGCATCCCTCCCCGCGGCAACCATACCCTCACTGCGCATGCGCCTCCCCTCCTCTCTCCCCTCTTACACTCCCCCCCTCTCTCCTCTAGGCATCCGTGCCCGCGGCGTCTACACTCCCACTGCGCATGCGGGTCCCCCCCTCTCTCTCCTCTCCTACGCTCCCCCCTCTCTCCTCTACGCATCCCTGCCCGCGGCGTTCACACTCCCACTGCGCATGCGTGTCACCCCCCTCTCTCTCCTCTCCTACGCTCCCCCCCTCTCTCGCCTCGCGACGCCGACGCAGGCAGCGTCTGCTAGCGAGTTTCTTGGTTGAAAAAACCGACTGCTCGCGCTGCACAACCGTTCACTGGCCACCCCGTATATATGGCAATGGATCTTGACCTCCAAGGTGGTGCCGGTGGGAGATTTCTCCTGTGCGTTGTTGAACAATAAAAATTCGCAGCGTGCGCGTTAACTAAAAGCGGACTGCGGGTCTCTGTGTCCAGTCGGAGTCTTCTGTCTCTCATTGCCCATTAGCAGCGATTGGCATGTTCCAGTAGGAAACACTGCTCCATCACTGCCTGCTTTGCGCCTCCCCAGTTTTCTTTCCTGCGCAACGCTGCGATGAGCGCCAGCGTCAACGCCGCCGCCAGTGTAAGCGTTAGCGCCCGCTGCTTCACATCTACACATGGTTCCCTTTAGCGGGACATGGTGTAATTTTGTGCCAATGACTTTGTGTAGGCGTCACACGGAGGCGACGCATTGCAATATTAAACAACATGTCATATTCTGTCGCCGAGAAAACGTGCGTTACTTGCGGCTTGGCTTGAAGTGGCAGCGAGTTGCCGACTCAATAGTGCATTCTGGAAGTTTATCGTCAGGTAACACAGAAGGCACATGCATCACTAACGTCTCGCATGTGTCTTCGTAGCTAGCCCGTATATAAGTGCAAAAAACATATGAGTTATAGTTTAGCGCAGTCGCACTTGAGAAGCAAGGTTCCACGTTGTCCGTTTTTTCTTAACGCTCTCGCGTTAAAATTACCAATGTCTGTTCTCGCCGTTCCTGGGTAGATATAACTGTCAATCACTTGAGGCACATACCCGCATACCTATGGCACATACCTGGCCGTGGTATACGGGTATGTGCCACACGTGCCTGGCGGAAAGGGTCTGACGACGTACGCGACGGGATTGTCACATTATTCATGTCATGACCAGAGAGTCATATTCGTCAAACCATCTTCCTCTCCCATACTAATTTTGGTTTACCCAAAGTTAAGGGGGGATCACGAGAGCAACCAGACGTAGGCGGCTGGATAGATAGATAGATAGATAGATAGATAGATAGATAGATAGATAGATAGATAGATAGATAGATAGATAGATAGATAGATAGATAGATAGATAGATAGATAGATAGATAGATAGAGACGCTAAAAGTACCTGCAATACGCAAAGAAATGCTTCGCATTCAATACATTCTTACTTAAGACAGTGCAATCATTACACATGCACATGCATGCACACATCGGCCACTATATAACTCGGATGCTGTTTACGACAACGGGAACACTCAAACCAATCGCGGTGCAAATGCACTCTCGTGGATTAAAAAATCTTCAAAACACTTATGGTCTTGAAATATTCATTAATCATGTCCAGTCCACAAATTCTCGGAATGTGTCCCGATCGTTTCTCTTCGAGGAAACACCCACGGAGACTCCAGCGCCGATTGTCGTTGTTTCCTCCGTCGCCGGCGCGTTACATGACTCTTTTGCCGCTTCTTCACTGACTGCCTGACTCTCCGTCGCCGCCCGCTTATATCACGCCGCGCTCGACTCCGCGAATATTGCACACGACTCACGTGTGCGCAGCCCAGCGAAAGCCAGGTAAAAGGGTAAATCCTTCTAGTAGGTTCTACTGCGGAAACAGACGCGCGTTGGCTTCTCGAATTCTCTCGATCTTGCCTGCTGTTCGCTTTCACGTAATGGGCTGTCTTTAGAGGAGGGGAGGGGTTACGTTTAGGAGATGCCACCGTTGCTGGCGCCTCTAATCGCGGCGCGTGATGGGCTGGCGCCGTCTGTTTTCACGTGCTTTTGAAGGTGGGTACAGCGCTCGTTTGTGACAGCACTATATGCTGCCACATATACGGTAAGATTAGTTAACTTGAAGCTTCGTATGCGTCATCTTCAGGCCGCTCCAGAAGTGTTCACCTCATGCTTACTACACAGGTAGCAGCCGTTGCCGATTATGTCAGTGTATGTGCGATTTCTGTGAAATAACCAGATCAACCACGGAGCCTTATGAGGGTCACATATAAGGCTGTGATAAGCGTGTTATTTTAGCCCCTAGTAACATGCGTTGGGGACATCCTACGGACATGAGCATTTCAGTAAAGATGATTCATATATAAGCTTAGTAGCTATTTGTATATGCTGTATAGACACTTGTTGTACCTTGTTGTAGAGACGCTCTATCCAAGTGTTCGTAGCATCCTGCGATGCAAAATACGTATGACAGCTTTACCACTGTGAAGCCCGAGAAAGTGCGTAGCGGGAGCAGCCAGCGATTCCCGTTCGTAGAGTTCCCTCTTATATGTTGCTCGACTGCTGACCCACAGGTCG
Source organism: Rhipicephalus appendiculatus (assembly GCA_030522465.1). NCBI lineage: Eukaryota > Metazoa > Arthropoda > Arachnida > Ixodida > Ixodidae > Rhipicephalus > Rhipicephalus appendiculatus. The sequence goes on from JALIZH010033001.1 coordinate 3,085,304, forward strand.
CAGGACCGAATCCCGGCCGCGGCGGCAGCATTTTCGATTGCGAAAAAGCTTGAGGTCCGTGTATATACTTACATTTAGGTGCACGTTAAAGAACCCCAGCTGGTCGAAATTTTTGGAGCCCTCTACTACGGCGTCTCTCATAATCATATCGTGGTTTTGCGACGGTAAACCCCATATATTATTATGAGTTCCCACTGCTCCGTTTACTAAAGCGTCAATGACGCTAATACTTGAGGTAAGCATGTAGGTTTTCCCCGGCATGAGTATAATCTTGCTAGGGAGATTCGCAAACTGGGCGTGCGACATGTGCGCTACATTTTGTTGCGCTTCATCGACTTCCTGCTTGTCACGGCAGTTCAGATATACGTCATCTGCAGCGAGTTCCTTCAGGTTGTTCCCCCCGTCAGATGTAACGACGCAGCGCCTGTGACGCGTAGGGGGAGGGGCATCCGCTCGCTCGGCTAGGCAGTGGCGACCTTTCTTGCGCGGCCCCGGAGTCAGCCGCAGAATTCGGAAACGTCTTTAGCGACTTTTCTCTAATTATTTCCATTACATCTCGGTTATTTCTGTTAGTTATAATATTTTAGACCTTGCTCGTTCATTTTAAGCCGGTTTTGAGCATTGTTAGCCTTGTTATGGCCTGTATTGAGCGCTCTACTGCGAGCATGATCATGCCACATGAGATGCATGGATGGACGACCAGCCGGGCCCCTAAAATGCCCCGCACTTAATAAACTTTTTCATAAGGGCACAGGGTAGGCCCTATACCTCCCATGTATTTTAGGGCTTCTTTAGGACCCATTTTCTAATGAACTACTATATGTAAAGACTTCGGGTTTGTTTCATTTTATTCCTCTGCGTCTTTTCTACAATTGAACTAGAATTACAATTCTATTTTAAGCTTTGACATTTTCGAAATTTTTTTAAGCATAGCAGGTAGTTTTTGTCATTATTTTTTAAATCAAACTTCCGGAAAAATGCAAGCTATTCCGCATAAGAACACCATTCTAGTTCAGTAGCTTCGTGTTTATGTTTATTTTATTTTGGCTAAAAATATGCCTTTTGCCTTTCCGTGTTGGTTTGATAATGGGGCAAATGTAACAAAAACGTTGATTTCAAGATATTGTTAGTTAAAGTTTAAAAATAAGTTGATTTGATGATTTGTTCCAAACAAACATTCGCTGAAGAATTTAATTAATAGCATATAGTGATAATTATTGTCATATTGTCATCACACGAATCAGCTTCTCACTTATTTTCTTGCTTTCCTGGCTTGTTTTTTCATATCTTCTGTGTCTCTATTGGCCAAATACTGTACATGGCCGTCGATCTCACACAAACATATCGCAGTGCTGCGCCTCGGTGATATGTCAAACGGCGTTGAGCCAGTTTACTCGGGCCATGCATGCCTTTTTGAAAGTTAGAGCGTTTTCAAAAGTGGCAGTTCTGGGGATTTCCAGAGAACACGATTCATTGTGTTCTGTACGAGTGCCACGATTGCTCTGCATTCTGTGAAGACACAGTTACTTGTGGTCACGGTTTCTAGAAGATCCACATGAATCAAAGTGTAACCATTGTCACCATAAGCGTGCGCAGGGTTCCCCTTCAGTGGGGGGCGAAGGTCCATTGCAGCGCCCCCCCCCCCTCCCTATTAAGTCAATGTAAGGGGCAGACTTTGGGCCCCCCCCCCCCCCCTATCTTAGGTGATTTGAGGGGGCGGCCGCCCCCCCCCCCCCCTGCACCCCTCGTGCGCACGCCTATGATTGTCACTACAGGTAACATTTTGTATTGGCGGCGACGCGATGAGGACAAAGCTTACTTGCTGAAGCGCTCGCGCGAGGGTTCCCGGTCTCGTCGTTTTTGTTGGTAGCTGAAGCGTGTCGATTTCCGATTATACTGCGCTTTTTAAACATTCTCGTTGATTTGTAAACACGAGAACACCTTTTTCTGCCTCAACAAAATCAACGAAGGCACAACTAAACTCAAAATAACTGCACAGAACTCTGTCCCCATGCGGGTCTCACATACACAAGGTAAGTGGACTCGGTAAATGCCACGCGTGCTGAGCTCAGATAAACTACCAATTTTCAATTTTCAAAAGTTTATTGAGGCGGAAAGCTCAGGTTGTGCACGGTCTGAGAAAAGGTGGTTTGACTGCTCGTCGGTTGGTCGCGAAAACCTGGTCCAATTGGCTCAATCAAAACGCGTAAAAATGTGTGGTGCACTGGATATTGATAAGGAAGTCCTTATGATTCCAAACGAGCGAGAAACCAAATTTAGAATGTCTTTTTTTTAATTTTACCCTACCCGTTGTCCTTAATACAGACTATTACAAATGGCGCACTGTTTGTATCATGTCCAGTTATTGTAAAGACAATCCTTGAGGAATGACTTAAGGAAACATGAGTTCGCAGATTCCTATGTGACAAGTCGAATAGGAAGCAGAAGTGTACGCGTTATGCTCGAGTACACAGGTAGCAGCAGTTTCAGAATGATGTTAGTGTATGTATATATCTTGCCGCACGGTTTGTTTTAAGTGCGTAGCCATGCGCAAATCTCATGTGGCTTGATCACACTCACAATCAAGCGGTAAATACAGACCTTAAACAAGGCCAGCGATGTTCAAAACCTGGTTAAAATAAACGAAAAAATGTCCTAAATGATCTAAATAACAAGAATAAACCAGAAGTAATCGCCATAATTAACTTCAAATCACCATAAACGCTTCCAAAACATGCGGCCGACACCCGCACCGCGCGAAAGAGGGCGCCACCGACTCGCCAAGCGCGCCGTTGCTTCTCCCGCCGGAACTTCTCCGGCGACTTCGTCACTACATCTGAAACAACCCGACGGAACTCACTGCAGACGACACGTATCTCAACGGCCGTAGCAAGCTGGAAGTCGATAAAGCGCTGAAAAAAGTAGCGCTGATGTCGCTCACCGAGTTAACTAATCTCCCTAAGAAGATGCTATTCGCGCTGGGCAAAGTCTACATGCTTACCTCAAACATTAATGTCGTCGACAGTTTAGTAAACGGAGCAGTGCGAACTCTACGAACGGAAAATGTTTGCAGCCCTTGCTACTCCTCATTTCCTCAGGTTTCGCAGTAAAGGAGCAGCATTTAGCGCAGGATTTAGAACTACACCAATCGCTACGCAAGGTCTTTTTTAAAATGGGAAGCATTCTTTAGTTAACGAAATGCACTTTTACCGCTTCTATCTATCTATCTATCTATCTATCTATCTATCTATCTATCTATCTATCTATCTATCTATCTATCTATCTATCTATCTATCTATCTATCTATCTATCTATCTATCTATCTATCTATCTATCTCTCTATCTATCTATCTATCTATCTATCTATCTATCTATCTATCTATCTATCTATCCTCCTACGTCTGTGTGCGCTCATGGTCGCCTCCTTTTCGGTGCATGCGAAAATTGACATAGGAGGGTATCAGTTGTCCGACGAATCCGACCAACATTTCACGATATGAATAAAACGACGTGCCTGTCGCGTATGTCAAAAGACACTTTTCCACAGTCACGTGTGGCTCATAGCCGAAAACTACGGTCCGTGGAATATGGGTATGCGCCGCAGGTGATTAACTGTCCGTCAGCTCAGCAACGGCGAGAATAGACATTGGAAATCTTACGCGATAACGTTAAGCAGCCTACATCCATGAAAATCCGGCGTCGGCGGTGTTTTCACTTAACAAAAAATCCCAGTAAAGAACAAGAATCACGATTGAAGACGGGATCAAACCGAGGCATTCTGCGTTGTAGTCAAGTATTCTACCGCATAGACACGCCAGAATTTGAAAATTAGAAAAAAGACCATATGCAGGCGTCATATCGCGGCAAGGTCAACTTCGGTTGCAGCGTAGGCTTTTATAACAATATAATAAACACTACGTATGTACTCATAGGATTCACCAAGGTGTAGTCATGCGTTGCTCGAATCAGGAGGAATACGCCAACAACCGCTAGCTACGGCATGCACATTATGGCAACTTCGAGTCCATGTCGTTACGAGAAAACTCACATATCTGCTCTAACGTGAGTGCTAACGCTGCGTCGGACCCTTAGCTATCTATAGGCGCCAGTTTAACTGACATCATTGTAAGCCAGCATCTTAACACGACTACTCAATTAGCACAAAGACTTGCACCTACCTTACTTTGCTTGGATGAAAGCTAATAATAATAATAATAATAATAATAATAATAATAATAATAATAATAATAATAATAATAATAATGCATAGCTAATCGCTGATCACTACTCATGACATCGATTTCCACAATGCGTGAGATCTGCGGAATTTCCTTTCACGAGGAATCCTCAACCTGTTCGTACTTATACCATCTTAGAGTGCCACTCTAAACATTATCTTTATCTTGTGGTCGCGTAAATAAAGGATGAAAGTAAAACGTAATTTCATTCTTAGAACTGTTTTTACTGCGCAGATTACCAGTTAAACAATTCGTTTAGGCATGCGAATTCTGATCCACAGCCAGAACAACAATGGAGGCTTACGAGGATGAGACAAGCACGGAGCGTTCCTAGAGGCACGTTTTTAGAACTGTATTTTCTGCGCGGATTACCAGTTAAGCAATTCGTCTAGGCATGCGAATTCTGATCCACAGCCAGAACAATAGCCGTCAGACTGGAGTTTTGCAGACACTTGGCGCCACCTGTCGGAGCAGTTTTGGGTAGTGCAAAGTCGGGCTACCTTGCACAGTTAGGTGTGCAACCAAGTGCAACTAGCGAGTTGGAAACAACGATGAACCTAAATATTTGGTGTGTTGGCTCGTTGAACACTCAGAAAAACAGCTACGAATTTGTCTCCGCTGGTCGGACGCACAACCGAGCCGCCATGGAGTGTTTGCCAGAACGACGGCGAAAACAAGAGCAGACTCAACAGCTCCGCGCGCTACGAAGAAAGGCCAGAAAGGCTTCAGTCGACGCTACTGTTGCGTTGTGAATTGCCACGGGCGTATGGGATTTCAGTTTTACCGATTTCCGTAGCTGTTGCAGGAAGCAGAACGGCGAGAGCTCTGGATACGGGCCGTTGCGAACGCGTTGGGTAAGTGAATTACTCGCGTTCTCCACAGCCGGTCGCATGGAAAAGTGTGATAATGTGGATCTCATGTTAGTGTTTAGAGTAGCCTTGACGTAGAACCGTGTTAACATTGACTATGAAACTCCGCAGAGCCTCAGACCGCGGTGCGCGCCGTGCAGCAGTTAAATGCAGACTGGTGAAGCGCGCGATAAACATCGCGCACTCCGCGACCACCCATAATCTGAACTGGTCGTCATCACACAGCATCGCGCACGTACGCATTGAAGGTTCAAAGTTCCGGCTTTAACTAGCAAATGCTAACACGTGCGTCATACAAGTAAATCGGAAAATGTTCGTCGTGACCACCGTCAGGTTTTTCTTGCCTGTGGTCTGCGCGATTGCCGGAGCAATCTCGGAGGCCACGGTTTTGCCTTTCGTTGTACACCGAGAAAATGGACACGCACGTATCCCCATTTGCAGTATATACAAACGGAAGACAACCGTCAACAGTACCAACAGTTCGACGCACTGGAAGCGAGAGATGGATGGAGAATGCAACTGCAAAGGCGAAAATCGCCGCGACCATTCGTGCCTGATAAAGCAAGCTTTGTACACTGATCGTAAGAAACATTGCTCTTGTACGTACTTCATCGCTTTAACATTATGAATATGCCCAAATTTAACGCATTTAGGCGTTACAGGACGCACGTCGGAGTGCCTCGAACTCGATGTCATATGCGATGCTCGCTTGCACTTGCGTGAAGCACGCTTAAATAACTGAAACATCTTTTATTGTACACACAGTTGACTTTGATGAGCTTCCTACTTTTCTGAAGCGAGGGTGGATTGACGAAAGAAGCTTTCCAGGTCCTTGATTTTCCGGAAACCGCGCCTCAACACCAAGGAAAGAGGGGGGGGTTCTATAGGCTTCCAGCGCTGGAGTTTGTGTTGACACGTAGCGCCGCCCTGGCGGCCCTGTTCCAATACGGGCAGTAGGACGGCGATCAGTACCGCGGTCGACTGCGGGGATCGGCGCCCAAAAAAACGCTGGGACCGAAGGTGCTGTTGCGTGTACAAGTGCCACACGGAAGAATGATACCACCCAAACATAATCCTTTAATCATTCCCGTCGAGGCCGTACGAGAAAGAGCGGCGGCAACGCTGGATCTGTAAAACACAACAAAACTTTTACTTAGCAAGCACGTAACAGCTTAGGTATGTAGAATCGCGTTGAGAATCGCGCATTTAATTTCAATAAATTGCCACGTACACAGTTCTAAACATGCAAGCAAGAAGAAAATACTGAAAAAATCGCGTGGGCAAAGCAATTCCCTTTTCGCGCACACAGCATCTTATGAACACATGGCTCGGATACCTCTTATGCCTACCTCCAAAAAGTTCCTCAGCGGGCTCCTTTACTGACGTGTCAGGTTTAGATGACGGCCGACCCCAAGCTTGTAATCATCCTGTTGACGACGGCGAGTCGGCATCGTTTACCCAAAGTACGACCGCTGCAACGTGTGTGCATTTCCACTCACGCCGGCTTTGCAAGTGCAGGTTGACGCGGACACCTCGCGCTTCGCTGTCATCTACAAAAAAAAGTGAAATGAAGATTGATTAGGAGGATACTGTTCAAAACACCGCAAATAAAATCGTGAAACAAAACGGCTTCTTACCTGCGCGTTAACACGCTACGAGAGCTGTAACTACTGGTTGTGTAAGACTGATCTACTTTTAGTACTCATACACTGTTCGTAACACCGCGAAGAAATGCGCGATACGAAAGAGACTCTCACCTGTGAGTTGACGAACTACAAAAACTTTAACTACCGATTATGCGCGAGTGTTCTGCTCTAAGCACTGTTCAAAACATCGAAAACAAAAGCGCGAAAAGAAACGGCATCTCACCTGCGTGTTAACAAGACACGAAAGCTGTAGCTGCCGATAACATAAGTGATATCATCGCTCAAATGAGCTGCCACTTCGCCGAACGGATCCTCAGTTATGTTGAGATAATCATCATTTAAAGCGGCAACATAACGTGCAGATAGCCGAATGGGTCGAGCTTTTGCATGCGCAATTCCAACAAACACTTACCTGTACTTTCCCGTCGTACGATGCTTGTTCGACTTGCGAGTGGCATTTGGCTGAAGTTTGGGAATGTGAGTTGATACCACACACAGATTCCTCGACAGAGTAAACATAGTTTACCGTGCAGAGCTTGCGTCCTTTCGGCAGCGCACTGTCGAGAAAGCACCCTTCCGCGAACACGACACTGCCGAAGCCGTACTGCAAGAAAACCGGTGGCATCACTGCTCGTTCGCTCTCCAGTCGCAGCTCCCGATCTGTTGCCTTCGACAATGCGCATAAACTCGATGTTCTGTGCTGTAAATTTCGCAGAAAAAACGCACACGGCACAAAAGCAGACACAGCCGATAGCATGTCGCGCAACGTTCCGTATGCGCTTAAACGTGGCCCAGAAGCCCTGTCCTACTAGGGCTTTTTCAGCCAACTCGTTTGGGGGGCGCCACGTGTGCGTTTTCGACGCGCCATCTGGGTAGGGCTGGTTTTCTATAGCGGCCTATGCACATTCGCTTGCGGACGGCTCTCTATGCACTACCCAGTTATGGCCAGGGCGGCGATGAGAGCGCTGGTGGCGGCGTTTTTCGCGGCGCCGTCTGGGCAGAGTCTGACGTCTATGGAGGCTTACGAGGATGAGACAAGCACGGAGTATTTCGGGAGGCTCGTTCTTAGAACTGTATTTACTGCGCAGATTACCAGTTAAGCAATCGTCTAGGCATGCGAATTACGATCCACAGCCAGAACAACAATGGAGGCTTACGAGGATGAGACAAGCAAAGAGTATTTCGGGAGGCTCGATTAGGTTGACTATTAGCGCTCACAGTGGACGTTTAGCACAGACCGTAAAGTAAATGAGGTTATTGTAAAAAATCTGTTGCGTTGTTTCGAAGGCACTCGGCACTCCTTCGTGCCGCGTATTTGGAAAGGTTAGTTAATTTGAAGCTTCGTATGTGTCATCTTCTGGCGGAATCGGAAGTGTTCGCCTCATGCGGCGAACACTTCTGACGTCCTCTGCAAGACCGGATGTGAAAGCCTGAGGAGCGTACAAATCAGTAAAATGTTTCCATTGAAAAAAAAATAATGCCAGAATTGCGTTTCGGTGGTCCTTCTGAGGTGGCTATTACATGTGCTGACGAACGAGTGGAAGCGAGCTTAGGTACTCCATCTGACGGGTGTTCAGACCTTTGCTTGCTCGGCTGCGAAAAGGCTCGAGTGGCCACTCTTAACTAAAGTATATTCCTCCATGCTACCGCCACTACAGTGCTGCCACCTATAGGTCGATCTCGCAGCCAATAGTTTACGATGGCAATCTCCGGATACTTCGTAGGAAAAACAAACCGCTTAAAGTTAGATACATACACGGACATCACTGCGCAATGGCTTCTACTCGTGGGCTGAAAGTTGGATGAAAGACGTTTAATGCGCTACCACAAAAATCAGTAAAGTGTGCATACAAAATGTTGTCTTTCTAAATTTCTTTTGCACCGTGAATACAACACATTCATATGGTGTAGATGTACACGTATTCACGTTTATAAAGCGTGGGTGTGTAGCCTAGTGGTAAAAACATTCGCCTTCGTAGCATGAGGGCACGAGTTCAAATCCCATCATAGGAAAGAATGTTTTTTCTTGTTTTATTTATTTATTTGTGCCCAAGGCATTAACAGTCTGACCAGCCGCTCATGCCTCTGAAAGCAGCCCGGTCGCTTGGCCGCAGAGCCCTACGGGAGCGTCCGCTGTTTACTAAAGTATGTTTCTTTATGGCGGTAGCGTGGATAGTCGGTCGGTGGTGGTGGTGGTGGTGGTGGTGGTGGTAAACATTTATTAAACAGAGAGGTTGTAAGGGAAATCAGCCCCTAGTGGGTCAGCTCCCTTACGGTACAAGGTGGAGTCCCTAGTCAGGGACCCCATTGGTCGTGGCCGCTGTCCTGGCACGCCGGACCATGGCTTGTTGGGCCGGAAGGTCCTGGTAGCCGAGCAGGGCCGCCTCCCAGTCCTCTCTTGTTGGGTTGGGGTTCGGGGGTCGGTCGGCGCGCGCATACAAAGGCACACAGCGGCGCTTCCCTTAGAACGCTTTGAGCCGATTGTGGGCGAATAAAATGCGTTGACGGCAAATTGCTGGTAATACCTACGCTCTTCATTGCCGTATAGATGGCTTGCATTGGCGTCACTGAAACCAGCATGTTGGAGCGCCAGCATGTGGTGACGCGACGTTTGCGATGTCGCATTAATGCCAGCACAACATCACACGCAGGTTCTTTCGCTATTCATGCACAGAGACGCTTCTGCATCGTCGTTGCCTAATTGACGCGGTTTGTTTTTCATCAGAACCACCATCGTGGAGTAGCAGTGCATTCAGAAGCTGCGTCCATGACGTCACGGGCAAGCTATCTATAGCTGCGCCCGAAGCCCATCCAACGTTACCATTACTAATCAGAGTAGCGCATTCTGCCTATGAAAGGGAGGCTCGCCCTCGGTGGCAGTCCGTAATTTCGCCGTAAATGACGTTTTTAGTTGTTTTATTTGTACGTGTTTAGAATTGTGTTCCGCCTACTACGCACTGCTGTATTTCGACTGAAGTATTCTTGCACACCTGTATACAAAAAAAAAATGTGGTTGATCCCTCTCATATAGGAATCGGTATAACACACGAAAGTAAAACGTGGCTTCAGAGAAGTAGTCGAATGCTTATTACACATTTATATTATTGTGTCTATTGGTGTTTAGTGGACAGAAGAAGCCTTAGACGTTGACGCATGTATGTGGACGCCTGGAGACACTTTTCCATCACGACAAGCAACGACTCGCGACCGGGATACATTTTCCGGAAACTCCGCATTGCACGTACCGAACGGATTTTCACTAAATTGTTTTGTGAACTCACGGCCCGCTGCAGTGAAGGGTCCATGATTTACGGGTCGGCGACCGCCCTGTGGGTGTGGTAGGCATGCGGCGTCGTGTTGGCGCGCAGCTCCCTGCTGGTGGGTCTCTTCGGCGAAACTACGATCATTACGGTCCTGCTTCGGTGTGTTTATGGCAGCCAGTTCGGTCGTGATGCGCTCAACTTTAGAAACGCGAAAGCCAGAGTTCTCAGCTTGAGCCGTGCAATTCAAGGACTGCTTCTCATTGTCGTCAATAATCCGACAGACCCCAGTCGCGAAACATCGTATCATAAAAGAAGTAAGTGCCCGACCAATCCGTCAGAGCCCGTATCGAATTTCGACGAGAGAACGCGAAGCCGTAAAGAAACAAGTCGACGAAATGCTACGCGATGACATAATCCAGCCGTCCAAGAGTCCCTGGGCGTCTCCCGTAGTGTTGGTGAAGAAGAAGGACGGGACGCTACGTTTCTGTGTCGAGTATCGACGCCTGAACAAGATCACGAAGTAGGACGTGTACCCCCTCCCACGGATAGACGACGCCCTGGATCGACTCCACAACGCGAAGTACTTTTCGTCGATGGACCTCAAGACAGGCTACTGGCAAATCGAAGTCGACGAGAGATCGAGAAAAGATTGCTTTCATAACTCTGACGGCTTGTTTGAGTTCAAGGTCATGCCTTTTGGTCTTTGCTCGGCGCCCGCGACCTTCCAACGCGTAATGGATACCGTACTGGCTGGCTTGAAGTGGCAGACATGTCTCGTGTACTTGGACGACGTCGTTGTGTTTTCCTCAAACTTCGACGAACACCTCCGGCGCCTTGAAGCTGCACTTCAAGCAATCAAGACCTCCGGGCTCACCCTGAAGCCACATCGTCTGCTTCGCGTCGTGTTCTGCAGGTTTCGTCGCGTTGTCGTCGTCGGTGGCCGCGGAGGATCTTCGGCATTTCGTCGTACAGCAACCGCACCTCCATCGGCTGCTGCCTTTAGTTTCCCGGATACGGGCTAGGCGACCGGCCCCGGTTTGGGCCAGTGTACTGCTGGCGGTGCGGTGACATGTAGCGGCCGGGCGACGGCGAGCGGGAAGGTCGTCAGGGTGTCCACTGAGCTCCTCCAAGGTAGTCGGCAATGTCTTGTGGTCGTTCACCCCGCTCTGGACGAGGCGCGTTGTCGGTGAAACCGCGTAGCCCCATCTGTGGGTACTGGCAACGGTGGTAGGTGTGGCCGGCCTCGCCGCATTGGTAGCAGAGTGGACGGTGGTCAGGGGCGCGCGAAACGTCGGTCTTCCTCGGAGCGTAGCGCTGACTGGTAGGTGGGCGGTATGGCGTCGGTGGTGGTGGCGGTGGCGGCGGAGTCTGGCGGCGGAACTGCGGTGGTGCAGTGTCCTGACGCGGCCTTGGAGGAGCGTTGCGGCGGACTGCAGCGGCATAGCTCATAGCTTCCGGCTGAGGCTGCGGTGCTTCGGGAATTCCAACCGATTGCCGAACTTCCTCGCGTACAATGTCGGCGATCGAATCCACTTGAGTCTGCGGTGAAGGTAACAACTTGCGCAGCTCATCCCGCACAATCGCTCGGATGGTGTCGCGCAAGTCGTCCGTTGCGAGTGAGTGCACTTCGGAATATGCTGCAGACAGTGGAGAGCGATTGTACTGTTTCGTTCGCGTGTCTAGTGTCCTTTCAATAGTTGTAGCCTCGGTGAGGAATTCGGCGACCGTCGTGGGCGGGTTGCGGACAAGTCCTGAGAACAGTTTTTGTTTAACACCCCGCATGAGCAGACGTACATTTTTGTCTTCAGACATCGCAGCGTCGACCAGGCGGAAAAGTCGAGTCATCTCTTCCGTGAAGATGGGGACCTTTTTGTTGGGTAGCTGCACCCGGGTCTCCAGCAAACAAGCGGCCTTTTCCTTACGGACTACGCTGGTGAACGTGCTTAGGAACGTCGTTCGAAAGAGATCCAAGGTTTGTAATGCGGATTCTCGGTTCTCTAACCACGTCCTTGCTGCGTCTTCCAGGTAGAAGTAGGCGCAGCGCAGTTTTTCGTCGGAGTCCCAGTTGTTGAAGGTCGCAACTCGTTCGTACGTCTCCAGCCAGCTTTCTGGCTCTTCACTCGTTGATCTGTCAAAAGTCGGTGGCTCCCTGGGTTGCTGCATCACGACTGTCGCGGGTGACACAGCGGTGGCCATTGTCGCTGTTGTCTTCGTCGCCGTAGTTTTTGGCTTCTCAGGTAGGAGTCCTTATGCAGGTTGCAAGCCTTGTAGCCTACGGCTAGCTCGCTGTTGCACGGGGGGCTTGGGTGTCTTCTTCACGCTGTGGGCTTGGGTCCCGGCTTTTCGAGGGCGTGCGGAACATCAAGGAGCCAGCACCTCCACCAGATGTCACTTGGTAGTGACGTCGACTAAGACAGCAGTAGGCTTCTTCGAGGTGAACCTCTTTATTTGGCCTGTAGCGAAGCCTTGGAACTGAGTAATGGGTTGCACTCTCGAGCGCCTTCTAGTGGGTCATCTCCAAAGAAGGACGCCGCTCGCGCTCAGAGTTCGTGCCTGGCCGTGGCTGTCGCCATTCCGCAGTTTCTCTCAGTTCCGGCAAATAAGTGCCTTAACAATTGGTGGAGAGTGCTCTGCTCCCATTCGATGCCTGTGGAGCTTCGATCTCGTACCCTGACATCTACCATGCCCCAAGACGCTTCTCAGCAAACGCCTCCCCCCCCATGCCGCCCACTTGTCCCGGTGTCCCACGCATCCGCGATCCACCGATCTTCACTGGCGCCGATAGCACCGATGTGGAGGACTGGCTGGCACTTTACGAGCGCGTGAGCATCCCCAACAAATGGGACGACGACGGAAAGTTGACAAACTTGGTATTCTACCTTGCGGGAGTAGCAAGTTTGTGGTATAACAACCACGCGTCTGATTTTGCGACTTGGTCCGATTTCAAGACCGCCGTCATCAACGTTTTCGGCCGCCCTGCCGTTCGCAAGCTGAAAGCCGAACAGCGCCTACGCGAACGTGCTCAGCAGGCCGGTGAATCATTCACCAGCTATATCGAAGATGTCCTCGACTTGTGTAAAAAAGCCAACGGAACCATGTCTGAGCCTGAGAAGATCCGCAACGTTATGAAAGGTATTGACGAAGATGCCTTCACCATGCTGCTCGCCAAGAACCCTGCCACAGTGGCTGAGGTCATCACGCTCTGCCAGAGCTACGAGGAGCTCCGCCGGCAGCGTTCGATGACCCGTCGCTCCCCTTCACGAGGTGCAGAGCTTGCTGGATTGGTGGCCACCTCTGACCAGACGGCGTTGCTGACAGAGCTCAAGTCCTTCATCCGTGAAGAAATCGCACGGCAGTTCTCTCTCCTGGCCTTTGCCCACCCGCCAGCCGTTCAACAATCGGCGACCACCCTTCTTCCTCCCCTCCGCCGAGCGATCGAGCAAGTAGCGAAGCCTTGGAACTGAGTAATGGGTTGCACTCTCGAGCGCCTTCTAGTGGGTCATCTCCAAAGAAGGACGCCGCTCGCGCTCAGAGTTCGTGCCTGGCCGTGGCTGTCGCCATTCCGCAGTTTCTCTCAGTTCCGGCAAATAAACGCCTTAACAGGCCGAACTTGTGGCCGCCAAACAGAAACTCAAATTACAGCAGGTAATGCACGCTGTATACTGATATCGGCGCACAGAGCGTCGTTCGTTGAAAAACTGCCAAGCGGTGAAGCGCGTCGGCATTTGTACGTGCGTTATCGAATACTCCAGCCTTATCAGTGGTTGTCGCGCAGGCTCTGGAATAAGCTCGAGTGATCGCGTCTTGCGCGCAATCTTAACAAAACGATCTACAATAATCGCGAAGCTTGTCGAACAATGAGGCTCGGTTTGCGCTGAGCATTGCTTACAGTCTTTGTGGGAGAAAACCGAATACACCAAAAGTGAAAAAAGAAACACGCGTGGCAGTATGCATCTTCAAATCCATGATGTCGAGGCGATTGGTGCGGGTACTTCAGCGTGGCGTCGCCACCCGCACTTTCTTTTTGCGCGTGTTTTCGCTTACGAAGCATCTTCTGGCGGCAAGCTTGGTGATTTTGGTATCGTGAAACAGTAGTTCATTATTACGAGAGAAATCGTTTTTTTTTCTCTCTGTTTAGTGTACCTTTAAAGCAGTGGTCATGTTTCAATATTGGGGATACGTAAAGGACGTTTCTTCGTGTTACCTATGCAGAAGCGGAGAAGGCATTAGGATATAACCGCAATACACATTCGTGGAATTCGCGGTGTAACCTCAGTCGCACTAGCATGTGTGGGTATGTCTTCCTGATCGCCTTCGTCCGGCATCATCTCTGAATCAGGGGGAAATTTTCGTGAAAAATCTTTACGTAAGCTTCATTGTGACTTTGCAGCAAACTGATGGATAACAACTTTCCCTTTTGATAACCTACATTCATCTTCTATTGATTCTGATTCTTTTATTGACGTTGTTTGGTGCAAACCCTTGTTCGAGATGATTAATTTATGATGGTTCCTTTTGCCTCTTGGCATTTTGGACGTGTAGGTAAAATGGGCATTATGTTGATGTATGATTACTGTAATCTCTTATTGCTCTACGTGTTCCGTTGCCACCTGTTCTCTGCGGGATCTGTACAGGGGGGGGATAAAACTTCACACGGAGAGTCATTTTTTTCGGTTCCCAACCACCTCTAAAGCCATGTTGGTGCGAAATATATTCCATTCTCCTTCTGGTTGTTATTATTGTCATCTTTGAGGTAGGTGACTGCGTTCCTTGATTGCTAATTGCATTAACGTCAAGCAACATTGATTGACTTCTTCAGGCTTTTGTCCAGTGTAGGGTAACGTACTAGTTTTTCTAGACCTGTCAAAATCCCCGCCTTTTCTCTCTCCACTTCCTTCCTTCAATTCTTTGCAGTTTTGCCGGCACACACACGACAAGCTTCGCTTCCCCATTTTGCCGATAGGGGAAGGGCTGCTAATTTTACTTAATACAAAATAATTAATATAAAATATTGCTATAGCAGTGTTTTCTCTTTTTTTTTTTTGTTTGCGCGCGTAGAATGCGAAAACTTTCCGGCACAAAGTTAAATCCTGTCCTTTGAAACGTATAGCTAACCAGCGCTTTCAGTGTGAGATAGAGCCGAGATTAATGTCATCGTCAGCGTTGGTTTTCCTTTTGGGCGTCCCATATTCTCAGCTTGCGCTGCTGTGTAGCGTTAGTTGAGCCTTGTGCCCGAGTGGAATGCCAGAGTAATGCTGTGACAGCAACACAAAGGAGCGCGCGATTAAAGACGTCTCCTTCGAGGTGACAGTTAATTTTGGTACATCGTATGGATGTCTCTCTAAATCAGTGTTAAAAGTGCCCTGCGACTCCGCATCCGTGGCTTTGAGCTTTCAATCACGCGGATAGCTTCGCTGGTTGCAAACAACCCACGAGATGCCTTGCCAGCCTTCCGTTTTGCAAAACGTGAAAATGGTTTTCATCCCAACGCGAGCATCAGCTTGAGCGCGTGCGCGGCAATGCGCTTTCCATGAAGCCTTTATCGTTTTTCTGTTCACCGGGGCGGTAGAGTTACTGTATATTCTACCTTTAGGTAGCAGAGTTGCGCATAACTTTTCCTTCCACCGCTCGCGCCGCTATTCGTCGACTGCCATCACGTGGTGCAAAATGACGTCAAATGTTCAATTCCACGCGGCGAAGCCAACTTTACGTGCCCGACGGCGCCCGCGCGTCCTCTGCCTGCGCCGACTAGTTTCTGTCAGTTCCATCGTGATTGCCATTAGCGGTCGTCGAGCGTTTCAGCGTGCGTGCGTTCGTCGAGTGTGTGCTTTGTTTATCGGCCCCATACCTTTGCGAAGTGTTCCAAAGTACGTCGTATTGACAGTTGTGCGCTACACATGAGTGAGCTTGAAGCTACTTTTCTGCGCCACTTTTTCGAACAGTGAAGCAGTGGTGAATAATAGTTAATGACAAATGACACTTTGTAAGTGGTCGCCAGCGTAACCGCACGCGCAATATTTTGTCGACGGCCGCTGATCAGCTGGCATCGGCGGCCAAAATGTATTCTTATTGTCGACCATGCGTGCGTAAAGTTTCCTTCAACCGCCCTTCAAGACAAATATTTCTCGCCTTACGTCCCGGGGAGAAAAGCTCGTGTGCATGCTGAAAGTAATCGCGCTGTTTTTCGTTGCAAAGTACTGCGCAAAAAAGCGAACTTTTGAGCTGTTCGATCGTAGCATGTATCTGAAAGCTGTGATGGTGGAATCGGCCCACCGCTGTAAAATTCTCTGTGGACGCGATACCCGCGATTCACTTATGGCACCTATGAACTAACTTTTCAATCGCCTAATTCAAATTTCATTGACTCCGTCACCTTTAGTACACTTCACGTGCTTTGATTCACTTTAATTCTCACTTGTTTCACTTCATTCACATTTGGTTGTGCGTATGAGCCACTGCTCCACGCCCTACACTGCACCCGGGATTGGCCGAACGCTGCAAAACTGTTGTTCTTCGCGTCGTTTTGTCCGCGGACGCGATTCCTTAGAACCTGTAGTAATATACAGCTTCGCTGCAAAAGCGGAACCTTGCTCAGCTCGTGCGAATAATTCCGCGGCAAGTCGCCCGCACCGGTACATCTCGCCGTATTTGTCTCCTGCACGCGCGACGAGCGGCTTCACTGCACAGCCGTTGAACATAATGGCGGACCTATGCGCAACTCTGCTACCTAAAGGTAGCATATACAGTAACTCTACGGGGCGGCACTCTTGCGCGCCGTCTCTGATGGTTCCCGTGTGACCGCGCTGCACATTCTGTGTTCGCCAGGCGAACGCGAAACTTCTAGTGCAGTGGCGCTGTGCATCTGGCGTGAACATCAGTTCAAGCGAGTGTGCGCTCGAAGCGAGGTCCAAGCAATAAAGTGGTTCTTAAAGTACGCCGAAAGTCTGTGTTCTATTTCTTTCTTGCGAGCCGACGCTTCTCTTTATTAAAAAATGTCACAGTTTCACCGCAAGGGTGAAGCAATGAATGCGATAGCAACAAATTGTAATGTTGTACGAAGTGAGGCTGGCAGCTAACTCTTTTGGATCCGATCTCACGCAACTCTAGAAAACGCTGCTTTAAGAGCATACGGCCGCTCCAGGGACACTGCTCACCACATTCTCTTCGCGTTGAGAGCGCAGCACGTAGAAGCGTACACCGGCCACCCGTTGTCGGCCGCCGAGAAGGCGAGATAACGCGCGCGCCCGCGACGACCGCGCTCGTAAAATCGAAGGTCGCTCGAGGGACCCCCCCCCCCCCCCTCGCGTCTTTTCACGCTCACGAACGACGGGCGGGGCCGGTTATATATATACTTATACGGGGGGATGACAGCGGCGGACGAAGACGGCGGCGACGTCGACGGCAAAAACCAGCCGAGAGTGTCCATATAATTGCTATCGCAATAAAATAAACTTGCTTATTGAAGACTTACGGCTGCTTGCGAACCCGTGACTCAGTGCTTGCGGAACTTTTCTCAATTTTTAAATTGCTCGCGGTGGAGTCCGTTAGAAGTACACAGTTCGGAGTAGATGTTTCTGGCGGAAGAATGCATGAAGAAGTCATGTTTTTAGCGAGCTTATGTCCCCAACAACGCGTCGCAAAACGGTGCGGCATGAAAACGCCGCGGTATATTTGCTAAACGGACCTCATTGGTTGCAGTGTCATTGACTTCATTATATAATTGTGGGCGTGATCAAGTGTCCAAAACTTTCCCGTGTGTGTTCATCCTGTAGACGCCAGAATCACAATAGCTGGACTCTTCTTCTTTATATATTTTATTTTACACATCGTTATGGGTCCTTAACCAGATGGACACACAAAACCCGGGGCGATAAACGCATGGCTTGCATTTTTTACGAGGCACGTACGGTTAAACGAACGGCAGGCTTTACACATATCAGAATGAAATTGACTTCAACGTGCGAGTTTTATTTAGTCACCATCACAATTTTCCCTAGTTATCCGTTCTATTGTAAGCGGTGGGCCAAAGGAAACGATTGTGGCTATATAGTTGTAGGCCCGGCCCGAGCCCGAAAGTGCTATGCTCTGGAGGGTCCCTCACTTTCATATTCTAGTAAAGTAACTAAACATGTTATCTATCTGGAGAGCCTATGCCTGCTTTAAATGTCTGCGGCTTGAAATATAAACTTATATGATAGGATTAAAACGATCGACTGTGGAGTTTTACGTCGCAAAACAACGATGTGACTATAAAGCAAATGCTAGTGGGGGGTTTCTATAATAATGTTTGGCCTCGTGAGGTTCATAGCTGGGCACCTAAATAGAAGTACGCGGGTATTTTTGCATTTTGACGCCGCGCAACTGCGGCCGCCGGGGCTGTCAGTCGACGGCGCGTCCACGAAAGTTATTTGAGGCAACTTTTCGGAGATTTGTAAGGGCAACAAGAAGTATCAGACTAATGTATAGCCTCTTGAAATGTGTATTCAAATGCTTCTTCGAATTATACAACCTACCTTTTCGGCATATCGAAACGAAGAACAACTTGAAAAGATAGGGACGGAGGGGGGACGCACATGTGTACTGTGATGCACACTGAAACAAAAAACAGCGCGTTGTTTCTCGTTCTCGCGCATTTTTTTTCCTTTCAATATGCACCACATCCGACTATATAGCTCAACAACAAGCATTAAAAATGTTGATGCGGTTTAGGGTGATCTTTCTCGTGCATACCCCCCTTTTCCCTCCGCGGAATATTCTCCACCCATGCTGAGATTACAGCAAAAAATGTCGTTTAGGGCGGCGAATTCTATTGCTACCGCTATTGATGCACCTTATAGACTGAAGGCATTTATGCGTCGGTGTTTTCACTACTATGAAAGGACCAAGAATTCTTGAATCGTTTCCTTGCAGTACCTTTATAGCATGCAAAAAAAAAAAAATTGCTTCTTGTAATATCTGAAGTGCATATTTAGACTCATTTTTTGAAGCGAAATTTAATCGCTGTTTTTTTTTATACTGGCTTTCCAGCTCTCTCGATTTACGCTGTTGATGTAGGCGCAGCGTTCCTGCCTTACGAAATTCCTAATACCAATTGGCACTTGGCTGGTATAGCATCGGATGTTTACAATAAGCAGTAACATGTGCGCTGCAACCAAAAATTGTGGGCGTGCGTTCTCTTGTTGAGACAGCATCTTCTAGGCTGCAGTCTCACCTGCCTTTAGACGTTGCGTACGTAGAAACATGGAAAGGAATACGATAGGAGCATAGGCGTGCGCACGGGGGGGGGGGGG
Organism: Rhipicephalus appendiculatus; assembly: GCA_030522465.1. NCBI lineage: Eukaryota > Metazoa > Arthropoda > Arachnida > Ixodida > Ixodidae > Rhipicephalus > Rhipicephalus appendiculatus. The sequence continues at coordinate 3,104,610 of JALIZH010033001.1, forward strand.
GGGGGCAGGGGGGGCAAGAAGGGGGGGGCGCAAAGCCAGCCCTATACATTGTAGGGGGGGCGACAGGGGGGGGCGCAAAGTTAGCCCCATACATTGACGTAATAGGGAGGGGGGGGCGCTGCGACGAACCTTCGCCCCCCCCTTGAAGGGGAACCCTGCGCACGCTTATGGATAGGAGTAACCTTAAGGGACAAGAAGAGAGCAGGGTAAGTCAGGGAACGAACAGGTGTTAAGCACAGCAGACTAAATGGGCATGGGCAGGGCACGTAGCACGAAGGTGAGACAACCGGTGGTTATTAAGAGTAACAGACTGGATTCCAAGTGGGCGAAGGAAAGGCGAAAGGTTAGATGGGCAGATGAGATTAAGAATTTTGCGGGGATAATGAGGCCGCAGCAAGCACAGGATCGGGTTAATTGGCAAAACGTGGAAGAGGCTTTTGCCCGGCAGTGGGCGTAGTCAGGCTGAGGATGATGATTAGGACAAATAAAAATTGCTAAATGCTACAGGTCACCCTATCAAGAGAGAGAGAGAGAGAGCTTTCATTTACAGAAAGGCAGAGAGGTCGGTCTGAGCTACAGTTAGCTCTGGCCTGCTACTGCACACTGGGGAGGGGGGACAGGGGGAGCGAAGGAGTGATGAATGAGGATGGTAAGGTAGTGAGATGAGAATACAGTCCCGCTACGCCCGGGCAAACCTAAACATTCCATTTTTCTACGGGCATTGCGGAGCACAACTTTGTGTCTAAATGCCATAGTTATGTGCTTCAGCAAGTGCTCACTTCTATATGTGTTCATGAAGCTTCACCAGCGAGCCTTCCCTCTGGTGAAGCTTCTTGCTTAAGAATATGGCTGATTTTAAAAGTATTGCACAAAGGCAGTTAATATACAAGTCTAGAGGGCCACGCTCCTTCTTTCTAAAATCCGCAGCTATATTCGCATGTCACTTCTAAACAATAACAATTACGTTACATTACCTCTGGTAATCTTCGCTTGTCTACACTGAAAGACATCAGCAGTGACTCTGAACTCTATGTGCGCATTGGAGGGCAAGGCAGTGTTCTAACGTACGAAACTTCTGCGCACAATATTGGTGTCAACAATGCCACGATGCTCACGTGTGACATTTAAAGGGGCCATGACACCCAATTTTCGATCATAATATGTGTTACGTGGGTTAATCCTCGAGAATTCACAAATAAGCTGACGAAATTTTAGCGCATTTGGATGAGCACTTAATTTATTATTGAATATTTTTTACGAACACGCGAGCGGCCTGATAGTCGGGCAGCACTGGCGCACTCGCCAGCCGTGACGTAACAAACAGCAGGCTGTGCGAGCGTCTGCATTCCGGTGAACGATATTGTTCCTTCGTCAGCGGCTCATGAAATCGAGATATTCGAGCTTTCTTCTGCGTAGCACTGAAATTGAACGATTATTAGCGGCTGAAACTGTGCTAGAAGACGACGGCACCGCTCCTTGCTGCACGTGATCACACAGGCGCCATGGCAAAATGGCGGTCGCCGGCGGTGCGCGGGATTTAGAGCCGGCGACTTCTAGCGCCTGTCTTGCACTGAAATATTCTTTTCCGGCCCGCTTTTAATATCAGTATAGGCATGATAGACCCTCTACTTCTAGTTTTTGCTGAAAACTGCAAATGGTTGGGTGACCAAGTGATGGCCCCTTTAATGAAGCACTGTGCTTCAACGGCTCTGGGACTGGACGCTTGCGCTCCAAATAAGCCCGTGAAAAGCTGACAAGCTTTTCACGGGCTTACAAATGGCGCCATAAACCCAAATGACCGCGTCGTAAACCCAAAGTCCACGGCCATTGGCTGATTTGGGCATCCTGAGCTACATAGTTATCGTGGCTGCCGCGAGATGCCGCGGGATGCCGCCACGTGCCAGAGCCGTATATGGAGAGAGTCTGGCGAATGGGCGGGGCAGTGACGTAAATATGCAATTCGCGGTGATGACGCCAGCCACGTCACCGCCACGCCTCCGCTTCGGCGCCGTCCGCCATATTTACGCTTTCTGCGCGACGGCTGCCCAACCTAGCATGCTTACGCGCTGTTCGTGCGTAAACTGTAGCGCCACTAAACAAATTGTAAAGTCGAGATAGTGCAGAAGCGCCGTAATTCAACTTTATTGAAGAGTATGGACCGCATTCGATGTGCGATAACATTCAAATACTAGAAATACTTACTCCTAAAGCTGATATAAGCGGACTCCCAGCCGACTACGTTCCGAGTAGAACGTGCGGCGCTTTTTAACGTGATTAAAGAGCCCGTTTCGCAGAAATTCCGGTGTCTACGTCGGTGTCACCGTGGGCTTCTTTAGTTGTGAGCGAAAAAGCAGCGTTGACAGTGAGGTAGATGCAATAAAGACAGGAGCCCGAGAGCATTGCACTTTGACCTTCCTTGCGGCACAGTGTAGGTCTCCGCCGAGAACCGGAAGCAAGCTATAGCGTTTGCAAGGCGATAGTGTGCGCGCGCGCGTGTGTGTGTGTGTGTGTGTGTGTGTTTGTGTGTGTGTTTGTGTGTGTGCACGCTCGCGCACGCGCGTGTGAGTGAGTGTGCACGCGCACGCGTCTGTGTGAGCGCATGTATGTGTGTGAGCGCGCGTGTATGATCACGTGTGTCTGTATGTGTGTGCGGCCGGGCGTGGGTTAGCGCGTGTGTGCGCGCGCGCACGCACAGACGCGCTCACACCCACACGCGCGCACATACACGCACACTTCGCGCGAGCACACAGACGCACGAACACGTCGCACGAGCACACAGACGCACGCACACGCCGCGCGAGCACACGCACGCACAGGGATGTTTTGAATCCAAAGAGCCGCCGCTTCTCCTTTGTTTGGAAGCCTAAACGATCGTACCATGGATCGTACTCCTTCAGAGCTATGATTTCAGCAAACAAGCGTGCAACAACAACCAATTCACGCAACCAGTTCACGCAAAATCCCAAGATAAATATGCAAGCCCCACGCGCGCTGCTCTGAGGGGATGGTGGCCGGCCTCCGACTCTCCGCGCGGCGTCGCCGCGGCCGCCAGGGAGATTGGTTGAACGTGACGAAAAGTGGGCGGCGCTGAGGCGGCGCGCGGAGAGCGGCGAGATGAAAGAATCGCCGAACTCTCCCGAAGGGTATCTATGGCACTGCCACGTGCCCGTGTACTGGCTCGCGATCACACTGAAAGTGAGCCGCGTGTTTGAAGAAAAAATGACGGCATATCCACGGAGTGAATGATGATGAGTGGGCGAAGCTCCGGAGGTTCATCGTTAAACCGTGAATCTTCCGTGAGAATTGGCCCAGTGCATCATCAAAGACGTGACAAAGACTGTGTGTATATATACAAGAACGTTTATTTATTCGTAAATGGTGGCTAGGCGTGGCTTCCGTTGCCCCTTCATTATAACGGCTTTATGGTCGGTAAAATGAAGGGAGAGCGGTTCCTGGATGGGCCGTAGTGGGAAGTTTGCAAAGACGAGATCGATGCAGGTTCTTCGGATGGTTGTGGGTTGCATATGGTCGAACGATATGCACCTGAGCCCATATCGCGATGCCATGTGTTGTGTGAGCCAACTGTTTTCTGTGATGTCAACGTTAATGTCACCCACCAGTAGGAACGGTTCGTTCTTGTACTTGGTTGCATAGTCTCGTAAGGCGGTGTCAATGTACTTTTCAACGTTTCCTCAAGTCAGATTGGGTGCGAGGTATATGATCACGAGGACAATTCCACTTTCAAAGAGTTTCACACCAGCATGTTCGCCGTTATGGCTCTGACTGGTGAGCGGTAATTGGAGATTTTGAGCAAGTTCGTTTTGCTTGACATAGATGGCCACACCACCCGCGGTACGTTCTGCTTCCTCGGTGCACACGATGGGAACGTATCCTTTGATGAACGGTCTTGCGTTCCACGTCTCCGTAAGGCAGAGGACGTACACCGCGGTGAGTATGGGGTATCTTTCTATGTCAAGTGCGTGGGCATTCAGAGACCGAACGTTGATCAGGGCAAGGCTAAACTCGTTGGAAGCGTCAACGTCTTATCGTAGGGATCGTAGATACCGCTGCGTCAATGTGGGTAATCGATGTTGCTCGAGACGTTGAAACTCGTTGAGCATTGCCTTGTTGTCATTGCCTCTGTTGTCATTGCCATTGAGCATTGCCTTGAGTAGGTTGTTGTCGAACCATAAGCGGTCGCATACCTTGCAGCTGTGGCCGAAAGTGCGATCCACCAAGTCCCGCATGAATCGCGCGTCCGCGCCTTCGGGCAGCGATCGCTTCAGGCGCTTGTCCGCCGCTTCCCGTGCTCGCACCGCCTCGGGATCAGCCTGTCTGTGCACGCGTTTCATCACCGCCGCTGCCTCGCTTCGGCCTCGCGAGCTCTCAACTCCGGATCCGCTTGCCTTTGTGTACGTTTTGTAGCCGCGTCGTGGGCTCTTCTCAGCTCAGGATACGCTTCTCGGCGCCTCCGTGCAGCTTGGGCTTCGCGGGCTCTCACCTCCGGGTCCTGTCGGCGAGCGTGCGCTGCAGCAGCTTTCCGAGTCCTCCGCTCCGCCGCCTTCTCTTCTTCGCTCATACTCGATCACCATACAAAGACCTGACACACAAACGTGGTCTGGAACGCGCTTATTCTTCATGGTCATCAGCGTCATCGTCATCGTTATCACGTGTAGTTGGTACATTCCACTATACACACAAACGTGGTCTGGAACGCGCTTATTCTTCATGGTCATCAGCGTCATCGTCATTGTTATCACGTGTAGTGGGTACATTGCACTATACGGTGGCTACGACGGACGGCGCCGGAATAGCCTATGCCCTAAGGAGCTTCGCCCCTAAAAAACTTCCCCATCTCCCACTGAAGGAAGCCATGTGTGGATGCGCAGCAGCAGGGAGATGGCTGGCTTGAGCGGGAGAAAACGTCGCCGCTCCCGTTTCGCGGCAGCGGCCCGGGCGCTCATCGCGGCGCTGCACAGGAGAGAGAATGAGGCGCGCGCGCTCCGTCATCTTCATATCGCGGAACTACCGTGGCGTCCCCAGTGGAGTATGCAGCTGTCGCACCACCTGTCGTGCGCGCCGCTCCGTAGAGTAGAGGATTCCTAGAGGAGAGAACGGGAGTGACAGTAGGAAAGGAGAGAGAGGGGGAGGGGACGCGCATGCGCTGTGGCGGTGTGGGACACGGGAAGGAGGGACGGACAAAGCCCCCGCGAGCACATGCAAGCAAGACCAAGGAATGGAGTCGACCTTGGCGAGAGACACCACCGGTAGTGCGTGTTATTCTTTGCTTGCACCCACCACCTGCCTAGCCATTGCTAAAGGCTCATTTACACTAGCGCGACACGACACCGATTTTGGTCTGCCGACTGTCTTTGGCAGCGTCTTTTGTCGTGTCGTCGTCCCATTTACACTGCAACGACACCAAGAGTCCGCCGATGGTCTGTGGGGCGGACTCTTGGTGTCATTGCATTGTAAATGGGACGAAGACACGACAAAAGACGCTCCCAAAGACAGTCGGCAGACCAAAATCGGTGTCGTGTCGCGCTAGTGTAAATGAGCCTTAAGCAGCCACTCTGTGCTCTCGGCCATGACTCTGGTGGCTGTGGTGGGGGGTTAACGGCCTTATTAGCCCCGAGAACGAACACTGGCATCGCTGCTGTCGCGGCGATGTGACGTCACGGCAAGGACTCGCCTACTCCGCCGCCGCTTTTCGCCCTTTTCTACACCCATTGTTAGTGATACGGTGATGATTACTCCTAAATTTTGAGATGAACATCTTTCAAGGAACCAGGTCATGTACCAGGTGGAAGATTCCATAGCTAGTGAAAGTTATCAGGGTTGCCGTTGGGTGGACATGAAAAGGCGCCAGAACTCACGCCAAAAGTAGTCAAAGTAGCCATGCTATTTGATATTATCGCAAAATTTCTAGCCAAATAGAACAGAAGCGGTATTGGTATTATCAACCGAGTATTTACTATTGATGAATAAATAAAACCATTTTGAATAAGTAAAACCACAAGTTAAAAAAAAAAAGCCATGGCGCCAACTGGAAATTTTCGTCGCCAATGGGGTCCAAAAGTAGCCAATTTGGCGCAAAGTAGCCAGCAACGGCAACCCTGAAAGTTATTGAAGCTGTAGAAAGTTTTGATATTGTAGCTTAGGGTAGGCAAACTCCCGCCTCAACGGGAGATTCACTGTGAAAATCGTGATGCAGGACAGCAAGATGTTTGTTGTTTTCACTGCGTACTCCAAAAAATTGGTGCTATGAAAATAGGCTAAATGGTTCTAACTTCAATACAACTATGCATAAACTTCGGGGTTAAAACATGTGTGCTGAAGTATTACAAATGAAATTAGGACGTTTTTAATTCACTAACTGCGTTGCGGTTTACCATGAACGTTATCTCTGCCTCTGCAAAAAAGGTCTAGGTGATTTGACAAAATGGCGCTTTGTCCAACAGGAGAATTCACATGAAACTGTCTGTCATAAACAATCACTTCACATATTTGGAAAATTAAACAGAATACGGCCGCAAATACAACGATTTCGGAAATGCTGAGATGTCCGTTTACTCGGATCTGATCACAGGTTTCTTCTCAAGAGTCACCACGGATTATGTAGCCGTAAACCCTAATTTGCGGGAAATGCTGGTCCGATCTACTGCCGCGTCACAAAGGGTAATGTTAAGTTCAGGTGCGAGTACCGCAGATATTAATGTTTGCAAAACAAACGCAACGGTCGAAATGAAGTTTTTGGATGGCACACTCAGCTAGCGACGTGGCCCGTGTAATAATTAAACACCCTTCACCTACTGAGTCGACGACTGGTCTCACACATCATGTCTACATTCAGGTTCATGATCAAGGGTAATCAACTGAAAGGAAAACCAATTTAAGAGGTGGCTATCTAAAGCGGTACTTACAGCAGCTACGATGCTGCACGATGACACAATCTGACAGCAATAAGAGTTTCCGCACTTAACCTCAACCACACCTAACCTTGATAATTTCGGTGAAACGAAGCACCGAAATAATTGCGAGAAAAAAATAAAATTAAAGAACGTGGTGACTGAGCAAGTACACGAGAAAAACCGACACAAGAGCGGCGGCGGTATTCTAGGTGAGCTCATTCGAGATATTTTGCGAGACTCGATACTGCACGCGTGCGCGGTGCTTGGCACACCGGCAAAAACGCTGCCCCTGGATACGCGGATGCGTCCGATACAAATAACCCCAGTGCAGGCGAAACCCTCATATCTCTTAAAATCACCCGTGAATGCAACTTAACCTAATGATGCAAATATGGTGTATTTCGGGTCGAAACCACGACATGATTATGCGGCAATAATTTTGCTGTATCTAAGCAGAAATGTGTTCTTGCTTTCCACCCCGTCGGCTGCCGAGGCCGGGAATGAAACCCACCCTTAGTAGCGCGACACAAACCTGTTTTCAATTTTCGTACGACCAAGCGCGGGCACCGTTGGCAGAAGCAAAAGTAAACTTTTTTTTTATTGTTTTTACCAGGAACATTATCGATGCTGTTTTCGTCATTCATCTGTAGCTTGAGACAAGTAAAAAGCGAATGCAAACAACGGAACAGTGTACTAAGCGAGCGCATGTTATATGTAGGCGCGCAACGGCGGGCGCCGAAGAGTCCTTGCCGTGACGTCACCCAGGCCTTCCACCAGACGGCGCCACTCCAGCTTCTCGGGGCTAATTGTACTACAGTGTTCTGGTTTGCATAGTGGGTGCTTCCCTACTTCATGAAAGTGACCGGACGCGGAAGGGACGGACGCGGGAGGGACGGACGGACAAAGCCCCGAGCATAAGATGCTTCGCATTTATAAGTGCTGAAAGTCTTGACGCGCGCTACTAAGGGACCCATGTTCTTGTCCACTTGTCATCCCTCTCCCAGCGTAGCTTTGAGCGCGCTCGCTGGCACGAAAGGAGAAAGAAAGCTCCTGAAGCGTGCGACAAATTCCGCTCGTACTCCGCTCGTCCTTGACGGATTGAACAAACAAACAAAAAAAAAACTCTTTTAACGAAACCATTTGACGTTTACTTGGAAAAGTGCGGCAGGGCCCATTTAATGGTCGCTACTTTTGCTCGGTCATTACGAGGAAAACCACTGTCGATCATCTGGCGTAATAAGTCGGTATGGTTGTTCGGTTTGGCGGGCATATTTCATGGATGTCATATAAGTCATGAATTTTCGCCTAAACATTCACGCTAGCTTTAACAACCATGAATCATCCTATCAAGCTTTCATTCCTCGATCTATTGTTCGTGATTTCTTAAATATTGTGTCAGCATTTATGATTATCTAATGTATGTCTCTAGTGGTGGGATGGGGGGAGGGGGGAGGGGGAGAGACGGGGCTTCTGTATACCCACAGTAATATGTCGGTTTGAGACTTCTCGGTCTATCATAGTCTGTGATGAATGATGCAATTCAGATAGCCAGATCCAGATGCAATCAAGATGTTACAGTACATAAAAGTGAACAAAGAAGTTTCAAAGAGCGCTGCAAAGACATGTCGATGTCTCGCTCTTCAACTATGGCAAAAGAAAGAACCATCAACTAATATTAATTGCAAGGATTTTACGGTTCAAAACCGCGAAAGGGGAGAATGCCGCAGTGGGAGCACCCAGGTGTTCTTGGACATGCCCCTAAATCAAAGTACACAGGAGTTCTTTGTATTTCACCTCGATCGAAATTCGGCCGCCATGGACGGGAATTGAACCCGCTCCGTCGAGCTTAGCAGCGCGTCACCTTACATGATAGGCCACCACGGCGTTTGTAAGAACCCGACTCTCAGAAATGTACATTGTACGGAACATCACCGATCTATCCTAACCCAGACCCAGCTGTCGGGTATAGTGCGAGATACGATATAACTAATGCGCTAGAAGTAAGTTGCGGGACCGCAACGTTCCTGTGGGGATGGATTGCCAGCGAAGCTGTGTTCTCGTTTCTGCTGTAGACGCCTGCCCAATCGTTTCTCAGGCGTGATCGATTGCAGACGGTGACATTCTTCCTTAGACTCATGGTATTTCTACGCATTCTCCGCTTTTGCACAGTCCACTTTCGCTGTCTGTATTGGAGTTGCTGCTCTCGACTCCTTTCAACTTCTTTAGCTTTTTTCTTCTGCTGTCGCGGCATCTTTGTATGTATATATATATTGTAACATTCCACGGCAAGCGTGCACAGGCCCAAAGCACGACCTCTTTATTCTTCTTCGTCTTCGCCCCGTTGCTTCCACTAGATGTGTCCTTCGTCATCTCGGCTCACTACACTCCCCTTTGTTTCTTCCCTTCGCTGCAAATAAGGAATAACGTTGGAAATGGCTGCTGTTTCCATCGAACCGTTTTCCGCAGTGTGGCCGATGGTCTTGAGTGCTCCCTCCTTTGTAGCCAATTTCACCCCTTTAAACGGACCCACAAGTTGTGTGTTAGGACCACTACAACCTTTCCGCACCAGCACCATATCGCCTAGTGTAACTGCCGGGAATATTAACGCGATAGCGTTAAAGAGCTCGTTTCGCAGAAATTCCGGCGTCGGCGTCGTTGGTTGTGAGCGAAAAATCATCATCTTGTCCGTGACCGAAAAATCATCCTCTTGTCCGTGACCGAAAAATCATCATCTTGTCCGTGACCGAAAAATCGAGAAAGATGCAAATGAAATAAATATTAAAAATTTTCGGGTCCGAGTGAGCATCGAACCCGGGTCGTCTGCGTGGCAAGCAGGTGTTCTACCACACAGCCATGCCTCTGCTTGCATATACTGTGAAAATAACTTCCTCTGCTTGGAAATGCAGTGAAAATAACTTGCATGCTTCGCAAACGCAAGCGTCCTTTGTATAGGCGTCGCAATATTCCTGGGATATTACACCCAGGAATATTGCGTGGTACAAGCGTAAATTGCCATCGGGCGTCAGAATATGTGACTATCATAACGATTCCATAGTTTAAAGCCAGCCACCCATTACAAACGGCACACACCTTACTGCGCGTATTCCCTTAACAGCACGTAGTGGGTGCATAGCAAGTTCGAAAACATTTCCCACATTTGCCGCACATAATTTCTCCTGGTTTAAACCATACTACCCATTACATAGTATGCACTAAGTGATTGAAGTACGCAGTAGGGACGGGATATCGCTATCGCGTTCAACTCTTAAAGGCGAAGCTTAAGGGTCCCCCCAATTTTTTTTGTGCTATGACGTTTCTAAAATGCTTTCATCATCGCTTCCCTGTTCTTCCTTTGCTCTTCTGAACTTTCCTTCAAATGAAGCTTCGCCGATATGCCAAGTATGTCATCCGCAGGCAAATAAGAAGGTTCCCCGATGCAGTCCTCAATACGCCACCAGGAAGGCGGCGTATTGAGGACTGCATCCCAGAGCGCTCGTAAGAGATCTATTGTGGTGCGACACAGATGCTTGCAGACAACACTTCCACCCTTCTGGGAATCCTAGGTACATACATACATATTGCTTTATATCTAGGACGACCCGCTCTTCTAGTCCATTAGCTGATTGTATGGGGCTGTGAACTTCAGGGTAATGTTTTTGTCTTTTGCCCACTTCGCGAATGCCTGACTCTTGCATGCGGGTCCATTGTCGGCTATAACACATTTCAATCCTTTGAACACTTCTCTGCTCAATAGAGATATGCCAGCATCACAATTTTCTTTTCCTGGCTTGGAAGCGAGCATCCTTGAACATTCATAAATCCACTCTAAAAAGGATTGCGTTTTCCTCACTCCTTCGCTTTTTTTCTCCAATTCAGTGAAATCAACGCGTACGGTTTAAAACGGGATATTTGAATGAGGAACATAGATGCAATAAATAACTTCATCGCTTCACTTCAGCATGCCTTCACTTTCATTTGCATATCGGAGACTTGGCTTTCAGCCGCCGATAACAACATGAATGGCTTTCCATGTTATCAAGCAGAATATTGCCATCGTGAAACTGATAGTCATGGTGGTGCAGCCATTTTCATTTCACAGGATGTGATGTACACACGTAGATTCGATCTTGCATTAAACGTTTATCACTGTGAGTCAGTATGGATCAAAGTCGACCATACATCACATAATAAGAGTAACAAGAACATGATTCTTGGTTGCATTTATCGTTCACCGTCATCTTCACTTAGCGATTTCCTGCTTGGTCTTGATGACACACTGTCAAAGCTGTCTTTTGAAAATAAGGATGTGCTTATTGTCGGTGACATTAACATTAACTTACTAGACACCGATACCACTCCGTTCACAGCCTACACTGACTGCTACACTGGATTTGGTTTGGAATCGCTCATTGACTGTCCGACTAGATTAGGCTCTCATGGTAACGGTACGCTCATTGATCACGTATTGTCAACTTTATCACCACCGCCTTGTCCCGTGGTTGTTGATACTGACATACCGATCATTTCCCTATTTTTCTTACATTTCCTACTGATATGCCCGTAAACGACATTAACTACTACACTTCAGTGTTTAATGCAGATGCCTTTGTGGAATCCATAAGTAAAACTGATTGGTCGCCAATAAATTCCATGCATGATCCTGAAGCCGCACTAAATAAATTTTGTTCTTTATTTTTGATGGCCGTCTCGACTAACACAAGTACTGCAAAATGTAGGAAAAGATATAAGTACCCGCAGAACCCATGGATGACGGATGGTCTTCTAAAAAGCTTAAGGACGAAGGAAAACATGTACAAGAAAACTAAACGTCAGCCCTTTAACGCTGCACTTGCTAAACGATATAGATGCTACTGTAAATTATTGAACGTATTGCTTAAACAGGCAAAAAAAGGTACTACGAAAGTAAATTCGTACAGAATAAGAGCAACCCCAAGAACCAGTGGCAGCTGCTAAACTCTTTTCTTAATAGGTCGTCTGGTGATGCCCCCCCCCCCCCCCTACCAAAATAAATTACAATGGTCTAAGTCTTTCGGAGCCAAATGAAATAGCGAATGTCTTTCTCGGACTACTTTTCTTCCATTTATTCTAGTAACAACCTACACGCGCAGTTGCGTAGCACTTTACGCCGCGCGCCACAGTCATTCTTTTTGTTACCTGTTACACCAGATGAAGTGTTTTCCACGATTAATAATCTTAAAAATACCGGGCCTGGTTTAGATGGCATATCTGTGAGACATTTAAAACTAGTTGCATGTTTCATCTCAGACACGCTGTGTAATATTATAAACCTGATGTTTAAACACGGATTATTCTCTTCTTTCTCGAAAAACGCCAAGATTGTTCCTGTTTTTAAAAAAGCCTTGACAAACAAATAGTTACTAATTATCGTCCAATTGCTATTATTTCCTGCCTTAGTAAACTCATTGAGAAATTATTTGTTAAACGTCTTAATAACTACCTTACAAAGTTCCATTTGTTAAAGAATAACCAATTTGGTTTCCGCCCTGGAAGTTCGACTAATCTAGCTGTGCTGTCTCTAACTGACTACATTAAAAAATACATCGATTCAGGAAACTTAGTAGGATCTGTTTTCTTAGACTTCACTAAAGCTTTTGACACGATTAACCATCACGTGCTGTTTAATAAACTTGAGTGTTTCGGCATAACCGGTCCTGCGCTAACATTTTTAAAAAACTATTTACTTGACCGACAATATACAGTACACGTAGCCAACACATTCTCGGCAACTAAATGCATTAACCAGGGTGTACCACAGCGCTCAGTTATAGGTCCTTTGCTTTTCATTTTATATATTAATGATCTTCCGGATTTTCTTAACTCCTCCAATCACGATCATTGCATTTTATACGCCGATGACACTACCATATCTTCATCCGATAAATCCATTACTGTTCTTACTTCAAGGCTAAATCTTGCATTGAGTAACATTATGAATTGGTGTAGCAATAATTACTTGGTTCTTAATCCTTTAAAAACAAAATATATGGTGTTTAAGACTGCTCGAAGGTCCTTAACATTTACTCCCGAACTAAAACTTGGCACTCATTCTATAGCCGCTTGCGATGATGTCACTTTTCTTGGCATACATCTTGACCCTAACCTTACATTTCGCTGTCACTTCCACCATCTCAAGCATAAGACTTCGTTTGGCATCCGTGCATTGATCAAAGCTCGCCCCTTTTTTTTTCTGGTGAGGCTTTGCTAGCATTGTATTTTGCTTTCATTCATAGTCACATTAACTACGGTATCGTTTCATGGGGAAATACGTACGCTTGTCACTTGTCATCAATTCAACATATCCAAAATCAGTCAATACGCATCATCACTGCTAGTTCCATACAATCCAATGCATCTGTGTTACTCCACTCTTACAATATTTTGCCTGTAATTTATTTGTTCCAGTTCAACATAGTCGTCTTATTCCACAAGGTGCTTCATAACAACCTCACGCTTCCATTCATGACATATGATTTATTGCAGCATAAAAACGTGACGAGATTTGCAGCTAATAACAATTTTTTGTTACCTACAGTGCACAGCAATTACGGCAAAAAAACATCTGCGTTCACTGCGATTTCTCTTTGGAATGACTTGCCTACAGCTATCAAATCTCGTGTTTCCCTTGCACTTTTTAAAAATGACCTTAGGCATCACTACCTGCACTAAGTGTACGCATGTCATGGCTGTTGTCAAATCGACTTTTTTTTTCTTCTCTTTTTCACTTGTACCTTGGGGTTGTTCTTGCTGCGCTTTTTTATGTTTTCTTGTTTTACTGATCTGAATGCTAACGTTTTATCCAATATGGTTTGATTTTGTCAATAATCCTGTTCACTTACTGTGTTAGTTATTACCCTCAATGCTTGTGTAATTAACCGAGGGTCCCACTACAGTTCTTTTACTTTGGAACCCTCGCCTGTATATTTGTTGATCTTGTAATACATTTTTTGAAATCAATAAACTGAAACTGAAATTGAGGTGCAAAATTCATAGTGTCTGTCTTCTGCTTATATTTTAATTTGTTCAGTTGATAATAATAATTGATGGAGTTTAACGTCCCAAAACCACCATGTGATTATGGGAGACGCAGTTTGTTGAGTTGACATTGTTGACAAGAGATAATGTAATCTCTAATATATTTCTTCATGCCGGGACACGTAAATCTTCTCCTGATTTGTAGTATGTTCGCCAGAACGGTCATGCCCTTTTGACTCTGGACTATTGTGACAATGGTCGCGAAGTCTGCTTTTCAGAGTATCCTGTACGTGAAACTTTCCGTCTACATACATCAGCTCTTCTGTGCCCTCCCAGATTTTAAGTTCACGCTTTCCTCGTTCCTGGAGTTACTGAGAATGGGAAGTCTATAAAGTGCATCAGCGTCGGACAAATCTTGCCCGTTTATGTGCACCGCCTGAAAATCAAACTGCTGAATTTCACTTACCCATCGAGCAACCTGGCCTTTCGGTTGTGAACCATTCAGCAAATGAGTAAGCGCCCAATGGTCACTGTACAGTTTGAATTTCGTGCCTTCTGGGTACCATCGGAAATGCCTAATAGCTAGCACAACAGCTAGTGCCTCCTTTTCAGTCGTGCTGTAGCTTCCTTCCGACATCTTGAAAGTATAGGACTAAAATCCAGCTACAGCGTACTCTCACTTGTACGAACGTCGGTTTGACAAATATTTCAGAATAATGATCTTTTAGAAAATTCTCAGGGGTCATTCTATGCATTCTGTGCAAAAATCTTTCAGGTAAACGAATTTCGGAATAGTGATTATTTCAGTTGAACGAACTTGATCCGCGTACCCGGGCTCATTTTTGAAATCAATTCAACGAAGTTTGCCTCTATATATGCCGCGCGGGCGTAGCCGAGGCGCGCCGCCCCCAAGTCACCTGTCCATCGGTGGCGGTGCAACATCGCGTGTGCACCGCCGCCGAGGCAAAGCGGCCGTGCGGGATACGAAAATGAGCCACGTGCGCGTCACTTCCTTCTATTTTTAAATGCGAAGCATTTCTTAGCGAACTTCGGCGACTGAGCGTATCTATCTATCTATCTATCTATCTATCTATCTATCTATCTATCTATCTATCTATCTATCTATCTATCTATCTATCTATCTATCTATCTATCTATCTATCTATCTATCTATCTATCTATCTATCTATCTATCTATCTATCTATCTATCTATCTATCTATCTATCTATCTATCTATCTATCTATCTATCTATCTATCTATCAAGCCGCCTCCGACTTTGTGCTCTCCCGGCCGTATCGTTAATGGGATTTATACCAAATTTGGTATGGCATAACATGACTCTATGACGAACGTAAATGGCTGGTCATATCATGAAAATCATGACTGACTTGTCATGAAAAAAATTGGGGGGACCCTTAAGCTTCGCCTTTAAGAGTTGAACGCGATAGCGATATCCCGTCCCTACTGCGTACTTCAATCACTTAGTGCATACTATGTAATGGGTAGTATGGTTTAAACCAGGAGAAATTATGTGCGGCAAATGTGGGAAATGTTTTCGAACTTGCTATGCACCCACTACGTGCTGTTAAGGGAATACGCGCAGTAAGGTGTGTGCCGTTTGTAATGGGTGGCTGGCTTTAAACTATGGAATCGTTATGATAGTCACATATTCTGACGCCCGATGGCAATTTAAGCTTGTACCACGCAATATTCCTGGGTGTAATATCCCAGGAATATTGCGACGTCTATATAAAGGACGCTTGCGTTTGCGAAGCATGGAAGTTATTTTCACTGCATTTCCAACCAGAGGAAGTTATTTTCACAGTATGTCTAAACAGAGGCATGGCTGTGTGGTAGAACACCTGCTTCCCACGCAGACGATCCGGGTTCGATCCTCACTCGGACCCGAAAATTTTTATTATTTATTTTATTTGCATCTTTCTCGATTTTTCGGTCACGGACAAGATGATGATTTTTCGGTCACGGACAAGAGGATGATTTTTCGGTCACGGACAAGATGATGATTTTTCGCTCACAACCAACGACGCCGACACCGACGCCGACGCCGGAATTTCTGCGAAACGAGCTCTTTAACGCTGTCGCGTTAAAAGTATGATTTACATGCCACGCTCATGGTGCGCTCGCGCCCGTTTCGTTAGCTAGAGAGAGAGAGAGAGAGATGGGATGCGGAAAGGCAGGGAGGCTCCTTAGCTTGATATACACCAGACTTGGTATTGAGTGACGTGACTGTATGACGAACATAAATGGCAAGTGGTAATATGGAAATCATGACATGTCATGAGCGACATGACTTGCATTCCACGCTCATGGCGCGCTCGCGGCCGTTTCGTTAGCTTGATATACACCAAATTTGGTGTTCAGTGACATGACTGTATAACGAACATAAGTGGCAGGAGGTAACATGAAAATCTTGGCATGCGTGTCATCTACAACCCCATTTACATGCCACGCTCATGGTGCGCTTGCGTCCAGTTCGCTAGCTTGATATACACCAAAATTGGTATTGCGTGACGTGACTGTATGACGAACATAAATGACAGGTCCTAACATGTCAAACATGACATGCAAATTATGTAAAGCAGAATTTGCTCCTTCCTGGCTGCTTCGCATTACATCAATTCCCACAGTGTGTGGGATCTGCCGGCTTTTTTCTGTCTCATTGGTATTGTTCGGCCATCTTCATTTCGGGTAACAACAGCGCACTTCGTGCGCCGTGCGCCCACTTTCGTATGAGTTCGACAAAACGGAAACGGTTGACTCTATAGGACAACCACTTCCTGAGGCTGTAGGATATCTTAGAAAGTTGCGATACTTCGTGTCACAGCAACAAGCTGTGCCAGAGGCAGTGCAAAGAAACGTAGATTCTTCTGGGCAGCTTTGTCTATTCTTGCGCTTTAAGTGCGCCAGTCCGAATGAAAATTACAGAATTCTTATCGAAATAAATTGCATTTCGCACTTTCGACTCCATATCAGCTGTGCCCAATGCTGTTCCACGTTCTAGTGAATATTCAGTTTTGTGAACTTGAACTTAAGTGGACTATTTATTTGGGCTCCTTGAAGTACACTCAAGTAAGAGTTCACTGTACTTGTCTTCCTCTTTAGCTTCCACTTGTGCCTCTTCGTTGGTGCAGTAAAGCACCCGCGCCATCGTTCGATGCATTCTTTATAAGTTCAAATGGAACAGTGAAGTCCGGTAGTGTGAGGACAGGGTCTGATGATATGGTCGGTACCAAATCTCTGAATGCCTTCTCACATTCTTCACTCCATCTGTGTCTTTACTTAGTAGGTTGTTCAACGGCTTCACCTATGCTGCAAAATCCTTTATGGAATTTCTAAAATGTCCTGCGAGGCCAATAATATCTCTGTATATGAACACTGTCTGGTTTCTTCATCTGTCGTACACGTCCCACAGACTCTTCTGTCGTGCTCTTTGTGAATTCCTCCAGAATGCGTCCTCGAAATGTAATCTTGTGTTTAAAAAATTCCCTTTTCTTAATGTTCACCTTACGTTTGGCGTCTTCAAATGTCGTCAAAACAGGGGGGCAAGTGCTCAGTGTGTAATGTTTCATCCTTGGAGGAGACTATGATGTCGTCTATATACAGATTACAGAATAATCCGAGGAATGGCATGATAACACTATTCATTATCTCTTGGAACCATGCTGCACAGTTTTTCCACCCGAAAGGCAAACGATGATATTCATACACGTCAAATGGAGTAACAAAGGCCTTGTACATACTAAATTTCTTTTCGAATCTCCCAAAATCTTTTGCAGAGGTTCATACGGGAAACTATTTTGCCAGCTCCGGTTTCTTCAGTTATTTAATCGATAATTGGCATTGGAAACGGAAATACGTCCGTTTGGCTATTCAAGATCCGGTAATCAGCGTACAGTCGCAAAGATCCGTCTTCTTTTCGAGCCGGATTAGGCGAGGCCTTATTATTAAATACGATGGAGTATTATTATTGAATGCGAAGCATTTCTTTGCGTACTGCAGGCATTTTCAGCGTATCTATCTATCTATCTATCTATCTATCTATCTATCTATCTATCTATCTATCTATCTATCTATCTATCTATCTATCTATCTATCTATCTAGCCGCCTACGTCTGGGTGCTCTCGCGATCACCCCCCTTCACTTGGGGTAAACCAAAATTAGTGTGAGAGGGTAAGAAGTTTTGGCGAATATGACTCGGTGGCCATGACATCAATAATGTGACAATCCCGTCGCGCACATTGTAAAACCCTTTCTGCCATACAAGTGTGGCACATACCCGTATACCACGGGCGGTTATATGCCATAGATATGCGGGTATGTGCCACATGTGATTGACAGTTAATATCTACCCAGGAACGGCGAGAACAGACACTGGTAATTTTAACGCGAGAGCGTTAAGAAAAAATTTGCATCGGCAGCGTTGGCCCGACGAATGCAAAGAATAAATGTTAGGGTCCCAGCAGGAATCGAACCCCAGCATTCTGCGTGACAATCAAGTATTCTTGCACAGAGCCACGCCAGGTCTCAGCGTGTGTGAAACGTCAATTGTGCCTTCACTCTAAGAAAAAAAAGAGTATACCTGACTCTTTTCGGAGAGTTCCACGTATACGACTGTCTTTGGAGAGTCACGGTGACTCTCTTGGTGGTTCAGAGTCGGCGCCGCGCTCAGGAGAGTCCCCGAACCCTCTTAAAGGGGCCCTGCAACACTTTTTCAAGTACCCATGGAATGGATTCACTAAATGAGCTTATTGCCTCACGAATTCACTGCCGCAAAAATTTTTGAAATCCGTACAGTACGAGTGGAGTTACAAATATTTCTCGCACGCTGCAATTGCATTCTCTCTTTTCTCGTCCCGTCGAAAGCGCTGGAAGCTAAGCAGGGAGGGATGGCACGGGGAAAGAAAATACGTCACGCGCGCCTCGTGATCTTGAGCGCTTTTTCTCTTTTTTTTTTTCTTCGAATACGCCAATTTTCATTGCGATCGCGCGCGCACGCGTGGACAAGTCGCGGCCTCCCGCGGCGGCCTCTGTAACTACCGAGCGCGCCATGCTCAAATCAGCCAATGGCTGATGCGAGTGATACTCCCGTCGGTGACGACACTGACGAGTGATTTTTGAGAGAAGAGAAAGCAAGTTCTGGCTGACTTTGAGAATTTATTATGAATTCCACGCCGCGTGCTGCGCTATAATATTTGGCTCGCGTGTTCTCGAGAGCCTGGACTACCGATAGGCAGCGTTTTCTGAGCATGCTCAAAAAGTGTTGCAGGGCCCCTTTAAGAAGAGTGGGAGGACTCTTATGCAAAGGATCACACTACCACTTCTGAGGGAGTCAGACGACTCTTGCCAGTGACGCTCCTATGCGGGTCAATTGACACCCACCGAAGCGTCAAGCGACTCTACGGCTATTTTAAGCTACTAAATTGACCCATGCTCTACTTTTGCGCGACTACTGCTGGAAATAGTGAAGTACTCATTTTAAGCAACTCCATTAATACTTGCCGTTGAGCCCAGCGACTGCAAGAAAAGGATAGTTCAATTTTAGCATTATTTTAATAAAGCTCCTCAAAACACACCATTTCTAGTAAAGTTGAAGCAGTCGAGGTATTCCTCATTTACATGATTGTATGAGTATAACCAACCAAAATGTGTGACTGTGATGTGCATAGTGTCATGTCGTGCAAAATAAACAGCAGATATCGGTATCATGTTTCCATATTTATTCCTTATGATTAAGAATCAAAAAGTCGTGAAGGCTGGAGGAATCAGACTTGTGACTTGCTATGTTGTCGCTCCTCTTCAGCGTGAGCAGCCATGAAAAATGGTACCTGAAAAGAAGAACGTGATATCATAATGAGAAAACGGAATCATAGTAAGATTTTGCAATACCTACACAATAAGTGATTTACACAGTCATAATGAAGGCTCAGAAGAAAACAAATGCAAAGAGACATGGCAAGGAACCGTGTTTTTTGCCGTTATCGTGTAAAACATTGGTGACAAACTTGCAGCACAAGATGACGTGAGCTTTTTTTTTAAACAACAAAGGCAATTGCTTTGGCTCCTTTGCGTGGGTGCCACTCACCTCTTTTCCTACGTCGTCTTGTCCAACCAAAGGAAATGTAGGGCCGAGTGCCTCGTTGACATTACGAACGCCGCTGTTGATTTTCCTATCACCAGTGGTGTAGCGCCAGACCATAGCGACACCTTCGTTGCCCTGGGAATAACCAACACACAAACACACAGACTGATTAGTCTTATTTAAACTACCCTTTGTTCAACACACCGTTACTGTACACACATCTGACACGAGTGTTTTGTTTTAAATAATTTCGTAACGAAAACAAATTTTCACGTAATAGAAGGCGGGAACCGCGTTTCGCGATAGGCACTGGTTATGCACGAATGAAGGCCCTCCTTTTCTGATAAGTCGCTTCAAAAAGTGCTTCTTATTTGCTTCCAGAATAAGCCCGGCTTTGCGCCGGCATATTGCCACAACCAAGCGCATCCTCCGGCAGTCAGGGGCACGCCGTGAGCGGTTACTGAACGCGTGTTCTACAAATGTAATCCACCCTTAACTACTCAGTTGCACGAGCGCCCGAACGACAGAAGGCGTGTACTACAAATGTAATCCACCCATAACAACTCAGTTGTACGAGCGCCCGAACGACAGCAACGCGCGCGGACGCCGTCTACGTTGACATCAGACATGGCATATGCTAGAATTACCGCACATAGCTCCCACAGTCACGTATATTCACTCGATTCTGTTGTAAAGCCGAACGTCATTATATACAATGCGTCTCTGTACACAGACTCTTTTGTCACGTTTTTACGAGTGGAAGCACGCTGCACACTCGGGTATCGATGGAAATGTTATTAAGACGTAGACTAAAGCGCATCTCAAAATGATATCAAATACTTTCAGTAGTTCAGACACAGTGTGCGAGCAGAAAGTAATCGCCTCGATAAGTGATTGCATCACTCATTTTATGAGCCATGCAATCACTTACACAACAACGCGCATAGCGGCCTCAACTCATTAAGTGACTGTTTTAACTGGAACAGCCCCGCGGACGCAGGATACTGTTGGAAATGGCTGGCAGCCTGCTCCCGCAGCCTACTTCCGCGGAGCTGCTGCAGACGCCCAGCTAAAGCTGTGTAATTAGTATATACAAAAGCAGTGCACTCACTGTTAACAGGCGCATGTCCGTGTCCGCAACTCCAAGAATATTCCTCACTAGCGTCACTTCGAGCACGGAGCCTGGCGTGACCGCCACCGCAGATCCGCATGTTTGCTCGAACTACAAGTCGCGCCGGTCGCGCGACCAGCATGACCAGCGCAACCAACGCGGTTCTCTTTGACGCATTCCTAAAGACGGAGAGAGGAGGCAGCAGGCGTAGGCAGGCATGGAGGAGTAGGCGCCTCGCGCCCTCGCCTGCTCTCGCGACCGTGCCGGCGGCGACGTTGGTGGTGGTAAACATTTTTATTTGGGAAAGGAACCAAAGAGTTGCTGCATATTGCATGCTTGAGTGGCTAGACCCTATTCCGGGACGCCAATGGACGTTGCGGCGCCGGAGCGAGAGACAGGCGCGTTCATCACGGAAGCCAATCGAAACGCGCTTCACGAGAGTTCTGTGACTCCTCTCGAATTGGTAACTCTCTTTTTCTGCGTCTACCTTCCAAAAGGGGTCAAGTGAATACCCGAAGGGGGGTAACGGTTTTTGTAACCCTCTTTCGACTCTTTTTTTTCTTAGAGTGTTGGACGTGCGCTTCGATAGCGCAGAAAGCAACAAAAGCGCTAATGAAGTACTTGAACTCAACAAATCTGAGCGACCGCCTGTAGACTGGATGTGCTCCCCCAAGTGTGCTCGTGCTTCTGTGTGTCTCTCTTTCCTTCTCTTCTTCTGTCTCTCTTTTCGCCCCTTTAACCCTTCCCCCCAGTGCAGGGTAGCAAACCGGACGTGCGTCTGCTTAACCTCCTTGCCTTTCCTTGCATTTCTCTCTCTCTCTATCTCAATTGTGCTTGCAGTGCTGGCTATCCAATTTTATAAACATTACATACGTACAGTACTCACGGATTGAAACAGGACAATTGAGGGCTAAGTAATGCACACACTTTCGTTTCCACCGTCTTCAGTTCGGTCTATATCGGCGTAATTTCAACTCGAACGCGTACATCAGAGCCAACATTATCTTTAGAGAGAGAGATAAAGAGAAGAGGAAGGCAGGGAGGTTAACCGGAAGGTAGTATCTGGAGACTATATACGTCGCGACAGGACATGGTTATCTCGAGCAATTGCGCATACCATGCGTTATACTAAAAGATTTGATGTCGCGTTTGAATCCGTGAGTACTGTACTCCTATGTTACAGCTGTCATGTCAGGTGAACATCAGTTGTAGTTAAGCGCCATCCACTGAGGTTCATTTATGTAGCAGTGTCCAGGGCTACCATTCTCGCGAGCACATGCGCTACATATCAGCTTACCGCTTCTGGTGTTTCTAATACCCATGTTGCTGTTGGCATCGTTACGCAACTGTAGACAACTGGTTATATAAAACATATGCGACTGTTCAACGTATGTCCGTGCGTACCACATTTGTACACATCTTTAGCGTCATTTCGTTACGTTTCACTAAAAAAAAATTACAACACAGTCACCTTTCCTCCGCATGCTTCGCATAATATTGATTCCCAAGGTAGAGGTGTGCACGGGCTTCGGGTAGCCCGAAAGCCCGAGCCCGGCCCGGCCCGGCCCGGCCCGCGGGCCGGGTTCGGGCGGGTCGACGCCTTCTCATCTCGGGCCCGGGCGGGGCTCGGCACTGATTGTTTTTTGTCGGGCGGGCCATGCGGGCCATGCCAGATGCAAAGCCTGAATCAAGCCCAAGATATAGAGTGCTAGAAATGTTCTCCACCACGTAGCGCCTTCTCCGCGAACGCGCCCACCCCCTTTCTCGGTTCTCCTTTCCTTGAAGATAAGCTCTGTGATTATCTATACATGGAATAATCGCTTTCCTACATCTGAGGTACTAAACTTCTTGAAGAACAAAATTTCTAAATATTCCAAGCTTGCGATGCTTCCGAAAAATATATTGAAAATTCCGGCTGCCAGTGCGAGCAGCCATGGGACCTATACAGTTGGGCGGGGTATGTGACGCAAGAGCGCCGCACTTCACTGAAGCCCTAATCCTTGGACAGCTTATTTTTATAAGAAAACTTGTAATAGTTACATATAGTGACTGTAAGGGGCGTAGCCAGAAATTTTTTTCGGGTGGGGAGGGGGGGGGGGGTCGCACCTCCTTGAAATGGTCACTTTTCGCTCTGTATGCCATGGCGAAAAAAAATTTCGGGAGCGGGGACACTGGCCCGGTGTGCCATCCCCTGGCTGCCCCACTGGTGACTGTCATGTGTCGCCGGGTTCGGGCTCTAACTCGCCCAACAGTCCGCTCTTCTATGTCACGTGTCGTTTGCTTATGTTTCACTTTGATATGTTGAATACAATGCCACATTATCGGAAAACACCTTGTCTCGGCAGTAAACGTTCATAATGTCAGGGCCGACCGGGCCGGGCCCGGGATTTTATTTTTGTACGTCGTGCCGGGCCGGGCGGGCTCGCAGCCTTCTATTGTCGGGCTCGGGCGGGCCTTCGATGCAGTCAGCGGGCCCGGGCCGGGTTCGGGCTCTAAAATTCGGCCCGTGCACAGCTCTGTCCCAAGGTACGTGGGATCTGCCAGTTATTTCCTGCATCGAACACATTTTGAATCTCATTTTTCAACCACAGTTTGTTTTTGTGGGACATATCGTAAGGTTTTCTTCTGACCGGCGTAACATCTCTCAGGTTAAAGGGAATAGTAAATTTTGTTGTAGTCGATGGATTTGCCTAGACAGACAAGTTGAGGGAATTTTTCACGAACGACTTTTTGACACTTCACAAGGTGGTCCGCAACGTTCAAGGACGCGCGCGTCTCTTGCGCCATAGTTAGTTCATCGTTCCAATAAAGGTCCAATGGAGTGACAACGGTCGTGTACATTTTATATTTCTCTTCGAGAGGAATCTGCCAAAATTCTTTGTAGAGATTCATATGGTGTCTTCATTGTCTTCCTATCTGGTCTCGAAAGCAGGAATTTATAATCGCATCCCTTCACTACAGGGGCCTCGATATTAGCCCTCCAGCATTCAGAAGAAACATTTGCTTTCGCCAATTCATCATATATATAGTGTCACAGACAGCTAATGGACAAGCAGAACGGGTCGTCCTGGATATAAAGCAATATATCGGTATGTCTCCAGGATTCCCAGGAGCGTGGAAGTGTTGTCTTGTCCCATCAAAACTTTGTACCCGCTCCCGTCTTCCTCTAAATATTTCGTCACTTTTAACAAGAGCGTCCTTTCTTGCAGATACAGATGCACCACTGTCAATCAATGCATCAACATCGTCACCATTGATATTCAGTTTAATATAAGCAAGGTTAAGGCCGGTGAAAAAAAATTTCAGTTTTCATCGTCAGGTGGAACTGGACACCACCTGTTATTAGTTTTTTGGTTGCGCTTCCTCTAAATGCCAGGCGGCTTGTCCTGTGCCATTGCTGGCAGCAGACATTTTCACAAGTTCACGACTCGATTCCTGCCATGAGGATTTTCGAGCTTGCGAGACCTCACGGTGCCCTTTTCGAAAGTCTGATCTGTTGGACGCACATTTTGTGGTGTAAAAATGGTACAGAGGTTTCTAAAACATTGCAATAGCTCCTCGATGGTTTTAGGTGACTTTACTTGTACCTGACTCTGCAGTTCCTTCGGTAAACCATGAACAATCAGTGGCACTACTGCGGACTCCAGTAGTTCTGCATTTGGCATGTATAGAAGCCGCCTTTTGTCGAAAAATATTGTACGGGCTTTCCTGAATCATAAAAATAGCTCGGTCCAACCGTTCATCTGGGTTTTTGTCAAAGGCTGCCAAAAAGCTCGCTCTCCACTGGTTCCATGTTTCCGTCATATGTCCAGCGTAATGGTGTCGTACGACGTCTTTGCAAGTCCGCTTAGAAATAGAGGCACTTTCCCGATGCTCTCGTAGGGTTCATGCCAGGAGTTCTCCTCACATGCTAGTTCATAGAACTGTATCCAAGTCTTTGGGCTTGAACGTTCTCCTTCAAACAAGTCGGGCTTTACCACCTGCTTGTCTTGCTGTCGTTGGGTTTGAACAACACTCAGAATATTTTCGATGAGTTGCTGCTGTAGCTCGGCGTGTTGCTACTGCAGCCGAATCATTTTTAGCAGATACGAGTCCATGGTAGAGTTGGCCTTTCTCGGTGAAGTCAGCTGCACCACCGGAGTCATGATATTGCCGCGTAAACGTTGATCACCTGTTTTTTTTTTCGAACTGTTGGCCCCTCCTTTGTCGCGGGTCTGACCAACAGCAGGATTCGTGGCGGTTTCTTTGAGTTCTCCGCCGGCTTTGTTGCGTGGCAGTGTTGTCTTTCTTCCGGCGAGATGCTTTTTCCCATTTTGGGGGGACACAGACGGCTCTGCATCTGCTACGCCTTAGGAAGGAAGGAAGGAAGACGGAAAGGAAGGAAAGGCAGGAAGGTTAACCAGAGACGCGTCCGTATTGCTATCATACACTGGGGGAAAGGGGAATGAGGGTATGGGGTATAAACTGCACGGTGGAGGGCTAACGGATGTCGCGGTAGATTTCTGTGTGTGTTTACTTTTTTAGTTCAGATCGTTACTCTTTTGGTGGACGGCTGTCATCGAGTTCGAACTCGGTGAAGACCACCCGCGATTGGGTGTCCGTGTTTAAATCCATGTCACCCGATTGGTTTTGTTCAATAGGGGGCTTCTAATTGGCCCTTTCTGTTTGGTCTCTGGCGTGGTGTCGGGACGCTTCCGGAGGGGCCCGAAGGGAGTCGTGCTGGAGACACCAGAAGAGCAGGTTGCAGCGAGTGCTGCTTAGATTTGTCAGGGAGATATGTAGTGTACGAGTGTGTAAAACGTCGAATTGAGGAAACATAAGCCAAATAAACCAAATTAGGAGAATGTCTGCGGATCTGCTTTGTGTTCGTGTCATCTCTCCGGCGGCGACCAAGTAGCAACAAGAAAACTACGCTACAATATGTTCTTGAAATTCGGAATGCTTCAAGCTTATCTTCACTGATGCTTGAACATCGGTCTCCTGCAGCGTCTTTCCAGCAATCTGGGTGTTGAACCCACGAAGCTTGGGAGTAGTCTAGTTTGCAGGCAAATCATATTTGACATTTTCCTCCACTTCACAAGTTGAAAAATACGACTGACGGTTTGCGTCGCTCGATATGCTCAGCCAACGCCTCCTCTATTTTATCAATGCCAGCCAAATGCGCCCGTTCCAACCGTCCTCTTGCTTCCAGTCTTCTTGCCCTTTCCTACTCTCGCTCATCACTTCGCGTGTGCCTTCGCGTGTGCTTTGCGGTAATGGGCGAGAGCACCCATCATGTGGTGCCTCACGACGGAAATCATATAAAGAAATTTTTGTTCAGTTGTGTACACATCCGTGGGGCGGTGTCTTGCATCCCCCGTGTTCACTATGTTGGCGGTCACGCTGGCCCTGAAAGGAACACGGCTGTTTGAGATAGCGCATCTCCGTTCGTGGCGCTATGCGGGCAACCAATGGGGACGCGTCACTGCGACGCTGCAGTGGATGCGCTGCCTTTGAGAGATTATGAGAGGCGCCACATGAGCGCTGTCAGGCGGCGGCGGCATTTGCTTCAAGCTACTAAGAAGGAGCGCGAAGGAAGAAATCTGACAAACGCGTGATATTGGAGTGGGAAAACGCGTCTATCGCATCTCCGTGGGAAAGCACTTGGACGCACGCGTGACGCAAGCAGCGCTACCCACTATGCAGCGTCGCATCACGACCACTCCCTGAACTAAAGCGGACCGACGGCTCTCTTTGAGGAGCGAGCGTTTGCACTGGTATTGTAAATAGATGAGGCGTTGGCTCAGCGTTATCCACGTAATAGAGGCTTCTATCCAGTCGGCTGCACCAATGTAAGATTCCATGACAAGCGTGCAGCGACTCAAAGTACGATCTCTTCATTCCTCGTATTCGCCTCACTCGTTGGCACTATATCTGTCCATATATATATATATATATATATATATATATATATATATATATATATATATATATATATATATATATATATATAGTCAGCATGAGCACGCGCCGCCAGCGGCACCGTCTTCACTTTTTCGCCATTTATCTTCATAGGGCCGCTAGCGGCCCTACATCTGCCAGGAACGCATGGGCTATAGGTGAACAGCTTCGCTGTAGAAGGTATGGTAGCGCCTTCGACAAGTCCCACAAGTACAATTAACAGTGAGAATGAAAATTCTGATACGCCGCCATCAACAAGGTCTGGCTGAATCTTCAAAGTAAAGGTGTCAGAAAAAGTCACAGTTTCACCGCAAGGGTGAAGCAGTGAATGCGATAGCAACAAATTCTAATGTTAATCGAAGTGACACTGACAGCTAACTCTTTTGGATCCAATCTCACGCAACTCTACAAAATGCTTGTTTAAGAGCATACGGCCGCTCCAGGGACACTGTTCGTCGCCCGCTGTCGGCTGCTGAGATTGCGAGATAACGAGTGCGCCAGCGACGACCGCGCTCGTAAAACCAAAGGTCGCAGTGGCTGCATGAGGGACACTCCCCCCCCCCCCCCCTCCTCGCGTCTTTCCGCGCTTGTTAAAGACGCTCGGGGCGTTTCCTCTCCTTGAGCATTCCCCGGCTCGTCGAACAGGCGGGGGGATCTTATCGCATACGTCTCGGAGCGACGTAGGTGGGCCGGCTCATTTGATGTCCACTTCAGCGGCGTTTGTCGCCCCCCGCTCCCAGACTGTTACCCGCGGGTATTTTTCCCCGTGGCTTTTACTTATATATATATATATATATATATATATATATATATATATATATATATATATATATATATATATATATATATATAATATACATGTACGGGACATGACGGCAAAAATCAGCCGAGACTGTCCATATAATTGCTATCGCAATAAAACACTGTTTACTGTTTTTTCTCATTACCACGTGTCCATTCGCGGCGTCGGAAGGAGTGGCTACGAAGTCTGCAGAATTTATCGCTCTGTCACTCGAAACGATCGGCATGCGTCCTAGACAACAAAGGATGCGGGAGGCGATGCGGCGACGCCGTCCACTCCCGTCCATCCCCGTCCACCTCCGTCCAACTCGAGCATTGTCTCCGGGAACCAATTACGACCGTGGACGAAATCCGAGCTCGCTTGATAACAAGACCGCGTTCTCGCGACTCGTCCCGTGCCTCCGCGGCCCAGGCTGTGTGACTCGACACCTCAAGCGGCACTGCACTCGCCTCGAGCACTTAGGAAGAAAACGGAAAGCTTGACGTTCAGCTCGACGCCAGGAAGTGAAAGAAGGCACCCCTGTCCCGGAAACACAACATGTGGGCTTCTTGAGACACCGCGAGAAGAAGAGACAAAAAGGATGCGGCCTTGTAACTGCACTGCGAGGGTGTGTAAGCATCACGTTTCTGCCGCCTACTAAAAAGTTGTCTAAGGTTGCAAGTCGGTGGCATGAAAACTTTCATTTTACAGGAAATTTGAGTTTCTTTTATCATAATATGCGTGTCTGCATGAATTATTTCCTATTTAGATATGCTTGAACTGATGCAGTTTACAAAACTTTCATGTCTATGGCATGAAGAACGGTAAAGTTAAAAAAAAAAAACTCTGCGTTTATGTGTTTTTTTTTTTTTTGTTATCGATCTTGGCAATTTTCGTAAAATCATCGGCGTTTTCAAAGGAACGGTAATTATTCACAGCGGTGCTCAAAATTACGTTTTTTTTTTCTCAACTGCAGCCTATTTTATTCACATCTGTCACCTTGTTGTCTAATGGGCCTAAGCAGTATTTGCGCTTTCCGTGCATTGAAAATGAAAAATCTCAATTGCCTGAGAGTCAAAGCTTCCTCTTTATGAAAGAAGGCAGTAAATGCATACACAGAGACAGGATAACAGAACACAGCACAAACGCCGTTCTGTTGATTAGTTGTTGTTTTTTTCACCTTTTGCGCCTTAAAGGGACCGACAACTGCCAGAACATGAACTGAGATGACTCCACTGATGGAAAGATTGTGTGTCGCACTGACTCAAACCAACCCTGTTTTTGTCGTGAGAGGTGGATTTATATTTTTATTTCTTCATCGAAAGACGCGAAAAATGACCTTTGGTGCCTCTGGTGGCAAATACATGAACGAATCGATGTACCTTGTCACGTGACCGTTGATTGCTGTAGACGGTTGAGGATATTTTTGTTGGTACTGAAATATTGTTTGTTTCTTTATATTAAAAGCTATTACTCCATAAAAATGTACACATAGGCCTGCGTTAGTAGTATGCAATAAAACGGCGCTGCCTTCGCGTGACCTAATGATACCATGCTCGTCAGCGCGTCTTGAGCAACTGTTCAGCGTGCTCATGCTACCGTGCACGCAGTTTGCAGGTCGCTAAGATTTTTGAGCTACATAATTTTTGTACCTACACTTAGTCTCAGAAATGACGCGCACTGCTACTCGGCGCGGCCGTGCATATGCGTAGTGACGTTTTCAGTGACTTGGCTTGGCTCGTGTATCGAGAGAGTAACGACGCTGGTACAAGCCACCCAGAACACAGGCGCAGGCAACCTTGGGCGCAGGCGCCACAACGCGTTATAAATACAGGGAAGGTGTATAATGCCACATCATCTCATTGTAGCAGCTTGTTATTTTCAAAAATAGTTGAAAAGCTCAAAATAAAGGTGGTTAAGCACTGTTACAGGAATTCCTGCGAAATCAGAACGACGACCGCATTCACACATCGCGAGAAGGGCTGCCGGCATCGATATCAATTCTCAGCGTTGCTGGAGGAAAGGTACATGTGTGTTTAGAGCCTTGCAGATAGAAAAATACTGCCTGTAAGATAACTACGTGCTTTTCGGATTAACTACTGCAGCTACAAACGCTACGAAGGGTGAGCTTTCCGTCGCGCCGTAAAAAAAATGGGTCGAGAAAAATCAGTTGTCGGTCCCTTTAACTTATTAAATGCGAAGAATTTCTCTATCTATCTATCTATCTATCTATCTATCTATCTATCTATCTATCTATCTATCTATCTATCTATCTATCTATCTATCTATCTATCTATCTATCTATCTATCTATCTATCTATCTATCTATCTATCTATCTATCTATCTATCTATCTATCTATCTATCTATCTATCTATCTATCTATCTATAGCACCAATAACATTACACGTTCTTGGTACTCTTGTGGCCATTTTCTTGATATTATGCACACCGAAATCATCGTCATGGCATGAGATTGGTATATGAGAAACATACATGTCATGTACGTCATGACATACATGACAAGGTCGTGGTGCTCTTGCGGTTGTTTCATTAACCTCGTATATACCAGATGTGGCATGAAGTAATATTTGAGCATGACTAACATTAACTGTAGGTCACAGCATCAGTACCATGACAAGCATGTCACGAACGTAATAACATACGGGACAATGCGCCATCGTGATGTCATAGTGGCCGTTTCATTAACTTGGATATACAAACCGTGCGTGGAATGACGTGCGTGTACGCAGTGCTGGGCAGTATCGAAGATACATGTATCTTAGATGCTATCTTAGATACTTTTTGGGTATCTTGTATCTGTTTCGCGATACGTCTCGCAAGACGTGTATCAGTATCTGTATTTCCGATACATGGAAGATGTATCGTGTATATTAAGATACAAGATACTGCAGTCGCAACCCTACCGTGTGAAGCAATAAACGTGGCCTGAACTCCGCTTCTCAAACTGATACTGCGCCCCTAAGCCGCCAGAATTAAACTAACTAAAGGCAGGGACATTATTTTATCTTTCCGCCAGAGTTCTCAAGCGAGGGCGGGTAATGAGATCTGAGCGTTTTTATTGAGGGAGAAGAGGCACGTGGTAGCGCTCGCGTCGTCTCCACAGACAAGGGCGCGCACGTCTACGCCCACCACCGGCACCGGTGCTGAATCTAACAGAACGCACATTCAGCTAATAGAAGGTATCTTGGCGTACCTCTCTTTTTCTTATTTTTATGTTATTCAATGAGTTAATATAGTCATAATTTGATTGTTAGCACACGTTCTTTCCAAGCTATACTTCTTTCACATCCCATACATCACCTATATTTGCATTTTTTCCGGTCTGTTTGTTGGAATATTTCTTTAACGTGCTGCCAAAATAAGCTGTCTGCTTTTAGTCTTACTTTTAACTGCCTGCGTTATATCTGCTACTGTTCGCATATTGATATTCCGCTTAAGTTTACTGTTGTGTGAAGACGATGTCGAGAACAAATATATAATAATCTTCTCATGCGTGGAACACACAGTAACAATTCATAATGAGGACTAAAACTGCGCTAAAAACACAAAGACAAAGACGAGGAAAACAGGACTCGCGACAGACTGCGCGAGTCCTGTTTTCCTCGTCTTTGTCTTTGTGTTTTTAGCGCAGTTTTAGTCCTCATTATGGATTTAAACCAACTAGCCCGACTCGGTGCTCTGATACAGTAACAAGCTTAGTACTTAGCAAAAGCGAAAAATTGGGGGGACCCTTAAGCTTCGCCTTTAAGAGTTGAACGCGACAGCGATATCCCGTCCCTATAGTGCATACTTCAACCACTTAGTGTATACTTGCTATGCACCCACTACGTGGTGTTATGGGAATACGCGCAGTAACGCGTGTGCCTTTTGTAATGGGTGGCCGCCGTTAAACCATGATGTCGTTATGATATTCACATATTCTGACGCCCGATGGCAATGTACGCTAGTACCACGCTATATTAACGCGATAGCGTTAAAGAGCTCGCTCCGCAGAAATTCTGGCGTCGGTGTCGGCGTCGTTCGTTGTGAGCGAAAAATCATCTTGTCCGTGACCGAAAAATCGAGAAAGATGCAAATAAAATAAATAATAAAAATTTCCGGGTCGGAGTGAGGATCAAACCCAGGCCGTTTGCGTGGCAAGCAGGTGTTCTACCACACAGTCACACGTCTGCTTGGAAATGCAGTGAAAAGTAACTTTCATGCTTTAAAAACGCGCGTCCTGTATACAGGCTTCACAATACATGTAATATCGCAGTAATATTGCTGGGTAACAGCGTACGTTGCGATCGGGCATCAGAACATGTGATTATCACAATGACTTCGTGGTTTAAAGCCAGCCACCCATTACAGAAGGTACAGACATTACTGCCGTATTCCCTTAAGACCACGTAGTGGCTGCATAGCAAGTTCGAAAACATTTAACGCGCATTTTTCTCGTGGTTTTAAGCATGCTACCCATTACACAGAGGGTAGCCATATGCGAAAGCTTCACTGACACAAGTCACTTTCAACTTCATAGATTACACTGCAGTAATCCACAGTTTAAACTTCTCAAGTAACATCATACAATAAAAATATGGACTGAGTGGTTGAAGTACGCACTAGGGACAGTATATCGCTATCGCGTTCAACTTTTAAAGGCGAAGCTGAAGGGTCCCCCCTGCTTTACTGCGATATTACATGTATTGTGACGCCTGTATACAGGACGCGTGTGTTTGTAAAGCATGAAAGTTATTTGCACTGCATTTCCAAGCAGAGGAAGTTATTTTCACTGCATTTGCAAGCAGGCCTCTGCATAGTATTTGGAGGTCGCGCATGGCTGTACGTCATGCTGATGTTGATGCTCGACGAGCTATAGAATACTTTCGAGAGTCCTTAACCTCGTTTCTGGAATTACAAAAAAATGCAAAAGGAGGTGCCCGATTGGGTACCTCGCATGCAATCACTATTGCACATGACACAATTGTAGAAAATTGGTACTGTTGGATAATGAAGCACTGCAATAAAGAAAAAAAAGACGCGTGGCCTGTGTGGTAGAACACCTGCTTGCCACTCAGACGGGGTGGGTTGGATCCTGACTCGATCGGACCTGAAAATTTTTATTATTTATTTTATTTGCATCTTTCTCTTTTTTCGGTCACGGACAAAATGATGATTTTTCGCTCACAGCCAACGACGCCGACGCCCAAATTTCTGCGAAACAAGCTCTTTAACGCTGTCGAGTTAAAACCAAATGCATTTTCTTGGCGAGGCGGGGTTTGAACACGGGCCTTCACAGTCCGAATGCAAGCGGCATAACTACTGGGCTTTACAACCACGGTTGCACAACACGAATTTATGGGAACCATATGAATGCGTTGTACCGACTATTGTAACGCAATTGAAAAGCAGAACGCTTGCTGCGGGTGCTTCATTTAAATATTTTCGCAAAATTATGGTAAAAGCATAAACCTTGTGGCACTTTCGGTACAAAATACCGGGAAATCAGTTGGCTTTTTCTTTAGAGAATTATTGTTACAAACCAAGGCAAGGCATCTGGGCGCGCGAGTGGGTCATGCAGACACCAGGGTGCGCACACTTGGAAGGATTTAACCTGCGCCGGCGGCGTATCACGAGACGCCAGGCGTTCACTAAAACTCCCTCACAAGAGCTGGCAGGTCGCCTAATCTCGCTTTGACCAACCAGGTGTAAGCGCGCGTACTTGAAATCAAGCAGCGGATTAGCGGCGCCACTTGATCTCGCTAGCCAATTACATACACTCGCGCGCTTACAGGTTCGCCGTCCAACGGTTTTCGCGGTGTGTAAATGGCTCACTTTTTTTTTTTCGTCCAACAACAATAATCGACTTCTATTTTGCGGGCATTAACGAAGCGTGCGTGGTGCTTCA
Organism: Rhipicephalus appendiculatus; assembly: GCA_030522465.1. Lineage (NCBI taxonomy): Eukaryota > Metazoa > Arthropoda > Arachnida > Ixodida > Ixodidae > Rhipicephalus > Rhipicephalus appendiculatus. The sequence continues at coordinate 3,138,380 of JALIZH010033001.1, forward strand.
AGGTAACGAACAGCATGCGCGCAGTCAGCGTGACATGGCATTCGTGACAGGACAGTGTAGCGCCGAGTTTTTAAGCAAGGAGAGGCAAGCGAACCCCATGACAGCTATTCCTATGGGACGAAAGGAATCCGCGAAGGGTGCAACCGGTTTTAGAGCGTATGACTGCTACATTATTAACCGGAAGAGTGTGTCCAATAGAGTACGCAGCAAGCGCAGAGAACGAGACACGAAACGCTGAAAAAATTTACCGGCACTTCTGTCTTCTTTCCTCAGCTCTGCTTATTATGAAGCTACGACTGCGGCTGCGCTGAGCTCACGTGCCCAGTATAATATAGCTGGCCGTCGTTATTGCGCTGTTGTTGTCGTTCTTTCTTTGCTTTCTTTAGAGCACGTCGGTAGGGAACAGACATGCTACTTCTTGTAGCTTACTACCTTTCAAAGGGAATGCATGATGTTCTGCACGATTCAGGCAGGGTGCTCGTCTTTGCAACGGTGCCGTCTGCAAGACGTATGGGCGTTGATACTTTCTATCGTGATTCGGAAGTCTGAGTTATCTCCGGATAATAAACGATTGTTTTGTGAAACGCCTGTGTAAGTTCTCGCTGTTTGGAGTTCGTGAAGGTAACGAAAGACGCTTGATGTGGAAACAACATCCCTAACGTTACTAATACGCCGTTGAAAACTACCGACAGTGTGCAGGTTGTACAATTAGGATAAATGTATTTTCGGGAACTGAATTCACATCGCCGAGGTCAGAAGGTGTCTTACACGAGTATAAAGCCTGATTGAATCATAGGCAGTGCAGTGCAAGTTTGTGTATTTTGATGACTACTGTTTGGTTTTCATTTTTCAACATCTCAAGGCGACTGAGGTTACGAGAGGCGCCGTAGTGGGAGACTCTGGACTATTTGGGCCACCTTGTGTTCTTATCTTTTAATTTAATATTTGGGGTTTAACGTCCCAAAACCACGATATGGTTATTAGGGACGCCGTAGCGGAGGACTATGGAAATTTCGACCGTCTGGTGTTCTTTAACGAGCACGTACATCGCACAGTACACGGGCCTCTACCATTTCGCCTCCATCGAAATGCGACCGCCGCGGCCGGGATCGAACCCGCGACCTTCGGGTCAGCAGTCGAGCACCCTAACCGCTGCACCATCGCGGCGGACTTGTGTTCTTATCTCAGAGAAAATGCACAGCACATGGGCCTCTAGCGTTTCTGCTCAACCGAAAGGCGACGGCCGCGGCCGGGATCGAGCCCGCATCTTTATGGTCAGTAGCCGAGCATTGTAATCACTGGGCCACTGTTGCGGCAAATCTAACAACTATTCTATAACGAATGAAATGACTCTCTCTTAAAAAGCAAAAAATGTTTTAGCCTCTATAACCGTTTGCATTTACTTGCCCACAAATGTTATTCCCCGAGGCGCCATACTTTAATTATCAAAACATCGACTATTCTGTGATGGTGCAATCAGCACAGTCCTGCTTATTCACTCGATGAATTTCTGCTAGCAAGAAAATGCGACTTGTAATTCAGCAATTGCTATTCGCGTGCACACGTAACACGCTCTAAAAATAAAAAAATAAAATAAAAAGGCTACTTCTTACTTTTTTTTGGCGAGTTCTAGCTCACTTGCCATTAGCTGAGTTGCCATATCTATCATTAGCTGACTTGCCTGATCTGCCATTAGCTGACTTCCGCGAGCTGACTTGCCACTAGCTGACTTACCATATATGACTACACATAAACTCTCCTTCGAAGAGTCACGCCTTCCGGGACTCTTCGAAGAATGTATGATGACCCCTGAAAGAGAGTGAACGTGCACCTTTAAAGCGAGTCACATATGTGGCAAGTTAAGGCTCACCCGAAGGAGTAACAAGTAATCTCTCTTTCCTTAGTGTGCGTATTTCAATGTTTTTTTTGAAACATTTCTGGGTTCGCCAAAAGCCGTTAAGGTCGCCCAATTTAGTCATGTAGGAGTGTGAGTGAAGTATCTTCGCTATTAAGCTTTCTACAATGGCGAATGTTATACAACATAGACGGGCAGTTTTTCATTTCACTAACAAGTTTGTTAAGCTTGCGTTGCACGTTAGATTTCCTGCTCTGATAGAACAATCGCATCTCTTTTAAACTTCTCGCAGTATGCAAAGTCGCATTGGTGAAGTTCTTTGATCCGACAGTTCAGCTTGCCTCTGACTATTACAAATTGGAAAGACGAGTCTTGCCATCCCTATACAACTTCCGCTTCATCGACGCATGCTTGTAAACAAGGCAGTCATTAGGATGCCCGGTGCCTCGGCCTTATTTGCGGAGCAGTTCCTATGAGTGCGGTTGAATGCATGCAAGGAGCACACTACAACCCGAAGCTGTTGCGATCGATGGCAGCTGAGGTCTCCGGCGCAGAAATGTTGCCGCACGGTAATTGGACGTGTACGTGTCCGTCTCCAATAGTAAGATATATTCTCGCAATGTATACAGTGTTCGACGCAAAAATCATCTCCGCATTCCACGGTCGAAGCAAAAAGATATTTATGTGTTGATTAACTAAAATGAAGCACTGGTTCTCCAGGAGAACATCCTGATGAAACTCTCGATCGCGGCCGACGAGTCTCAAGATAAACCTCGAGTGAGGGTATGTCATGTAGCTTTATGAATCGGACTGACTCCTGTTTGCCGCTCTCACTAGCTCCGTCGCACGCTCTACCTATGAACATCGCCTTTGAGTATAAGAACTGGTTTTCCTTCGTATTTATTTTAAGAACCGTGTTACATGATAGTGAGGCTTGCAATACTTTAGCCATGAGTTTGGAGTGTCCGTCAGGTTTCGAGTATTCTAGAATTGTGTTAGTGTAAGCGTGGCAGAAGAATTGCAAGTGGAGTTTACTTGAATTGTGTCAGTGCAAACGTGGCAGAAGCATTGCAAGTGAGATGTCGAAATATTGTTCATAAGTTTTCTCAAAAACCGTTAATAATCAATAATTTCCGGGGTTTTAGTTAGAAATTTCGACAACCTGAGGCTGTTTCATCATCATCATCAGCCTGCCTACGCCCACTGCAGGGCAAAGGCCACTCCCATGGTCCGCCAATCAATCCGGTCCTGTGCTTTCTGCTGCCATGTTACAGCTGCAAACGTCTAAATCTCATCTGCCCACCTAATTTTCTGTCTCCCCATCACGCGTTTGCCTTCTCTTGAAATCCAGTCAGTTACCCATAATAAACCGCGGTTATCCTGCCTCTGCGGTACGCGCCCGGCCCATGTCCAGTTGTTCATCTTAATTTCAACTATGATATCATTAACCCCCGTTTGTTCTCTGACCCACTCTGCTCTCTTCCTGTTTCTTAAGGCTATATACACCTATCATCTTCCTTTCCATCGCTCGCTGCGTCATCCTCAATTTAAGTAGAACTCTCTTTGTAAGTCGCCAGGTTTCTGTTCCGTAGGTAAGTATCAGTAAGATGCAATGTCAGCATCGTGGTATACGCACAAGAAGCACGCCACGCGATACACTGAGTGTGTCAGCAATGTGATATACAATATTCCCCTAAGCTGCGGTAGGGTGTACATCGGCCAAACGTGCCGGTGTTTCAACGATCGTGCAAGGGAGCACCGCTTGGCGGTCAGCGGGAACATGGGCGAGCACTTGGCAGACCACTGCAAGCGCTATGATTGTGCGCCACTTTTCAGTCAATCCACGTTTCTTAGGAGAGCAAGCCGCCGCACTGAAAGGGAGACAATTGAGGCGTTCCTCACAAAAGGGGCAGGTAGCCAGTGCTTTAGTGTCCCATCACTAGATTTGAGTGAAAAAGAAGCGATCTTTTTGAGCGATTGCCTGTAGACATGTAAAGCTTAGATTGTGCGCTACCCATTTTGCTTTACGCTAGGGTTGATACGCGTTCATGTGCGCTGGCATGTTTTTACAGCTCGGGTCAGGGCAGTTTCCGGCGCATGCCCTGACTCTGTTTCAGTGTCTCATGATCGATTGCTAGTTTTGCCATGTGTCTATTTCTGTTATGAGATTACCTTGTTTCACAACCTATATAAATCTGCGTGGTTTCTGTTAATAAGCAGTTGAAAGTTGGCGCCCGTGTCTGTCAGTTCGTGTCCTCGCCTCGTCCCCGTCCTCTATGCGCCTCACCTGATTTTTACTTTTGTACAAATATATGCTTTCTCTCTTGTAACTATGTAAGTAAACCTATGTTCTCTAGTAAGAACGCGCCTTCCTTTCTCAAAAAGATGGACTATGGGGCCGACGGCGGTGGCCAGCTGCCAATGACGAGACCCGCAGGGCAAGAGTCCTAATACTGGTCAGCTGTGGACGTAACCAAGAGACGTTTGTAATTACGGTGGTTCAAAAGGCAGCGTTAACAAAAAAATCAAGATAATAATATTTAAAGCACTCGTATATTGAGAAACCTTTCTAGCCATTAGATACCGACTGCAGTTTGCGTCTCCGGTTAGCCGGAGAACTGCGAATCCTAATACATCTATCGGAAAAGTAAGCCCCTCGAATTTGTGCGACGTTTATTACGCGCATCGGCCTCTAAATTATGCGTAGGAGCTACGTGGCAACCTCCTCGCGTCTTTGCGATGTATTGTTTTAAAATTGCATAGAGCTAGCGCTCTGCAGAGGAATTCTTTGTCGCGCCACCCTACACTGCAGGTAGTTAGCGGCCATAGTGAAAACGAACGCCAAGGCAACCTGCATCCGTAGCCAGCCCACTATTGCGAACGTTACGTGTCACGGCGTCAGTCGCACGTGTCGATAGTGCGTGCGTGAGGAGTGTTGGTGGAATGTGCAGAGCCTACTCTCCTCCTTGGGCCGTTCATACCCTCCTCGTTTGAGGCGCCACTCCGGGCGCTTTTAGACATGACAGGACGAGCGTCGCTGCCGGGATTGCCGCGAGGACAGAAATGTCCTGGATTGGGAAGAATATAAAAGAAAGGGAGGAAGCCGCCAGGCTCTCTCTTGTGAGGTTTACACACGTTGCACACACGCTGCACGTTCTTCTAGTGCTCTTGGCAGCGCGCCGCTCGCCCGAGGCGACGTAATTAAGCTTCTGTTTCTTTTTACCTAATCTCGTCTTCCCTGCCGAACCCTCTCCGATAATCAACGCGGTTCGAGCATAGAGTAACATACAAATTACAAGAGTGGTCACTCCGGCCAAAAGCGGCGGAGCTACGCAGCTTCATGTCGGCCGTTAGAGGCGACACATCACTCCCTGTCTTCAAGGGAACGCGCGTACTGGTTATCTACTTTAGTACCTTTTCTAGTTGCAATATGCGTCTACTTGTCGCATTGCGGCTCTGAATTTATTTTTATCGCCTCCGATTGGACGGTTCGATATCGTCGGGCAGGATCGGACATGAATCGGGTGCGAGAGAAGTGCAGATTGGCGTCGACGTCCGTGTTCGTGAGCGTTTAATGCAATGAAGTACGGACAGCTGCAGGGTGACGCGATAAAAGATGCGCGATAACGTGCTCGACGTGCTTCGTGGTCTTGGCTTGTTTCGTGTGCCTCTGTGCTTGGCTGCTGCTATTGGTAAGAACGCCGTCATTATTTTGCAAAGTGCCTATTGTATTCGTCATGTTAAGCTAACATTTGTCGCATTGTGCTGTTCGGCGCAGAGAGCTTTTTTGTGCTCCTCACTTCGCGCATGTTTGCGAGGAAATTGTTTCTTGGCCCGAGAAAGTGAGTCGCCGCTTGTGTCGTTAGGTTTTCTTTGTGCCGGTACACGTAATTCGAATTCAATGCATGCATGTGTGAAATTGTGTGAAGAGTGCAGTTATGCTTAACATCATTATTCGTGGCGTTCGCAGATTTCTTGAAGCTCATGTTACGAGCGCAATTAGAGAGAATTTGTGAATCGAGAAAAATGTTTGTTAGCTGAGGCTACGATGTAATCTTCTGAATAAACACTCCTGCCTCGGTAATGCATGCATGGCGCCAAAAATTGCTTTGCTTTATCTGCGGCATCTACTCGTGACGGTTTTTCGCGAAGAGGTGATGTGAAGTGCGTCGGAGAAAATTTGTGCTAAGGCGGGAGAGAAGACAGCCAACATTTTTTTTTTCAGGTCATGCCGTCCGGAGTTAAGTACTACACTCTTATCACGGTAATGTTTAGGACAGCATAAAACGGCAAGTAACTTATAGTTTATAGGTTACATGGCTGTTACAACAATTTTATCTTCATTTACCTCTCACATAAAGGTTACATTGGCAGAAGCATGTCATTTTAAAAGCTAAAGCACCGCGATAGGCATTGTAACCTCTAGATTGTAACTTATAAAAGCGCAGTGACTCATCCGTCAGGGGACCTACACTATGGAGTGGAAGTTTATTGGTCAATGTGTCAAATCGCGATCTTTCTTGTTCAAGGTTGGCTTTAGCAATTGAACAGTGGATAATGTATAAAGAGAACGGGTATTAGGTAACAGCAGAAAAGAAAATAACAGTAGCAGCGATATTAGATTGCGGGATACTGTTGCAAATGATTGTGGGGTATGAATTAAAACTGCAGTTCAATAAAGTGAGCCCACTTCACACGTAATTAAAGAAGTGGCATAAAATCCGAACAGACATGGGCACAACAACCGAAAAAATTAGAACGATGCGATCGAAGAATAATTCCGTGGAGCGAGAAAAATATGTTCCGAGACTCGCAATACAATTTATCCGAATTTTCTTGTTGTCTTGTCTGTTTAGATTTTTTTTTGTCTTTTTTTCTCGCGAAAGTTAACTGGCCGTAATGTGCAGCAAATGTCACGTCACAGCATTGCACCATACACGCTTAACCGTCATCAATTTGCCAACACAGGAGAAAAAGATGCCGCTAAGTTCACAAAACAGCATGCGACGGCCGCTCCAGTGTGAGCGCATAGAGGGATGTGTGAGCTCGCGGTGATGGCGTGACTCACAATTGTGGCGTCTTACTGGCGCCGTTTCAACCAGTTTCAACCGCATCGATGGAAGGACGGCGTCATCTCTCTGAGGCTTTGCACAGCTTGAGCTTTAAGTCCCTAGATTTTTCCCTCTTCTTTCTTAAGCAGCGACAAGCATTGAAGCGCCACGGACGAATCTCATTGGCTAACGCTCGTTTTGGGTAGCCATGTTCTTCCTAACTCTTTTCCAGCACCTGGTGAAACGCGTCCCCCCGCTCACTAACGGCGGAACGACGGGAGGAAAAAGGCGCGTCGCGTTAGCATATTGTCCGCTGAAAGATGCGTGGCTAATGCACTTAGACGTGCGTGGCTTTGTAAATCTTCCAAGTTAGGAAGAAAATGGCGGCAAACGCCGGCTGCATGTGGGAGAGGGCCGGGAGAGGAGGCAGTTGTCGGTATTTAAGTGAAAGGAAAAAAATCTAGGGACTTTACTTGAGGTGTATGCCGGGAAGGGCATTCGAATGAGAGGCGGTTGGTGTGGTGTTTGAAGTCGCGCTTGTGCCTTGTGCTGCTTGTTTCATCGATTTAACCAGGTTTTACGGTCCTCGTTTTGATGACGTGCGTTGCCTAATGGTGTTTTGTACGTGAGTGACGCGTACCTGGTGACACAGTAAGCAAACACTCGCAAACGCGCGATCCGCCGCAAATCAGCCACGAGGCAATGCAACGGGGACATGTTCAGTGCGCTGCGCGTCCGTTGCAACGAGCTGCATTGCCGATTCTTCGCCTGTCTGAGACTGGCAATTATCGAACGTGTTGCATCCGTTGTTACGGTGGCCGAAGACAGCAGCCAATATGATCTACACGTAAGTAATGTTCTCTGTTCAGTGCATTATTTGCGTGTGTATCTGTGTTTATGTCACGTGCTTGCAAGAATTTACGCTCATGCTTACGCTACTGTAAGAGGTGCACCATGTCAGAAAAATAACTGATGTCATGTTTTTATGCAATGCATTGTTATTGGCAGAATTCAGTTCGCGTTTGTCCTTACAAGGCGGGTGTTTGGGCGTATATTATCCAACATCCGACCAAGATCATTTGTTATCTTTCCAGTTTATCTGAGAAGCAGGACAGAAGTTTAGCCCTTCTTGCTGTCATCGTGTTGGTACCCTGAAATTGCTCGATGAAGCCTGCAATCACGGTGTGAAATATTGTTGCCAGCATCAACTAAGTGCCCCATATCAGTGCTGCCCAGAAGATCTCTGAGTGCGCACTAACTTGCTCCTTTGGGTTTTTTGTCATGACTTGGTCGCAGGTAGATGATATCTGTGTGTGTGTGTGTGTGTGTGTGTGTTTGTGTGTGTGTGTGTGGGTGAGGGGGGAAGTGAATGAGTGTTTTCGCGTGCGTGTGTGTGTGTGTGCGTGTATGTGTGTGAGAGTGAGTGCGTCTGCGTGTGTGTCCATATGCGCGCGGGCATTCGTGTGTGTGTGTACGTGTGTGGATATGTCTGCGCGCGCGTTTGTGTTGGTGTGCGTGTGTGTGAGTGGTTGAGTGTGTTTGCGTGATGCACCCGCGCGTTTGTGTGTGTGTGTGTGTGTGTGCTTGCGTGCGTGCGTGCGTGCGTGCGTGCGTGCGAGTGAGTTTTCGAGTGCGTGTTTGTGTGCATGTGTGCGGGCTCTTGTGCGTGTGTGTACATGAGTGGGTGAGTGTGTTCGTGTGAGCGTGTGTATGTGTGCGCGCGCGTGAGTGTGCGTGTTCAATCTTTGCTTTGGTCGGCTCAATGTTTCGGGTTTTCTGCCTTCACCATGTATCATCCCCACCAGACTGGCTTTCGTCGAACTTTTTCTGTGCATTGATCTCGACTTGAAACCTTCCCACAAATATATACCGCAGTCATCTTCGTTCCATAGTAGCACTCATACAGATCGCAATGTACGGGCGTTCAAAATTAAGATGACTTGAATTCGTGCCCACGCTTCCGCTACTGCAAGAGGTGGGTCGTGTCAGAAAACATAAATTGTTAGTCTTTGACGCAATTAATTGTTATCGGCAGTACTTGCTCTGCGGCGCTCGACTATACGTCGAACTGCGTCACTATCTAAACGGAGCAGCTGCAAAGGATATGTTACGCAAAAAACAATACGCTGTGGCTTAACTATATTTCAGATAGCATGAATGCCAGCAATCCTGCAAAGTAGGAGTCCGAAGGGGGAAATGGTTGGTGTGCTTGGTATGTCTTTCGATGTTCTTGGTTCTGTGGCGATGTGAATCTGTTCTCTTAAAATAAGGTAATTTTTGTTGTTCTTCTAGTTCTGTTCTATGGTGAAAGCAACGGACCATCGTGGTTAGAAAAGCTGAATCGGTACATATGTTATGTAACTGTCATAGCCGGAATGTTTGAAGGTACGTAAACAGCACAAATGTATTTTTTTTTCTTTTTTTGCCATATTCATTGTCTTGCGTTGAAACTGTTTACGGCATACATCCTTCCCAAGGCATGCTGCGAGGATCTCCAGGCAGCTGGAAACTTCCCGACGCCGATATGACTTACGTTCCGTGCAGCCCAGAATATGAACTGCCACGTAGAATATACGGCTTGAGGAAAACAATTATGTACGAACATATTAAATCTCCACGTGAAATGCTAAGTATGGTCACTGAAAAACCTTGGTTCGCCGTGGTGGAGCAGTGGGTATGGTGCTGGGCTGCTGACCCGAAGGTCGCGGGTTCGATTCCGGCCGCAGCGGTCACATTTTCATGGCGTCGAAATGGTAGAGGCCCGTGTACTCTGCGATATCAGTGCACGTTAAAGAATACCAGATGGTCAAAATTTCCGGAGCCCTCCACTACGGCGCCTCGCATAATCAAATAGTGGTTTTGGGAGGTGAAACTTCAGATACTATTACGAAAAATGTTAATTTTACAATTTCTGTTTCTAATCACCTGGTGCCGTGTTTCTGCGACGAAACTGTATCTTACATTATAGTTTGCTGACTCTTGTGCTAAAGAGAATCAAATTACATGTGGGATTAACGTACTTTTTCAGTTCAGAATTTTTGTTTGCGGATAAACGTATTGCACAGGATATTAGATTTTAGGAGCCCTTATGTATTGCTCAAGCGACACCCGCTTCTTTTCTTTTCATTTTTTTTTTTTTGGGGGGGGGGGGGGGGGGGGTTAGTATATGTCTTACATTGCATGTTATCAGCAGTTGTGCGCAATGTGGCAGTAACTGTTGCCATAGTGTAAAACAACTGTACTCTTCTTTTAGGATCCACTGTCCAGCGAGGAGATTGCGGAATCAGCAACTGATATACTGTCTGAAGAAACATGATTGTGCGTGCATCAAGAGGTTTTACTGCAGGTCCTGACCACCTGCTTCTGTAAATTTTTGCTGACCACAGGTGAAAGCAAGGAGAAACGCTTTGAATACCGGTGGCCTTCTATCAGCTAGGCAATCCCTGAACCGATATTGAAAAAGTAATCAATAAACTTATGTGCATTGATGACTATCACGCAACTTTGATGCATTTTGCTTTGAAGGTATGAAAGCAATAAAGTTTGCATTCTCTTAGAATGGTTCACGTTTTTTCTCCTACAACTCCTTATGCACATCAATTTTTGTACAATGCTTGATTTGGTCTTTTTAAATTTTCCTTTAACCTTACCTTTCGTTTAGGTAAATGGTCTTGTACGCCTTCACAAGCTGTGTTCTACAGCACATGCTCAGGAAACTCGAGCAATGCCCCTACATAGCAAAAGTTGTTATCACTATCAATTTCGTGTTTTGCACCCACGCAAAAAAAAAACTATTTTTTTAAATGTATATACGTGTGATATTGTGGGCAAAGGCTTCCCTTTTTTTCAAACTGTGCCGGAGATGCCTGTTGAACCATTAAAAAGCATATCACCTGAACAAAATAAAGAAAGTGCATTTGGGTCACATCAAAGGAGAAAGTAGGAGGAGTTGCACGGGTATTGTTATATATGCTGCACGTATGTGTTAATGGTTTGAGTGAGTTAGTAGCATTACAGAAATGCAAACATTCCACGTACAGCCCAAGCGACAAAAGTAAAGGACTGAAAATCACCCTCTTTTTTGGCTGCCCTCTGGGTTTCATCGTCCTGCTTATGCGCAACGTGCCAGCAGGTATGGTATGCCGCACACATGAGAAAACTTAAGGAGAAACACGATTCTGATCACACGTTATTTGCAGGGGGCTCCATTCAGTGTAACCGCTCTACCTATGCTCCACCAACCCAGGTGTCGTCAAACAAAGGGTATGTGCCTCTTTTTTCTCCGATCTTCTTTCTTCGACACATTCCGGAACAGTTGCTCCGCGCATGATCGGCCCAGCCAAGTGTCGCCTAGCAAAAGAAGCGTGCGCACGCCTAATCTTTCGTACTTTCTTCTGCGCCTTTATTATGCTGTCTACACATATGTACACAGAGTGAGGAGAACGTTCACGGAGCATGTCATGTGACCTGCCCCTTTCTGAATACACACGCTGGAGCATTGGAATAATTCTGGGACATGTCTGCTTAGAGCACGACAGTTGCGGTGTCTGTGGCAAGAGATGTAGGTTTTCGTCATCCCACGAAAAAAACAGAAAACAATGTCCTTTGGAGTTGGCTTAGAGCTCGCATGCATCATAACGTCACACCTTCCCCCTCAATCATCGAGTCGTTCAAATGGGGTCTACCCATAAACGAGCAATTAAGAAGATCAGGTGATTGACAGATATTCTTAATTATGGGTTGTGCCATGTGTGTCAGACAAGTATCCTCTCTTGATCCAGTTGCGTAAAAGATTAAGCATTACAATTTGCATGTAGACGGCTATTAAAACCGCACAAGGAATTGCGGGGAAAAAAACACGAGGCAGTAGACTGCCTAGCAGCAAGAAGTCCGAAAGAGTGGAAAGCCGTGCTTCCGTTACTGCGGCACACCTGGCTGATCAATGCATGCGATGAGCGTAACCTCCTGGAATGCGTCGAAGAAAGAAGAGCGAAGGAAAGAAGAGGCGCAGAGCGGTGGCCGTATAAAATCTCCTGCAAGCCGTTTTCTGTGAACAGTATACTGTGTACTGTGCAACGTAACCTCTATTTTTACGTGAGAACGCTCGATATTGTGAATCGGTGCTAAAGGTTATTTCTGTGACGTCTGTCTTAAAAGTAAGTTTGTGCATTTTTAATGAAGGTTAATTTTGCAAAGGTTACTAGATAACTTTTATTTTATAAGTACACAAATTTGTGAAATTGTGCACCTTTAGTAAACGTTACCGTGCTTAGAGTGTACGGCAACTACTGTCGCGCTGCGTCGTGAACTGTATGCGTACCTGCGCGTTTACTGCAGTTTTACTGTTGTGCGGGGCTTTTCATAATGTCGACTATTTGTTTATTTCTTCGGTAAAATTTATACTCAAGATATGGCAGATGTATTGCCTTGTCTTGTAGTGCAAAGAGCCCATCTGTTCGTGCGCGCGTTCATCAAACCCTGAGAAAGTGTGCATGTGCTTACCAAGAATGACTTGAAAATAAAAGTTTTCTTCTGTTTCAAGAATTCTTATGTTTTCTTTAAAATGTCTGCATAAACACACAGTGGCATCGTGTCCGTGCCGCTCTGGCGGTACAGTTTACATGTAGCTGCAAACGACGCGTGAAAAAAAAAAAAAATAAAGTATGGCCTCCGAGACGAGCACACATACAGAAGTGGTCTCGGAGGCCGTGTAATTTTTCTAATCGCTAGAAAATGGCCTTTGAGACCACCTTTTCTGCGGCCTCCACCTCACAGGGTGCGAAGGTTCCCTACACCCGTTTGGAGCGCTGGGAACTCAAATCAGCCGCAGTGACCTACGAGAGTGTCCTCTCTTAACTTTTTATATTACTCTAAGGTTCGAGTTCCAAGCAAACGCTGCTGAAGTTCACCCCTTTCCTTCAACATAAGAGTATGTAGGCTTTAGTGTATCTCTGAACAAAAAAAAAAAAAAAAAAAAAAAAAAAAAAAAAAGACACCGTTTATACTCTTGCAATGGCCGCACCGACATGTTTGTTCAAATATTCTCTCAAAAATATATTTAAGAATTTCCCGAGTATTGTCCGCACCCTTGATTTTTCAGAAGGTTAGCAGTGTTATCCGTTGTCTGCTGCATGAAGTAGGAAGCTTGTTTTTTTTTTTTTTTTTTGCTTCCCGAATCGCACTGCAGCCTAGTCACGTGATAGTTTTCAGATTTCATGGGCTTTATGTATCAACGGTAAAAAAAAAATTAGCACGCAACCAGCACGTTGTTGAAAATAGCGCAGTTAGATGTCATTTGAGCAGGCCTACATATGCCTAATTGACATTTTGATAGTTAGGTGAGTACATGTCTAGTTACAAATATAATCACGACTAATTAATCAAACCTCCTTAACAAAGAAATTAGTGGCGGCTAGTATACGGGAACAACATGTACTAGGTTTGCTCCGCGTGACGCCGTTCCTCTTTTTGTTTTATTAACTCTTACTGCGTGATAGTTGGGACAGCCTGTGCAAAAGGTAACGCATTGACAATAAAAAAAAAAAAAGATTGCCACAGTTGGCATTCACAGATTTTTTGTCTGGCAACATTCCTATAGGTGCCTCGAGTCCTAAAGGCGCGTTCTGAGTGCAACAATCGATGTAGTGTTCCCGTATTCATTTCCTCTGAAATTCTTCAAGGCGCGCCTAAATGCCAGGTAAAACGTTTTTGCATATACCACCGTGGCCGAGACACGTAGGTTGGTGTCGCTGAGGGACCAACCCGAAAACTTTTGCTTACATCTGTGGTTTTTTCGTCAGACGCAAAAGAAACGTGCCTTCTTGGCTCGGAGTGAGAGCGGTTTTAAGAGGGAATATTTTTCATGAACCCTTTTGTAGCAAGAACGTACAAAGAAAAAAAAAATCCAGGCATACTTGTCAGGCTCTCTCTGTAGATTACTGCTATACAATCGGTGGGGCACATCAGCTTGCCTCCGCCTCGCGGACCTGCGCAGAACTGCTTTGCCGCAACGCGGCTTTCTTGAAATGACACACACACAGTTTATGGAAACTGCGACACATTCGAAATAGCTACCGACTTTGTCGGTGGTATACGCATGAAGTAGCGATATTCCTGCCCGAACGAAAGAACGCTTGCTATGCCGGTGTCTGCAGCGTGCTTTATAGTGTGCACTACGGTCTAATGCTGATTCCTCCTTCATGTTTACGTAAAGAAATAAACTGAATTCACCAAGTGAAGACATTCCATGCGCACTGCTAGGAACCGACGGCGACATTCTTAGCGCGTCATTGTTGGTGGAGAATATTGCAACAGAAACAACCTTGTCTCGAGCTTAACGTTAATAAATCTTGGAACAAGTTCTTGACCTTCACTTATGACAGCATAGAGAGGAAATGATCAGGATTGTATCATACGTATTACACGATCACGATTTTATTACCGCGGTACAGCATTATAATACACGTTCACATTGTATTATTATAGTACAGTTTTATGGAACAGTTTTACAGTACATTTTTATAGCACATTTCTATAGCACAGTATTATAGGACAATTTTACAAATTAATGAAATGCTACTTGAATAAAGACTTCATTAGTAGAGCCGTTTAATTAATGCGGAGTTGGTTTGCTGTACTTTCCACAATCGGAAACTCACTGCAGCATCCCACTAGCACTAGTATGTATGCGTTAGCTTTAATAAGATTGAACTGCTAATGTGACGGAAGTTGACGCATGAATAGTTAATGTGACGCACAATACGCGGTTTCATGTACTGCCGCATTTTTTTCAGGGAAATGCTTTTCACTTTATTTTCAACAAGCCTGAATGTAGTCAGAAACACGTCAAGCATGTTAATGCGTCTTGTTTTTTTCCTCAGCAACCACATTCATTAAAAATCTTGCGCGCGTTTCCTTCTTTAACTTCACGCGTATGCTTTTCCCATACTTTCCAGATGGCGAGGGAATTTCGCCGTCGCCTACTCTGCTCGACGGGAACGTGCAGCAAGCACAAATGATTAATATGAAAAGAGACACTTGATGTTGAGCGACGTTTTGTTGGTGGTCATTGCGTATTTGTTTACGTGGTCACCTGCACTTCACTCCGCTTATTATCACGCCCAGTGAGTGCTTAGCGAAAACAACGCAAACAACAGGGTCTGGAGGTGTACGAGTACCTCGTTAACGCACGCGTGAATGCGTAACCATTGAAGAAAATGCGAAAGCACGCA
The DNA here is from genome assembly GCA_030522465.1 of Rhipicephalus appendiculatus. Lineage (NCBI taxonomy): Eukaryota > Metazoa > Arthropoda > Arachnida > Ixodida > Ixodidae > Rhipicephalus > Rhipicephalus appendiculatus. The sequence continues at coordinate 3,153,517 of JALIZH010033001.1, forward strand.
CACGTCCAGGCTTCCCTCGCGTGCTCGAGAAGGATAGAAAAATAAGCAGAAAACTTGAAACGCTAGCCAAAGACACCGTGGCTTGTTTACCGGTGTAAGTGAAGGAAAAGATTGACAGAAAAAGAGATAGCTAAGAGTTTACGCGCACCTGAATCGCCCGCGTGGCAAGTTCTCAGTGCTGTGTCACAGACAGTCGCTTGGTACCGTTTTCTTTGGGAATCGCAGCGGCGCTTTCGCGTCTTTTTTCACGCGGTGACAACTAGGACCGTGGCTTGAAGATGTCCGTCCGCACGGAGGGTTTTCTATGAAGCTGGTATAGAGCGGTGCGGAGTGCGAACATTTTCTTTTCTTTTTTTGGAAGGAACATGCAGAATGGCATTGGTGTTGTTTTTTTCGTGGATGTTGTCCTCACGTTGAACGAATGTTGGAGGACACCGACGCTCACGATAACAAAAAAATGTTACAGAAAAGACACATATCAGCGCTTACTGTTTGCTTTTCTGCAACCTTGTCTGTGTACTGATCCGCTTCAGCATAAACTTTAACCGACTACTGGGGCTCCTTGGCCACACCAGGCCATTGCGCCACCAAGCACCACATGTCATCATCATCATCATCTGTCTGTCTGTCTGTCTGTCTGTCTGTCTGTCTGTCTGTCTGTCTGTCTGTCTGTCTGTCTGTCTGTCTCATTAACCTCATCAACTTGTAAAATGCTACCCTACGCTAACCTCTTTTCAGCATTGCTTTAGAAAAGGTTATTCAACCATAACTCAGTTAGTCACAGTTGTTCATTCATACGCAGAAACTCTGGATAAGAAAGGTCAAATTGATATCATGCCTTGATCTTAGTGAAACATTTGACAAAGCTATACAAGACAAATTAATTACAAAACTTAGGGACATTAATCTGCCCGGCCTATTTCTTGCATGGATTGAAGACCACATGACAGAACGTGCACAGCTTATTTCAGTAGGTGGGGACAATTCGAGCTCTCTTCGTGTAACATCAGGTGTGCCCTAGGGCAGGGTTCGAGAGCCATTGTTGTTTTAGGGGCGAAGCACCTTAAAGCCGCGGCTTGCCCGTCCACGTCCGTGTCCGCGGTGTCCGTCATGGCACAACACCGTGTAAAAGGTTAACAAAAGGTTAAGAAGAACAAAATAAAAGGTCACAACACCATAAAAACACCGACATTTAAGCATCCATCAATCAAAGCATATGACAGAAGAAAAGGTTAACAAGAGCAAAAAAAGAGGCTGTTAACCAGAACAAAAGAAAAGGCCAGAACACATTAAAAACACCGACATTTAAGCACCGATCAATCAACCAATGACGAAAAAAAATCCACGTATATGCACGAAGTGAATGATGATGAGTGGGTGAAGCACGGCGATCGTTCGGTAACCGTGAATCTCCCGTGACATTGCCCACTCGCGCATGAAAATGTGTGACAACGCGTGTGTACAGTACATACAATGTTTATGGGTCATAACTCGTATGTCGTGTTGAGTTGTATATAGAGCCAATGGTTCTTCGATCGGATCTAACCTGAAGATGGCAAAGACAAGGTCTATGCACGTCCCCATGGTGGTTGTTGGTTATTTCCAGTCATACGAAATGCATCGTAGAGCATATCGAGATGCCATATACTGCACAAGCCAGTCGTAGTCGGTGATGTCAGCGTTAAAGTCATCGACTAGTACGAAGGGGTTGTTCTTGTACTTCGTTTCATATAATCGCTCATTGCACGATCGATGTACTTTTCTACGTTGCCTCGGGAGAGCTTGCCAACCTTAGGACGAATGTTTTACCCCATCCAGCCGGTCCCGTTAAGAACACCCACAATGGATGGGTGCCATCCGTCGTTTGTCTATGAATGATTTCTCTGAGCAGTTCGTACTGCTCAGCATTTGTCATGCGCATGAACTTATTGTGCTCGGCTGTATCCATAATGTCTTGTCGCTTGCGCACAGCAGCACAGGGACTGGTTCCTCGAGTTCGAGATGCACCGCCGCAGCTCCATCTTCACGCTGTCATTGCAGGGACCTTGCCAGCTACCAAGGAATCTTTGCACGTTGAGCAAACCACGCACTCACTACGCGCTTATATACCCATTGTTTCACTGCAGCGCCCTCTCATGTATTTTTTGATCACAGACGTTTTAATTTTCGATTCGATGTTTTTTCGGTTTTCGCTGGCCCTCTCATGTATATTTTTTTTCATAGATTTTTTTTATCGGTTTGGCTAAACATAGGAAATCTCCTTCTAACATTAAACTAATCAGTTACTTTACGTATATAAGACCTAAGCTAGAATACGCTTGTGTTGCATGGAGTTAGAGTTCAGAGTTCAGTTTATTTACCACAATACAGTTTACAGCTTGTGGTTGGGACAGGGAAAAAAAGCTGCATGTAACAGCTTGACAATGCCCCACGTCCCAGATTCACTGTGGAAACATGACGCTAAAAAAGAAAAGTAAATTTAAACACAATCCAAACCAACAATGCACATACAATACATTGAAAAATGTTGAAAACAAAAGTAATTAATAATACGAACATATATTAACAAAGCGCTTTTAAAATAGAAGAATTTGAAAGAGTACGTACATTTTCATGTGTAATTTTGAAATTATTTAAAGTATATGGTAAACAATAACACAGTGCCTCGAAACCGTAATTGTTTCGTGGCCTCGGAACATACCAATGCTCTGAGTGTCGGTTTCGGCGCGTAGATGGATTTGGTTGTAGATTTGCTAAACTGTGTATATAACCGCGACTTTTAATGGTGTCAGACCCAGAAGAGATTAATAAGGAGTATTCGTATAGAAGGTCTAATTTGATTATATTATATTTAACAAACGTTTGTGAAGTATGGGCGTTAAAAGGAAGGTTTGCAACGGAACGTAGAGCCTTTTTTTGTAGGATAATAAGATTAATTATGGATTTCTTTGTTCCATTACCCCAAATTAAGTTGCAATAGCGTAGATGTGACATGAAGAGCGCATTGAATACCAAAAGTTTTTGAGCAACTGGTAGAACACGCTGACATTTCCTCAATACGCCTAGGACCTTGCTATGCTTATTATACAAAAGTTCCGTATGACGATCCCATTTCATATGTTCATGAAAGAGAACGCCTAAAGATTTCGCGGTAGAAGAGAATGGGATCCCTTTACTAAAACAAATAAAAACTTGAAGTAGTGCAAAGAAAGGCTGCTAGGTTTATTTATTCTAAATTTAAAATTACATACTCGGTGACTGAACTCATGGGTGCTAAAAACACCTAAAAACTTGAACTACGACGAAAAAATAACTGCCTGAACTTTATGTATGCACTGCTTGACCATAAGCTAGGCCGCGACCTGCATGCATATCCATCTCCTCTGTCCCGCATGATGCCCTCTTTTAAATGCGAAGCATTTCTTAGCGAACTTCGGCGAGTTTGAGCGTATCTATCTATCTATCTATCTATCTATCTATCTATCTATCTATCTATCTATCTATCTATCTATCTATCTATCTATCTATCTATCTATCTATCTATCTATCTATCTATCTATCTATCTATCTATCTATCTATCTATCTATCTATCTATCTATCTATCTATCTATCTAGCCGCCTACGACTTTGTGCTCTCCTGGCCGTATCGTTAATGGGATTTATACCAAATTTGGTGTGGCATAACATGACCGTATGACGAACATAAATGGCTGGTCATATCATGAAAATCATGACTAACTTGTCATGAAAAATATGATTTACATGCCACGCTCATGGCGCGCTCGCGGCCGTTTCGTTAGCTTGATATACACCAAACTTGGTATTGAGTGACGTGACTGTATGACGAACATAAATGACTAGTGGTAATATGAAAATCATGAATTGTCATGTGCGACATGACTTGTATGCCACGCTCATGGAGCGCTCGCGGCCGTTTCGTTAGCTTGATATACACCAAATTTGGTATTGAGTGACATGACTAAAAGACGAACATAAATGACAAGTGGTAATATGGAAATCATGACATGTCATGAGCGACAGGACTTGCATTCCACGCTCATGGCGCGCTCGCAGCCGTTTCGTTAGCTTGATATACACCATATTTGGTATTGAGTGGCATGACTGTATAATGAACATAAGTGGCAGGTGGTAACATGAAAATCTTGGCATGCATGGCATCTACAACGCCATTTACATGCCACGCTCATGGTGCGCTAGCGTCCAGTTCCCTAGATGGATATACACCAAAATTGGTATTGCTTGACGTGACTGTATGACGAACATAAATGATAGGTCCTAACATGTAAAACATGACATGTAAATTATGTAAAGCATGATCTGCTCCTTCCTGGCTGCTTCGCATTACATCGATTCCCACAGTGCGTGGGATCTGCCGGCTTTTTAACCCCGTTTTTTTTCTCTCTTTTTTTTTGTGAAACTATCGCTTTTCAGTTTTACTTTTTCCCGCGTACTGTGGTAGAGTGGAACCGTCTAACTGATCTTAACTAATTTCCTGTAACTTAGAGCCTTAACATGTACTGTTAATTAGTGTCATTAGTGTCTTGGGTTTTTACGTGACGAAGCCACGAAATGGCTATTAGACACGCCATAGCGGGAACTCCCGACTGCTTTTCGCCCAGCTGTAGCTTTTTAATGTGATGCAATGCCTAACTACACAGGCGTTTCTGCATCTCATCTCATCATGGAAGTGCGGCGTCCGTGGTCGGGAATGGAGCCCGCGTCCTCGAGCTTAGCAGCGCAGCGCCGTAGCGGCTAAGTTACCACAGCAGGTAACTCTATAAACATCACTAATAAAAAAGTATAAACCATGAAAAACTTGAACAATTGAACAAAGCCATTTCGAAAGCAAAGGAAGAATATTTTAGAGCAATTTTCGATAATGACTGCTTACGAAAGAGTGACGTAGTCTGGAAAAAAATAAATAATGTCTTGAATAGAAAGCCAGTATCAGACACCGTTGACTGTATGGTGGTTGATAATGTGTCACTAAGGGGGGAAACACTCGCGAACAGTTTCAATGACTTTTTTGTACAGGTAGGAAGCACTGGAACTTCCCCGGTTACTTCTGTAGATATTCCAAGGTTACCACAGTCTTTCTTTTTTCAGCCTACTTCTGTTTCTGAGGGATTACTCTTTTTTCCGGCCTTCGGAACAGCCGTAGCCCTGATGCAGACGGATTAGTAATTAAACCTGTTAAGTACGTACTAGATTTGATCGCTCCTGTTATTGCACACATATTTAACCAAGCTATCTCATGTGGCGTTTTTCCAAGTAGCATGCGAGTTGCTAGAGTCACAGTAATTCATAAAGGAGGCGACAAAAATAGCTTCTCGAACTACCGTCTAGTCTCAATATTGCCAGTGTTTTCGAAAGGCCTTGAGAAAGTTATTAATACCCGCATCGAGCGTTTCAGTAGAAGATTTAATCTCTTAACTACCTAGCAGTTCGGATTTAGGAAAAATCGTTCCTCAGAGAACGCACTCTTGCTTTAAAAAGAGCTCATATTAGAAAACATAGAAAGTAAAACATTGACAGTAGGGCTATAGCTCGATTTTAGCAAAGCCTTCGACCGTGTCAATCATGATATTCTCTTACAGAAAATGGAATGCTATGGATTTCTGGGAGTCGCATCACAACTTCTTCGCTCCTACCTACACGAAAGACTTCAATTTACCGAATTAGGTACTCACAAATCACGTTTGAGGGGTATCTCTTGTGGAGTACCACAATGCAGAATTTTAGGGCCAATACTTTTCCTCTTTTACATTAATGATATCATACAATTAAACACCACTTGTCAGTTCATCATTTACGCCGATGATTGCACCGTATTTTTTAAAGGCCAGGAATTGTGTAGCATTCAAGCTGAAGCAAGCACGTTCTGCTCGAAGCTGAATGACTGGTGCAAGGCGAATAGCCTTGTATTGAATGAAGCCAAAACTAAGTGTGTTGTATATCGTGCTCGCGGAACGCTGGCTGTGGTACCTGAGGAGCTTGTCCTAGGTCCGTTCACTGTTCGCATTGAAAAATGCGTTAAAATACTTGGCGTCATTTTCAATGAGCACATGTCATGGAATGACCAAGTAAACGCTGTCATGTTGAAATTGGCTAAGTGTGTAGGACTAATTAGCCGTCATCGACACATACTACCATCTACAATAAAAAGATTACTTTACGACGCACTTTTTAATTCCCACCTATGTTACTGCTTCCTGGTATGGGGCAAAACTACAGCCCTTAATATGTCAAAACTGAGCGTGTTACAAAAGAAAATGGTTCGAATTATTTCAAATGCTTCCTTTCTAGAACATACCGCCCCTCTTTTCAAACAGTATCAAATCGTTAAAATATCAGATCTTTACAATTACAAGTTGCTGTGCTGCTACAAAAAGGCAGCACTCGGGAAATCTGACACATTGCTTAAACTCGCGAACCTTACACAAAACGCAATTTCTTATCACGTGCGATATCAACCACCTTGGCACGTTACATTCTCACGCACACACTACGGAACGCAACGCATCCGACACATTGTCCCAACAACATTAAACTATTTCGAAATGCAAGGAACAGATGTTTTATTCCACGCAAAAAAAGAAATTAGTGGGCTGTTCACGTAATATATTCGAACTTGCCTTTTGTAACATTGGAGCATACACGTGTTTTGCAAGTTGTGTTTTCCTTTTTCGTTCATTATTCATATACTGTACATAGATATCTATGTGTATCATATGCGCAGGCATATCTGTACATAACTGCGCAGTGTACATTTTAACGTATACTTGAAGTGCTCAGCATTTTTCTTTGCATCTTTTTCTTTTCTTGTCTTCCCTGGCTTTTCTTTTCTTTGTTTCTGTTTTCTTGGTCTTTATTTTGTAGAAATGTATAATCAGCATAATTAGCTATGTAACCTTGTAAAACTGGAGCACCTGCGCCCGTAATGAATGCAATACGGTATCAATGCGTAACTGTTGAGCAACTATTTATATGCAATTTTGTTATTTTATTTCGTTTTCTTTTTTTTCTTTTTGTCTTTCTCTTTTCTGTGAGGTCAAGTGCTGTATCCTATCGTTTCACCGCCGATGGGTGGCTGGGGCATTGTCAAGCTGTCATTGGACAGCTTTTTTCCCGGCCACCTTTTTTCACCGTAAATGTTTTTCTTTTTGGTGAAAATAAAGTTCTTTGATTGACTGATTGATTGATTGATTGATAGCTGACAACACTGGGCACTTCTCATTCGACGGAAATCTTCAGGAAAAGAAAGGTGGAAACAAGATCCCGATCTGCATTATCGTAACGGAGCTCTTTACACGACCCTTGTCATTACAGGAGGACGGAATACAGCCATGATGTTATTTATTTATTTATTTATTTATTTATTTATTTATTCGGTAAACGCAAAGGCGTTTTCGCATACCAAATGCAAAAAAGCCGGCAGATCCCACGCACTGTGGGAATCGATGTAATGCGAAGCAGCCAGCAAGGAGCAAATCATGCTGTACATAATATACATGTGATTATTTACATGTTAGGACCTGTTATTTGTCTTCGTCATACAGTCACGTCGAGCAATACAAATTTTGGTGTATATCAAGCTAGCGAACTGCACGCACGCGCACCATGAGTGTGGCATGTAAATGGCATTGTAGATGACATGCATGCCAAGATTTTCATCTTACCACCTGCCACTTATGTTCGCTATATCGTCACATCCCGCAATACAAATTTTGGTGTATATCAAGCTAGTGAACCGGACGCAAGCGCACCATGAGCGTGGTATGTAAATGGTATTGTAGATGACATGCGTGCCAACATTTTTATGTTACCACCTGTCACTTATGTTCGCTTAATTTTTTACCTCGAATCGCAGCGAGAAGCGAGACCAATCTGCCTACGTTTCGCATGCGCTCGTATTCTCGCGCTTTGCGCATCGTGCAGACGCCATCAGCGTTCAAGCGTTTAAATTGACGGACACTTTATCGATTCCAAAGTGTGTTCCTCGAACGCCTGTGCCCCCCTGAAACGGGGTCGGTCAGAATGGAACGTGATGCGCGCGTCTCCCTCCTTGCATGTTAGAGACGCTGGCCGCAGCTACGCTACGCAAACAAAGCGCGAACGCTGTAGAGTACAACGCGACCGGCGTCCGTTTGCGCGCCCCGGCGCCCACCTGGCACCGTGCCAGGGCACGGCTGGAGGGACGGACGGACGGACGGACGTGAGCATAAGACATCAGCGGCTTTCGCCTTAAAAATTTTGGTGTCTATCAAGCTAGCGAAACGGCGACGGGAGTACCATGAGTGTGGCATGCAAGTCATGTTGCACATGACGTGTCATGATTTCCATATTACCACTTGTTATTTATGCTCGTCATACAGTCACGTCACTGAATACAAAATTTCGTGTATATCAAGCTAGCGAAACGGCCCCATGAGTGTCATGACCGTGGCGTGCAAGTCATGCTGCACATGAAATGTCATGATTTCCATATTACCACTTGTCATTTATGCTCGTCATACAATCACGTCGCTTTATACCAAATTTGGTGTATGGCAAGCTAGCGAAGCGGCCGCGAGCGTGCCATGAGCGTGGCATGCAAGTCATGTTGCACATGACATGTCATGATTTCCATATGACCACTTGGCATTAATGTTCGTCATACAGCCATGTCACGCAATACCAAATTTGGTGTATATCAAACTAGCGAAACGGCCACGAGCGTGCCATGAGCGTGGCATGCAAGTCATGTTGCATATGACATGTCATGATTTCCATATGACCACTTGGCATTTATGTTCGTCATACAGTCATGTCACGCAATACCAAATTTGGTGTATATCAAGCTAGTGAAACGGCCGTCAGCGCGCCATGAGCGTGGCATGTAAATCATGTTGTACATGGCATGCTGGTCATGATTTTCATATTACCAGCTGTCATTTATGTTGGTCATGCAGAATGTCTGATCGTACCAATTTTTGGATATATCGAGTTAAGAAAACGGCCTCAGGAGCACTATGGCCATGGCGTGTAAATCATACTTTTCATGACAAGTTAGTCATTATTTTCATGATATGACCAGTCATTCAAGTTTGTCATACAGTCATGTTATGCCATACCAATTTTGGTACAAATCCCATTAACGATACGTCCAGGAGAGCACGAAGTCGTAGGCGGCTAGATAGATAGATAGATAGATAGATAGATAGACAGATAGATAGATAGATAGATAGATAGATAGATAGATAGATAGATAGATAGATAGATAGATAGATAGATAGATACGCTCAAAGTCGCCGAAGTTTGCTAAGAAATGCTTCGCGTTTAAAACACGGACAGGGTCGGTGTGTAAGCGTACCTTGCATTTGGCTATCGCGAAAAGAGGTGACTGTTTTAGAGAAACATAATTAGAAGGTGCCATGCGCTGCGTTTTTATCTGCACGGTCTTATAAAGCACATGTGCGTTTCGGTTGTGCTTCGTCGTTTGTCACATCCCCACCGTTCTCTCCCCTAAGATATCATGTAGGGCGCACGTGCGTCTTGGGTTCCCTTTTCAAGTAGATGTTTTTTCATTAAACTGTTGTTAGTCCGCAGCGTGTGTGGTCTTCATACTTCTCTTCTTGTGTACGCGTTTTTTTTTTGGTTTTTTTTTATTTATTATTTTTTTTTAAGGCTGGGTTACCCGATTCCAATACTTAAGCAGTGGTGACTGACAGAGTACAAAAGCAGATTTCCCCTCTCCGAGCTACGTAACAGCATAGAACGTTTATTTATTTTTTTTAATATCGATATGTGAACGCATTCGACCAGCTATTCCTTATTAAAAAATAAAGAAAAGCTGCGCAATCAGCAAAAGTCCTGCTTTGGTATAAGTCGAATGTCCCGAACCTGTTGTTAGCTCCCACGCAAAACAAAACACAGAGTAGCTATCAGCGGTAGCTCAATGGCTGTGGCATTGTAATGCTTAGCAGGAGGTCGATTTGATCCCGCCGGTCGTAAAAAAATGCGGGGGGGGGGGGGGGGGGAGTACACGCTCGTGCACGAAGGTTTAAGGGTACGCTAATGAAATCGCATTAACTTTGGAGGGACGTTAATCCCACAGTTTGTTCTTTGGGAACGTCAATCGATCAATCGATTGATCAATCAATCAATCAATCAATCAATCAGTACAACAAAGTCAGCAGGCTCATCACATAACACAAGCGTATATTCCAGTAAGTCGGAGGCATACGCTATACACATTGCTTACATTAAACACATTCCTCGGCACGCCGAAATCAGGGCGTTAAAGCTGAACCCCACAGAGCTCTAGCTACAAGAAGCACACGTGGATTCACTCTCGTGCAGACAAGAGTTGTTAGCTGTTCGTTAGGAAAAAAAAAGAGATGGCAAGCAGTTCACATAGCGTCTATAATATACCTATAAAAAAAACTTTATCATGAGTCTGTGTCTTAGGCCATTTAACCTGCCTCACGTAACAGAGGTGTGCTATAAAATTTCTGTTTATGTATTTTTGTAGTATCGGTCAGTTCGAGACAAACTTACAAACTTTAGTTGTACCTTGCATGTACTCAATGAAAGTATCTACCACCGCACTTTCCTGCCCAAGAGCCAGAAAACCTTTCTGTTTTATACTTTATTTTTCGCGCCTTTCTTGAAGTTCTCTGCCTTTCAATAAAGAGTTCGCTCTCTCACGTACAGATGGCTACCCGCGCACAGGAGAATGCTCGCTGGCTATTAAAGCGAGCGCATGGGTAGTCCTGCTGAACTGCAGGAAAAAAAGAAAAAAAATTCGGGGCACGAAGGGCGCTTCTCGCTCAAAGTGCTCGTGAAAGTAGGCGACCCGCTAACGAGCCACAGCCTTTGTGCCCGCAGCCAACGTGCGCCCGCGAGGCCATATAGCAGCCGACGGAATAGGATCGGCTTTCCGCCCCATTCGCCGGGAACCTCAAGAACTGCGGGTCGTGCATACTACATATTCAGACGCTGACGCTTCATTGGAAGCGTTATCAACTTATCATTGAACGGACCGTAAATAGTCCTGGTGTTCTAACGCAGCCGTGCCGTTCATCCTGTAAGTGAGCTTAGAGAAGTCAATTAATACGTACTCCATCTGCGATTCCCTTTCTCTGTAATGCGCGTGTCGTTTAATCGGATCGCGGTTATCGTTAATTTTATCCTCTATACGTCTTGTCGGGCCCGTGCCGCAGACTTTCGTCACGTGGGATTGATGGCCTAATTTCGCAAGCACTTCTGTAGTCCTCGCGCACTGTTTCTTGTGCCCTCGACGTATCGCGGGGAATGCTTCGCGCATATACTGTTTCGCAAAGGCAGCGGTGCACAGGGTCGGCCCTATTTCTGACATCACTTTCGGCCCCGCACCTTTTGACATTTCTGAATCGCGCAGTCGAAAATTGGGGACAATTAACCGACTCACAATGGTGTATCGCTTTCGTTCATAAAGCTGCTCCTGATCACGCTGTTTCTTCGTGCTGTAGTATTCGCATAATTTGGCGGCCACGTAGAAAGGCTCCATAAATTACTTCACGTCCGCACTCCTTAGTTTATTAGTGATAACCTTGGTTTCATTCTATAGGAGTTCGTCGCCTCAGTTTCGAAATCGTGAAAGGAATTTATGGCGCTCGCATCGAGATGTAAAACCTGTTGCGAAGATCAAAGAGCTCTCCCACGCGATTTCCCGCACTTCGCAAGCGGCGTGTTGGGAAGACTCAGGTGCCCATAGCAGTGGCGCGCTTAGTGTAAGCCTATTTCACCTGCCGAAACGCTTTGAGATCACCTACCGTAGCACTTACAGAAAAACGATTTGCGACTCATATTCTACGTGCCTGTATTCATTGAGTCGGTTCCGCAAGCGCCGTATTATTTACCTGCTATATAGCAGCAAGCGCCTTGAAGCCTGTACTATCGTGTGTGTAAATAGGTGCGATCGAGTATTGCATTCTTAAGCGAAGCGTCTGTAACTTAGATTTCGGTGGCGGCGGAAGCTTGGTTCGCGGAAAACTTGGCGCCGGCTATAGTGTAAGGAAATGCGGGTGTACACAAACAAGCCCTCCAAGCTGCGCCGGTCACGTACGTATTTGCTTGCGCCAGTTTCCAATAACTCGATTGAAAACTTGTCGGCAATCAGCCGATTCTGATATGGAAATCTGATATTTTATCGTTGTCCATTGTCATTTCACGTTGCCACATTTCAATGTTGCCTTTCATTACTGCATTTCATTGTATCACGCATGACCACCCTTGTTGAATGCAGAGCTTCCAGATATCCGCCGCGGTGGTATAGCGGTTAGGGTGCTCGGCTGCTGACCCGAAGGTCGCGGGTTCGATCCCGGCCGCGGCGGTCGCATTTCGATGGAGGCGAAATGGTAGAGGCCCGTGTACTGTGCGATGTCAGTGCACGTTAAAGAACACCAGATGGTCGAAATTTCCGGAGCCCTTCACTACGGCGTCTCTCATAATCATATGGTGGTTTTGGGACGTTAAACCCCAGATATTATTATTAGAGCTTCCAGATGCTACCGAGCTAACAAGCGGACAATCCCCTCAAAACAAGCCCAGAAATAGTGGCGCTAGTTTCGCGTGGAAGCCCAAAAGAAGCGGAAATTAAATGAATATGTCTATTCTTGAAAACATTTTTAATTATAATAAAAAAATGTCACTCCAATACGAAGGGGAGTTGAAAAAACACCCTTATTATTTTGCGCAGCGAAAATATGCGCAGCTATGAACGAGAGCACATATTTACTTTTTAACATTGTCTTCAGCGTAGTCTCCATTCGGTTGAATGTACCTTTGCCAGCGCGTGTCTAGCGTTACTTGTTTACTCCCCCAACGTATGTGTGGCTTCAACACTCAACTATACAAAGACATCGACAAACGTGCTATTGGTGAACGTGATGATCCCTGAAATAACTGTTTTAGCTCGGAAAATGCAAATAAGCCCCGAAAAACGAGACAAGCGACAGGAAAATTCTACGAGCGACTCAGCCAAAAAAAAAAAAAAACGAAATCTGCTTATAATAATCAGAACTGGCAACTCGCCTGTAGCTGCAGAATGGTTGCGCTGAAGGACGTTGGTGAATCCAATATCCGGCATAGAGGAAGCTAAAAGCTAGAAGGGAGAAAAAAAAGAAAGTGATACAGTAGGCCAGCCACGTTCACACCAAGCTTAACTTCCCCGTTTTCCCGACATTAGTATTTTTTTTCGACATCATTCAGCCTAGCTGTTGCCGCATGAAATTGCAGTATCAACGCTCACGTGCTCTTATACAACTCGACAGTGCTCTGTTTCCGAAAACGTAACGTTTCCTTATTGTCACGCGTGTTATATTGATGTGCTCGGTTTAAACCCACGAAGACTGTCAGCAATGCTCGGCGCAGGTCGCGCCATAGCGTTCGACAAGGTTCACGATTGCAGTAGATCATTTTGTTAAGATTGCGTGCTGGACGCGAACTGTGAAGCTCATTCCAAAGCTTGCGCGACCACCAGTGATAAGGCTGGAAAGTTCAATGCGTGATGTATAAAAGACGGCGCGACCCAGCGATGGTCAGTTTTATCGTCGACCGATGCTATGTTCGCCGATATCAGTGTACAGCGGGAATTTCTTGCTGTAATTTGACTTTCCGTTTCCTGACCACAAGTTCGGCCAAATAGAGAGTTTCACTTTGAAGAAGCCGACTGCTGCCCTCGTTCACGTCACGACCACTTGACGACAGACATGTACGACAATAGTACGACAAGACATACAAGACATGTACGACAATAGTACGACAAGATATAAAAGTCATGCATACGTCTTTTCCATGTGGTGAACGGGGTGCTCCGATAGTGCTGTTGGGTACGGTGTATGGCTTGCTGGTATAAGCTAGATTTTACGGACCGCAGTAGGGTACGTATTTACTGGAAATTTTAAGGACCATTTCGCTGTGGTCACCTTCCACACTACGTACCAATGTGCCGTCAAATCTAGAGTTCCCAGATCGGACGGGAAATCTTAACGTCTGTCGTATCTTCTGTAACTTCGCGCATGAACACGCTGACGTTCTTGGCTTTAGCTGCTCCAATCACAGTGGCGCGACCGAACTTTGTCGAGTAAAGGCGTTCGCTTGAGCAATGGAAGCTGCTTTAGTGCTATAACGAAAGCAATGTATCCGAAGCGCATTTTTTCATTCATTTTGATATACCGGTTCCTGTTTGCTCCATATTTGCATAAGCATATAGTCTTTCTTTTTTCTTTTCATTTCGCCAATCTCACCATGTAGTTCCAAAGTTTAGTTATGATGCAGAAACCAATAAGCTGGGTGATAGCGCGATAAGTTCTGTTGGCGTTTTAAACCTAATCGTGAACCTGGACACTAAAACTTGCACCAGTTCAAATAAAATCCTGAATTATTTCCTCGTACGAGACTTCCTATGGACAGCGCAGTACCTTACTGTGATCTTCCAGAAGTTTTTATACTATTGTGAAGTACCAAGTTCATGGTAAACAGCCAAAGGCATTGCTTTCTTGATAAATCAGGCGGCAAACAATTTATTTCTAATTACAGGCCGATATGTCTTAATAAAATTTGTTAGGGGTTTAACGTCGTAAAACCACGATATGATTATGAGGCTCCGGAAATTGCGACAACCTGGGGTTTTTTAACAGGCACCTAAATCTAAGTACATGGGTCGCAAGCTTTTCGCCTCATCGAAGATGCGGCCACCGCGCCCGGGATACGATCCCGCGACCTTGGGGTCAGCAGTCGAGCACCACAACCACTAAACCACCGTGGTGGGTTCCCCAAAATGTCGTACACCCCATTCTTGTTAAATGTTAGAGCCCATTATTCACGAACATATAACTGAATTCCTCCACTTCAATAACGTCCTAACGTCAGCTCACCATGGGTTCCGTCAAGGCTATAGCACTTAGTCGATACTGTACATTATACCGCTTACAGTCTGGGTCTTGGTATTCAAGTGAACGCCATCTTTATCTATTGCTCTAACACTTTTGATTCTCTAATTCATGCTAAGCTACTAGCAAAACTAAACGCCATGCTCAATAACCCGTCTTGTTTCATGGACATCCGCCTCGGTGGAACAGTGGCTACGGTGCTCGGCTGCTGACCCGAAGGTCGCGGGTTCGATCCCGGCCGCGGCGGTCACATTTCGATGGAGGCGAAATGGTAGAGGCCCGTGTACTGTGCGATGTCAGTGCACGTTAAAGAACACCAGATGGTCCAAATTTCCGGAGTCCTCCACTACGGCGTCTGTCATAATCAAATCGTGGTTTTGGGACGTTAAACCCCAGATATTATTATTATTATGTTTCATGGACAGCCGGTTTCTCTTTATTGTCGCTACAATTTGTTTCTTTCAACACAGCAAAATCATCTCCGGTCGACGCCACGTCCGCCATTCCTTAGGGATTTGTTGTAGGCCATTTGTTACTTTTATTGTACGTTAATTATTTATCTCAAGGCACCTCGTTTGAAGTCAGGCTTTACGAATATAACTGCGTTCTATGTGAATTGATTAATTCCATTGATGACGATTACTGTCTTACACAGTACCTCTTGTCTTTTGTTGTAAAACGTGGCAAGCGAACATTATCTGTGTTAGCACAGTCGTGATGTCATTTTCGAATCACCGTTGCCCCTTCTCATATGACCATTCTCTGGATAACATCGAACTTAAGGGCTTCCCGGTACAAATGTTTAGGTGCCAGTCTAACAGAACACCTTTCTTGCACCGTTCTTATTTGTTTATATTTTTTTTCTCATTCTTTTCTTCCCTCTCTTCTGAAATCTTTTAGTCTCCTTCCCCATCCCTATACAGAGTAGCATGTCAGCGCTATATAGACGCCGGCAAAAATCTCTGTTTTTCTAATAAAGAGTCTCTCTCTCTCTTGGACTAACCACATTGAATACGTAAACGGTAAAGCCCTTAAAAATATGAGGTTATTTGCGCGCTACCTTACCGAAAACCCCCTATGATACTAAACTAATATTATAGAAAGCATAATTTGACTCTGTTCTAGAATAAGCATAATAAGCATCCTAACTATCCGTTTTATTCACCAACACTGCATGCGCAGTTTCTCAACAGTACCTCTTTAATCACTGAAAATTCGACCACTACTCTCGCGTTAGGATAACGACCCTTGAAAAATTTCATAGGCGCTTATATTCTCCTCATCCGGCCCCTTTGATAGCAAAATATTGTTAGTGGGTCTAATCCATAGTGAAGGAGCAGCAGCGACAACAACAACGGAGCAGAACGAAAGGAGAAGAACGACGTGCAGTACTGGCTGACACTCGCCGTCCGGCTCATTTCGAATAAACCTCTCTTACAAACCCCGCAACAATATGTTGTTTGATTCTAAAGCCCCACAGTTCTCACAGTATGGGTCAGTGGTCATACCAAGGTGGCACGTGTAGCTATTAGTGAATGCTGCGTTGAGGCGAAGTCGATGATAGAGTATCTCAGGGTGACGAGGAAGGTGATCCAACAGTCTTGATATTAAGTCAGGGTTTATAAAGCGGAGAAAGAGGTCTTGAGGCGAAAGATTCCACAATTGATTCCTTTCTCGGTGGGTGTACTTCTTTGCCTTTGCTGATGCATCTAATTTAGTGGATTTTGCTACATTGCCAGACATACAGAGAAGACAAACTTGTCTCCAAAGTAGAATAGGCTCAACTTCCCAAGCACCGCTAGATCTCGGGAAAATACTTGGACCTACGTGTTCTCTTTCAAAAATGTCCCAAAAGCCGGGTGAGTTCATGATTCTAAAAAATTTACTCCGACTTAACCCAACAAAATATAACAAACTTATATAGATGTTTCGCCACCTATGCGGGTGGCATCCTCAGTACACACTGACACCAAATGAACGGAGGTCACTCAGTCAACTGCTAGTCACATATGTACCTGTAAACGTCGGGTAGGGGGGCCGCGGATGTTGTTGCAAGCCGATTCCAGGAGTTTTCCTTTCCCCCACTTTTGTTCTCGAGCCAGCGTCGTCGCATTGTTGAAGTCAAAGGCATGTCTTGTTGTCCAGCAGTGTTCAACGCGCTCTGTCTTGGAACGCGTGGCATGGGTGGCTTTAGTGACGTCTCCTTTGTGTTCTTTGAGCCTTGTTTATCTTTGCCTGCCTGTTGCGCCGATGTACGTCGTGTTGCATCCCCCGCATTGTACTTCGTAAACGACCCCACTTTGATCGTTAGCAGGTGTGCTGTCTTTGAGCTTAGCGAACACGTGTCCCAAAGTGTAATGAGGCCTAAAAACGGCTGCAATGCCCAGCGGACGCAAGGCTCTCCGAACAGTCAGATATACCTTGAACGTACAATATAGACACAATCGACGTCGCCTTTTTTCGCGGCACACTCCTCGCTCCTCTCCGCATACACTTCTGGGTGTTATTAATGAACTTCCTGAGATAAAGCCGTCGTTTCAGGTCACCAACCATGTTTTTCACTTCATAAAGCCGCAATTCATGTAGCCGCTGATTAGAGCACATCGCGTCACGGCGTGACAAGAAAGTCCTCACGACGGACCGTTTGGGTTCGGTCGGGTGATGAGATTCAAAGGACAAAAAAATTCCTGGTGTCACATTGCTTCCGGTACACTGACGTTTCCACTCTGCCATTTTTTAGTCGTACGTACAAGCACATCCAAAGATTTGCCCTTTTCAGGATAACAAAAGGGTCATCCACGCACCTGCATGTAAGTTTGTTATATTTTGTTCAGTTAAGTTGGAGTAAATCTTTTAGAATGGTCTTCTCCTCAGCGGCGGCGCATTTTAAAATATATAGTCAGATTCCTTGAAGACCTAACGTAACTTACATCATCACCATTACGTTGTGATATGTACATACAACGATCACAATATTTTCTTCTTTTTCCCTGCCCTCCTCCTCCTAGGGCCTCCCTGTCCTCAGCCCCCCTTCCCCTACACAGATTATAGCATGTAGGCCCCTTGATATACGCCGGCAGAATCCTCCATTTTTCATTCAAGAGCTCTCTCTCTCTCTCCTTCTGACAGTAGCTTCATCACATTATATACTAACAAAGGTCGTAGGCGTAGCAGGTGTTATACCTATGCTCATACCAATGGACTTAAATAAACACTTTCCCCACGTAAGATTGAGCCGTAAGATTGGTAAAACTCGCTCCTTACCTATACTGGATTATTTAGTTGCCATTGGTGATGAGCATCTCGCTAACATGTGCATTGCTTCTTTTTTAATCATCGTTACTTTTATGTATTTCTTTTTGCGTCACAACTAATATTCTTGCATTTTTCTGCACTATTTCCACTCTTGTTATAGCCCTACGATAGGCGCTGTCCTATCTGCTTCTACTTGTGTGTGTCTCGGTGCGCTTCGACAAAGTTTTCAAATATGATAGGGCTGCAGGATATGTAAATAATCTAAATAACATAAAATAAAATAAAATAAAATAAAATAAATAAATAAATAAATAAATCTGGACACAGCTACAACTAAAGCAAAGATCATTTCTTGTCACACAATTATGCGCACGGAAAGTAAACGATGAAATAACATATTAAAATATTTGCTGCATTTCGAAGCACATGTTCTGACAGTATACATTTACTATTCGTGTTTATTTATGTAGTGTACCAGCCAATGGAACTAGCAGTTTAGTGGCATCCGGATATTTGTCACCATACAGAAGGAACAGAGACAACCGAAATCCCGCGCAAAGTCTACAGCATGTGTGTCTACTTAGCAGAATAACAGGATTTGCTGGATGCATGCATGTATGGACAAAAGCTGGTGAGCCAGCACGCGTAAAGCCGTCAGCGTGCTGCTGGCTTGTGTGCATCCAAATTCTTTTTTAGTCACGCCTTCAAGTCAGTGCTCGCAGAAGTGCATGCACCCTTCGTGACGCATAAAGTCGCGCACATTGTCGTGCCTGAAACAAGCAATCTTAATGTTGACGGAGTGACAGGCATGCACTTTTGCGAGCTTCCCGACGGGCCATCGTCCCTTATAATTGTCCGCAATGTGCGCAGCCGCGCGGAAAACATACACCGCAGACCTCCAGCAGGCCCCAGTTCGCCCCGTGGGGCTCCCATGACACACAGCGTACAATAAGCACCGCGAAATGTCCTCGCTCCAATGATAGAAATGGGCAGTCGTTCACGTCAGTCTAGCCGATAAAAAGTTCCCCGAACTGCGGCATTCATCGGCGAGGTCAGCATGCCTTCAATCGCTTTATCGGGCACAGTAATTTATTTCATTGTTCCTCTACCTCGCGTATTTGTACCCACGATTTCTACGGCTCACAGTGATGGTGTCTGACAGGTTAGTTCTTTGGTGGTCGTTTTTATGGTTCTTTCTTCCTTTAGTTTGTTATAGACACCGCAAGTATATATTGAGCAAGCGCTGTTCCCTGCGTTTTCTTCTTACTGGCATTCTATCTCTTGCGCTTTTTTCTAAAGTTAAAGTGTAAGGAAAAAGCGCTGTGATGCAAGACGAGCCGAAAGCATAGTAGAAGCCCCCCTTAATAATACGGTGCTTTAAGCTAACGATATCGTTTTCCGGGAGCGGGATGTCTGCGTTTCAGCGGTATATATGTTTGGAACTGAAAACAAAAAGACGAAACTAACAAAGAAGCAGACAGAAAAACAAAAACAAAAGACTTGAAGCTTAAGAGGGGCGTGATCAAAATGACAGTGTCAAGCTGTGCAAGGGCGCGCGAATTTCGGCATCAATCGTAATTTTCGACCGTCCGAACTGACCGCGACTCTAATCACCAGGCACGAACGGTATTCGTCGAATACACTGCAACGCACTCGGTCTCCCAACGGCACACAGAGTACCGCTACAAACTTCTGTGCAAATCATCCTGTACGGCTTCGTGAGTCGAGGCTGATAAGTATAGTTATAGTTATGCATACTACGCAGTGGTATAGTAGCCGGCTGTGCACACTAGATTCACCTTGGTCTTCTCGAAAAGCCGATGAAGGTTTGCTAATTCGGACAGCGAATATGTTAAAATGAGTATTGAAGAAAACATACAAAGTTTGGTCCTGGTTAATAGCGTGCGGTTGTGAGCGTGCAAGTGGCTTGTTCCTGTCGTGAAAGAAGTTTCAGTGAATAACGTTGTAAATAACGAAGGTTAATTGTGACGTCGGCATTGCGTTGAAATTTTCCCACTTGATCTCTCAGTATTCGTTTTTAAACGCATCGTCATGTTATTTCATGGCCATCGTGCCTACATTAGTGGTTTGTTAATTTTAAGTTTACAATGATTCTCTCAAAAATTAGTATAAGGTACGGGAATTCAACAGCGATGTTGTTGCCACACGAGATTCGAAACGTGCACTTGGAACTTCGTTTTCTTTGGTAATCAGGAAAAGAACATTCTGAAAAAAAAAAGTTCAAGCTGCATTATAGTAAAGCTGTCTAGGGTTCGTCTTAGGCGTGCTTCATCCCTGCCCATATTTCGTTCACGCAATTCCGTGGCAAGGATTTTCGAGCGTAATGCTTCTACTGCCGTACAAGTGCAACACTCGAAAAATTTCTTCAGACACGCAGAGGAGCTTTTCTATAGTTTAGAAGGCCAGCGTTTCTATGCTTTTTTTTATGTTGCAAGTCACAGTAATTTATACACGTCGCGCTGTTGCAAGTGCGAGTGTCGCGTCGTCTCCTGGTATATTATTCTTTTTTTTTTTGCTTTTCGAGCTTGCGCCGAAAGTAACGTAACTACGCCATCTGCCATACGTCTTAATACTGGCTCCTAATGCTCTGCGATAAGACGCCTAGCGGAGCTCTCAGGCTAAAGAAAGTGCGATAGCAGCAGCGTAGACGTTGTTGTGTCATCACTATTTTTTTTACTCTAAGCGAGGAAGCATAAGCGGCAAGAAGTTTACTAAACCTACAGGCGTTTGCTTGGGCGGTAACTGTACGGGCGTGTTTCTTTATTCATGCGTGGGCAAGCGCAACGCCACTCAAGCACATTTTCTTGTGTACTTCATTCATGTTTTTATATGTGATTTATTTGTGATGGTCTAGAACTGTATGATAAACTGGTTGCTTTTGAGTTGTCACTGTCACGAAGACGGTCTTGGGGCATGTTAAGCTGCGCGAAGAGACTTTTAGCGGGCTGTCTTGGTAATAACGTTCGCCTAAATAAAAAAAACTAAGAAAGAAAACCAAGGGATTTGATTTGACGCGTAGTCTGTGGAGAAGCGGCGGCTCACGTTAGCTCGCTTGGAAAGTGTCCCAGTCTTTCTGTGGGCTGTCCTTTTGCTACGTGGGCGGGGCTTTGTATAACAACGCTGAACTTGCATTTACCCGACAGGCGTTACCGAGTAGAATGTAAGCTATAGCCTTATTGCGTAGAATTAATGACAATGTGTCGTCCTGCTTTCCAGACGGGGATGCTTTTTGAAGAGTGGTATATATGTAATAAAAGTGGCGCTCGCACCCACTTTGCACCACGTGCAAGTAAATTTCAGCAGTTGGACTTGATACGCTCCACTTGAAGGATGTGCCGGTTCGGATTTTGTAATTTTTAAACTCAGGCGCAAAGGGAGCGGGGGGGAGGGGGGCGTGGATGGTAAAGACTACAGCTATTACTATTTAGAAAAGGAAACCACAAGCACCTTGCTTTTCTTAATTTTTTTTCGTATGGTAGCTAAAATTCTTGATCTTTGTGTGAATGTTGAGAAACAATTAATGCGGGGTGCTCTTTCGGGCCCAAACGAATTAACATATTTAACCAAGCGAAATCGCCTACAGGAACGTGTAATGAAAAAGTGAAATGCTCGTAAGCGGTGTAGCAGACTCTTCGACACAAATTTCTTGGGCATGACGGCACTGTAAAGGATCACGGACACCCAAATTCTGAATTCGAAATTGTTGTGCTGATTGATCTCTCTGCATACGTAGCTAGCTCTGCTGACCATGTATCAGCGGTGAACTGTGTATACAGTGAGCGCAATTTAACGTGGTTTTATACTGAGGATAGCGTTAATCTGAGTTGGCAGCACCTCGCGACATCGTCAACGCTATATGACGTGCCCGTTCTGTGGCTGCTTAGGGTTTCGGTGGAGCTTTGCCAGTTCCCCGAATATTGTCGACATTATAGATAACAAAAAAATGTTTTGCGTGGTGCACGACGGGACAGTCTAGATACCATTCTTCCGTTTTTCCTCATGCGGTGGTTTACTTATCTTCCTTTCCGTACCCGACTGCTCGCATCCGAAGATGCTGTCACGAGTGGGCATCGGTGCTTCGTGCAGCAGTGCTCATTCAAACAAAGGGTACCACATCAGCCACATTGTTTCACTCAATGTCGCGCGTGCTGCCCTGGTTCTGCGAACGGGCTCTTCAACGTCACGAAATTTTGAGCCCTCGTAGATACGTGTATGTCCTCTCAGCTTTTATTTTATTATGGGCGCTGGCTTTGTGACCTTCTAAGATCGTTTTTTTTTTTAATCAACTGATGCGTAAACTCTGGGCTGTATTGTGGGGTGCAGCCTTCACTATAGAAAGTTGTTTTCGGGCGGCACCGGAATGGCGTCATTGCTCAATGGCTCCACGGAAGTCGCATCCCGCGACCACCGAAACAGGCGTTTGACATCGAATGTTCGCAATTTCGGGATTTTCCTTATGTGCGCAATCGCAGTCCTCCACGTCGGGTTTATATGTTGTCGCAGGGAGGGCTTTTCTTCTACTATACCACGATATTCAACGAAGCCTTCGGAGAAAGTAATCTCATTTTACACGTGTTTTACACCGCGGGTACAAGGCATCCATAGTGGTAAGATTAAATTACAAATTCGCAAGCCTGCGTGGGTAGCCCAGTGGCCTGCGTTCGAAACCGAATGCGGAACAATTTTTTTACGTTGAGTACATTATTTCATTACGGGATTGATTGTTTTATGTGACAGAGGGAGGCACGGACGCAAACGCACTTTTCTAGCTGAGTCGGCATAGACATGTTTACGATTTAAAAAAAAAAAAAGAGCTTCACCTGTATTATTAGCAAATTGGCCTTTCACGATATCGAGAGCACCACACTTACCTCAATAATGGGCTTCCTGAGTCAGAAAGCGCGCGAAATAAGGAAATACATCACGTGACGCTGCCTTGAAGTTCACGCTCCAACTCGCTGTGACGTCACAAAATTTGACAGGGTCTGCTAGGACTTGCTGCTTATAATGAATCACATTGTGTTGAAAGGAAGCCTTATAATATGGCACGCTTTAAAAAAATCATTTGGCCAATTCGATAAAAAAAAGAAAACCAAACGTCAAATCCTTGATGTCACACCGACATTCTGTGCTTGGATTTTGGCGCATAGGTGAAAAGTCAAGCTTTGACCATGTGCTCGTAGTACTCTAATGAGACTAGGATAAAACGATTCTTCATCTACTTTAGTTCTGTTTCATTTATGTTTTAATTACTACACTATAGTGCTAAAAAACTAGAAGTAATGTCCTCTATGCCTCCCTTGGCTTCAGTGTTTGTTGAACCAATTAGGTTGTGTCTAGCAAAAAAGCGAGCCCTTAATTCATTCCTTCTTACGCACTGAAGAAGGACAGCTGCGCACTCGTTGTAGTTAAAATGAAAAAAAAAACTAATAAACGCTTCAAAATACCTTAAGGTTCTTTCATTTTGTCTCAGAGTTTCATGTAAGAAGCAGTTCTTAAGGTCCTCAGTCGGTGATTTCTTGCTTTGATTAAATATTCAGTTACAATACAGAAAACCACACCTACACAAAAACACACAGGCGCGCGCACGAAGGAAAAAAAATTCCATTAGGCGCACACCTTGCCAGCGTTCCTTGTCAGCTTTAATTTATTCTACCCGCCATATCTTTGTCCTTAGACCCCGCGTAAAACTATTTTTGTTTATTTATGTCCTACAATTTCAGTTTGTTTAACGACGGTGGTGTAATTTGCGGCGCGGCAAAATGTGTCCTCGTACGAGGTCTGTACTGGATCCATTTATTTTCAATGCGGAAATGAAAAAAAACATACTAAAAAAAATATAAAAAAAACCTTATTTTTTCCTAACGCCTGCAACGCGCGCCTCCTTTACGTTATGCGTCTTATCCTAATTTCAAGTTGTGCAATTAGGACACTATTTTACCCGCTTGCTCTCTTTGAGCCGTGAGCCGAGTCTCATTTAACTTATGTTTGCTTTCCCCTGGCATGGTACATTGTGACTTCTCATTTGGCTCCTATCAAAGGCTAGCTCGTTACAAAGTATATGCCCCTAAGATAAGTCTTCATTGTCAAAGTAATTAAGAAAGCTTGCAGATCCAAAGTGAAGATGCATTTTCTTGCTACATGCCTTTTGTCACAGATATGTTTGTTTGCTTCTAACATTCGGTCGATTTCTTGTGCAGTTAATTTTAAATGTGTGCTTGTCACATGCATCTCGGGTGCGTTTTCTCTCCGTCTTGTTTTTCAAGGCTGTATAGCCTTACGCTATTAAAAATGGTAGTAAAAATGTAGCAACTGCAACATTTAGTGCTACCTTCCTGACTCGTTTACTACTTTTCGCGAACCTTTCCTTGTTTAGAAACATATGAGAAGCAGTAAACATTGTCGTAACGACTTAAAATTTGGACACTGTTGCGGAAAAATTTAGGCTACCTATAATTTTCTTACTAATGTTGGAATAACAGCTTTGCGCTACGTCATGGCACACGCATATGCAAGTAGAAAGGTATAAAAATGTGGATTCAAAACACTAAAAGTAAGTCAGTTCGTGATCAGCTCACGTGTACGTCATCTACCCCAATGTTGCTGGGCTGTATGTATCCCCGGAGTTGCTGCTGGAGTATGTGTCGCGTAGATGCCTGAATATTCTGTGCACGCCTGTGTGTACTTGTGTTCTCGAGGTCTGACTTCTGACCTTGTTGGTATGGCACATCCTAAGAGTTTAGCGCAGACTGATGACGGGACAAGATACACGCAGGCGCTAACTTTAAAAAAATTATCTCCTCATTGTCCACTCTTCTGACTTGTTAAAGTTTGCGCCCCCCCCCCCCCCTCCCCAACTTCGTTTTGTCCTGTTTTCATAAGTCTTCTCTAAACGCTCGGGATTTGTGTTCTGGTTTATGGTTCGTTCATGCCTCTCTGTACACATTGTTATCTGAGAATATTAGAGCAATCACAACAGCAAACACGATGCGGTTTCAGTTTTTGGTTCGAATTGTCACGTTAGTGAAGTTACGAACGAGGCAGTTACTACGTAGATGAGGAATGTTGTGATGAGTGCTTACTACCTTAAAGTTAGTAATTACCATTACGTTTTTAAGAGTGAAGGCTCCTAATAATTAGTGACCGCCCGGCAAACATTGCTTTCTGCAGGTTCGCATATAAAATCAGTCACTTGTGTAAATACACCACTCTTCTCATAACGCGTCTGTCATTGTAATCATATATGTTGCCCCTGGTATTCGCTGTTGTAGGTAAGGTGGGGCAAAATGCGACAAAAAATTAGAAATAGTGAATATCTTTTTTTTATTTTACTCGTTACCGTTAAACGTCAATGCAGAAACTTTCCTTTGGCTGCAAGGTATGTGCCACATAAATATGACCATGTTGCCACAGTTCAAAAGTTTATTTAAAAAAAAAGTCACAGTTTCACCGCAAGGGTTAAGCAATGAATGCGATAGCAAAAAATTGTAATGTTATACGAAGTGAGGCTGGCAGCTAACTCTTTTTGGATCCGATCTCACGCAACTCTAGAAAACGCTTGTTTAAGAGAATTCTCTTCGCGTTGAGAGCGCAGCACGTAGAAGGGTACACCGGCCCCCCGCTTCCGGCCGCCGAGAAGGGGAGATAACGCGCGCGCCCCCACTCGTAAAATCGAAGGTCGCTCGAGGGACCCCCCCCCCCCTCGCGTCTTTTCACGCTCACGAACCACGGGCGGGGCCGATTATATATATACATATACATATACGGCAAATGACGCCGACGCCGACGGCGAAAACCAGCCGCAAGTGTCCATATAATTGCTATCGCAATAATAAATAAAAAATGCTCCAGATGTCTCATTTTGCCCCAACCTGCGGGGCAAAACGAGACAGTGTGAAAAAAATTTCAGTTTTTGCAGTAGAAGCACGTGAAATTCACTCCGTGGGCCCTCACGCAGTCTTCATGAGCCCAGTCATTGCACTATACGCATTGAATCCAGACAGAACCCGGTGCTGTGTTGCTCCAAAACTCCTTGCAGATCAAGCACCGCCAATCTTTCTTTGTGCTAATGTTGTATTTCGTTGAACGCTTGCACTTCATCGGATTATTCAACGATTCGAGGCTAGATATATTCTGACGTATCTTCTTTGCCTCTTTTTGCCGTTTTGATGCCGAACTACACAGGCTTTTCGTGGCTTTCAACTTCGTCAGCCGGGCTTTGTGAGGTGATGAATTTAAAACTGCGCTAGATTGAGATTTTCTAGGGCTTGTTTATTTTTTTTTAAATTTCGGCATTGGAGAAATGTCATTAAAGCTCGATCTCAAGACGTGTTTGTGAACAACTTAACTTGGGGATTCTGTCAATTCTTTGATGCGCCTTGGGAACGCGGAACACCCTCGAGACAGAGCGAATGGAGTGACTCCTGTCTTGAACAGCAGTCAGTGCTTTTTCATGTCGTTTTCCTCCCAGGAAACTCTATATAATATTCTCTTGTACGTATAAACCCTCCTAAACAAAGAAATATAGTATATAATCAGTGTAAGTAAATGGTTCACTTCATAAGACACTCTCTAAGGCAATTCGATGCCTTTTTGTCGCGTTTTGCCCCTCTGACATGCCCGAATTCAAAAAATTTTCGCTTTGGCCCCAGGCACCAAACGAACTAAACTTTTGGTGGTATGTAGCTAGTAGTATAAAGTAACAAAATAAATACTTACTTTATGTTACTGACGCAGGACTAGCTTCATGCGCGGATCCGAAAATTTGGCCGAGCAGAATTTCGGCTCTTTTTGACGGGTCACGAACACACAGACATCTGCTGCGTAATTTTTCCCGCGCGAACGCTTTGAGCAATCATCAACTTTTACACATAAAAAGGTGGACAACTGACAGCAGCTATCGCTGAAATAGAGACACAAAGAAAAGTACTTTTTTTGTATTAGCTATAGAGGTCGACAAAGTCAAAATGTCGCGTTTTGCCCCGCGTCTCATTTTGCCCCGTATATCGAAGCGGAAACAACAAAAATCTAGACGCGGTGAATTCTCCCTAATACGCTTTCAAAGTGCCACACTGCTTTACAAATAGCACGCAAAAGCAGTCCGTAACTATCCGGGGACGCAGGGCAGCCCGCAGCGTGCGATTTGCCAACCGCAAAGCTCCGGTAAACTCGGGCCCGCGGGAGAAAATCGATTGTTCCACGAAGTGGCGCACTGGAAGTCCATCTGCCTCGCGCACAACAGCTGCGCTAACGTAAGAGGCTGGCCGGGGAGGGTTAGCAAAGCGTTTACGAATGCGGCCAGGAACGGGTGCCGCGAGCACGCGCCAAACACTACACGCGGTGAGCTTATCTTGCAACTCCCGAGTGCGTGGAGTGGTGGGAAACCTTCCACAGCTAAGTCGCGCTTTCCCGTACACCTATTTACATTCGAGCACTTGGATTATGTGGTAGTCCTTCTTAGGCGTAGCGCACCAAGCTGTTTCGCGCAGTCTGTATATGTAGCTATACAGTTGGGCCGCGCGAGAGAATGTGTCAAGAGATGCGGCTGTGTTTGTTTGTTTTGCTGAGTTCCACCGCGATAGACCTCGTATAACCGCAAGCACGTAGGCTGCGTAGTCCCGTGTTGCGTAGAACTCGCAATCCGCTCCGAAGTATTGATTATCGCCGCATGTTTGGTCTTCTTGTCCCGCCATTTACATGTACGGACCACGAACGCCGGACGAGGAGGGGGGCGCTGTCAGCTAAAAGGGTTTTCACAGGGCACGTTAACGGAACATCCCGAAAGTGTAGTGATTCTCTTAACAGTCTCATTAATAAAACTTTTTGTTGGGCTAGTTGGTCCATGCTTACTGCATAAACGACAGAATTAGGGAGCATGAACTTTCCGTGAAAAATAAACTTTCGGCACATTTGCCGGTGCATTGTGGTTCCTGCAAGTGTGAGCCCGGGTTTTCCTGTGTTTCCGTTCTTGGAAAGAGCAATGATACCTTAGCACGTGAAATCATGGAAGCATACTACATTAAAAAGAAGAGAGATATGTGTGTTAGTGACACATCTGTTGCTCTGCGTGGGGGGTGAATTTGATTTCTTCGAATCTTTTTGCGTTTAATTGTTTTTTTTTTTTTGTCAATCTTACCGGGTGTTTTCTGACGAGCATGTTAGGCGATGTGCGCGCGCATGGTTGCTACGGCTATATATATCGCTGATGTTCTGAGAATAAAGTTAGTTGCGAGTGACGCCCTTTCTGTTCTGCCTTTAATTTTCTTCCTCGAAGGTTCGCGTCTATTTGTATTTCAGTAAGTCTCATTAAGTCTGTCCTGTCAAAAACCGCCAGGCCTGCGCGGAAAGCGCAGAACAGTCACAGCGAAAGCTGGAAGAGCGCCTCTTGTAGAGCCCGTTGCAAAGTCTCTTGGGGCTACTAATACAAGTACAGTGAAACCTCGGTGATACGAATCTCAGGGGACCACAAGAAATATTCGTATCATCCGAAATTCGTATCACCAGAAAGCATGGAAAATTAGCATGCGACTAAAGGAAGCTGGCGTACATTTTCATTTCATGTTTTTCAGGGCCGCAGCAACGTCAGGAAGAACTCAGAATGATTGTCAGTTAGGTTTTTATATGTCGGAAAATCATACCAGCAATCGTAAATGTACGGCCCGTACGCGCGTGTTTAATGAACCAGGTGCGTTGCGGCCCGCGACAGCAGTAGCCCCTTCCAAATTTAGTATGCTTTTTCGCATGACACCGGAGTACTGCGGCGAAAGTAACGGAAGAAACGCTTTGACGCGATAGATCAAGGCCGCAAAATTTCGGAACCACGGTCCTATGCTCTGATTTCGTTATCATGGAGGTCTTGGGGTTGTGAGGCCTGACTCCTTTGCCAAGACTGCCCTCGCCTTCTTTCGCTCCTCGTCCACCTTTCATAAGATCTCTGATGCACGAAGCAGGCACGTGTCAGCACAGTACAAAGACAGCAGCCCTCGTTGACGCGTTAGAACAAAAACATCGCACCAATTCCCTCTGTAATGTAAACGCGAAGGCACACGGAGGCACATCAGAGCCTCAAAGATTGGCGCACACAATTTCGGAGACCGTGACAAGTCTCTGAAG
Source organism: Rhipicephalus appendiculatus (assembly GCA_030522465.1). NCBI lineage: Eukaryota > Metazoa > Arthropoda > Arachnida > Ixodida > Ixodidae > Rhipicephalus > Rhipicephalus appendiculatus. The sequence goes on from JALIZH010033001.1 coordinate 3,182,842, forward strand.
GTTTATTCTGACTGTAAGAAAATGATTTTTCTTACACCATGATTCTGACGATTTGGCGGTGCGGCGCGCGCGCCCGCGCTTGCGTTGCCGCGCTCGCACACTTGGCGCGTCTTTCGCGACAGCGCCGACAGCACCTCTTCGTACCTGGGCGGTAGCGTACGTTCGTATCAAACGTCGCGGGCGGAAAATCGGTTCGCAACAACCGTACTCCATTACATTGCAGGCCAATGTGCCCTGGCCGGGACCAAAGAAAAATTTGTATCACCCCGAAATTCGTATGACCTGTGATCGTATCACCGAGATTTCACTGTATGCTTGCAAGGTACCCACTACTACATTAATCGAATCGGTGGTTGATGACGGTGAAGAATTATGGCTGAGCCCTTTGTAATGGGTTGGAAGCACTCAACGACCCACTGGTTACGCAGTTTATACTGTATGGCTCCTGGTTACACAATTTGCATTCTGTGACGCCTGTTTGTTTTACTCCTCTACCATGCTATATTACGTATGTTAACGCCGTTCCTTCCCGACACAACGCTTGTGTAGGGTCTTTGTGCGCAGGAGTTTCGAGCACCGGCATGGCTCTGTCGTAGAATGCTGGGCTGCCGCGGAGAGGACCCAAGCTTGAATTCCGTTCCACGCTGGATATCTTTTTTCTAATTTATTTTTGTTTTTCTCATTTCGCTCGATAGCGGTTACGGACACCGGCGGCGGTGGCGGCGGACAACTACGGTACCTTTGTTTTGATCTCATAACAGCTTTCGCTGTAAAAGTACAACGAAACGTCCTGTTGTGCTCACGCTTTTCGGCGGCGATATTTGATGTCACTGCTATACGGGCCTGCAGAAAATTGCTACAGAAAACACTTTGCAGCTCCGTACGCATTGCCATTAAAGATCGCATGACATTAACAAATGTTCAAATGACCTGATTTAATTCCAAGTGTTTGTCCTCTCCAAGTGGTCACCGCTTCAGTCGCGGCATCGCTGCCTTCTGCATTTTGTATTTGCTAATGTTCGCAATTAAGATAACCAGAATCAGAATGATTTTTATTTCAGCTTCAGACTCCGAAAAATACAGATGTTGAGGGCCGTGAGATAAAAGCCACAAAACGGATTGACGAGGCCCACGGTCCCTTGAACTTGGCACCAACAGAAAGCAACATGAACACGGAGCAGCAAGAATATACTATCGTCCTTCTCCCCCCCAAAAATACAAAGAAAAAAAAGAGTGAAAAGAATCGCATGCTACATTAAAAATACCCGTGTTATCACATAACGTAATGCAATTGTGCATCGGAAATGCGTCTTAACATACATTGTAACACCGTCCTAATATACCGGGTGTTCAAAATTAAGCTTTATGTTTTTCTTAAAATTCGGCACTGGGAAGAACATGAAAACCACCTTTACAGATGACATATATATCCAGGGGGGACACAAAGTGAGAATATAATTATCACTGTCAGGAGCCCAATTAACTCAGATTCAATAACTAACTTTTTAGTGACTGCAGCAAGCAAGCATGTTTATATTGCAAAGTTGAAGGGAGTCGCGTTTATACACAGTTCCATTTGGAAGAATTTTTCTAGCATGTCTGTACTCCGAGATATCCCGGTACAAAGTTTAATTGATTACGCATGCAGGGCGCTGTGGATCAGCGCAATGTTCGTCCCCGATGTGACGAACAGTCATTGCTTGCTATCGCCAGCCAGTAGCAAAAGGGTAACCGTTATCATCTTTGCCTGTGCCTTCGACCCGTTATCAGACTAAACGACGCACGCAACTGCCACGGCCCACCGGGGAGGAGTTTGCGCCACCGCTGACTGTCTTGCATGCGTAATCAGGTAAACCACAATTAACCACAATTGCATGCGTAATCAGGTAAACCACAATTAGGTAAACCGCAGCGGGATACCTCGGAGCACAGACATGCTAGAAGACTTCTTCCAAGTGGAACTGTGTATAAATGCGGCTGCCTCAAACTTTTCAATGCAAACATGCTTTCTTGCTGCAATCACTAAAAAGTTAATTATTGAATCTGAGTTAATTGGGCACCTGAAAGCGATAATTGTTGTCTCATTGCGTGTCCCCCCTGGATGTATAAGTTATCTGCAAAGGTGGTTTTCATATTCTTCCCAGTGCTGAATTTTAATAAAACCATAAAGCTTAACTTTGAACACCCGGTATTGTAGCACATGCAATGCAACCCTGCTGTAAACCATGTTCCACTTGCCAGCATTGCATGCGTTCGCTGCGCGTAGCGTTGAGATATATATTCGTAATGCGAGGTGAAACTCAGAATGCGATGAATCAACACTCTGTCTATTGTATGACAGCTATCTGTCAATTTGTACGTTCTGAACATCCGGCCGTCGTCGTCGTCACACTTCGATCCTTACCTATCGCGCCTTCATCGTCAAGATTTGCGGCTACCACACGTATCGAACTCGCGCAGTGTAATGTGAAGCTGCGCGCGGTAACCAATTAGCCACTGCGCAACGTTCGGACTTCATAATCTCTCCGTGGTATTGAGAGACATGACAACTCTATAGAATGATGGCGTATTTGTGGGCGTTTCGGAGAAGGATGAGGAGGTATAAATGAAAAAGTCACAGTTTCGCCACTAGGACGAAGCAATGAATGCGATAGCAAGAAATTAGTTTGTCACACGAAGAACGACAAGCAGCTCGATACTTGCAACGCGTCGCCGCAGCACAAAGAAGGACGCTCGAAAAGGACGCATAGGTATACACAGGACAAGCGTGAACTAACCACTGTCGCAGTTGTTACGTGTTTGTATTTGAGCAACGCGCTGAGAGTGTCCACAATGCAGAAGCCGACGCTGTTGTTGTTGTTGCCTCTACCATGGCTCATATCCGTTCAAGGGGATTGGCCAAGGATTGATTATATGATTATATGACTTTTCGACGCTGTTTGATATTTCTTTTTCTTTTAAACTGCGGCACGTGGAATGACCCCTCTGCGTCTCCTGCCACGCGGTGGCGTCTGACGCCAAGTGTGCCCGGTGTTCTTTTTTTTCTTTCTACATCATGAGTGGTACAGAAGGGAGCCACGTTTTCGTGCTCATCTCAAGGGCACTTTTCAATTTGAAAGAAACTGTAAAAGCGTTGCGTGATAGAAAATACGCTCAAGCTGTTCCGAGATCTGCGTACCGCGAGCGGCAAATGGTGCATATGAATAGCTCGCCGTTATATCGCTGGCACGAGCATGGCGTGTAGCTCTGTTGGCTAGCGCAGCAGGCTGCGGAGCTAGGGGTCGCTGGTTCAGATCCCCGATGTGGTGGTGTCGAATGTTTTTCTACTGATTTATTTTGTTTTTCTAGTGACTTATGTTGTTGACTAAAAATGCGTTTAAACTCTCTGGCTTTCGGTCACACGCCCAAGAGATGTGATATAAAGTTGGCAAACCACCGCACCTCGGACAAGCGTTACGGTACAACGTAGGATATCTTTTGCTGAGCCGCGATAAATTGCGGAGATTTGTAGCGTCTTCCCCTTCAAGCGATTTATGGGGGGCACTATATTTTTGTCGTGTGCTCCGCTGGTAAGCGAGAATGTCTTTTGGGGCCATTAAATGGGGTTCGAGTGCGGGAGACTGACGCTCCGCTCGGTTCGTCAAATCTCGAGCTAAAGCGTCCGCTCTCTCATTCCCTTCCAGGCCAGCGTGTGCGGGGCACCAAATTAGCCGGTGTCTCTTGGTTAAGTTAGGTCCAATCAGTTTAATTATTTTTGCGGGTAAGCGTCCGTTCATATAAAGTCGGCACGCTTCTCGGGAGTCTGAGATTATGATTGATCGTTCTTCCTCTCAATGTTCTTGCTCTCTAATGGCCAAGGCTATGGCAAAGGACTCCGCCTTGGCAATTGAGGAAGTGCATAGAGAGGCACTCGTGACCGTCTTCAAATCCCAGTCAACTGCTGTTGCTACGCATTTCGCCCAGTTGTATCTGGCCGCGTCAAGGTATATGACGTTTGTCTTTGCTGTTAATTGTTTCTTAAGCCACTTGGCTCGTTCTTTTCTCCTTCTTGTGTTTTTCTCTCTAGTCATATTTTTCGGCAAATGCGCAACCGAAATCGTGCGACAGATGGTTTCTGGCACGCCTATCAGTTCCTCGTCTTAGTGTTGGGGGTATGGTGGTATACCTAGCCGTGTCAGGATCTCTCTGCCAGACCGTGTTTTGCTTAGACGGTTTCTTTGGGAGATGAGAACTGCCGCCTTTAGCTCGGCGTACGTATAAGAAATCGAGGTTAGAGGCCAGTGGCTCGTGATATCGACAGACTCTGCGTTCGCTCTCTTTCGTCCTCGTTCGATCTGTCGGTTACGCCAACGGCGACGCCGCTCAACGGAGGAACGGGCGCCTAAGAGCTGCGCTCCAAAACGAGGCAGGGGCACATACGAACAAGCGTCTGTCCTTGTCATGCTTTGTTCTTTTCGTTTTCGTTTAAATCTGCGGTAAACCAACTTAGTAATAGAACGATCCGACTGCGGAAAAATCACCACCGGCAGCGAAATAAAGAATGCGTGACCCCAAGGATGTAATAAAGAGTGGAATGAACGCAATAGGATGACGAAACTGACGTCACTACAGCACGATGTCATCGATGTAACTGATAACAACGTCTGGACGTAAACGTCGAAGAAGCGATAAATACGCAATGAACACATCATATAGATCTTCAACGAAGAATGAGGATGAAGAAGTTGTAGGTTGCCGGCGGATATAGCCTCGCGATATTTGCAGGCAATTGCCGTCCGGTACAACACTGTATGCGGAATAGCTCATTGGCAACCGGCTTGTGCATGGTTGCGGTGCGCTGCGCGCGACCTCTTGGTAGCCTGCCCGCGCTTCGCTTTAAAAGAGACGTTAGTTCAGTATAATGTTCAACGAAAAGTGTTCATAACCTTTCGTATCTCTCCTACCGACGAAAAATAGCCACATTTTGTCTTTTTCACAAAATCTCGTTCAAGGACTTTGAGCTGATGCCTACCCCGTTCTCTCCACCCTGCTACATTTCATCTCGTGTCGGTCATCGTTTGAAAGTTTATAGGCCATCAATTCCAAGCCAAATTGTATATTTCCATTTTTGCTGCTGAAGACGCCAACTGCAGCTCTAGCGACCCGTAACATACTTCCTTGAAGGCCACCATCTTGAATATCAGATAACTGTATGACTGCTGTCTGGGGCGTCGAAATGGCACTGATAGTACTTAATATTTAAAATAAAGTAACAAATCTGATATAACGAAGACGAGAGGGAAGATGGCGAGAGGACGATGACGACGTTGTTCTAGCGTTGAAGCTCATGCCCGACGTATTCCTTGGAGTGGATAGCTACCGTTATCAGGTGGCCCTTGAGGAACGAAAGCGATTCAGATATTATAAAAGAACGCGTTATTTTACAAAAGAAAATATTAACAAGCCGTAGCATTCCGCTTCCCCTCCCTCTCCCATGAATAACAATTACAGAAACAAGGTGGACCCCCCTCTTCGGGAAGATTTACAAACACCAAACAATATTGTCACGTGGTCGTGACGTCGACAAAGGCAACAGTCGGCGTTAAAAGAAAGGAACTCTTTATTAGGCCGAACTTGTGGCCAAGAAACTGAAAGTCAGGCTACAGCAATGCACACTGGCACTGAAAGCGGCGAACAGAGCGTCGGCCGTCGATAATCTGAACATCATTGGAGCGCGCCGGCTTTTATGCATCACGCGTCGAACATTCTAGCCTTATCACTGGTCATCGCGCACGCTCTGGAATAATCTCGAGTGGTCGCGTCTGGCGCGCAATCTTAACAAAACGATCTACAATAATCGCGAAGGTTGTAGAACAATAAGGCGCGGTTTGAGTTGAGCTTTGCTGACGGTCTTTGTGGGCGAAAACCGAATACAACAAAAGTGAAAATAAGAATAGCGCGTGGCAATGCCCCCCCTCTGAAAAGGCATCGTCCCGATGCTTAAACCAGAACACGGGTGAAAATGCATGCAACAATAAATCACAACAATAAAGGAAGAAAGTACAATAATTAAGCAATAAGTGCAGTCCTCAGGTTTGCTAACGCGCGTAATACGGCTTGAGGCGTACGACATGGACGACTTCGGGTCGCGCACGGCGCCGTTGAGAGTTCGTTATGCCGTCCGGGACAACCTCGTAGTCCAGAGCACCGAGACGTCGAAGCACCTTGTACGGCCCGAAGTATCGCCGAAGAAGTTTTTCACTAAGTCCACGTCGGCGTATCGGCGTCCACACCCAAACGCGGTCGCCGGGCTGGTATTCCACGAAGCGTCATCGAAGATTGTAGCGGCGGCTGTCAGTCGTCTGCTGATTCTTGATCCGCAGGCGGGCGAGCTGTCGTGCTTCTTCGGCGCGCTGTAGGTAGGCGGTCACGTCGATGTTTTCTTCGTCCGTCACGTTTGGTAACATGGCGTCGAGTGTCGTTGCCGGGCTCTGTCCGTAGACCAAATTGTATGGCGTCATCTGCGTCGTTTCTTGCACGGCCGTGTTGTATGCGAAGGTCACGTACGGAAGGATGGCGTCCCACGTCTTGTGTTCGACGTCGACGTACATGGCCAGCATGTCGGCGATGGTCTTATTTAGACGCTCGGTCAGGCCGTTGGTCTGTGGGTGGTACGCGGTGGTCCGGCGGTGGCTTGTGTGGCTGTATGCCAAGATCGCCTGGGTTAGGTCAGCCGTAAACGCCGTACCTCTGTCGGTGATGAGAACCTCTGGGGCGCCGTGTCGAAGGACGATGTTCTCAACGAAGAACTTGGCTACCTCGGCGGCACTGCCTTTGGGCAGGGCTTTTGTTTCGGCGTAGCGGGTGAGGTAGTCGGTGGCTACGACGATCCATTTATTTCCGCAAGTCGACGTTGGGAACGGCCCCAGGAGGTCCATCCCGATCTGCTGGAACGGTCGCCGAGGAGGCTGGATCGGCTGAAGGAAGCCTGCTGGTCTTGTGGGCGGTGTCTTCCGTCGCTGACAGTCTCGGCACGTCCTTACGTAGCGAGCGACGTCGGCGGCAAGGCGCGGCCAGTAGTACTTTTCCTGTACTCTGGCGAGCGTGCGGGAAAGTCCGAGGTGTCCAGCCGTCGGGTCGTCGTGTAGAGCCTGCAGGATTTCTGGTCGCAATGCTGAAGGCACTACGAGGAGGTAGTTTGCTCGAAGTGGCGAGAAATTCTTCTTTGTGAGAACGCCGTTTCGCAAGAAAAACGACGCGAGTCCTCGCTTGAATGCCTCGGGAACAATGGCGGTTTTGCCTTCGAGGTACTCCACAAGGCCTCTGAGTTCCGGGTCGGCTCGCTGTCGTTCGGCGAAGTCATCGGCACTTATGGTTCCCAAGAAGAAGTCATCCTCCTGGTCATCGTGCGGCGGCGGGTCGACGGGGGCGCGAGACAAGCAGTCGGCGTCAGAGTGTTTTCGTCCGGACTTGTAAACGACGGTAACGTCGAATTCTTGAAGTCTCAGACTCCATCTTGCGAGACGACCTGAAGGGTCCTTCAGGTTAGCTAGCCAACACAAGGCGTGGTGGTCGCTCACAACTTTGAAGGGCCTGCCGTAGAGGTAGGGGCGAAACTTTGACGTTGCCCAGATGATGGCAAGGCACTCCTTTTCTGTTGTGGAATAGTTGGCTTCTGCCTTGGATAGCGACCGGCTAGCATAACTGATAACCCTTTCCACGCCGGCAGTTCCCTGGACAAGAACGGCGCCGAGTCCTACGCTGCTTGCGTCGGTGTGGATTTCCGTGTCGGCGTGTTCGTCGAAATGCGCAAGTATTGGAGGCGTCTGCAGGCGTCGTTTCAATTCTTGAAATGCTTCGATTTGCGCCGCTCCCCACTTGAATTCCACGTCGTTTTTCGTGAGCTGAGTGTGTGGCTCGGCGATCCGTGAAAATTCCTTGACGAAGCGTCTATAATAGGCGCACAAGCCGAGAAATCGGCGTACGGCTTTCTTGTCGGTGGGCGGCGGGAAGGCAGCGATGGCGGCAGTTTTCCGTCGGTCGGGGCGAACTCCAGACTTGCTGATGACGTGACCCAAGAACAGAAGATTCTCGTATGCGAAGCGGCACTTTTCTGGCTTCAGGGTGAGTCCGGAGACCTTGATTGCTTGAAGTACAGCTTGAAGGCGCCGGAGATGTTCGTCGAAGTTTGATGAAAACACAACGACGTCGTCCAAGTACACAAGGCAGGTCTGCCACTTCAAGTCGGCCAGTACAGTGTCCATAACACGTTGCAACGTCGCAGGTGCCGAGCACAGACCGAAGGGCATGACCTTGAACTCGAAGAGGCCGTCTGGTGTGATAAAGGCAGTCTTCTCTCGGTCTCTCTCGTCGACCTCTATTTGCCAATAGCCGGTCTTGAGGTCCATCGACGAAAAGTACTGCGCGCTGTGGAGTCGATCCAGGGCGTCGTCTATACGTGGGAGAGGATACACGTCCTTCTTCGTGATCTTGTTCAGGCGGCAATAATCGACGCAGAAACGCAGGGTTCCGTCCTTCTTCTTCACTAACACCACGGGTGACGCCCAAGGACTCTTGGAAGGCTGGATGATGTCGTCGCGTAGCATTTCGTCGACTTGTTGCTTTACGGCCTCGCGTTCTCGCGTTGAAACTCGGTACGGGCTCTGGCGGAGTGGTCTCGTATTTTCCTCTGTTATGATGCGGTGTTTCGCGATTGGGGTCTGTCGAATTCTTGACGACGACGAGAAGCAGTCCTTGAATTGCAAGAGCAGACTTTTGAGCTGGTCTTGCTTGTGCTTCGGGAGACTCGGGTAGACGTCGAAATCTATTCCGGGACCTCGATTCGTCGAAGGAGGTTCGGTAGCATCGGATAGGGCGAAAGCATTGCTGGCGTCCACGAACTTCTCGATGTAGGCGACCGTCGTACCAATGTTAAGGTGCCTATATTCGTGGCTGAAGTTTGTCAGCAGTACCTTTGCTGTGCCATCACGCAACTAGGCGATGCCTCTTGCGACGCAAATCTGGCGGTTCAGGAGCAGGTGCTGATCACCCTCGATGACGCCTTCGAAGTCTGCGGGTTCTTCGGTGCCGGCGGAAATGATGACGCTGGAGAAAGGCGGAACGGTGACCTGCTCTTCTATCAGATTTAAAGCAGGGGTCGCTGGCGTCGTGTGGGGCGGCAGTGCGTTTTCTGAGGTTAGGGTTATTGATTCAGACCTCAGGTCGATCACGGCGCCATGTTGCCTTAGGAAGTCCATCCCAAGTATCACATCCCTGGAGCACTGTTACAGGATTACAAAGCTCGCAGGGTAAGTCTGATTATTGATAGTGACTCTTGCTGTACAGACTCCGATTGGCGTTATCAGGTGACCTCCAGCTGTCCGGATTTGGAGTCCACTCCAAGCGGTCTTTACTTTCTTCAGCTTGGCGGCGAATGGCCCACTGACGACGGAATAGTCGGCACCAGTGTCGACGAGAGCGGTGACGTCGTGACCGTCGATGAGAACGTCGAGGTCGCTAGTCCGTCGCCTTGCGTTGCGGTTAGCTCGCGGCGTCGGATCACGGCTGCGTCGATTTGTTGCGCTGCTTCCATCATGTTGAGTCGTCAGGTCTAGCTCGGTCCGCGAGGTTTCGTCGGCAGTGCTCTGTCTGCTTCGCGTCGTGTTCAGCAGGTTTCGTCGCGTCGTCGGCGTCGGCGGAGGATCTTCGGTAGTTCGACGTACAGCAACCGCACCTCCATCGGTTGCTGCCCTTAGTTTTCCGGGTAAGGGCTAGGTGACCGGCCCCGGTTAGGGCCAGTGTACTGCCGGCGGTGCGGTGACATGTAGCGGCCGGGCGACGGTGAGCGGGAAGGTCGTCGGGGCGTCCACTGAGCTCCTGCGAGGTAGTCGGCGATGTCTTGCGGTCGTTCACCCCGCTGTGGACGAGGCGCGTCGACGGCAAAACCGCGTAGGCCCATCTGTCGGTACTGACAGCGGCGGTATGTGTGACCAGCTTCTCCGCAATGGTAGCAGAGTGGGCGGTGGTCGGGGGGCGCGCCAAACGTCGGTCTTCCTCGGGGTGTAAGGCTGGCCAACAGGTGGGCGGTATAGTGTCGTCGGTGGCGGCGGCGGTGGTGTCTGTCGTCGGAACTGCGGCGGTGCGGCGCCTTCGCGTGGGCGCGGAGGGGGAGCGTTACGACGCGCTGCAGCAGCATAGCTCATCGCTTGTGGCTCAGGCTGCGCTGGTTCGTGTGCTCCCAGATATTGATGGACTTCCTGGCGCACGGCGTCGGCGATCGGCTCCACTTGAGGCTGAGGGGACGGCAACTATTTGCGTAGCTCCTCCCGAACGATCGCTCTGATGGTGTCGCGCAGGTCGTCGGCATGCAGCGCTTGAAGCTCCCCGTAGGTCATCGAAGGAATGCGGCGGTTGTACTGGCTGGTACGCAATTCAAGCGCCTTTTCAATTGTCGTTGCCTCGGTGACGAATTCGGCGACCGTCTTGGGCGGGTTGCGGACAAGTCCTGCGAAGAGTTCTTGTTTCACACCCCGCATAAGCAGGCGGACTTTTTTGTCTTCGGGCATGTCAGCGTCGGCCTGGCGGAAAAGTCGCGTCATCTCTTCCGTGAAGATGTTGACGTTTTCGTTGGGTAGCTGCACCCGGGCCTCGAGCAATGAAGCCGCCCTTTCCTTTCGGACGACGCTCATGAACGTGTCCAGGAACGCGCTGCGGAAGAGGTCCCAGGTTTGGAGTGAGGATTCCCGATTCTCGAACCAGGTCCGTGCCGCGTCTTCCAGGTAGAAATAGGCATGGCGCAGCTTGTCTTCGGCATTCCAGTGGTTGAAGGCGGCGACACGTTCGTATATTTCAAGCCAAGTTTCCGGGTCTTCCCGCGATGAACCACGGAAAGTTGGTGGTTCCCTGGGTTGCTGGAGCACGATTGATGCAGGCGGCACAGGGGTGGTCATGGTCTCTGCAGTAGCGGTCGTAGCCTTGGTCTTCCGAATCTGATCGGGTAGAGACCCGTGCTCTGGCTCGAGGCCCCTCTGCCTGCGGCTGCTCCGACTTTCCGGGTTGTCCTTTGTGTCGTCTTCTTCGCGGGTTGGGCTTGGGTCAGTACCTCGCGGGGGCGTCCGGAGCATGGACGAAGCAGCACCTCCACCAGATGTCACGTGGTCGTGACGTCGACGAAGGCAACAGTCGGCGTTAAAAGAAAGGAACTCTTTATTAGGCCGAACTTGTGGCCAAGAAACTGAAAGTCAGGCTACAGCAATGCACACTGGCACTGAAAGCGGCGAACAGAGCGTCGGCCGTCGATAATCTGAACATCATTGGAGCGCGCCGGCTTTTATGCATCACGCGTCGAACATTCTAGCCTTATCACTGGTCATCGCGCACGCTCTGGAATAATCTCGAGTGGTCGCGTCTGGCGCGCAATCTTAACAAAACGATCTACAATAATCGCGAAGGTTGTAGAACAATAAGGCGCGGTTTGAGTTGAACTTTGCTGACGGTCTTTGTGGGCGAAAACCGAATACAACAAAAGTGAAAATAAGAATAGCGCGTGGCAATATTTTGAATGTTCATTTATTCCCTCTTGCGTATTCCCCGCGACACACCGAACTACAGCACCTTTTTTTTTTTACGTTAAACCGTTTACATATTGCCGGCTACTTCCTTTCAGAGATAATAGAAATTATGAGAATCACAGCAATGTTTTGTCGTGGTTTGTACCTTGCTATAAATGTACCCTAAATCACACCGAGTTTCTTTCTGGTCTTCACTACCCTTCCTACCGGGGCTATCGCCTCCGCGCCGCTTAATTCTTCATAAAACGCGTGGAATGTGAGCACTAAGCGTCGAGCTATTCAGGATTTCGCACTTTTCGACTACACGCTGCTATCTCCGCTTGCGCAGTCGCAAACGTAGAAAAAGAAGTGAAATCAGTTTATGGCGCGTGGTAGTCATGCGATACAAAGAAGAACGGGTGGGCGACTGCATGGCAAAGCAGGGTAGGAGACATCTCACAGCAGATGCCTCTCGTATATCGACCATTCAAGAGCTTATTTCATCCTCACGTCACGTGAGCAAACTGCTTGCGTCACGAATTGCGCCGCCAAGACGAGAAATGCCAGGAGAGAATAAAGCGCTCGTTTTTTGTATTTTAATAGGTTGTTTAGGGGCGCTACTGGAAGAAAAAGAGTGAAGAAAAAAAAACAGCGCTTTGTTTATCAAGCTGCTTGCAGTAAACATCAAAGAAGTAAAAAAATTTGGCCGCCTATCTGCGTGCTTCGCTGCAAATGTCGTGGAAAGACGATAGACTTCTGCCGGCCGTACTACTATGTTTTGCCTTGCCTCAGACAGCGCCTCCTCTATGTTGAATCGGCCGCATCTGGCTGGCATTGATAAAATGGAGGAGGCGCTGCGTGAGACATGGACGCCATCTGGCAGTGGAATCAGGAAACATGAGCTTGTGCAAAACCCAGGGCCACTGCCAGGCTTTTTCGTGCATAGCGTCGCATTTTCAGCGCAGCCTAAGGAACACTAGGGTCTTTAGAATTACGTATCTATGTATTTTCTATTAAAGGAACACACCACCTAATACATACGTATTGATGTTGCGCCTCAAATATGCGTAACATTTGCTTTTTGATCGACAATGTTCACAAGCATGAACGCAGCCGCTTGTGCAAGATGGCTGGGCGTTCAGGAAGTGCTTAAACTTTGGCCGGGTGGCTGAATCGTGTGACAGACAGAAAAATAGAAAGACGGACAGACCAAAATTTTTGCGTTGAAGTATTCCAAGAAAGACTATCGTCTTTAATAATAATATGTGGGGTTTTACGTCCCAAAACCACGATATGATTGTGAGGGCCACCATAGTGGAACGCTCCGGAAATTTTTACCATCTGGTGTTCTTTAACGTGCGCTGACATCGCACAGTACACGGGCCTCTACCAATTCGCCTCCATCGGCCGGGATCGAACCCGCGACCTTCGGGTCTGCAGCCGAGCACGGTATCCACTGAGGCGAACTGTCGAAGAAGTACAAAAAATTTCTCTAAAGCAAAGGGATTGCACACTTGAGTGAATGAAACATAAATAGTTACTTTTCCAAACTGCGCTATGCTTGCTATCGTGCGCGGCGAAGTACGCCTTTCGGTGAAAAATATATGGACTGGAAAGATGCAAAAAGAAAACAGGCAGAGGAGTTGCGGGAATGTAAAAGTTTGTTTGCGATGACACTATGGACGAACTTGGCCATTTGTGCGCCTTTTTGGAAAGTCTACGAAGAGACGAAGAAAAAATTCTTTTAATTCGCTGAAAAGGAATGCCTCGGCTCAAAATAGCGCTGGCAGGCTGGCTGGTTGATGGTGCACTGTTCTTATACTGTTATCACAGAAATAACGAGCGCTAAAAATGACGAGCACACAAAGTAGGTGCAGACAAGGTCTTCTCTTTGTGTGCTCGTCATTTTTAGCGCTCGTTATTTCTGTGATCATGGACAGTCAACTAGCCCGACAGTCTGTTCTGCTAAAGTATATTTCTTATACTGTTACAGCACATAACGCCCACGGACTAGAAGAAGAGATCGAACAGTGGCTGTCTAGCATTCCGTCCTGTCGCTTCTTGAAGAAACGGCACTGTATTCTATCTCTCGGTGTTTCCGCGTGTGTAGCCGCTGTAAAAAGTATGAATTGGCTCACAAAGCTTCCTCTCGCTTTTGTTGCTTACTATAGGCGACACAATGTCACAAAAGACTTTCTTGGACAAGCTGGTGATTAGGTTTGCTCTAGATTCTTTTTTTCAAAGCGAGATTTAAAACGTGAAAAACAAGGGGCAAAACGGAGGGGGGGGGGGGTGCGTAAAATAAAGCTCCAACTATTAGCTGTTTGATGGCAATGCCATATACAGAAAGAATTTGTCGCGCATGTGGTCCCGGAAGTCCTTTTCATTTTCGATCGGAGGCTGCCGTTAAACAGTTGGTAGTTGGCGCTTCATTGTCTGCACCTACTATGTCCCTTTTTCTTTCGCGATCTACATCTCGAACCGAAAAGAAAAATGTATTTGGTTCTATATCTCGAACAAGAACCACAAGCAGCGGTAAAACTAAAGGATGTATTTGTGCGTCGCAAAGATAGAACTTCCAGGCACTTTCGCTGCTACAATGTAGTGGTCTGTTCGAAAAGCGGTCCTTGTATAGAGTAGCAGTTTTTGTTAAGCTGGGTCTATAGAAACTTCGGACAACTTCACAAGGAACATATAAGGCGTTGTATTATAGCCATGATGTTCTTGCTTTCAATCTTTCTTTTTTTTTTTTTTTTTTTTTTTTTTTTTTTTTTTTTTTTTGTACGTTTGCTTCTCTTGACAGCTCTCGTGGAGACAAGTGGTGATATCGGAATGCCAGAGGCCTCGTGCAATAACCGTGCAGAACCAACTGCAATGGCGCGAATGGAATCACAGGGGAAACTATTTACATCACATATTAAGGAATACGTAAAAAAAAAAATGCCCAGGCCTGCGTGGAACGCGAAACACATTCACAGCGAAAGCTGGGAGAGCGACCTTTCTAGAGCCTTTTTTAAACACTCTTGGGGTAACTACTACAAGCGCACTTGCATTTTTGTGTAGTGGGGAAGCGTCTACTATGCCATTATTCGTCATTCTTCGGAAAAGCGCGGTACCCGCTAGACTGTTGTAACGCATTATGTGCCCTTTGTTGATGCTGTGGCTGACGACGAAGAATTATGCCATAGGAGTTTGTAATGGGTTGGAGCATTGAACGACCCACTCGTTACGCAATCCGCAGTGTGTGACGCCTGGTTGCTACCATAATGTTCTGAAACGCTTCACAACACATGTTAACGACATTCCTTACCCGACATGAAGCCTGCATAGGGTCAGTTTGCAACGATGTTTCAGTCCCCGGCGTAGCTCAGTGGTAGAGTTCTGGGCTGCCACGCAGGGGACCCGGGTTCGATTCCCACTCTGCCATGGGTGTTTTTCATTTATTTTGTGTTTTTCTTATTTCGTGCCATATTGGTTACGGACACCGGCGGCGGCGGCGGCGGACAACTACGGCGCCTAAACGCCCCTTGTTGTGATCTCATAACCGCTTTCGCTGTAAAAATCGATCAAAGCGGAGCTCTGTAAGGGCACGCCTTGCGCGCCACTATGGGAAGATTTGTTTGTTTGTCGCCTACGAGAAGCTGGCTCATACCCACAAGGGGGATTGGCCAAATTGGCTCGCTTAACTCCGATACTCAACAGCTGCATTTTCTTTCTTCTTTCTTTGTTTTACTTTATTTTAATTCCAACCAACAAAGCTGTTACATTTCCATGGGCTCTCGTTGCATTCGTATAGATTTTATTATTTAAAAATAAGTCGCTCCAATGAATCGAAAGTCGCTGTATCTGTATTATTATCGGCTATAGCGAACTAAATAAGACCTTTGGTTGGCCACACTTTATTTCGTTGCCATTTATTAAATGCGAAGCATTTCTTTGCGCACTGCAACCACTTTGAGCGTTTCTATCTACATATCTATCTAGCCGCTTACGTCTGGGTGCTCTCGTGATCGCTTCCTTAACTTGGGGTCGACCAAAATTATTATGGGAGTGTGAGAGTATTTGAAGAATATGTCTGGCTGGTCGTGACTTGAATAACATGAAAACCCCGTTGTGTACGTCGTCAAACTCATTTCTCTAGAAACATGTGGCTCATACCCGTAGCCGTATACCATGTATTCTACCACAGAACCAATCAAGTATTCCACCACAGAGCCACGTCCGGTATCGAAACTGCTTTGGAAAAAGACCTGGTGCAGGCGTGCTTGCAGTGCTGGCTATCTAATTTAAAAAATATTGGAGTCATGTCGGGTTAACGTCAACTGTACGCTTAAGCGCCATCCACTGTAGTTAATGAGAACTAACAGACAATGATGCCAAGGAAAGTATAGGGGATGTTATTAGAAGTAATTGCAATGTAAATGTGAAGAAAAGTGGACGAAAAGATAACTTGCCACCTGGCAGGCACCGGTCCCTGCCGGTGGCAAGTTATCAGGATGGCTCATCGCTAAGTGGCTAGCCGTGTAGCCATTAAGCGGACAGAAGTCACAGCTCTTTCTCTCTCTCGCCCGCTCTCTCACGACGAAATCTATCTAACGGCAATTTTTCGCTCGACTGAAACGTTGTGGGGAAAGCGAAGCGCAGCTGTCCATACAAGAAACCATATTGGCGAGGATGATTATATGCAATACAGCAGAAGCAGCGATCCCTGGCATGAGCATTGGCCTTCCGTGAAAGGACTCGTACATCCAGCCGTGTATCTATCCATATACGCTGATATGAGCTAAAAGACCCTTTTCTGAACTTTTGTAGCTGAAGGCTCCAGGGAAATGACGTTGAGGTCATATGACAAAATGAGACGGCTTTTCCCCTAATAGCAATGCTTTCAATGTAAGTGGAAAAGTCTTCTCTAAGCGTTACAGCAATATTTGTTTAATTATATGACATTACAGTGAAAGGGATAAGCCATCTAATCAGAGTGTAAATATAATTCGCTCATAGTTGGGCTGAGAAATGGCGTTAAGAAACGATAATCAGCGTCATCATAAGAGAAATATCCCCGGACATGTGATAACATGCAGAATCGCAATGTCCTCAAGCTGTTTACGTCAATACTTCGGGCTAAACTGCCTTCCCGGGCGAGATATTCATGAAGCAACGACGGTACACCACCGAGAAAGCTGTTGCTGCACCGCATTTTAGAGCGACTCAGTTAACTAATTCTGGGGTGTGTTCTGAATAGTTTGCTGCAATCGTTTACATGAGTCTGGAGTTGCATATTGTTCTACATTTGGACGGAGGCGATTCATCACCTGATTTATGCAATCATAGAGTTTCACTTGTTGTCAACGAGAGTTCTGCATGGCTAGTCTAAGTGTTTTTGGAAACCATCTATTGTCCGCCGATAATTGTATACAAGGAAATATTCGAGCGACAGCGTTGATCGCAAAGCTGCGGTTGCAGATGGTCGTTTTTTTTTTCGAAAAGGGATTGTTTTGGCGAAGTCCTTCACTGAACGATTCTTCAGCTCCGCGGCTGGAGTCGAGCGCCGTAACCAATAAGCGGAACAAGAGCGTGACGTTCAAATACACTTTGTATTATCCTGAAGGTTACAGTGCGTGGCCATGGTTACGATTACATGGCAATTAGTAATAGCAAAAAGAAAAAAAAAACAGGGAGGCCTAACAAAGGAAAACAATTATAACTAGAATAGAAAAGCCGTTCCGTTTCAAGCATTCGTAGTGAATAAGTTCAGATACACGATACAGGTGACACTCCTAATAGCTATGACAACTAAGCATGAAATATTGTGAACTTACTTGTTAGGGTAAGACAATAAAAAAAATCAGTGCCTATGGAAAATTGCCTGAAATGGCTCGTTGGGATGTTCACGAGAAAAAGGGACCATTTCATATAACAATGTTTCTCGAATACACCTTTTGCGATTTTTAAGGTTGCCCCTAGTTATTCCCATTATTTTAATGAAAACTGAATTTGGTCATTTTAACAAGCATTAAGCAGAATGTTTGGTGCTGTATATTCAATGCACGCCCACATAATGACATAGTTGTTTCTCAAATCACCTTGGCAGAAGAGTAAGCTCAAGTGAATATAAATGTGTAAACAGTAGCAGAAATAAAGCAGACAGTTAAAAGTAAGGATAAAACAGAGAGCTTATTTCAGCTGCACTTTAGAAAAGACATATTGCATTCAGCCAGACCGGGAAAATAAACAGTTCAGAGCCCTAGGTAATGTATGGGATGCAAGAGAAGGACATGTAAGAAAGCACTTGTGCTAACAATCATATTGTACTTTCAAGAGCTCTGTGAATAGAAATAGCAGGAAGAAAGCGACATGTTACGCCAATATGTCGTCTGTAGATAAACGCTTGTTCTGGAGAGCGGCATCAGAATTTGTGTGGTCATCGCAGCACGCACGTGGAAAGCGGCGCTTGCAAGTGGCTAAGGGTAAGTGTCAAGGCTCTGACACAACTAAAAAGGAAAAAAATCGAGAAAAGAAAAAGCACGTGGGCAAGCACGCGACCGCAGTTTCTGTCGAGACTCCGCGAGCTCTGTCATGTTGCTCTGTTCTACCAAAAAGGACGCGCACACATCATTGCCGTTCCCTCACTGGCGTAATCGGGCGGAAAGATAAAATGATCTCACTGCCCTTAGTTTTAATCAGGTGGCTTAGTGGCACCAGTACCAGCCTGAGAAGCGGAGTTCAGTCAGCGATTAATGTTTCGCACGGTAGCGTTGCGATGGCAGTATCTTGTATCTTAAGATACACGATACATTATCGAATGTAACGGAAATACAGATACAGATATTCGTCTTGCGAGACGTATATCGATACAGATACAAGATACCCAAAGAGTATCTAAGATAGTATCTAAGATACATGTATCTTCGATACTGCCCGAGCCCTGGGGTATGTTTATAATTCGGAAACATTCCGAAAAGGTGTCAGGTTGGCTCATTGCTTACACTGAAGTGCAGTGTTATCGCTAGTAAAATTATTATTGTTCACGAGGTTCATATGGTCCATGGCATGCCCGTGAACGTTGGGGCATGCTATTCCGATCCGATTTCTTTTCTGGGCCATTCATAATTTCCCTCATTCCATTTGATAGATAGATAGATAGATAGATAGATAGATAAATAGATAGATAGATAGATAGATAGATAGATAGATAGATAGATAGATAGATAGATAGATAGATAGATAGATAGATAGATAGATAGATAGATAGATAGATAGATAGATAGATAGATAGATAGGCAGGCAGGCAGGCAGGCCACGTAGGAAGAAAAAGGGAGGGCAATCAGGCTACACCATGGCAGGTGAAGCGCAAAAGACACGGACGGTGACGAGACTGAGACGTAAGCGTTTGCCCTTTCTCAGTCTCTCCACCGTCCGTTTCTTTAGTGCTTCACCATACCTAAGGATGTCACCGTATCAACTAGCTAGGATTCAGGCCTTAATAAGTCTATGCCCCGCACTAGACAAGGGAGAAAGCGCAAGGAAAGATGAGAACTTACGAGAAGATATAAGTATACATTGGGTAAATCAACTTTGAAGTTGAGTTTTTAGAGGTATTCCCAGTCGAAAAAAACACCAGACCGTGTCTGGCGTATTTTTACCCGTTTCCGCCAGAGCGGGAATTCAGACACGGTTTCTGGCGGATGTGGCGGGTCTGGCGCAGGGCTGGGCAGTATCGAAGATACATGTATCTTAGATACTATCTTAGATACTCTTTAGGTATCTTGTATTTGTATCGCGATACGTCTCGCAAGACGAGTATCTGTATCTGTATTTCCGATACATTCAATAATGTATCGCGTATCTTAAGATACAAGATACTGCATCGCAACACTGCCGGGCGAAACAATAATCGCTGACTGAACTCCGCTTGTCAAGCTGGTTCGGGTACCTCTAAGCCACCTGAATGAAAGAACGTAAGGGCCGTGACATAATTTTACCTTTCCGCCAGACACCACCAGTGACGGCAGGCGATAAGGTGTTCGTGTCCATTTTGTTACAGCAGAGCAACATAACAGCGCTCGCGCAGTCTAGACAGAAACAAGCGCGACAACGTAGACGTTCGCGCGCTTGCCCACGTGCTTTTAGGGGCGAAGCTCCTTTTAGTCTAACCTTGTCCCGCGTCAGGCGTAACCGGCAGTATCTCCCGAACAGTATAATAGATGGCGCTGTCTCATAGAAGTACATACTAACTGCAGTTGAGTGATGATATTCTAGATGGCGCTGTACCGCTACTCTCCGATTGGCTGCTGCGCGGTCTGTGCCTGGGTGCCTCTCTCAATCACCTGGGGAACGAGTGCCTCTCTCAGTCTCCTGGATCGCCGCCGTACGTGTCGGGTCGTTGGTGGGGCATGGACGAAGCGGAGCGGCGGGCGCGGAGGGCCGCGGCGGCTCGTGCTCGTCGCCAGGATTCCCGCGGTGCGAGCCCGAGAAGTGGCGGCGAAGCGAGCGCGGCGCCTGGCGGATTCCCGAGACGGTGCGCGCCAATGACGCCGCGGCGCAACGTGCACTCCGAGCAGCGGACCCCGAAAGGCGAGCCCGAGAAGCGGCGGCGAAGCGAGCGCGGCGCCTGGCAGACCTTGATGGTGCTCGTGCGCGGGAAGCGGTGACCAAGCGGCGCCAGCGGTCTCACATTCAAGGAGCCGACGCGCGGTTCCTGCGGGAATTTCTCGCTCATTCGTTTGGCCACAGTTGCGACGTGTGTGATCGACTTTGGTTCGATAATAACCTCACCGCGGTTTCTGGCATCAGGAACGAGCAGAATCGGGCTGCCGCCATCGCCGTGCTCCGCCGCGAGTTTCCCGGTGGCGAGCTTCGCCCACCTCACCATCATTCACCTCGTGGATATGCTGTGATTTTTTTGTTTTCCCGATGTTTTTCCTGTTTTAAATGTGTCAGAGCCAAGACACTTACTTTTGGGCAATTACCAGCGCCGCGTACCACAACACGTGCCTCGCTGATCGCGAAAATTCTGATGCCGCTCTCCGGCGTGGTGCTTCGTTACGAAATCTGAAGCACGGGGTTTCTTTGCATCTCTTGGCTTTCCCACAGCAGTGATTTAATGGATCTTGTGGATGTAAGTTTGAATTGCATGCGATTGACTTATGTGCAAATAACATTCTAACTATAGCACCGCCGGTACCGATGCTACATCTAATGGAGTAAGAGTTTACCTAAAAGACGGTATCTTGGCTTACCATACCGTTTGCCTAATTGCCGCTATCTCAAAGAGCTATTGAAATCATAATATATGGTTGTTAGCACAAGTGCTTTATTATTTGTCCTTCTCTTTCATCCCACACATTACGTAGGGCTCTGAACAATTTTTTGTGTTCGGTCTGTTTACTGCACTCTGTATTTTGTTAACGTGTAGCCATTTCTCATTTATTACTTTTTACTATTTGCTTTGTTTCTGCTAGTGTTTGCACATTTATATTTCACCTTCAGTTTACTGTTCTGCCCCAGCGATTTGGGAAACAAATGTCATTATGTGGACGTGCATTGAGTATACTGTACGAAACATTCTGCTTAATGCTTAGTAAAATGGCGAAATTGAGATTGCATGACATTGACGGAAATAATTGGGAGCCACCTTAAAGAATTTACGAAGGGGATTCGAGAAACATTGATATGCCAAATGGTCCGTTTTTCTCATGAGCGCCCCAAAGAGCCATTTCAGACAATTTCCCATATACACTGAATTCTTTTATCTTACCATAACATGAAATTTGGCGATACTTAATGCTTAATTGTGATAGCTATTGGTGGTGCCGCCTGTATCGTGTTTATGTACCTATTCACACTGAATGTTTCATACGAAACGGTTTTCCTATTTTAGTTATAACTGTTTTCCTTTTGCAGGCCTCCCTGATTGTTTACTATTACTAATCACCAAGAAGTCGGAAGCTATAGGCGGCAACAGAGGGAATAGTGGCAGTGTCCTGCAACGATTCGTGCAACTATACTGCCAAGTGCTCTTATTTTTTATTTCGGTGTGATCAGGTTTAAATTGCAAAAACTGTTAGCACCGCTCGGCGAAAGGAGCACCGCAATGTTTCGAAATCTTCGAGATTGTCTCAAAATGTTCTGTTAAGATTACGCTCATTACCCGCCCGCGGCGGCTGCATTTCGATGGAGGCGAAATGGTAGAGGCCCGATGTCAGTGCACGTTAAAGAACTCCAGGTGGTCGAAATTTCCGGAGCTCTCCACTACGGCATCCCCATAATCATACCTTGGCTATGGGACGTAAAATCCCAAGAATTATTATAAAGATTACGCACAGTACGCGAATATTCTAGTTCGCGAGCACCAGCGATAATGCTGGAATGTGTGATCGCTGATGTATGACACAAGACGCGTTCCACTAATAATCGGATCGCCGACGGCCAACGACCTTTACTTCCGCAGTCAGAGTACAGCGTGCTTTGCTTGTACTTTGAGTTATCTGGTCACAAGTTAGCGCAATAAAGAGTTTCGCGTCTACCAGTATGTCACTTACTTCACAGTCGACGCCAATACAATCGGTGTGAGGAGTTTCCGGGGTGCACAGGTTCTTTCGTTGAAGAATAATTGATTGCGCCTTAGTGAGTACATAGATAACGTACGCTTTACGCCAGCACATAAGAAGAATATGTAAAGTAATTGCAATTTTATGTGCTCCATGCACACACAACGTCAGAAAAAATGACGCTACCAACGCTACCAGCGTTGTTGCTGCTGTATTAGGTAAACGGTCTTTTATGGACAAGGTCACACCTATGTTTCGTGCGAAGGCTTCTTATTGAAGCTCTTGTGGTTAGATGTCAACCCGCTAGCTTGTCATCAAGATGAGTGGCTTTCATCAATCAGAACAATGACGAGCAAGTACCGCTGTCAGCGAAGGGTATAAAGAGTTGTCCTGTTAAGCAGCGAAAACGAACCCTAATAAGTTCTTTCGGAAGAACGTATTTTGAGCAACGTGCAACACTTTTGAGATACTAGCAGATATTTCATTAAAATGAAATGAAATCATTCACATTTAAGCAATTTTTAGCAGACGTGTATAGGCGCTCACTACTAGTTTATATGGTCTAAATCCACAAATTTGCGAATGTATCGAAGTATCTTAAGATACAACTGGCAAGTATCGTATCGGATACAATTGTTGCGGTAGTATCTTGTATCTGTATCTCCACACTTCTTGCCGGAGTATCTTGTATCGTATCACGATACAATTTCGAAGTATCTTTGCCCAGCCCTGGTCTGGCGTATACGGCCGGTTTTCGACGTGAACCGGACTGGTGTGTTTTGGCAAGACCCGGGCTGGCGTGTTTTGGTAAAACCCGGACTGGTGTGTTTTGGTAAAAACCGGGCTGGTGTGTTTTTGCATGACGGGACCTCGTGTAATCCTTCTTTCTGTGTTTTATTAAATGCATTGTGGAATGAAAACATGCACTTTTACGTGGCCATGGGCAAAAACAGCAGGCTTGCACAGTAGTTTAGAACTGAAAAATGACTTCTCTGTTTATTTTTTCTGTCCTCATCTCAGCTTGGTCTTCTGCGACCACCAGAAGCCTGATGTTCAGGGCGACCTGCTTCGCTTCCTTTTTCAAAAGGCTTTCGGCAGCGCTGCAGGGCAAAAAGAGGAACAATTCATTACAAGATTCCCTAATTTGATAACTTAATTAAGTTCAATATGTTTGTTGCAGATTCTTGCTATGACTTCAGATCAATTTCTGTTCATTAAGAAATGCCTATCGAACTATGGCAGCTGATTAGGCCCACTAAAGAAGCATTAGCAGTAAATATACATTTGCAAAGATTCTGCTATGTGCTCCTTATACAGCCTAACTACCAACTGAGGAACTAATTTTTAAAGGTAGGACTACCGTTCCAACAAATTGTCACCATAACTTCTTACAAAGCTGAAATTTCACACTGCACATGTTTAATGCTTTTAGGAATAACTCAAGTAAGGCTCACACCTCAAGACACCGCAACGGCTGGAATGTCAGTGCAATGATGGATAATATCACAGTTGAGGTTTTCCTTCCGCAAAACACTACGGACAATATGAAGAACATGCAGCAGATGCCACCCAAATTTCAACAATATCAAATTATTTTTGTATGCAGTTACCCGCAAAAGCAAGTAGACATGCGTTTCAGCATTTCACACATTAGGCATGTGAGCATAATGAACAAAATTTTCGCCGCCGAGATAAATAGCCCTATTGAAAGACTGGGTGCTGAGGTTTGTTGAAACAACCTTTACTTCAGCCACAGACTAGCAGAAAATAATGAATTTAATGGATTTTTCGCCAACTGGCGCGTCTAGCGGCTGCCGCCTGAACTAGAGAGGAAGTTACACGAAACCCGCCGGATACTGATTCGCCAACCGTGCTTACTGCAAAATCGCTTACCAATCGACATCGCAAGCCGTGTTCTCAACCGGCAGCCAACAACGCCATAGCCGCGCTCTCGGCCGTTTTTCTAAACAGAGCTTGTACCCACGTCTACGAATTAGCCATTTGTGTTGTGTGCTATGTGAACGGTGAAGCACCTTGCACAGCGTAGAATGCCTCAATCCTGCTCTGCGCTAAGGGTGTACAAAAAGCACCGCCGGGAGAGGCAAGCCCTGTCATACCTTTCCGACAGAGCCGAAGCTTCAAAGGATATGGGATCGCGCCGCGCACCCATCTCAGCAAACGTGGGTGCCTTCGAACTGTGACTTTTTTGTGCTCCGAACACTTCAAGGATAGTAACTATGAGACGAGGACTGCTTTGTTGCTATGCTTCGGCATGTCAGCAAAATGGCAGCACCTGAAGCCGAGAGGACCTGCGTTTTGGAGGCTTCTCGAACTCTTAAGTCAAAATCACCGCTCGTGGAACCCCTGTCACTCGCACCTTGCATCTTTACACGCTCGTGACACGCTCGGTAGTTGAAGTGGTTTTTGAGGAAGAGGTGCTATTTTGCCTCCCATGTGGGGACAAGGCTCAATGCCACAAACAGTGTGGTCGTGTGGTTCTTCAGAGGAGAGGTGGAGAAAGGGAAGTGGCAGGGCAGGAGAGAGCGTGCCGGTTGCCCCCCGTCTTGCTGGGGTATTTGACGTCAGCTGCTGTCAACAAGCACACTGGCGTGCAGCCGCCGCGCTCTCATAATCCACTAAAAAAAACGGTCAAATGCTCAAAATTACGTGAAATAAACGCTGTGTATAGGAACAGACGTGCCGTCCGAGTTGAATTTCAGTGTTTTCAAATTTTTGTTCAGTATCCCTTTAACTCCACTGCGTGGCCTCAACCTGCTTCAACTGAAGCTAACGCCACCAAGCACTGGACACGGTATGTTTTGCTGCAGCTAATGACAGATGGAGTGCGGATCGATTTCTCTAGTAAATTTCCTATTTCATTTCTGCCTGACAGGCGGGATAGAATACACTCACTTGGCAGGTCCGTTTTTGCCACATTTTCCTCGTGGCTACGTTCTCATCTGGGCCCGTGAAATTCGTTGCCATACGCTTATCTCAGGCGATGAATCATTGCGTGCAACAGCTCATGCCCCTTTCTAGTTTGAAATCGCAGCTGCCGCTCTAGAGAAATGATGTATTGGAAAAGCACAGGAAACGCACGTTCATAACATTTGTAAATGTTGCACAATAAATAAATCTGAAATGCGGTGAACAAGCATTTTATGTGATTTTCTTTCATTCTTTCCTTCTTTCCTTAATTCTTTCTTCCTTCCTTTCTTTCTTTCCTTCTTCCTTCCTGCCTTCCTTGCTTTCCTTCCTTCTTTCTTTCCTTCTTTCATTCATTCTTTCTTCCATTCTTTCCTTCTTTGTTTCTTCCTGCCTTTCTTTCTTTCCTTCTTTCATTTTTTCCTTCTCTCTTTCCTTCTTTCATTCATTCTTTCTTTCATTCTTTCCTTCTTTCTTTCCTCCTGCCTTTCTCTCTTTCCTTCTTCTTTCCTTTCTTTCCTTCTTTCTTTCCTTCTTTGTTTCATTCTTTCTTTCTTTCCTCCTTTCTTTCCTTTCCTTCTTTCTTTCTTTCTTTCTTTCCTTCTTTCTTTCTTCCTGCCTTTCTCTCTTTCCTTCTTTCTTTCTTCCTTCCTTTCTTTCCTTCTTTCTTTCCTCCTTTCTTTCTTTCCTTCTTTCTTCCTTTCTTTCTGTCCTTCCATCTTTCGTTCTTTCTTTCTTTCCTCCTATCTTTCTTTCCTTCTTTCTTTCTTTCTGCTTTTCTTTCTTTCCTTCTTTCCATCTTTCTCTCCTTTCTTTCTTTCTTTCTTTCTTTCTTTCTTTCTTTCATTCTTTCTTTCTTCCTGCATTTCTTTCTTTCCTTCTTTCTTTCTTTCTTCCTTCCTTCCTTTCTTTCTTTCTTTCCTTATTTCTTTCATTCTTTCCTTCTTTCTTTCCTTCTTTTCTTTGATTTTTTTCCTTCTTTCTTTCTTTCATTCATTCATTCTTTCATTCTTTTCTTCTTTCTTTCTTCGTGCCTTTCTCTCTTTCCTTCTTCCTTCCTTCCTTTCTTTCCTTCTTTCTTTCGTTCTTTCTTTTTTTCCTCCTTTCTTTCTTTCCTTCTTTTTCTTCCTTTCTTTCTTTTCTTCTTTCTTTCATTCTTTCTTTCTTTCCTCCTATCTTTCTTTCCTTCTTTCTTTCTTTCTGCTTTTCTTTCTTTCCTTCTTTCCATCTTTCTCTCCTTTCTTTCTTTCTTTCATTCTTTCTTTCTTCCTGCATTTCTTTCCTTCTTTCTTTCTTTCTTCCTTCCTTCCTTTCTTTCTTTCTTTCCTTCTTTCTTTCCTTCTTTTCGCTTTGATTTTTTCCTTCTTTCTTTCTTTCATTCATTCATTCTTTCATTCTTTTCTTCTTTCTTTCTTCGTGCCTTTCTCTCTTTCCTTCTTCCTTCCTTCCTTTCTTTCCTTCTTTCTTTCGTCCTTTCTTTTTTTCCTCCTTTCTTTCTTTCCTTCTTTCTTCCTTTCTTTCTTTTCTTCTTTCTTTCATTCTTTCTTTCTTTCCTTCTTTCTTCCTTTCTTTCTTTATTTCTTTCTTTCCTTCCTTCTTTCTTCTTTCCTTCCTTTCTTTCCTTCTTTCTTCTTTCCTTCCTTTCTTTCTTTCCTTCTTTCTTCCTTCTTTATTTCATTCTTTCTTTCTTTCTTTCTTCCTTTCTTTCTTTCCTTCTTTCTTTCATTTTTTCCTTCTTTCTTTCCTTCTTCCTGCCTCTCTTTCCTTCTTTCTTCCTTCCTTCCTTGCTTTCCTTCTTTCTTTCTTCCTCTATTTCTTTCATTCTTTCCTTCTTCCTTCCTTCATTTCTTTCCTTCTTTCTTTCTTCCTTCCTTTCATTCTTTCTTCCTTTCTTTCCTTCTATCTTTCATCTTTCCTTCTTTCTTTCCTTCTTTCTTCCTTCCTTCCTTGCTTTCCTTCTTCCTTCCTTCCTTTCTTTCCTTTGCTTCTTTCTTTCATTCTTTCTTTCTTTGCTCCTTTCTTTCTTTCCTTCCTTTTTCTTCCTTTCTTTCTTTTCTTCTTTCTTTCATTCTTTCTTTCTTTCCTTCTTTCTTTCTT
The DNA here is from genome assembly GCA_030522465.1 of Rhipicephalus appendiculatus. Classification (NCBI taxonomy): domain Eukaryota; kingdom Metazoa; phylum Arthropoda; class Arachnida; order Ixodida; family Ixodidae; genus Rhipicephalus; species Rhipicephalus appendiculatus. The sequence goes on from JALIZH010033001.1 coordinate 3,209,942, forward strand.
TCCTTCTTTCTTCCTTCCTTCCTTTCTTTCTTTCCTTTTCTTCCCTTCTTTCTTTCATTCTTTCTTCCTTTCTTTCCTTCTTTCTTTCATTTTTCCTTCTTTCTTTCCTTCTTTCTTCCTTCCTTCCTTGCTTTCCTTCTTTCTTTCTTCCTCTCTTTCTTTCATTCTTTCCTTCTTCCTTCCTTTCTTTTTTTCCTTCTTTCTTTCCTCCTTTCTTTCTTTCTTCCTTCCTTTTTCTTTCTCTATTTCTTTCTTCCTTCCTTCCTTTCTTTCTTTCTTTCCTTCTTTCTTTCTTTCTTCCTTCCTTCCTTTTCTTTCCTTCTTCCTTCCTTCCTTCCTTTCTTTCTTTCCTTCCTTCATTCTTTCTTGCTTCGTTTTTTTCCTTCTTTCTTTCTTCCTGCCTTTCTTTCTTTCCTTCTTTCTTCCTTCCTTTCTTTCTTTATTTCCTGCTTTCTTCCCTTCTTTCTTTCATTCTTTCTTTCTTTCTTCCTTTCTTTCTTTCCTTCTTTCTTTCATTTTTTACTTCTTTCTTTCCTTCATTCTTCCTTCCTTGCTTTCCTTCTTTCTTCCTTTCTTTCATTCTTTCCTTCTTCCTTCTTTCCTTCCTTCCTTCATTCCTTTCTTTCTTTCCTTCTTTCTTTCTTCCTTCCTTCCTTCCTTTTTCTTTCCTTCTTTCTTTCTTCCTTCCTTTCTTTCTTTCCTTCCTTTCTTTCCTTCTTCCTTCCTTCCTTCCTTCCTTGCTTTCCTTCTTTCTCTCTTCCTTTCTTTCTTTCTTTCTTTCTTTCTTCATTTCTTTCGTTCTTTCTTTCTTTCTAAGGCTTTCTCTCGTTCTGTCTTTCATTCTTAGGCTTTCTTTCTTTCTTTCGCATTGCACAATACTCCCTCCTAACTATTCCCTCTCCTCCATGCCGATAATGGGACCTTCATCCATGCTCTTAGCGGCGTCACACTTCAGTTGCTGCAAGCGAAAGCGGCGGTCATGCGTTCATATTCAGGCAACAATGAAATGCGGCAACTTGAAATGACAAGTTACCTGCATAAAAGACCAGAATGCCATATCAGAAACGGCTGCTCGTCGACCACGATCGAGAGAACATCAATTACTGCAAAACGGCATACGCATGTGGCCTGGCGCATCTTCGATGTCCGCATTTTTGTACTCTCAACCACGCGAAATGGACAGCAAAGCGCTGGCTGCTCGGCAGTGTAGTGCCGGCGTGACCGCACGCCGTTGCAAACGCCAAGCAATCCTACACCGCGACGTGGTGCTGCTCGGGTTCATGTGGCTGTCGTACTTTTCTGATCGTTGTCCTACCGACCAGAGCAAAAAGGGTTTCGCGTCACTGGCGACGACGAAGCGAGGCGCAGAGGAAACGCGTGGGAGACCGCGCGGCCGACGGTTCTCCGTCACTTTGTCCGTCGGCCGGCCAGCGCCTTGAATCACGCACCAGGAATGTGCGCTTGCGGAAATGGAGGCACACCACCGGAGCTCGCTTTCTTTCGCGGGCTCATGTTAGTGACGTCACGCGGCGGTATTGCCGATGCTGACGCCGCTCTCTGGCTCGCACGCTCGCTCGCCCGCCGTGGGCGCGGAACGCGATTGAGTAGCGCGCGCGGTTCACCAAGGTGCACGAGCTGCAAACGGCTGCGCGCGTCAGCGCACGCGAATGAGGGAGCGGGGATGGCGTGTTAGTCAACACAGATTCGGCCGAGCGGCGTGGCGGGATACGCCGTCAGAAGGGCAGATGGCACTCCCGATAGTGTTATCGGGCACACCACCGGAGCTCGCTTGCGATAACACTCCCGATAGTGTTATCGCAAGCCCAAGGAGTGCACCTCAGCGGTGTCGCGCTTGCATAAGTTTTTTTTATTGCGATAGCATTTATGTGGACACTCTCGGCTGGTTTTCGCCGTCGGCGTCGCCGTCGCCGCTGCCGCCGCCGTCATGCCCTGTATATGTATTTGTATCTATATATTTATAAAAGCCACAAAAGAAAAATAATTCAGAAAAGTGCTTCCGACGGGTGGCATCGAACGAGGGACCTCTCGCTCTGCAGAGCGCGGCGCTAACCACTGAGTCACGAAAGCGCACGTCCTTCTAAGTTCGAACGGCGGGCTATTTATATACTGCGAGTTTTCAGCGTGTTTTCAGCATTATCCAGCGAGATGGCGCAAAGGCCGCGCTCGGCGGAACTTAGCTCGGTGCCCGCCCCGCTCGTCGCGACGCCCGCGCGCATGCACTCATCTCCCTCACGCTGTCTCGCGCACTTTGCTCCGTGGGTTGTAGACGCCCTTGCATGCGCTTATCTCTCGGGGGGTAGGGGGGGGCGGGGGGGGGGGGGGGAATTGGGCGTTTGCCGGAACGATTGCGTTGTAGTCACCGAGCGCACGAAGGTCACTTCGCTCGCGGCAGTCCCCCCGTTTGCGAAAAGAACATGCTTTCCAAACACAGCGAAGTAACAACTGTGACACTTGTTAGTTCGCGCTCGTCTGTACCTGTGAATACGTTTCGTGCGTCGTTTTTGTTTGAGCAGCGCGTTAAGTGTCGAGCTGTGAAGTTGTTAGTTCTCTCTTGTCCTGTGCGTGTTGTTTTCGTGCGTCATGTGTGCGTGAGCAGCGCGCTGCACGTTTCGACCTGCTTGCCATTCGTCGCTTGACATTCCAATTTGTTGCTATCGCATTCATTGCTTCGCCTTGTGGAGAAACTGTGACTTCTTTTGCATCTGGCGCTTACACTCACATGCTAAGTTCGAGAACCGACTTCTCTGTGCTTTTCTTTAGCGATCTTTGCCACTGGCCTACAAGCTCGCTGAGGGTGTGTTCTGACGTACCAATGGGCCGTGATACGATCAAGACGTTTTACGTATGTACTTCCTAAATACCAATAGCCATTCTTATATTATACTTCGCTATCTATCTATCTATCTATCTATCTATCTATCTATCTATCTATCTATCTATCTATCTATCTATCTATCTATCTATCTATCTATCTATCTATAGCCGCCTACGTATTGGCGCTTTCGTGGTCGTCTCTTGAACCTCCACCTTGCTCGGTCAGGAATTCGTGGGATATATTTCAACAGCACCATTAAAGGCATTTGTATTAGCTGACAACTGTTTGTTTAAAGGATGAAATGAGAACATCACTTCTTTTTACGCACTAATTTGCGCAGTGTAAGTTATGAACAAATTCATAGGGCTAGCCAGCAGAACTCTGCAAGGTAACCTGATTAACCACGGAGGCTTTTGAGTAGGACTGGAGCGCCGCGTACCCTTTCACGTTTGGCTTCATATATGGCGTTACCACTGTCGCAATCAAGCGAGCGTCGTTCCTCCGTTCTTGCGTCGGGACAGTTCTCCCGCAGTTGAGCGCATGCTGCTCTAAATTGGCGAATGAAAAAAAATTATAATGCTAAGCCGTACTTCTCACTTAGTCAACTAAGTAGTACCAGAGAACACCTACCACTTTAGAGAACGGAAACTGTACCTTTGGCTGTAGTACGGAAATAAGGGTAGCGGCGGCGTACTGAACTGCAATACCGCGAGGCGAGATGGCGCTGCAAGTACTATCATCATCATTGGACAAGTGCATTTTTTGCTGCTCGTTCGCGCGGGTTGCGCTACTGCGCTGCTCGCTCCCTGTGGTATTTTGTTTTTTCTCGTAGCTAAATCGCGGTTCGCGTGTCTAGTTATCGCCAGGTGACCAACCAGGCCTCGACTGGCAAAAACAACGACAATCAAGTAAGGTTTGCATTGTTTATTGCAAGTGCCCAAGCCGGTACAAGCGATGTATACAGTCAGGTCCAAACAAAACAAGTCACTCATACATATCGAAAGCTTTCAACCCATGTGTAAAGACTCTTGAAAGCCGACAAACATGTGCATATAACTGAACACCGAGATCGCTGAACAAACGTCGCTCTCGTTGTGTTGCGGCGTCCGAGTTTATTAATAGCGTAGCTTTATGACAAGGGTCTTATACTGCCGTTAGCAATGTGGGCGCTTGCCAGGTTCTGTTGGTATCGATGTGAGTGCATGGTGTGGAATCGGAAACAAAACGTGCGCTGCGCCGACAGATAGTTGGCGCAGTGAGAGCAGTTTAGTTTTGCTAAATTTGTTACGTAAACAGTCGCGGATGAGTACAATTCTGCATCTTTATTGCTCTGCGCTGTCACCTTGAATGCGTTAGTAAGCAATGTCACGTTGTGTCCACAGGGTAGGCACGAATTTTAAATTCTCGGCCGTGAGCCCATACCATAGGTATTATGTATTTTAGGTGTTAAGTGCAGGAAAATATTTCAGGCTTGTTCTGTTCCTCGTTATAGTTCAATTACACAGTTTATACAGCTAGAATTTCTTGGCGCAAGTAGTAATCTGACTGCTGAGTAAGGAGCAAATGCTAAAGCAAGACAGATATAAGGTGAGTGCTAACAGATTCAAGAACGATAATTCTAAGAAAATAAGCTATAGGTATGCATTGTACATCTTTGTTTGTGCTCGCGCAGAACACTAAACAATTGCTCAGTATCGCATAGGCATGTCGATAAAGCTTGAGCACTCTGATGAAACAAGGTGCTGCGCAAAGGACACAAGGACAAGGAAGTGAACGAGGACAGGCGCAGTCCTCGTTCACTTCCTTGTCCCTGTGTCTTTTGCGCAGCACCTTGTTTCATCATGTACGACCGACTCTCCCAGCAACATGCATTATTGAGCACTCTCTTGCAAGCAAACATTCACAAATTCACTGGCGGGGCATGATGTGAACATCGTTACTGGAGAGCGAGCACTGATTACGGGAACAAAGAGAGAACGCGACATGAGCGCTCACTTTCAACAAAAGTTAAATGAAGGAAAATGGAAGAAAATCACATAGAGAGTACCACACACACGTCACTGCGCAGAAAACATAAGTGAACGATATAAGTCACACAATACTTCAAAGCCTGACAACATGGCGAGGTGATAAACATATCTGCTGAGACCTGCAAGGCGCTAGGCGGTGTGGCCCAGAAAAGATACTTCTTCATCTGTTAGTGCCAGTGACGTCTGGCTCACACATCTATGACCATCTTTTCTGATACGGAACGCCTCACAAATCTCTCTCGTAATCTTGTCCGACTGACGGAACAACACCGCGGTGCCTGTGAAATCCGCAGAGCACCCGCAGTCCCTGCAATACATGCCAAGGTGGGTGAGAAACGCAGGAACATTATCTGCGTTCCTGTGTTCATTAAGGCGCAGATTCAGACGTCTGACCAACGTAAACGCGGCCACATGACAACGGGACGTTGTACACGACTCCCGAGGCGCAAGGAACGTGTCTGTAGGTGTGGTTAATGGTGCATACTGGACTTGTCCTAGACTCAATGTGCCTGCGCACAGCCGGGCATATGTCCATGCACCTTGTGTTCCGCAGAAAAAAACACCTTCACCTTCATGCCTTCTCTCTTTCTCCTCGTTATCAGTGCGCACTCTCCAGTAACGATGAATACATACCAACTCGCCCAGTTTTTCTGCTATGAAGATGTGAACCTGTGCCAATTCTGGATGAATAAAGGTCATATATAGGAAATAGTTGTTATTTGTGTCCTTCACTTTTTCTCTATATTTGTGCTTGGAAGCTGAAATATGTTTTCTCAATGTGAAACGAATGAGTGATAAGAAACAGGTCATAAATAAGAGGCACACATCACCAGCGCTCAGCTTTCGACAGAGGTTAATTGAAAAAACATGAAAGTTTATAACGGCCAGCAGGAAGGGCGATAACATACCTTACTATCGCCTCTGGGGGCTAGGCAGCTGAGTCTGCATTGGTGCATGGCCTATGATGTGGAGTTTATGATGAGGTCTTCACACTTTTGTTATCGGGTGAATGCATTACCAATGTTATCACCCTTGCTGCTTGCCGTTATAAATTTTCATGTTTTTTCAATAAACCTCAGTTGAAAGTTCAGCGCCGGTCCTGTATGCCTGTTGTTTACGTCCCCATTTTTTAGCGCTTGTTCGTTTCACATCAAGTATGAAGCAACTTGCCGAAACACACGTCTTGCTATGTTTTCACCCTGGTACTTTTATAGGCTGCGGATTGAAATATGTAAAATCTTGCAGTGTGGCTGTGGATAAATCAAGTACATGTGTGTTTTAAATACCTCTTCGATTTCCTAGGTTTTTTTCATAACAGAAGTGCACAGACTTTCACTTCATAGTGGTAGGCACGATAACTGTGACACATTAATTTGATCAAACAGCCGAAGTAGGTGTGTCCAAACAAATTTGGGACGTTTCTCTGCTATATGCAGAAAAAAAAACACTACCACATTTAATGAACACTATCACGACAACGTAAACGTGCTTGGTGAAGCTCTGCTGCAAGAGGTGCTCGTCACGTTTACAATTTCTTTACTAGCTGTAATTAATTTGAACGATTTCATTGAACACATGTGCAAAGGCCAATGTAATCGAGCACAGGCTTGTAAAGTTTTGGCGTACCTTTTGGTAAACTTCTATTATATAAACACGGTTATTTAAGGCAAAACAGTTTTAAGCGTAGTTTGTAAACTTTCACAAGTCACAACTAAATGTCGGAAAGACTTAATTCCCCTCACTACTGTGATGTTAATCTTGTAATATAATGCATAATTTTTGATGATTCACATGTAAACCATGATATGATAATGATTCACACAGTAGTGGGCAACTTCAGATTGATTCTGACTGCCTGAGGTTTAAACATACACAGTTGTAGCCTTGAAGACAAGACTGCTTGCTGAAACACATGCTCCAGCGACACCTCATGTTCACAAGTTTTTCGCATTCTTCAAGCTTCCGTCTTTCCCTGAACTTCAGACGCAAATCTAAGCACACAAGCGTTCTTGCCTTTCACCCCCCGTTAAAATGTGACCACCGTGGCTGGGAATAAACCCTGTGTCGTTGAGCTCAGCAGCCACGTGATGTAACTAATGCACGAAGCCAGTGTTCAATTTCAATGCTATTGCGATGTACATTACATGACACAATAGTCAGCTAATGCTTGTGGACAATTGTAAGCACCCCTCCATGATGTCTGGTAAACCATTCACATATACAGCAATGCAAGTGTGAGGTTCAAGATGACCTGTTGTAGCAGATGTTCACATGTTTCACCGCACTAGCAGAGTGGACATTCGGAGGTAGTCATCCTGTCGTTGCATGGCAGTCCTGGAAAAACAAGTAATGACATCACCATTGATAAGCATAATCATAATCAATGGATATGAAGTTCATACTTCTAAATAACAGCGCACCTTCAAAACGAGCACACTAAAGGGAGAGGAAACGACACACACAACAAGCGCTGACTCGCAACTGAAAGGTTTATTCCGCATCACACACACATATATAAATGAAGTCTTGCAAAGGTAAACGTATAAACATAGTGAACAAGTAAACAGCAGTTTGTTATACATAGATGTAAACGTACCTTATAATGCATGTTGTATCACTTGGCGTAGCTTTTTTTGCCAGGCATGTCATGCAGTAGGTGTCTTCCCATTGCATACAGCTGTTTCCTTGTCAGGCCGGGAGGGTGCACTCTAAGAAAAAAAGAGTATACCTGACTCTTTTCGGAGAGTTCTGACTTGCAACGTATACGACTCTCTTTGGAGAGTCACGGTGACTCTCTTGGTGGGTCAGAGTGGGCGCGCTCAGGAGAGTTCCCGGACCCTCTTAAGAAGAGTGGGAGGACTCTTATGCGAAGGATCACACTACCACTTCTGAGGGAGTCAGACGACCCTTGCCCGTGACGCTCCTACGCGGGTCAATTGACACCCACCGAAGCGTCAAGCGACTCTACGGCTATTTTAAGCTACAAAATTGACTCATGCTCTACTTTTGCGCGACTACTGCTGGAAATAGTGAAGTATTCCCTTTAATCAACTCCATTAATACTTGCCGTTGCGCCCAGCGAGTGCAAGAAACGGATAGTTCCATTTTAGCATTATTTTAGTAAAACTCCTCAAAACACACCATTTCTAGTAAAGTTGAAGCAGTTGAGGTATTCCTCATTTACAGCATATTGGGTACAGCGCGAAAAACGACGAAGACGGAAGACAGAAGGGACACAGACGAGCGCTGACTCGCAACTGAAAGTTTTATTTGAAGAACACACGAACGTGAAAAGAATAAAAACAAAAAACAAAAAAAAGAACAAACAAAAAAAAGCAAAAACCTGGAGAAAAAAGCGTATCAACAATGCGCAGAAGTGTTAAAAATGAATAGTACAAGATGCATAGCGTATCACCTGACCGCACATGTACTCAGTAGATATGCGAACTCTTTGTCCGTGAGATTCAATGATGCCTCACTGACGCATGCGTCATCCATTCGTTTAATATGAAATGCCTCTATAACTTCTCTAGTAATCTTAGAATTATGCTTCGACAAAATTTCTGTATCTGCTAAAATAGGTGAACAGCCACACGTGCTACAGTGCGATGCCAGATGTGAAGCGTTCGGATTTTTTGAGTGAATTGTTGTGCTCTCTTAAGCGCACATTTACGCATCGGCCGCTCTGCCCCACGTATGACCGCCCACATGTAAGAGGAATCTAGTATACGATACCGCGCTTGCAGGGCACAAACGTGGAAACATGTTTAATACCACAGTCACTTCTTTCTTTTTCACATTTCTCAATTTTCCTCCGAACCATTGGACAAATTTTTGAAAGCTTTTCAGGAGCCGAGAACACTGATTTTCCTCACTTACATGCTTGTATGAGTATAACCACCCAAAATGTGTGACTGTGATGTGCATAGTGTCATGTGCAAAAAAAACAGCAGATATCGGTATCATGTTTCCACATTTATTCCTTATGATTAAGAATCGAAAAGTCGTGAAGGCTGGAGGAATCAGACTTGTGACTTGCTATGTTGTCGCTCCTGTTCAGCGTGAGCAGCCATGAAAAATGGTACTTGAAAAAAAAGAACGTGATATCGTAATGAGAAAACGGAATCATAGTAAGTGTTTGCAATACCTACACAATAAGTGACTTACACAGACATAATGAAGGCTCACAACAAAACAACAAATGCAAAGAGGCATGGTTAGGAACCGTGTTTTTTTGCCGTTATCGTGTAAAACAACTTTCATAAAGTAGCTCAGACATGGCGTATGCTAGAATTAACGCACATAGCTCCCACAGTAACGCATACTCACTTCATTTTGTTATAACTCCGAACGTCATCGCAGATGTAGGCAAAGCACGAAAAGAGCAAACAGAAACTAGGGAAAAGTGGGCACGGCGGCGACCGCAACAACGCGCGCCGTTGAAAGTTTAGAGCTTTTCCCGTTATCGGCGAGGCGAGTCCTAAACATTTAAGCGACTACCGCGTACGTGCTGAAAGCATCATACTATATCTACACCTCAAAACTACCGTCTTTACGCCAACAACAAAAGTCATTATATACAGTGCGTCTATGTGTCCTGTACACAGAGGATTTTTTTTTTTCATGTTTACACTCGCGGAAGCCGCTGCACAATCGAGTATTGATGGAAATGTTATTATGACGTAGACTAAAGCGCACCTGAAAATGATATCGAGCATCTTCATCAGTGCAGACAGAATGTGCGATCAGAAAATAATGGCCCTTGATGCGGGATTGCAGTCACTTGCACAACAACGTTCATAGCGGTCTCAGCTCGTTAAGTAACAGTTTTAATTGGGCATCTGCAACAGCCCCGCGGACGCACGCTACCGTTGGAAACGGCTGCCAGCCTACTTCCGCATAGCTGCTGCAGACACCCAGCTAAAGTTGTGTAATTCATACATACGAAAGCAGTGCACTCACCGTTAACAGGCGCACGTTGTCCGTGTCCGCTGCTCCAAAAATATTCCTCACTCCAAGCGTCACTTCGAGCACGGAGCCTGGCTTGCAGCCACCGAAGATACGCACGTTCGCTCGAACTCTCGAACTGAAAACTACAAGACACGCGACCAGCGACCAGCACAACCAACGCAGCGCATTCCAAAAGACGGAGGAGAGGGAGAGAGCAGGCAGCGGAGGTGGGGGAGGCGCCGCGCCGGCGGCGACAGTTTGGCGTCGGGGCTCGCGGGCCCGCCATAACGACGCCGAACGGCAAACGCGCGATCTGTATGGCCGCGCCTTCATCCCGGAAGCCAATCGAAAGGCGCTTCACGAGAGTGTTCTGACTCCTTTTAAAATGCTAACTCTCTTTCTCTGCCTCTACCTTCCAAAAGGGGTCAAGTGACGACCCGAAGGGAATCACGGTCTTTTGATCCGCTTTTGACTCCCTTTTTTCTTAGAGTGTATGGCAGAAAATAAAAACAATATTTCTGATTATAGTGACGGTTTCTTCATCACACTAAAGTGAAAGTACACTTATAATTATGTGAAACATTTGTTGCGCTAAATGTGTGGTAAAAAAAAAGCCTAAACTGCTAACGTGGCTTCTCAAATGCGACTGCGGCGAACTATTCGCCTCGAGATCTTGGAGTGGCGCCCTCTCGCGTGTGACGTCAGGGAGAGGACTCGGATGCAGCTCTTCGCGCGCGCGTTCGCTGCGTGAAGGCTGCTCGACGCTGCCAGCCTGTCTATCGCGCTCGAGTTATTGAAACATCGGTGGGCGAGTTGATAAAGCAATTTGTACTGAATGTTCAAGCAAAATGCCCATCGAAATCGAGCGGAGTTGCCGTCAGGAGCACGTTCTGTGTCGATTGCTCCTGTTGTCGTCTGCTAGCCATCCATGTGTACATCTGCTTCTATGGTGAATTTTTCTTTTCGCGACTGTTCTATGGCCGTGGCGCACTGAAAATAACTTTCCTGCCCGTTTTCGATAACTGACTTCAGCGTTCGGGCTTCAGCTTCCATTTCTGCATTAAAGCGCAATAAATGTATACCGCGTGCTGCACGTGTTCGGTTGCCAAGCCTGCTCTTTCGGTTCAATTCCTATGTTCGGAGCATGAAAAACGACGTGTGATGTCATTCAAATAAATTAAGTGGCGTTACCGGCAACAACGTTTGATTAAATACACATTTTTAGCTGCTGCTGTGTAAGCGCGTCGTAAGTACTTTGAATTGAAACACGAATTAAACAGGGTGAGTCTAAAAGGGATGCACGACGGGGATATGAAATAGCGGTAGGTTGTCCGGAGTGATTTTCTTTTGTTCTTGTTCTATTTTTTTTTGCAACATATTTCAATCCTTACGTTAATAAATCGACGTTTGTTCACTCGTTCACGGTGGTCTGAAAATATGCTGAACACAATTAGTGTAATCATACTAACGTTGATAAATATAAAGCTTTCGCATCGAAAGATGTATTTATAATAAAATACTGTAAATGAGTCTCAACGGTCGACTCCTGATGTGGCTTGGTGCGATCACTGTACTAGAAAGACTCGAGTTCCTTATGCATTTGCCTAAGTTGACTTAAAGGCGAAAGCCATCTTTTTCTTCAGTCGATGTATTGTTCCTTCGCCGCCCCCCCTCCGAATGCTTTCTGGACGTAACGTGCTTTTGCATTGAAGCTTTCTACACATCACCTGGTTTTGCATCGCCTCCGAGATCGGCCCACCAATCACGGAGGCAATGCAAAGGGACGATGTCATGGGATGACGTAATCATGTGACATGACGTTATGACGTCACAAATTTTGTCGGTCTGGGATGTCATGATGACGTGATCATGTGATGAATTTTCGCATCACTCGTGTTGACGCTGGCGACGCGGGACGCCGACCGTCAATTTTCGCAATTTATGTGGAATCTAAGGCTCCCACCTTAAAATATTCAATCTTGTTACAGCACGGTAAAGAATCACAATAATCAGCCACAGTGGCCAAAAGAATGGTGGGAAAGAGCTCTCTTTCTCCTCTTCCTGGACACATTCGCCGATTTTTCCTAATGTTTACGAAGCTGTACTATCGGTGTCAAGTGAAACGCGAACACTGCAGCGGATCGCGTTGCCCAAGCATTATAAATATAGTGCGCGCCATCCTGTCATTACAATTGGCAGGCTCGCACAGTCGAGTAGGCAGCACTGCGCGATCGAAAACATGAATGCGGCTCATGAACGTATCTATCTCTAATCATAAGAGTCGAACTGTACCACGCGCACCACTGCTGGCGTTTCATTCCGAGCGATCTTATTTGCATCCAGCTCGCCCAATCTATGCTAGTGGTCCGCAATAACCCGTTGGTCGATGAACTAATCGATTTCATTTTGTCGGCTGTCGTGTCTGCACAAGTCCACATGACTACAATTGGGAGTGGAGCGTGAATTTTCGTTCATCTCAAGTCTGTTTACACAACGCTGATTTTTGCGAATAAGCCGCAAAATTGATCGCGCTGTGATTTCAAAGCAGCGGAGACTCTCTTTAACTCGCTTGGCGGGGGCGTTCGCGCTTTCACGTAAGCTATTTCAACGCCATCCAGCCCAGTGAGCGACGCTACGAACTCGGGGGCATGAACCTGACCACGATGGCTGTCGGTATACAGAAGATATGTTAAATGTTAACGTTTCTTAAACTCATGTAATGCTAGCAGTCATCTCAAGAAATATCATAAGAAGAAAATGCAGCTAGTAGTAGAGGAACGCCGTGCGACGCAAGCGGACTATAACGAAAATGCTGCTGTTTTAGCCAGAGCGTAGCAGACGACAAAAGCCGAATCCCCGCCCTTGCGTCACCGGAGCGCCGTTCGCAGCGCCGCCATCGGTCGCACACGAGGCGAATAGTATGTTTTTTTGCTCTGATCTGCGGGCTAGCTACGAAGATACATGCGAGGCGTTAGTGATCTATTTGCCTTCTTTTATTGCAGCGGCCTGGTTTGTGTTATCAAACGATAAACATCCGGAATGCACTTCTATTGCCTCAGCAACTCACTCCCATTTGAAGCCACGCCGCAAGGATAGCACGTTTTCTCGGCGACAGAATATGACACGTTGAAAAATTTAATATTGCAATGCGTTGCTTCCGTGCGACGCCCAACGAAGTCATTGGTACAATACTGAAGCAATGGATTTTTACTCACTGGTCCGTATATTCTCGGGCTTGAAACGGGTGTTGATCCGGAGGAAGCTTCAACGGTTCCTTCGTTCCCCCGAAGTCAGCTGAATGCGCTTCGCGAAAGCGTTCAAACGAGTCAAAATGAACAGAACGAAAGCGAATGTGCCGGCTGGCAGTGGCTCGAAACGCAACAGTGCGAGGCCCATCCGAAAGCACCGCGAACCGTTACCTGCCGTTAGCCGCTGTATATTTTCAAATGAGGATAATGATGTCGATAGGCTGCTGACAACTACGAGTCAGCCGGAGCAAAAACTATTACAAAAGAATATTGACTCGGTACATGGCACGGCAGAACTACTTGGTATAAACAGCAATTTGTTTTATTTGGGTGTAGCATTACGCAAAGACCTAGTCTTCGGTTATTTGAAGAATATCTGGAATTAAAAATTTGGCCCCGACCAGGGCGCCCCTACAGGAAAGTGCAATAGCGCGAATGGCGGCGCGCAGGCGACCATAACGCGGAGGTTAGTAGATCCACTCCCGGTGTTTGAAGCCGGAACGCGCCGCGGTTGATTTTTAAATGCGAATGCATTTCATAGCCGGGCTATGTCAGGCATCCGGCGTTGTCCGGCGTTGTCCCGCGTTGTCCAGCGTGGTCCGCGGAGGAGGAGGATAGGTTGAGGAGGTAAGCGCCGGCAGGTGTTAGATGTGAAGCATCTTATGGCGAAGCTTAATCCGGTGGTGGTGGCGGGCGGCGTGACCACCCTTACTGCGCATGCGCAAACCCTTTTAAAAAAATAAAAATAAAAACCTCCTCTCTCCCTCTCTCTCCTCTAGGCATCCCTCCCCGCGGCAACCACACCCTCACTGCGCATGCGCCTCCCCTCCTCTCTCCCCTGCTACGCTCCCCCCTCTCTCCTCTAGGCGTCCCTGCCCGCAGCGTCCACACTCCCCACTGCGCATGCGCGCCCCCCTCTCTCTCTCCTCTCCTACGCTACGCCCCCCCCCTCTCTCGCCTCGCGACGCCGACACAGGCAGCGTCTGCTAGCGAGTTTCTTGGTTGAAAAAAGCCGGCAGATCCCACGCACTGTGGGAATCGATGTAATGCGAAGTAGCCAGGAAGGAGCAAATCATGCTTTACATAATTTGCATGTCATGTTTTACATGTTAGGACCTGTCATTTATGTTCGTGATACAGTCATGTCACTCAATACCAAATTTGGTGTATCTCAAGCTAGCGAAACGGCCGCGAGCACGCCATGAGCGTGGCATGCAAGTCATGACGCACATGACAAGTCATGATTTCCATATTACCACTTGTCATTTATGTTCGTCATACAGTCACGTGACTCAATACCAAGTTTGGTGTATATCAAGCTAACCGAAACGGCCGCGAGCACGCCATGAGCGTGGCATGCAAGTCATGTCCCTCATGACATGTCATGATTTCCATATTGCTACTTGTCATTTATGTTCGTCATACAGTGACGTCACTCAATCCCAAATTTGGTGTATATCAAGCTAACGAAATGGCCGCGAGCGCGCCATGAGCGTGGCATGCAAGTCATGTCGCTCATGACAAGTCATGATTTCCATATTGCCACTTGTCATTTATGTTCCTCATACAGTCATGTCACTCAATACCAAATTCGGTGTATCTCAAGCTAACGAAACGGCCACGAGCACGCCATGAGCGTGGCATGCAAGTCATGTGCCTCATGACATGTCATGATTTCCATATTGCCACTTGTCATTTATGTTCGTCATACAGTGACGTCACTCAATCCCAAATTTGGTGAATATCAAGCTAACGAAATGGCCGCGAGCGCGCCATGAGCGTGGCATGCAAGTCATGTCGCTCATGACATGTCATGATTTCCATATTGCCACTTGTCATTTATGTTCCTCATACAGTCATGTCACTCAATACCAAATTTGGTGTATCTCAAGCTAACGAAACGGCCGCGAGCACGCCATGAGCGTGGCATGCAAGTCATGTCCCTCATGACAAGTCATGATTTCCATATTACCACTTGTCATTTATGTTCGTCATACAGTCATGTCACTCAATACCAAATTTGGTGTATCCCAAGCTAACGAAACGGCCGCGAGTGCGCCATGAGCGTGGCATGCAAGTCATGTCGCTCATGACATGTCATGATTTCCATATTGCCACTTGTCATTTATGTTCCTCATACAGTCATGTCACTCAATACCAAATTTGGTGTATCTCAAGCTAACGAAACGGCCGCGAGCTCGCCATGAGCGTGGCACGTAAATCAAATCATGTTGTTCATGACATGCACGTCCTTATTTGCATATTACCATCTGCCATTTATGTTCGTCATACAGTCACGCCACTCAATCCCAAATTTGGTGTATATCAAGCTAACGAAACGGCCGCGAACGCCCCATGAGCGTGGCATGTAAATCATACTTTTCATGACAATTTAGTCACGATTTTCATGATATGACCAGCCATTTATGTTCGTCATACGGTCATGTTATGCCATACCAAATTTGGTATAAATCCCATTAACGATACGGCCAGGAGAGCACAAAGTCGTAGGCGGCTAGATAGATAGATAGATAGATAGATAGATAGATAGTCAGATACGCTCAAACTCGCCGAAGTTCGCTAAGAAATGCTTCGCATTTAAAAACCGACTGCTCGCGCTGCACAACCGTTCACTGGCCACCCCGTATATATGGCAATGGATCTTGACCTCCAAAGTGGTGCCGGTGGGAGATTTCTCCTGTGCGTTGTTGAACAATAAAAATTCGCAGCGTGCGCGTTAACTAAAAGCGGACTGCGAGTCTCTGTGTCCAGTCGGAGTCTTCTGTCTATCATTGCACATTAGCAGCGATTGGCATGTTCCAGTAGGAAACACCGCTCCATCGCTGAGTGCTTTACGCATCCCCAGTTTTAAATGCGAATGCATTTCAAGTGCGTGAGGGCGCTCGCATCGCGGGAGCTCGGCGGAGCTATATATGAAAAAAAAAATTAACAAAAAAAATAAAAAAAGGAAAAAAAAAAAACAGGCGCTGCGCCGTGCTCCCGACCGGGCTGCAGAAATTAGGCGCCTTTTCCTTCTTCGAACCACAACCACCATATATAAATGGAGTGAAGCGCGCGCGAAATGCATTCGCATTTCCTCACGATTCCCTTCGGGTAGCTGGGGGGCATTTTTCGCCCTCTGCGGCGGTTTGTAGAACTTGAGAGTCTCCGGGGCCTGGTAGTACCGTAGAGAAACATACAAATTACAAGAGTGGACACTCCGGCCTAAAGCGGCGGAGCTACGCAGCTTCCATGTCGGCCGTTAGAGGACAATACGTCACTCCCTGTCTTCAAGGGAACGCGCGTACTTGTTATCTACTTTAGTACCTTTTATAGTTTCAATATACATCTACATCTCGCAGTGCGGCTCTAAATTTATCTTTATCGCCTGCGATTGGACGGTTCGCTATCGTCGGGCAGGATCGGACATGAATCTGGTGCGAGAGAAGTGCTGAATGGCGTCGACGCGACGGCAACGTTATCACGCTCCGTGTTCATTAGCGTTTAATGCAATGAAGTACTGACAGCTGCAGGGTGACGCGATAAAAGATGTGCGGCGATAACGTGCTCGACGTGCTTCGTGGTCTTGGGTTGTTTCGTGTGCCTCTCTGCTTGGCTGCTGCCATTGGTAAGAACGCCGTCATTATTTTGCAAAGTGCCTATTGTATTCGTCATGTTAAGCTAACATTTGTCGCATTGTGCTGTTCGGCGCAGAGAGCTTTTTTGTGCTCCTCACTTCGCGCATGTTTGCGAGAAAATCGTTCCTTGGCGCGAGAAAGTGAGTCGCCGCTTGCGTCGTTATGTTTTCTTTGTGCCGGTACACGTAATTCGAATTCAATGCATGCATGTGTGAAATTGTGTGAAGAGTGCAGTTATGCTTAACATCATTATTCGTGGCGTTCGCAGATTTCTTGAAGATCTTGTTACGAGCGCAACTTAGAGAGAATTTGTGAATCGAGAAGAACGTTTATTAGCTGAGGCTGCGATGTAAGCTTCTGAATAAACCCTCCTGCCTCGGTAACGCATGCATGGCGCCAAAAATTCCTTTGTTTTAGCTGCGGCATCTACTCGTGACTGTTTTTCGCGAGAGAGAGAGAGAGAGAGAGAAATAACATTTATTTATACATCCGGCGTGTAGGAAGTCCCCGGCCTCGCAGGGCGCGGATGTTCCCTTTCGCGAAAAGGTGATGTGAAGTGCGTCGGCGAAAATTTGTGCTAAGGCGGGTGAGAAGACATAGCCAACATTTTTTTTTCTTTTTCTTTTTCAGGTCATGCCGTCCGGAGTCAAGCACTACGGCAACTACTGTCGCGCTGCGTCGTGAATTGTACGCGTACCTGTGCGTTTACTGCAGTTTTACTTGTTGTGCGGTGCTTTTCATAACGTCGTCTATTTGTTTATTTCTACTGTAAAATTTATGCTCAAGATACGGCAGCTGTATTGCCATGTCTTGCAGTGCAATGAACTCATCTCTTCGTGCGCGCGTTCATCAAACATTGTGCAAGTGTGCATGTGCTTACCAAGAATGACTTGAAAATAAAAGTTTTCGTCTCTTGCAAGAATTGTTAGGTTTTGTTTAAAATGTCTGCATAAACACACAGTGGCATCGTGTACTTGCCGCTCTAGCGGTACAGCTTACGCGAAGCTAATCATTGCATGCAAACGACGCGTGAAAAAAAAAAAATAAATAAATAAGTAAACTATGGCCTCCGAGACGAGCACACGTACAGAAGTGGCCTCGGAGGCCATGTAATTTTTCTAATCGCTAGAAAATGGTCTTCGAGACCACCTTTTCTGCGGTCCCCATCTCTGAGGCTGCGAAGGTTCCCCACGCCCGTTTGGAGAGCTGCGAACCCAAATGAGCCGCAGGGAGCCTACGGGAGTGTCCTCTGTTAACTTTTTATATATTACTCTATGGTAGTACTACATGGATCTAGAAAACACTACTCGAAGTCCTCTCTAGTTGTAATGCGAGAGCATTTCCTGGCTCATTAACGACAACGCTGTCGCCAAAATTCTGCAGAAGAAAAGTGGGCATGTAAGTTACGTCATCTCCGAGGGCGTGTACGTGGTTTCTCGGAAAGCGAGCGTTCGAATACGGTGGCAGGCGATTGACTATAGTTAGGGATCCGTGTTTTCAGATAAATAAAAAAAAATTCGATAAACACTCGCCGGTAAAATATTTGACATTCGGATTTTTCCGATAAACTCCGATTTTAAAGGAGCATTTTCAAAGCTGAGAATCACCAGTCGAAAGTAGCGCATCTCCATCAGCGGCAGCAACCTCGTAATGTATGCTTGCGCCTATCTTACGAACTAACGTAGGTGTTTTGTATTCAAGTATTTGTGCTTGTATGTACATGTATTTGTGCGTTGAAACCTTCCAGACATTTAATATACACTTAGTGTGTTCGCATGTTTTCGTGTTAAGATATCATTTCATCAAAGATTTCGGAGTATTGAAACTAATAATAATAATAAATCCTTTACTTTTCTTCAAGAAGATGGGGGAAGGTGGGAGAAAAAGCTGAGAAGCAGCTTGACCTAGCTCCTGCTTCTCCCCCCTCCCTCCCCCCTCCTCACCCCCCCCCCCCCCAAAAAAAAAAAGTGCACTTTGGTGAGTTCGCAGCAGTGCAAATCAACAGCTTTATTAGTAGGGTAAATGAACAGGAAGTGAGAAGAAATAAAAGGATGGGGAAACAGGATTATCAGCAACAATGAAAAGCATATTCAATGAAATGAAATTCAATGAAATGAAATTCAATGAAAAACATGAAATAATGAAATGGCACGATCGTGCACCAACTCTAAAAATTTTAAATTGAAAACTTCGGTCCTACTTCAAAATTTAGGATATGTTGATATTTTGGGCACCGGTGATTGGGCTGTAGTCTCCCATACGATGTGTGTATATATATGTGAATATATGTGTATATGTATGTGTGTATATATATGTATATATATGCGCATATATATCAGTATGTATATATATGTGTTCGCATTCGCATGGTTTTTAATTATTTTTTTCAACCTACTTGTGCACAGATGTGGAAACTATGCCAAATAGTAGTATTTGTTGCTGTTTGTCTTGGCATCTTGTAGTACAGAGTTGTTCTGTTGTCAAGCTGATGGCTGCTTTGGTGATTATGTATATTTCGTGCATTTATTTGTATTTCGATTGTGTATGCATTGTTCTTTTCAACTGTGCATGGCTATGTAAGCACTGCTGCTGTCACGCCCAGCGCAAGCAGGACCACGTCAGGAGCATTTGTATTGTCCCCCCCCCCCCCCCCAAAAAAAAAAAAACGAAATAAATAAAAATATTCATTGGAAATAAAAGTAATAAGAACACATTGCAACGACTTAGTATGCAAAATTGAACCTCGAATTTCGAAGAATTGGAGATTTACGAGAAATAAACTCTGATAAACGCCGTATTTGCTCCAAAATTATAAACTCCGAAAAGCACCCTCCGAATTTCAAGAAAAATAAACTCCGAAAACAAGGAGCCCTAACTATAGCCTACTCAATCTCACAAGCTGTGGTCAGCTTTGTGGAAAGTACGACCGCCCTCAGGCAATCATGAAAGAACGCACTACACAACTGTGTTCCTACACGCAATTTAGCAAGTGGCTTCTTATGTGTAGAAAAAGCTGGGCTATAGCTCTTAGCTTTTCAAGTGCGTAGCACTTTGGCGGTCCGGCTTGTCGTCCATCCATCTCATGCGGCGTGATCGCGATAAGAATCAAACGCTCAGTACAGGCCCAAAACAAGGCTAGCAATGCTCAGAGGTGGGTTACAGTAAACGAACAAAGTCGAAAATGATATAATTAACGGAAATAGCCAAGAAGTAATCGGTATAATTAATTTAAAATCGCTAAGAACGTTCCGGAAACCTGCGGCTGACTCTGGCGCCCCTCAAAGAGGGCGCCACCACCTCGCCAGGCGCGTGATTCTTCCTCACACCAGCGCTTCTCTAGCACCCAATCAGCGCGCGCCGTTTGGCAACCGCTCCTGGAAGGGCTGCCATAGAGAAAGGGAAAATGACCAAGAGCGGACACTCAGCGATAAGAGGATCGAGCTCTCCCCGCCACCTCCTCGCCCAAACAGCCTTCGAGATTTTCGCGTCAAATCATAGGGATCGTGATCCCGAAGAACGCAAGCTGTAATAAGTGACCATCAGGTGGCGCAAGTAGCGCAAAAGAAAACAAAAAAAGAGAGTTGTGAAACGCAAATGTGTAGCTTTTTTCAATTTTTTTTGTTTGTTTACTGTACGTGTGAAAACATTTTCTTGCACAATGAACTGAGAATTCGCGAAAAGAACATTGTCACGTGCATCGCCACCAGGCGAACGCGGGAACGGAAATCGACAAATGTGTCAGAACAGATATGGAAGGAGGTACGTGAGGGTGTGTTTTCGTAAGCAATGTGTTGACGGGTTGGGGTAGGCTTAGGTTTGGCTGGCTGCTGTATCTGAAATGTAACGACTGCGCGTAGTGGGTTTTGGGCGCTTGCTTTTTCTTCTCGTCGCGGCAATGTGAGCATTGCTGACCGTGTCACCTGCTGAGCCTGAGCAACGGACGACGGCACGGTGAGAACCCACGTTTCTGTTCTCTCTGAGCGCTGCGTAGTAGGCTTAGCAGCGGAGGCCTTTGTCGATTTAAGTGTGCGCGCGTAGCAGGATTAGGGCACGTACTTGCCTAGTAGCCACGCGTGAAAGTTCAGGCGCGACGCGCGCTGAAGGAAACGAGAAGGGTCGACCTTTGTGTAATTAGTTACGAACCAAGTGTGAGTCGTTGCTGCTTTTTTGAAAGCGAAGTGGGTTAAAGTTAAATGAAATGAAAAGCATGTAACGTACGATCCCGAGGCCCAAGGTTTCGGCATTGTTAACGCGTTGTGGGCGTAGCGAGGCACTCCACACGAGTGAAAAGAGTTCTCGGTGATGGTTATTGTGTGTGTGGCTTGCTTATTTTGCTAAAGAATATTTCGAAGTACGCTTCTGGGAAACTGCGCAGCAAGTTCGCTTGTGGAAGGGCCAGGGCAAGAAAGCCTAAGCTATGCATGGCATGGGTGGCTCGAGTTACTTGTTAGAAGACGCGCCAATGGTTAATGCCCACTCTTTCAGAATTCGGTGCATTTTAAATGATGATGAAATGTCGATGATTCACCGAAATGGTTATTTTAGTACGGATGTTTTTGCGAACGACGTCGCATTTGCATAACTCAGGGCAGTCGTTCTAGTTGCATATTCGGTCTCTGCCAATGACCCCAAAATAACTTCGTATGCTGTAATTACGACACCGACATGACTCTAAATAATCTTTTCAGATGTTCAGTCGTCGGCCGTACAACCCCTACTGTTGTGTGGCGTGGTGCACAGTAAAAAAAATTACACCCTTAAGGGTGTAATACGGGTGTTTGAGTTAAAAGCACCCTTGTGAACACCCTTATTACACCCTTATTTTCACAATAAGGGTGTTGGTAAGTAAAACACCCATTTACACCCTCATCTGAGGGGTGTTATGAACAAGGCTACAAATGTACGACATTTCTGGGCAGGCTTTGCTTATATTTAAGTATACATGAACCGTCTTGATACCAGCAAGACCCGTCCTATTAGCTCCTTGTGGTTCTATAGTAACGAATCGAAGTGCGAAGTAATGCAAGCGAAACACAGTGTTCATTCATAAAGCGCGCGAACTACAACGACGGAAGACACAACAACTTATCCAATAGGATCAGGGCCAATCCTGTCGTGTGTGTTCCTCTCGTCTGTCGTTTGCGCGTTTTGTGAATACTGAAAAAGTGAACTAACTAGCCCGAATCAAGGTAATGTTGCGCACATTGCCCCCCCCTCGCCGCCCCCCCCCCCCCCCTTAAGACCGATGCTCTTAAAGCTGGAGGTAAAACGTCGGCCATCTGCAAAATACCCTTTGCGCAGTTGACTAGCTATAACCTCGACGGCAACGGGACATCAGGTCCCTTAAAAATGGACATTGACGTGATGGATTTTGAGCCGGGCACGTTTTATTTAATTACTGTTGCGAATATTCCTCTTCGTGCTGCACATTCTTCGTCAAGTGCATCACAAAAATTAAAAGGAGGACACCGACTATAAAAAAGAATTCGAAAAAGACGTTTCGGTTCCCCTGACACAGCCTTGCTCACAATGACGGGAGCCTTGTTGACTAGATTGCGAACAAGGTTTTCGTCAGGGGCACCGAAACGCCTATTTCACATTTTTTTTTTATGGCGGGTGCCCTTCTTTTAATTTTATGATGTTACTTCCCGAGCAGACGTGCTTCCATTAAAACCTCAGCTTCATTAAGTACGAGAAGTCAACAGTACTGCACTCTCTTCAGTGGTGGTCTTGTTCGAAGGACTGCAAGCAAAGTACAAATGAAGAGTTTTTTTTCGAAATGAGTCAAATCCACCAAAACAGAATTTGTGAAAACAGTGAAAATTTGTTACGCAATGTAAATACAACGCTTTCAAACCTATTACGCGATATATTTTACATGTCAGCTAGTAGAAGTTTACGGCCACAATTAATTAAAAAATATACAGCGGACTTGACCAATATTAGCATGATAACTTTGGATTTGGCTCATATTGAAATGACACATTCAATTCGAGGCGGTATTCTTGCAAAAACTTTATTGAAATCGACTTTCAAGAGCAGTATGATAGAGTTTTGGCCGAAAAGCCATCAAAGATAGGCAACAGTGCTTCAATTAAGGGCCTTCAACTATACACGAAGAGCCGGTGCGTCTTCTTCGCAGCACAAGCAGCTCTACTCGAAATCTTCTGTATGATCATTTTCTTTGGCACGCCTGAGGACACTGACAAAATAAGCGAGCTCTTGATTCTCTTGCCATGAACTGCCGAAATGCTTTACGAGAAGGCTCGTCACATCTATCAGTTTCATTTTGTTGACATGATGAGTGTACAGTGGGCATTGCACGGTAGCTTGTGCAAGGGACTTTCCCCTCTTTAGGACTGGCACGAAATTTGATACGGAAACATTATAGTGGGGTTCTGCTCTAACTCTAGGGCTTCTACCAGCTGCATTTCTTTGAATGTAGAAGACCTTGGTTTCTGTTATCTTAAACGGCAAGCTGGATGTCGATTTCATCTCTGCCGTACAGTAGGCTTTCCAGTCATACACGTCCCAATGTTTTCCGAGCTCTAGCACAGTGCCATGATATGAAAAAATCATTTGGTAGCTTTGGGGATTCAGGATTTCTTCGTGTTTCTTCGTGAGGATTTCTTCCTCACGTCCTTTTCAATCCTGCCAAATACCCTGTCTGGAGGTAAAACGCTCTGCTATTGGCTTACTGGATTTGCCTCATTTCGATCCGTACAGCGCACGGATCTGGCTCAATTTCGTTTTGAAACGAAATCTGTAAGCACTCGTAGCTGGTTGTATTGACCCATTTCGTTTCGATAACTGTTTTACAGGAAAGTTGAGAGTATGTACGTGCCAATGGAGCTTTATTTGAGCTAGTTTCGGTTTCTGGATTTAGCTCATTTCGAAAAAAAACTCCTCAAATAGGTGTTCTCTTCAAATAGTGTGACGATCCATGCATGCAACGTTGCGTGGAGCAATGACTTGCGCAAATTGAAGGCGCTCATGAAATATCGCCTGCGTGGCCATGAATGTACAGTCGCGCAGTCTCTACAGGAGCTGCGACTGGGCACCATCCGCGTACGCTGAGCCAGGTGTCAGCCATGGGAGGGGAGTTAATGGCAAAAGTGCTCCCCGCCCCCTGGCCACACACACCTTGATTTTGCAGCCCTAACACTGCTTGCTTCATGTTTATGTTTCATTTAATTCGTATTGCTTTAAGTTCTGCGTCAATAAAGCAGTAATTAAACCTTGCACTGTCGGCGCAGAGCGCTACGAAGCTCGGCGACGAGTGTGGCGAGGATGAAGAAGCGAAGCGGCGCAACAGGAAAGACGACGGCAAGGTGCTAGACTATGACTCAACGAGTGGAATCACATTTTTAGGTTTAGTGGAATCACATTATCATCGCTATACCACAGCTAATACAGAACTTAGCAAAAGTGACTCTAAAGCTATGCAAAAGCCATTAGCTCCGCTGTTTCACCAGTCTTCACGACGTTAAGTGAAGCTGCGCTAAATCTTGCTCTTGAATACTACATTCGCGCGCGGTGACATGCAGCCCGTGCAATCGTTACAGCATCGTCGTAATGCTCACTGCGATTCGAATACACCGTTAAAGAAGCATAACGAAATAGACCGCAGAAAGAGAGCTGCGGCCGCGCATTCCAACAACGGCTGGAGCAAACGTTGCCGGCGCCGCCAGGCGCCGCATCGTCTCGTCGCCTAGGCAACCTCGGCTGCCCTGACCGCCGCGCATGCGCAGCGCGCGGTACTATGTACCACGTGACTCAATGCGCTGGCGAAAATCTCTCCGGCAGTCTCCGGTTTTTGTGCGTGAGGTGCGCGTCGTTCTCGATTAGGCAAGTTTAGCAGTCGGTGTTTTTTTGTTTGAAATGTGCCTGCGCTCTGTGCTCGTGCTTTGTGTTCTGCGAGTGCTGCTTATTAGGAAGATGCACTGTACTGAAGGGGATGCCTGCAGCTTCATATCGTGGACCACTCGAAGTGAAACGGTATGTACCGCTCTCATGTTGCTGTGGTTAGCGCTTTGTTAACTGCGTGAGCGCGATAATAACGCCGTCAACTGAGTTTTTCTTAACTACACTCTTAATCTGGTTCCACATAGGTTCCAGCTAATAAGCGGAACTTTTTTGCAAAAAAGTTCCGCTTACGTAGGTGCACAGCATGCATCCCAGATAACGCCTCGGATATGCGGAACAGTGTTTCAGTGATTGGCTGGGTCGTGTATGCTGCAGCGTTCCGAGGATCTAGGTACTAAATATAGGATATAGGTACTTTCAGTACCTAGGCAGTCTGTCTGTATCCCTGATGCGGTTGCGAGGGAAAAAAATTATTTTGACGCGGTCCGCCATTTCCTCGCCAGTTTGGCGGCTGTAATTATCACTACGGGTTGATGAACAGTACCACAATCATCCCAATCTGCGACAACAACATGCAAATTACGCACAGTACTGGAATCGAACTCGGGACCGCATGCACTGAAAGCTGATGACTTACCCATTGCACCACAGCGCCACCGCAACAATGCTCGTTTTTTCGCGGGGGTATATATCTACCATGTCGTTTGCAAACAGTCGGCGCGACGTTGAACTTCTGTTTTCGTGCCATGTGCATGTGTTTGAGCATGCATTAGGTCAGCAAATAGTTTGCGGGGCTCCATGAACTCCAGACAAACGCGGTAAGCACCTTCAGCTCCGACTTCGGTTCGTAATTCGCCGTGCCGCAAGAACGATTAACGTGTGTCCGTGTGTCGTTAGTGCTTCTCCGTGAACAGCGGTTGTTTCGCTCACCGAAAATTCGCGAATGTATACCAGCGTGACGAGGATATCTTCAGATCTCGAAACCCACGTACGTTTTTCCTATGTGCGTGTGCTGCGAGTAATTTCCGTTATTTATGCCGCGATGTACACTGTCGTCCTTTATGAAAGGGAACACGAGAGCGCGCGTCGTGCGCTCGGCGGCGGCTGCCTGCTGCGTCATCAACCGACAACTGAAGAAAGCATGTCCGCTTTTGGCGTCATCTGTTGACAAACAAAATAACGAGTGATAGCCGTTGAACAAGCGCTGCTAGATTACGTCCCCGCTTTGGTCTCGCAACGGGCGATGTCGCCAAAAGCGGACGCGCTTTTTTGAGCTGCCGGTTCATGGTGCTGTAGGCAGCCGCCGCGGAGCGCAGGCCACGCGCTCGCGTGTTCCCTTTCATAAAGGACGACAGTGTACACGCGTGTCAGTGACAGCAGCCCGTTCTCAGCTGTGCGTGTAACGTTAACCTGCTTTGGCAAGTTAACGTTTGAGTGGGTATTTTAACGTGCATACACTAACATTTGCATTTTGTGTGCGTGAACCATCGCGAGCCGCACGTTGGGGCAGCAGCACCTTTTTAGCAGTTCGACGATCATCTGTTTCAGCAATTACCACTTATGCGCGCTATTTCGCGCGATACAGTGGTTTTTACTCATCTTCAGTCTTTAACTGATCTTATATATGGGAACTAGCTACTCTTACCTTTACTCAGCATCACACCGCTGTTCAAGTGAATGCCGAAACGTGCGCCAAGATCAAGTATGACGTACACAAATTTGCCACGGGCAGGTTTCCCTCCAAATAAATAGTGGATGCTTTTGCACACCTTTTTCGCGAAAGTGCGCGTGTAGTCGGGGTCAAGATATGGTGCAGAACGAACTTGACAATATTGTTCCTCCATGCCTCAATAAAACAGCTGATCTTTAGAAAATGAGAATATCTTATAACTTGTACATTGCCACAGCAGTACACAGGTTGGCTTGATCGTGGTTCAACGTTACAAATACCATGCTAGAATATGAGAACTGTAGCACATATTCAAAACTGTGAAAAAAGGTCGCTGGCATATGCTCGCCTGCTGCCTTGTGCACCTGTACTCCATTTTCAAGTTCACCATGTAATTACACAACCATTAATAAAAGTTCAACCCACCAATTTTCAATCAATGTGGATGATTTTCTGTCTCACTGCCTTCCATTTATTCCTTTTGTGCAATGTTTTCCAAAAATCATCTGTTCAACTTGTTTTGTAGAACACGAGCATTGATATTGATAGGCCAGTGTTTCAGGAATCTGTTTTGCATGCACAAATAGTTTTTTTTAATGCGTGACAAATGTCATAACTCGTCAACTGATAAAAGAAATGTTTGTCGTCTTTTATTGGAATCAAAACACTAACACTGGGACTTTCCCAAATGCAGGGAGATGTATGATATCCTAAATAAAGTGTGCCGTTAGCACTGGAAAGTGTTCCCACCATAGACCTTCTTGTACAAAAACAGGTGGGCCATTGCTGCTTCGCCAGAAGTGTCTTCCTGAAAAGGATATCAAATAAAGAAGTTCATTAGGCTCTAAAGAGTGCTTACTGATACGAGCTTGTAAGGGAGTGTTTAAAAAGTTTCGATTACCTTCGTGGCAGTTGTGGTGCCCTTGCAGCTCCAGTTGGCTGGAACGTGATAGAAAATGTTAAATATATGTTATATATGCTCATCCTGATTAAAACGTCCCATACCCACCCACCTAACACACAATACCGTGGCGGGTATTGACGTGAAACTATCGAATATTTTCGAAGTAGAAAATTTAATGGGAGCCGCTCCATTTCTCTTACCTTTTAACAATCGGTGTGGGACTTTTTCGACATGCGTGGAGACAGGGACGGTGAAGGGCCTTCTCCCTCATGCAAGATCACGTTGCGTGTCATTATCGTGGTGTCCGATAATGAGCGGCTTGTCAATCTTGAAGCCAATGGCTGGAAAAAATTTGAAAACTCTTGTCGGTACCATCACTCCTTGTTTTCGTTATTACGTTAACAGTACAGGACTATTACGTATTCACATAAAAATGCTCAGTACTTGGCATACAGAATCTAAATGTGTCAAAAGTGGTGCACCAGAAGTGATTTTCTGAGATAAATTAGTGCGAGCGCCTTTTCAAGAAATTACACCACACCACATGACACTGCACCAAACAAGGACACCCAGCGACGCATCAAACACCACTCCGAACCCCACTTCCTGTTGTCACAAACGTTAAAACACGGAATCATAGTTGACTGCGCGTGATGCAAACTAGTTCGTCGTACTCTGGAAAGACTGCCGAGGCTAGCCAGTCGCCAGTCATGCAAGAAATGATTTTGATAGGTCATCATGGATTGTTCTAACACACTCACGCGAGCCATCCGAGGAAGCGAGCCAGGAGCGTAGCAAAGAGGAGGGTTGGGGTGAAAATTTTCAATTTTCCTTACGTATATATACACGCACACATAAAAACGCACGCACGAACATACGTAAAGTATGGTTGAACCCCCCCCCCCCCCCCCCAAAAAAAAAAATTCCTCGCTACGCCCCTGAAGCGAGCGATGTCATTTGTTAATATTCCCGTAAAAGGCAGGGTTTACACAGAAAACCTCAGTGAACCTCGCCTACAGCTAAGCACATCAGACTGATACAGAGTCCTTTTTTTTTTCATCGTGAGTGTTTGATCATGTGCAAGATTTCTCGGCGAAATTTACATATCAGCTGTACATGACACACAATTTATGCTGCTGACAGACGCTTGCGTATTCATCCTGCTAGTGCTAGCTAATGCACGCCCAAACCCCCTTTATTTCGTTGTGGTCGCATAAACTTTTAAGCCACGCAACAAAGACTGAACTCACAGCCATCGAGAAGAATGGCGCAGACTGCAAGAGTTCCCGATTTGCCATCCGCCTTGCCGCTAATTCATAAGCGATATAAACGCTCGTCACTCACCTCTGCGTAGTGAATGCAGGATCTATAGTCCGAGGCTTCAAAGGCGAACTTGATAGCGATGGTCCCAGAGCCTCCGGAACCATCTACAAACACGAACAAAGCTTCGGAAAACAACGCGCATTCACCAGCAAAGAAAATGGCGCACGCTGTCTGTAGACCTATAGCCTAGTCAATCACTCGTCAGTGCAACTACGTAACCACCGCAACGCTCCGCCAGTGAAGAGAGTGTCGGTGAGAGTACACGGACACGCTTTTTTCTGTTTGCAGGAAGATCCGCTGCAGAGAGACATGGAGGCGCTGCAGTCGTTGTTTCACGAACGCCAGTCCCGCGTTTGGCGTGCGCTGTTCCGTTGCAGCACTATAGTTGTTTCGTAATCGAAGAAAGGATTCATGGGAAGGCTTGACCTCCTCCCCGACGCGCATAAGCCGTATAGCTGGAACATTAGATGCAGATGCGGCGTCGGTTTGCAGCCGTAAGTGGAACAACCGTCAAAGCACGCCATGCGGTAACCGGAACAAATCGCTGAGTTCGAGTACACATGTCGCGTTCCACTTAACTAAGCAAAAACTAAAGAAAAAAACAGCTGCTGTTCCAGATAGCGAGCCGTGATCCACATAACACCTCCGCCTGTTACGGTTATCGACTGCTTACGACTGCTTTAGCTGGAACGTATGTGGAACATGATTAAGAGTGTAGTGGAGGATAAGTCAGCATTTGTTTACGTAGCGAGCATATTTGTGTGTATTGTTTCATCGGGATGATGGCAAAATTGTGTGATGTTTAGTGCGGGCAAGCTTACCTTTCTATGGAGTTGAAAGCAGAGTGCGCATGCGCGGCTGTGATTCGGCGAGGGATTTGAACTGAGTTGTGGCGGCGCCCTTCTCTGTTGGCAGTGGTGTTTGGTGCCCCGCTCGCGATGAACATCTATTTTGGTTTAATAATAGTTGAGTGGGGATGGCGCCTGTTTGCTCTAAGCGTCAACCATGTCTAAGGCGCGTATGCTTGGGCATGTTAATTCATGCGCACTTTTTTTTAGCGCACAAAAGGACCAAAGACGGAAAACAAGGGCGTGGTGTCCGCGTCGTTCTTTTCCGTCCCTGATCGTTTTGCGCTAAAACTAACGCGATACTCGGGTTGACGCTTGTGGGTGATAACACAGCATATTGCTTCGTGTTAGGTGCGCCTCGCGAAGCTCGCCTACGTGCTAATACATTCCGTTTCGTTAAATTCGTACCGATCTTTTCGTTCACCCGCAATGTAGGTTGCGGGATACTGCCGGCACCCGTGCATGTGGAGCCGTTCGTTAAACCTGTGTTTGAACGGATCTTTCATGTGTGTGTGACCAAATAGCCGTACCTTAACTGTGCAACCGCCAGTTTGAGCATAAGTGCTGGCGTTCGAACACAATTTATTTTATTCTGCTTGTTTCCACCATGTGTAGCTTTCGTTATATTGTTCTGGTTATTAAGAGTTATTCACTTCACCCCATTTTGGTGTTTTAACTGCGCTAAGTATTTTTACGTGTAGAAGTATAAAACGCAGTTTGTACCACCACCTGCAATGACATTTTCTGATAAACGCCAGACCTAATAGTTTATCCGATATTGTAAGTTCTCTATTCATACACTACAGATGTTAAAGGGATTGGTGCTATGTCAAGGATATCAGTATTTTCTGTTGCTCAAAACTCGCCATAATGTTATACATGCTGCACGATATGCATGCATGTGTTGCTACAAAAATGTCAGATTACGCAGCGTATTTATCTGAGAACACAACAAATATAGAATGATTTTTTTCGGGATCTTGGCATCAATTGAAACAATTCAATAACCTAAGGAATCTGTTTCACCGAATGATCATTGTGTATTACTAAATTCCGGTCAATAGCGTTAAGGATTCTGGTTATTGGCGATTGTCGGAGAAGCTTACATACTTTTGCTTACAGCTTACAGCGCCCGTCCTTGTGTCACCTTCCTTCATCCTGTCTTTGCGCTGTTTTGTCAAGTTTTAAGTTACATACTAACTAGCCCACCTTTCGCGGCTTCTCCAGTTTACATACTTCATTGTGATGGCATGTGGTTCATGATCGGTGCTTTGTAAGTCTCGGAATTTCTGCCTTTTTCCCCCCACAGCCACTAAACAGACTCAGTGATGTGATAGCTGCGCCAATTGCGCCAAACTGCGCCAAGAGGTGAAACCTGCTACATCCTGCTACATGTTGACAAAAATTTCATTATTTGCGCCAAGCATGCGCCAAGATGTCGTTTTCGCGTTCTTTCGGTGAGCAGCAAGACGGCACTCGCTTGAAATTCATACGTTACCTCTGCAATTTCGAGTGGCCGTCGCAGTAGACAGGAAAGTGCTATGTAGCTGAAGCAGTTGCTGGGCACAAGCGTTCCAAACACGCCCTTACTGCGAAACTCACTGCGTTAGATTTCAACTCGTCCATACTGCGAAAGTTTCTCCGTTAGTTTTCTATTACTACTAGACACTACCGTGAGTTACGTTATTGAGTTCAATGAAATAGTTTATAACTGATGTGGTTACAGTCGGAGAAAAGTAATAACGACAGGGCCGTTACTAGGAGGAAGTTGAGGGGGTTGACAACCCCCGAAATTTTTCCGTGGTTTAACTTTTCGGGTGATACTAAAGTATTAACACGCCTTCAGATCGACCACCAGTTGCCAAAGTTAGCCGTTCTACCCGTAAACACCCTCCGAAAAAAATTCCTGGGTACGGCCCTGCATAACCATATAGTTGTTCTTGGACGACAGTCTTACTTTACTGACTGTATTAACTACAGTAATTGAGTACGTGTATGTAGCACGAACCGTTTATTCAATTTGTGTTGTTTAATTTGTACAGCTATTTGTTGTAATTTACTTCTAAAATATTTCGTGGAGGGTGTGTATGCGTTAACGCCATACAATGGGTAACTTTATCAACAATACCACGTGCTATGCCGTGACTGTTACTTTGCTGAGAAAGCATGGTGTCCCAGTATTCCGGTATATCATGGCTGGGCTTCTCGACCTCAGCAAATGTACATGTCAAACAGCTTGTCAAATGTAAATACGGGCTCCCCCCTTCCCATCACTGTTTGTCGAGCAGACATTAAATAACGGGAACGAAGGACCAGGTACTAAACTTTGTTCATCATTAACCACCCATTAACCAGGACCCGAACGATTCTGTACATAAAGCACGACAGAAGACAGGCCTCCACACAATGAAGGCCTAGGTTGTACTAAAAACACAAACGTGATCAGACTTTCTTTTAAGAGCCGATAACGTTTGGTCCCGAGCTGACGTATGCTGTCGTCGCTTGGCGTAACGTAGGAAAAACCACGTATAAAAATAGAAAAGAGTAAGCAAGCGAGAAATAGAGAGAGAAAGGGAAAAATACGAAGAAATATAGAAATAGATAGAAAAAAAAGGATAGAAAAACGGAAAAAGAGAAAGAAAAAAAAGAGAGGAAGAAGGAAAGAGGAAGAAAGAAACAGAAAACCGAAGAGAAACACAGACGGCTGCCCAGCTCCGCACTTCTTTCAGGCTTGGCACCACTAGTGCGAAGCTGTCCTAATGTTTGGAAAGTAAATACAATGCATGGAAAATTTAGACAGCTTGTGCTTCCAGTATTGTAACTAAAGCACCAGGGAAAGCCAGAGTCGTTTACAAATATCAAGTGAATTCATGGGAAGTGTTGGGTGGTTTCATCTCACTGGACTTAATATTGAGACTTGGGGATGTCTGCAGAAAAGCGAAGAGCAGCGAGCAAATTTCGTGTTTAGGAGTACTACAAATGAACATGCGTGCATAAACGGATTTCGTTTGACATGTGTTGCAATAGCTGCGGCTTAGAGACAAACATTTGCGTCCGAAAAATGTGTGGCAAGTAACTGCTCCAAATGGTTCTTAAGCTGCTCCAAAGTGAGATTGTAGTTGCTCCAGAAGCTGCTCCAAAATTGCTTTGGTCAATCACATCACTGCAGACTATGCTGCATTATTAGTAAGGAGTTCTGCTTTTTTAGCTAACCAGGATCATTGAAACGAATGACCATAATTTAGCAGTATGGAATAGTCAATGAGTGAAAGCAATTTCTTACATTATATAAGCGTGTCAATGTGAGCCGCCTGAAGAACACTACTTCAGTTCTATTCGCAAGCGAACACATAACTACACAGAACTTAATTTTACATGTTACCTGCACTGGATACATGATGAATGTGAATACCGTCGTGTATGTGCAGTGGTATTGTGCTTTTTTGTAATAAATAAAATATTTCTACGGCGCGCATAGCATTGCATTCCCTTTAAGAAACACATCGTATAGACCAGAGCACGCCTATCTCGCACCCAGGCCCCTAGGCTCCCGGCGGCATACTCTCGCACCCAGACGCCATGTTTGTATAGAACTGCCAAGGCGTGTATCTGTTACATGATAAGCGGCGTGTCCGGGACCTTAAAATACGAGAAAGCGCCTATCCACGCCGCTCCCGCTTACAAGAAGTCGTCTGGGCGCCACTGCGCTGTCTTTGGATGCGAAAACAATCAGCGCAAGAGGAAGATATCACTCAGCACTGTCTGTGAAAATGACAACACAACATGGGAGTCGTGCCGGTGCGGTGTTTTCAGATTGCACAGATTTCCATCCGCAACGAAAAACGACGAGCTCTGCCGCCAGTGGATAATTTCAATCAACAGGAAAAACTACAAGCCCAGTAAAAGTGTACGAGTAAGTACACTTACTGCGTGTATTCAAACGTGACGCCAGCTATTTCGCTTTACAGCAGTAATTTGCGTGCAGTATGCCTGTAGTATGCGGCACCAAATCATTCTCGTACTCTTTCGCAGGCCGCATGCCAATAATAGGAGGTATTAGGACTCACGCCTGCACGCACACTGCGCACGTTTAGTACAAATGTAACGGC
Source organism: Rhipicephalus appendiculatus (assembly GCA_030522465.1). NCBI lineage: Eukaryota > Metazoa > Arthropoda > Arachnida > Ixodida > Ixodidae > Rhipicephalus > Rhipicephalus appendiculatus. The sequence goes on from JALIZH010033001.1 coordinate 3,243,363, forward strand.
GTACTGTCGCGATGCAAGGAAACGTGAACAGCGGAAAGCGTGGCTTTCGACTCGGTCGAACTGCGACATGCCTTGACTGTCGCTAGGCGAATCTGTGCTTTCAGCCGGCGTAGCACTACATCTTGCGCTGGCTGGCACTTTCGCACGGCGTGCACCGCGTGTGTGGGTTCCGAGTGCCAGGCATGACTGGCAAATGATATACATATGCACTGCATGAGCGCAAGCCGGAGCGGGATTCTAGCGCTACGGTGGCACCGGCTGAACGCACAAGTTTTGCTTAGCGACAGTCAAGGCATGTCGCAGTTCGACCGAGTCGAAAGCCACGCTTTCCGCCGTTCACGTTTCTTTGCATCGCGATAGTACGTACCTGATAAAGTTGCTTCCGCAGTCAGCAATGCACGTGCTGTAGACATTCCGGACCGTGAGGAAGGTCTTCTCGACGTTTCACAAGAAAACAGCACAAATTTCCAGGCGAGGAAAAGCGCGAGACATGCTTACAGCCATACTCGGGCTGGAAGGTTTCGCGTTTGAACTGCGGAGCGTCTGCTAGCCTGGCAGTTTCCAGGTGTTGCTTCGCCGCGCATGTAACAGGTGGCGCGACGTGCTGCCTATTGTGGCGGCACACACTGAACTCGCTGTGTTCTGGTGTATAAGTACCGTGGTGTATCTGCAGCAATTCACATTTGCCTATGTGGATGCATACTTATGCATAGAACTCAACTTTCACTTAGACGTGACGATGCATAAAGCTAATGGGGCATCGTCGCCTAGGAGCTGTGTACCTTTGCATTGGTGCGCGAGCAGGCTAAAAGGGTAAAGATCAGATCTTCGGTATCGAAGGCGTAAAAAGTTCTGCCATAGAACGCTTCTGATTGCATTTATTGCGCAGCATACCCCCCCCCCCCCCCTTTTTTTTTTTGCATTTGTAACTGTGTGGAGTCCGATGCCACTGAATATGCTGGCATGCACTACATTTATATCTACACATAGCTAAGAAAGCAATTGGTCATGTCAGGAGCATAATGTATGTTACACTCTTTGTAAAATATTTGGTCATTGCTCCTTATGTATTTATTTTAGGTTTCCGGGAACGAATTTACTGTACAGAAAGAACAGCCTGGTCCCACTTCTGTCGAAGGAACCAGTCATCTGAGCAGCTGAAGATGGATTGTGCAACCGCAGCAGTGAAGAGCTGTGGTTTTGTAATGTGCAAGTGTATGAACAATCGCATTACGTTAATCTGACCCCTATTACACAACCTTGTCAAACGTTGTGATTGTGTAATGTCCAAGTTTATACACTCTTACATATAGTGGGCTGTAAATAAGCCTTCAGCAAGTTTGTAGCCATGCCTTTTCGCAGTGTTCATAGCGCGCACATGCTAGAAATAGTACCTCACTCGCTTGTATAGTCATTCTACTTTGTGGTTTGTGACTCGGTGCTTTGTGACTTTTTTTGCAGCAGTTATAATAACTGAGATCATTTACTGTTGAAATTTTAGCTTAACAAAACTGCCAGTACCTGTCAGTAAAATAAGTGTATCGAATATTGTTTTGGAATTTATTTGAGTTTTATGACAAGCTTTCATTTTGTAACGATTTATTTTAAAACAAATAAATACTCTTATTTCTTTCAATTACCAATGATTCTGTTGTTCTTGCTTGGAAAGTGATAATCCTTAAAATTTGTCTGAGCACGCCTATGTAAAATTTCATTCTACTGTTTTGATGCAGGTCATGTTTCTGCAGTGTGGTCGTGATCATACCACATGCATTTCCTGCATATTGCATTCAGTATGAGCTGTAACGTGCAAGCCATAGTCATCTTGCGCACCTGTTTTTGTTGGAACCACAATCCATTGCTTTTGAAAAAGTAGGTGGGAAAAGTTTCATCATTCCAGCAATGTGAACAGTCTTCTACTTCACTCATGTACTTTCCCAAAAAAGAGATAATATGGAGGCCTGCTGAGCTAAACGGCATTCTGAGTCCATATAATGTTACGTGAGTTGTTACAGAGAGTCGCTGCTTGTGTATCAGCTACAGCTGTTGGGTGGCAGCGCCAAGACAGTCGACGACAGCCACACTGGTGTGGGCACTGCTGCAGTTTTTGAAACCTTTGATCAATTGATTTTTTGTCAAGGGATTGCACATTTCTGAATCATCTCCTTAACTGGAGAATTCTTCCTAGGGTGCACCTGAAGGGACCGGATACACGCTGATGTCTGTAGAGCCCCAAGGGTGCTGGCTGGGAAGAAGTATAATATGTGCTTCCCCCTTACACTGCCACCCTTTCAAGGGTGTTCTTGTGTATTACACCCCACTCGAACGGGTGTAGCTTATTGTAACACCCATAGTTTAGGGGTGTTCATAAACGCCCATTAAAGTAGGGTGTAGTCTTTCCATACACCCTACGTTTTTAAGGGGTGTTTCTAAACACCCCATGTTTAGGGTGTTTCTAAACACCCTAAAAGGGTGTTGCCCATGGGACAAAAAAATTACACCCTTAAGGGTGTAAAATTTTTTACTGTGTATATGGTGTAGGCATCCGGCAAGCTACCATGGCATCATATTTGCGTAGCGTAAAGGCGCGAAAAATGAAATAGCGGCCTTAGGAAACGACCGACACCTGCAGGGTGTATGAAGCAACAAAAATTGATAGCTTAAAATAAAATTGCTTCTCTCAATAAAGTTGCTTCTCCCTCTGTTACCTCAACAATAAGGGCCACAGGTGACAACATATTTATTTCCCAGCAAAGAAGTCAGTGATCTTGGCTTGCTTGCGTTTTGTTAGCATTGGCCACGCAGTTTAAATTGGACAAAGGTGTTCCGCGATGTTGCCGTTTGCTCGCAGTCAATAACTTTTGGGGAATGGAATGGAATGGAAAAACTTTATTTTTGTCCTGCAGGACGCGCTTAGCGCGTAGCGGGCGTCTCCCACGTAGGGACCGACAGGAAATACCTGGCGGCCGCTTCGTGGGCCTGCTGGACGGCCCATTGCTGGTCGGCGAGAAGTGAGCTCTTGAGGGACCTCTCCCACTTGTCTGAGGTGGAGTCGGGAGGAGCGTTTCTACACTCCCAGAGCATGTGTGCAAGTGTCGCCGTGTGTCCGCACGAGGGGCACGTGTCGCTGGGGTACGCGTCGGGATAGAAAACATGAAGCTTGGCGGGGTTTGGGTACGTGTGCGTTTGTAGTAAGCGTAGGGTTAGCGCCTGCGCTCTGTTAAGTTTGGGATGTGGGGGCGGAAAAATGCGGCGTTCAAGGTAAAAGTGTTTTGTGATGTCGTTGTACGTAATGGGTGCATCCCGATTGTTCTCCAACTCAGCGAGATGCGGTTGCCCTGTGGCGGCGCGGTCGGTAAGTGCGCGCGCTGCGTCGTGGGCGATCTCGTTGAGGTTGGATGGGGCGCCCGGCACCCGGCCGAGATGGGCGGGGAACCAGATGACAGTGTGGTGCTTGAGGGTACTCGGGTGCGCGCTGCGGAGGATGCGTAACGCCTGGTCGGAGACGACGCCACGTTCGAAGGCTTTGATGGCCGGTCTGGAGTCGCTGTAGATGACTTCCCGTTTGCTGTCGAGCACACCTATGGCTATAGCTACTTGCTCTGCTACTTCGGGGTTTCGGGTGAGGACGGCGGCAGAGTTAAGAACCTGCTGCGTGGATGAAACCGCGACCGCGGCGAAGGCTCGGTTGTTGCGATAGGCAGCGGCGTCCACGAACGAGACGTCGTCCGCTTTCATGTCTAAGTGCTTGAGAATGGCGGTCGCCCGTGCAAGGCGCCTGCCTCTGTTGTAGTCGGGGTGTACGTTTCGCGGAATGGGAGCGATCGTGATAAGGTCTCGGATTTCACGAGGAATCAGTGTCAACTCTGGAGGATCCCTGGCCGTCGAGGAGAAGAAGCCGAGCTCGCGTAGAATATGGCGCCCCGCCTTGGTGGTCGTGAGTCGGGTCAACTGCGCTCGTTCCTGAGCTTCGGCGATCTCTTCTAGCGTGTTGTGTACGCCAAGCTCGAGGAGTTTCTGCGTCGAAGTATTGATAGGGAGGCCGAGGGGCTCGTTTAACTACCTTTCGAATAAGGGCGTTGAGTTGATCGCGCTCTACACGTAGCCAATTGTGTATAGCGGCGACGTAGGTGAAGTGGCACAGAACAAACGCGTGTACGAGACGCAGCAGGTTGTCTTCTTTAAGGCCGTGGTGCCGGTTGGCCACTCTACGTACGAGTCGTATGGCTTTATCAGTCTTAGTCTTGAGCTTCTGTACCGTTTGGGTATTGGTTCCGCGGGACTCGATGATCATGTCCAGGATCTTAATGGTGTCTACCCTGGGGACTGTACCGTCTCTGGTGTGCAGGGTGATGTTGCGTTCAGCCGGGGGGCTTCCATCCTTTGGGCTTGGCGCCCCGGCGTTTGGGCAAGTATATCAACAGCTCCGACTTTGCGGGGGAGCACTTGAGACCGGTGTGTTCGAGGTAGGTCTCGGCCGTTTCGATGGCCTCCTGCAGGGCGGACTCGATGAAGCCATCCGACCCTGTGGAGCACCATATGGTCACGTCGTCCGCGTAGATTGTGTGGTTTAGCCCGTCGATTTTCGAGAGTCGTTCGGAGAGCCCGATCATCACGAGGTTGAAGAGCGTCGGCGAGAGGACGGAACCCTGTGGGGTGCCCCGCTGTCCGAGCTCGACTTCCTCCGACACCAGGTCTTCTACGCGGAGGACGGCTCTGCGCCGAGTGAGGAAGGAGCGGACAAAGTAGTAGAACCGATGCCCCAGGCCGAGGTCTGCGATCGCCTTCAAGATTGACGAGTGCGTTATGGTATCGAATGCCTTTTCTAAATCGAGGCCGAGTATTGCACGGGTGTCCTGAGTGTTTCCTCCGTCGAGAATTTGATGCTTTAGGAGTAACATGGCGTTTTGAGTGGATAGTCCTGGTCGGAAGCCAATCATGTGGTGCGGGACGCAGTCGTTATCTTCGAGGTATCGACCGACCCTGTTGAGGACGACGTGCTCAGCCAACTTGCCCACGCACGACGTGAGCGAGATGGGGCGTAGGTGATCAAGGCTCGGCGCCTTGCCCGGTTTGGGAATGAGGATCGTGTGAGCTAGTTTCCAGGCATCCGGTATCTCACCCTTCTTCCATATTTCGTTGATGGTGTCGGTGAGGTAAGTGACAGGGGGGTCGTCCAGGTTGCGTAGGAGCTTATTGGTGATGCCGTCGGGGCCAGGGGCGGATCGGCCATTGAGCTCGTCGAGAGCTCGGCGCACCTCTTCGATGGAAAAGTCGGCGTCTAGTTGGGTGTTGGCGCTACCAGAGTATTCGGGGTTAGGGGTTGCAGGCCCCTTTGGAAGCGGGAGATATTGCTGCATGAGGTTCTTGACAACGTCTTCCGGTAGTACGGTCCGTAAGGCTTGATGGAGTATTTTCTCGATCGAATGGCGCTGATTCGTGCGGGTGTTGGTTCCATTGAGCAGGTTTTGAGGAGGTTCCGTGTTTTGCCATTACGGACCTGACCGTCAATCGAGTTACAGACCTCGTCCCACTGCTGTTTGGAAAGGGTGCGGCAGTGATCTGCCATGGTCTTGTTCAGCTCAGATATGCGTTTGCGCAACCTCCGGTTAAGGCGCTGGCCCTTCCAGCGGGCCAAAAGAGACTGTTTGGCCTCGAGCAGGTGGGCGAGGCGACTGTCGATCTTCTCGGTTGGTAGGTCCGTATTGATGGTTTTGGTCGTCTTGTCGACGTCGAGTTTGAGCTGGGCCGTCCACATCTCGAGGCTCGGTGTGGCATGGGGAGGAGGTCGTTCTGCGCGGGTCTTACGGAGGAGGTCCCAGTCGACCCACGTGTACGACTTGGTCTTCCTGCCGACTGTGGGGAGGTGTACGGCCAATAGGAAATGGTCGCTACCGAGATCTACGGCGAGGTTGGACCAGCGGGCATCGGCGATGTTCTTGACGCAACAGAGATCTGGGGTGGTGTCTCCTTGCGTGGATGTACCGGTGCGAGTAGGGAAGGCCTTGTCTGTAATGAGAATAAGGTCCATGTCGTTCGCATTCCGCCAAAGCTCGTTACCCTTGGGGGGTGTCGTACGCGTATCCCCAGGCGCGATGCGCAGCGTTCGTCACCCGCGATCACTAGCGGGTTGGACCCTGCGAGACGGATAGCTTTCTGGAACAAGCGTGTGAACCGTTGTCTGTGCTGGCTGGGGCTACTGTATACATTGAGGATGTACACGCTTTGTCGGGATGCGTTGCCAGGGAGAATTTCTATCATAACGTGTTCGATTTCGGGCACATTGAGGCTGTGCGCTATGCAGGCAATCTTCTTAGCGACCAGCGTGGCGGTACCGCGTCCTCCCGAGGGGCCGGGTAACCACTGGTATCCGGAAAACGTGGTGGTTGGTACTACGGTTTCTTGTAAAAGAATGATGTGGGGTTTGGCTTCGTGGCTACGGAGGTACTGCTGCAGGAAGGCTTTTTTGTGGGCGAAGCTCCTGCAGTTCCATTGCCAGATTCGCAACTCCTCATTTGGCCTGGCCATCTTGAAGCATATAGGAGTCGGCCTGAGCGCCCGGCGGGTGCATAATGGCCGCGTGAGGTGGTGGACTGGGCATGGTTGTGTGTTGCGAGAAAGGCTTACCCGCGGCGACGGCAGGGGCGACGACGTGATCGAGATATTGTTCCACTTGGCCCAACCGATTACCGTGGGCCGCGAGGGTAGACTGTACGAGCGCCATGCTTTCGCCAAGGAAGCGAAGGCTCTCCTTAATCGCCGACAACGTGCTCTTAATATCGTCTAATTCGGGCTTTAAAGCTGGCTGGTGGCGGGCGACCGCGCGTTTCTTGGGTGCGCTCTCACCGTCGTCGTTACCGGCGCCTACAGGTTGCAGCAGCGACGGGGCGACTGCATTGACGACGTTGTCGGTTGTGGGCGTAGCGGTGCGCGCGCTCCTGTCGTTTTTCAGTTCGGCGATGGAGACCGTGAGTTTGCGTATTGTTTCTTTCATCCTCGCGTTTTCGTGCTTTAGAAATGCTATCTCAGATGTGGTGTGTGTGTCGTGCTCTGGGAGTGAACCCGACCCTACCTGTGATGCAGTGTTTCCTTTTCTCCGGACGGTGTCCGCCCAAGTGAGAGTTCCTCGCTTATTCTTGTTGGCGTTGCTTGCCGATGGTGGTGCCGATGGGCTCGGCGATTGTTGACAGTGGACCCCGGTGGGGCCGGGGTGGGGTCCGGAGCGGGACCCGGGACGGGAACCGGAGCCGGACCCGGGACGGGAACCGGAACGGGATCTGGAGGTGTCGCGATGTTGATCCAGTGGGGGTCCCGCGTCGCGCGCTGCGGGAACGGGACCTAGGGCAGCTCCGGGACCTCGATGCACGCTTGGAGCAGTTCCTGGAACGACCCCTAGATCGGGATCGTCTGCCATCGGATCGACCGTCTGTCGAAAGTTCCGAGGTTTCGTCGTCGTCAGCGGCTGCGTTGAACTCGGACGTTGCTTCACGATCGTCATTGTCTCGAGTCGAGCGTGCTCGCTCCCATCGTCGTCGTCGCACCACGTAGGGAATGTGGTAGCGCTCTTTGCACGCCTTGTCGGCAGTGAGGTGGGCTCCTCCGCAAAGCTTACATTTCGGTGTACACTGATGTTCCTGATCGGGGTTCGGGGCACTGCAGCCTCGGCAGATAACGTCTCCAGGGTTAGGGCAAACGTCCGCGCGATGGCCGAGTCTGCCACAGGCGTAGCAAATATCTATCTGCCTGCGGTATAGCGTACATTGAAGTAGCACCGATCCGTATCGAACGAAATTGGGCACGCGATGTCCATCGAAGGCCACGATTACTGCGGTGGTACTTCCGATGCGCTTGGCGGCCAGGGCTAGCGGATTTCTGTCATTGACAATCTTTGTATCGATGTCCGCCGAACCGTCTTGCACGGGGATCCCTCGGATGACGCCTTTGCATGTGGAATGCGGTGCCGCTTCGTAGGCACTAACTTCATAGGTCTTGTCAGCGATGCAGACTTCTTTAACGCGCACGTAGCGGTTAGCATTTTCTCTTTTCGGCGTGCTCGCCACTAAGATATTCTGTTTACTATTGGGGCAGAGCGTGTCCGCGTGCTGTTCCATGGGGCTGATGCCTGCTGAAGCGGAAATGGCATCGGCGACAATTGTTGGGCCAACCCTAGCGATTTTAAGACCCTCTCTGGGCCTAATGATGATGCGGATGTCGTCCTTTGGTAGTTGCGGCATTCGGCTCGCTCGGATGATTTTGTTCTTCACGTTTTCACAATCGCGGGGCGTGTGCTCGTCACGTTTCAAAGCGCCATATGGCGGCGTAGGTTTGGGGCCCACATTTTGGGTTAGCACTCGGCGAGACGAGGCGGTCTGCCAGCCTTGGTCTGGTGTGATTTCCTCCGGGTCAATGTCCACCCCCAACACTTGGTATTCCATCGTTCAGCGACACAATGCAGCCGAAGCAGGAGCTACGACGTGGGCGAGCGCACCGAGCCCGCCGCGCGAGCGAGCGTGCGCCACGTCGGGGCGAGGAGGGCACTCGTTAGGGCTAGTTGGCGGTGGGCGAGCGACGATGGATAAGGCGCTCTAAAACGTAGAAATAAGCACTCACTGCGCCCAAAAAGTGTCGGTAGAGTCCTTGTGTCTTCAGGATGTTGTTGCACACAAATATAACGTTGGTGTCACAAAGACGCGTCGCGAAAACATTGAGTAAAGCGGGAGCCGTACTGATCGCGTCCGCGCACTTCGGCGATCGCAGCGCCTCTCAACTTTTGGGGCGTTATCTAAAAATAGACAAAGAATGATCAATTCTCTATCTCATTTTCCGAAAAAAAAAAGGTTTGTTAAATCGGGACGGATCTCGAAATTTGTTTCGTTATATCGAGTTAGTCAAAGTACGGGACCCTACGGGTGTCTGAGGGGGGAATCGGGGTATCTTCGTTAAAGATCAAGAATATTCTACTAAGGCCGCGCTAGAAGGCATCCCGCGCCTACACGCACACGCACCTAGGCAGGCATTCGTATGTGTTCTCGTAAGTGCGACTTGCTCGCGAGCTGCACGTTTCAGGTTTGTTAAGCTATTGTTTATGCGGCTCTTTCTCCACCATCCTCTTATATATATTTGGGAGAAATAAAAGTTCGTTTCATTGACTGATGGATTTATTCGTTTTAATTTTACGTAAGGAAATTAAGAAAAATATTCAATTGGCCCTGCTACAGATTTTTAGGTAACCGTAATATGACCTTACTATTGGACTCCCCTGCGTCACGATTTGTTTTCGGACACGTCGAGTTTAAGGAGAGTGACAAGTTATGCAAGAAAGGTGTACTTTCTTCCTCCTTTAGTCGGAACAAGCGACCCAGCCTGGCGAACCCTCCCAGGAGTAGTTAGAGCACGTTTTTTCTCTCTCTCGTTGCATTGCGCAATAAACCAAGTTTGCAGGATATGTTCTGCTCTATTTACTTAATAGTCCCAGCTTGTCAGCAATTAATGTAAGCTCGACTATAAATGTCCGCTGTTTTTCCACTTTATGTGGGCGCTGTATGTTGTGGTAATTCTTTGAAATGCAATAATAACATTGCATGGTTAGCGCTGCGTCAGGGGCGTAGCCAGAAATTTTTTTCGGGGGAGGGCACCTTCCTTGATTTCGGGAGGGGCAGCTCCTTGAAATGGTCATTTTTCGCTATGCATGCTATGGCGAAAAAAAATTTCGGGGGGGGGGGGGGGGGGGGCACGTGCCCGGTCTGCTACCCCCTGGCTAGGCCACTGCGCTGCGTGCATGGACAGCCAGCTGTGCCTCCTCATATATCCCCCTGCAATTCTTTCGCAAAAGTGTTACGGGCGTAATTAACCGATGGTAAACACAGTACCAGTGAAAATCGTGACATTGTCATAAGTTCTCACAACACTGTCCAGGAACTATCTTGTGCGTGGCTGGTATCTTCACTATAAGCGAAGATTGGACAGCGCCTCGTTTATGCTCAAAAAATAATTTTTTGAAATGGGCCGGGCCGGGCCCGAACCTTTCGGGCCCGGGCCGGGTACGGGCCGTATTTAAAAACACCGGGCCGGGCTCGGGCGGGCCTGAGCATGGCGCTTTCGGGCCGGGCCGGGCCCGAAAAAGCCGGCCCGTGCAGTGCTCTACGAGAAACCCGCCGCGCGCCCGCCATCTCGGAGGCCATGATCAGTGCAAATGAGTTCTGCGGAATCCCGCAAGGTGGCGGAAGGATTAATAAAGGGAAAGTAGTACCTGAATCAGTACGTAACGCGTCGCGTGCATGCAATGACTGCAGTAGTGATTGCTCGCCGTCTCGCACTTTTACATCCAAATAGGTTGTATGTTGAAGCAACTTGGTGTTTTGATTCCTTGTGTTTGTGAGACCGAGCTGTCGTTGCTGGATGTTCACACTCACGTACTTCATAACGCGGTTAGCGTTTGGGTGTTGGTTGCGTTCAATTGAACTCCACACAAGGCTGCATCATCGCGCCGGAACGAACGCCTGAGCATTTTCAGCTAACTTGACATCATTTTGCTGGTTTGTTCTCTTTTAGGGGCGAAGCTCCTTAAGACCGAGCCTTGTCGGCGTGCGGCGTTGTCCGTGCTCACAGCACAGCTCTTTATATATCAGTTCTTGGAATGTCCGCTAGATGGCGGTACTTGTATATGACGAATATATTTAGGGGCAAAGCTCCTTACGGCATCACCTCGGCGGTCCTCGGTTGTCCATGTATTCTGAGTAGCCAGTAGGCACTGAATTTCGACCTCCAAGGTAGTGCCTGTGTGAGATGTCTCCTGTGCGTGATTAAACAATAAAAAAATTCACAACGTACATGTAAAATTAAAGTGAGCTGCGAGTCGCCATGACTCTCATCGACCCTTTAGTAGAAATGCGCCCGATCTCACGTCGTTGATGATGTACTGCGCATAATTTGCGGAAGATTACCGGTTTACCGATTCACTCCGTGGATATGGTGCCGTCATCTCCAGTTCTCGTCTCGTTTCCGAGAGGGCGCTGTCCTATAGACATGCGTAGAGTTACTGTATATGCTACCTTTAGGTAGCAGCGTTGCGCATAGGTCCGCCATCTTGCCCGCCGAGGCATCCACGTCATGCAGGAAAGCCACCCCTTTCGAATGTAGGAGCCTACGCGGCCCAGCGGCTCCGTGCGCTTTCTCGCTCGTTCTTAACCCGTCGCTGGCGCAATGCCTTTGGCTTCGAAGAAAAAAAAAGGAGAACTCGAACAAATAATGACTTCAGATGAAGCTGGTGCTATAGCTTGTTCGATGGCAGTCACCATCGGAAGTAATATTTTTGTTTTAAATAGCGAACAGGAAAACTTCGACTTAATTTGTCGAGATTCTCGACAAATTAAGTTCAGCAAATCGCTCGTTTCACGTAGCTTTTGACGCAGCGCTTAGGTGGCTCGAGAAAACAATTGCTAGAACTATCACTCCGTGTTTGCAAACAACGCAAGCAAACGAGAATTTTCCGCATATCTACGTAGCCGTGGCATAAAGTAAACACTCGGTGAGGTTTCGAATGCAATGCCGCACAGTGCCCGGAATGAATTATACTGTTTTGACAGGCCTGTAAGGTGCATATTCACGCATTCAGTCGCGCATAAGTTTATCGTTCCGTCCCGTTCGATTTATGTCAACGGCTAGCCTGTCGTTGACCAGTGGGCATCACTGAGTCACGGCGCTACGCCGCACAGGCACCACTAGCACTGACTTTCACTAAAAACGGACAACGCAAGACACAACCACAACACCAACGAAAAAACATTCCGCACTCAGCGGGATCGCCTCGCCGGAGTGCTTGGGCAGCGATGGCGATAGCGGTGGCACCGGCATGGCTACTGTAGGCCTGGCACCGGCGGTAGAGCAGAGCAGCGGTGGTGGCGCGGCGGTCGCCAGCACCCGCGCGGCCGTGAAGTTGGCTTTCCCTCAAAAGGATGCTTTTTGCGCACGTGAGCGCGCTTGGCGAATGGGGGGCGCGAGCGGCGAGTTCTATCAGAGGCGCAACTCTGCTACCTAGAGGTAGCATATACAGTAACTCTAGACATGCGTACAATATGGCGGTTGGGTGAAGGTACGCTAGATGGCGTTGGCGGTGCAGCTGCTCTCCGATTGCGCGGACCGCCGTACGAGTGCGCTTGCCGGATCGTGCTGCTTGGCGGACCATGGACGATGCCGGTCGTTGAAGTTTGAATAAAATTTCACACACACTATCGCTTTGATTACTGCTGGGCGAAACCACTGAAGATTTCACGGTGTAACCATGATTGCTTCAGTCACCACAACTCTCATCGACCATTTAGTATAAACGCGCCCGATCTCACGTCGGTGATGATGTACCGGGCAGAATTCACGGAAGATTCACGGTTTACCGATAAACCTCCGCAGCTTCGCCCACTCATCATCATTCACTCCGTGGATATGCTGTGTTTTTTTTTTCTCGCTTTTTTAGGGTGGTATATATTTAAGCCGCTGAATCTAACTGGCTCTTAATTCAGTAATTGTTGTTGCCATCTTCGGAGATTGTGCGGTTTTCTTTCACGCGCACCGCGCACTCGTACGTTGCTTCGAGTGTGCGTTTACGGGTGCGCTTTGCGCGAGCTCGTCGCCCGATACCACAGTGCGCCTGAAATCCGACGCCCCTCACGCTGAACCGCGTTCGCGCAGCAAGTCTTATACACCTGTAAAGTCGATATTCTCATAAAAAGGGAGTGCAAGAACGAAGCGAGAAGCGCAAAAAAAAGACAGACAGACAGACAGACAGACGAGGCGAGCAGTTCTACTTGCTTCGCAGCAGTTAAAGCTAAGCTGAGCTAGCTGCCTCGTGGCTAAGTCAGCGGGTGATGCTCCAGCAGTACGGAGGGCATGACTCGAACCTTCTCAGGTTCGAGAGAGAGAAACAAAGACTACACGAGAAAGAAACAAAGACTACACGGCCGTGGCACTAAAAATGCCACGGCCGTGTAGTCTTTGTTTCTTTCTCTTTTTTCTTTTTTTTGCACGCCGCGAAAGTTCGTTCACTACAGTACGCGTTTGCCACTGCCAGCATGCACATCTAAACAACAATCACATGTTTTCCATAGTCGACAACGTGGAACATCGATAACCGTGATTAACGAACTTCTCTCCTTTGATTACGTTCGCTTTTCGAAGTGCCTGTCCAGCGGGGAGATCTTTTTCAAGCGGTTCACAGCGAAGCGTTGCACGAGAGCTCTGCACGTGCTCGGAAGCGAGCGGCAGCGCGGCGTTTACCCCCCAGTTTCTATTTTTTTGCGAGGCGCAGCAAGCGCAGCGCGAAAGCGCTGCACGTGCACGGAAGCGAGGGGAAGCGCGGCGGAGAGAAGGGAAAACGCGCAACGTATATTCCCAGTTTCTGTTTTTCCGCCGGAGATGGCGCTGCCTGTCAAGAGTCGCAGCGCCACTGAGCGACGCTTTGGGAGCCTATATACCCTACACATGGCCTCCGAGATGGCGGGCGCGCGGCGGGTTTTTCTCCGGCCGTCCCAATCGCACGGAGAGAGCGTATTTCCCGAGGTGGGCGTGGCCCGCTCTTTTCTCCGCACTGCGGCGCACTAACTTGGGATCGTAAAAGCTACCGCGCTGTTGGCGCAGCTTGCATGTGGCGAGGAAAAAAATGGTTTTGCGCTTTTATTAACCTCGCGCTGATTTGGAAATGTCTGGTCAAGGTGTACGAGAGGCCAAGTCAATGCCGGGCCTATCAATTCTCAAATGGGCTTTTTTTTTTTTTTTTTGCTGTAGATTTGCGCCGCCTTTATTAGAGCACTTAGAAAAGCGATGCCTCTGCAAGAGATCCGCATGTGCTAGAAACTTACTATACTTCGAAATTTGCGGGCTGTATAGTATGGGGGGCGCTAGCGAAGGAGAAGAAAAAAAAAAGAACGATGATGAGGCTGGGCGTGATGACGCCCGGGGCTCGCGCTCGCCCTGCCACTAAAGACCGATCAGTCGTTGCCGGGCCTTCGTAAATTAAACGCGTTTTTCTTGTCGTCTACGTGTTCTCTGAGGGCTTCGCCCGACCACTGGCCCCGAGCGCACAATAGATATGTTGATAATGTTGTAAGCTAGATTTAAGGCTCGCGACTGAAACAGTACTTTTGGAAGCTCAGTATCGCAAAAAGCAGGTATTGGTGCTTGCTTCCTTTGTGCATTTTTTCCTTCGGTGTAGCAACATGTAGCGTACATCTGGCGGACATTTGCTTACCACACGCATCCGAAGCCTGCGCGTGGTAAGCAAATGTCCGCCAGATGTATCGTCTCGTATTTTAGCAAAAACTGTTTAACGCTGCTCCAAGCTGATAAGGAGGGCGGGTTTGTTGTAATGTCTGACAATGACTTCAAAATAAGAGCTGGCCAGGCAGTTGATAAGAATTTCTTACCGATACCTGTTAAGTCTACGAAGGTAAAAAGCAAAGCTGTTGCGTTGTGCGAGCGCCTCGGCTTGGACAATCTTGCTAAAGGGATTAACAAATGCAAAAGCAGCGCACTCAAAGTGTTCTTTTCAGTAAAAACGCATAAGGATGGTTTGCCATTCAGAGCAATCGTTACGGAGAAGGGTTCATGGCAGAAGCAGCTGAGCCTTTATCTGTTGAAACATTTGCGCATGTTGAACGTGGAAGACCCGTTTTTAACGAAAAGGTCTGATGATGTGTGTAGATTTTTCCGTACAAACGATGGTGTTGGACGAGCCTTTTCTGTCGATGTGGTTGATTTATTTTATTCCGTTCCCCACGAGGCCTTATTTGCCGCAGTTAGAGAGTGTATTGAGAGCAATGACCCTGTTTCCTTTCAAAACACTGCTGGCATTTCCATTGATGACTTTTTACACCTTTTAAACTTTTATCTAAAGTCGACTTTTATCACATTTGACGAACAGTTTTATCTGCAAAAAACCGGTATATGCATTGGATCCTGTGTCGCGCCTGTATTATGTGATATTTTCCTTTCACAAATTGACCGGGTCTTGCATCAGCTTTTACCTACTAACAATGTTCTTAAAATTTTTAGGTACGTAGACGATTTTTTGATCATTTTAACCAAGAACGGAAGTGTTAACTTTGAGAATGCTGTGGACCATATTTTATCCCTATTTAGACAACACGGAAAAGGCTTAGAATTTACGTGTGAATTGCCTAATGGTAATCGCTTGCAGTTTTTAGATCTGCATATTGAGTTTTGTGCTGACCAGGTCTGTTGGGGCTATGCCCCTCGTACAAAGAAGGCTCTTTTGCCATATGACTCCTGCCATTCTAAGTTAGTAAAACGCGGAATTGCATCGCTGTGCCTTGAATCCGCCCTCAGTAAGTCGTGTGTTCACAAGATGCAGTCTAGTTTTGATAACCAATTGGTTAGGCTGGCTTCAGCTGGGTTCCCTGGTTCGCTCGTCACCGGAGTCGCTGAAAGCCTCTTGCAAAAAATGAAGAAAAGGGCTCCTAGTGCCGTTGCTGAGGTCCCTCGTGAAGAGGTCAGACCGGTGGCCGTGCCGTATGTGCACAAGTTGGCCCACAACCTGAAAAAGGTTGCGAGCAGACATGGTGTCCCGCTCGTTTTTTCTGCGCCTAGGAAGCTCGGAGGGCTTTGCTCCCAAATAGAAAAAGAAAAAAACGTTGCGAATGTAAGAGGCTGTGGAACTCGGCATGGGCTATCCTACACGAAATGTGTTGAAGGGGTAGTGTACGAGATCCCTCTTGCGTGCGGCTATTCCTATATCGGACAAACCGGCAGATGCCTAAATGAGCGGATCAGGGAGCACGAACGAAATGTAGAGCAAAACAAAGAGTTCCCTAATTTGCCTAAGCATATCAGGCAGTGCCCGTCAAGCTCTTGTGGGCCGCGATTTACTGACGTGCGTGTTATCGCTAGAAGCTCTGACAAAACCGCCAGAGAATTAATGGAAGCGTTTTTTTTATCGATAAAAAAGGCGACATGTGCGTTAGCGATACTTCTATAGTTTTGTATAAATCAGAGAAAAAGTTCATTGAACATGCTTTATCCCGCCCCCTTTTGATGTCAGTATGTTTTTCTGCGCACGCGCTGAGAACGATATATATGGATGTGCATTTCTGAGAATAAAAATCAGTTGTTAGTGGCGCTCTGTCCTGTGTTCTTTCTTGTGTCCGTCCTCATTCGCGCCTTAAAATTCTATTATGAACTGACTGACGCTCCCACGTTTAAAATGCACATATATACCCTACAAAGTGGACGGGGGAATGACCGCCACCGTAGCTCAGTGGTAGAGCATCGGACACGTTATTCGAAGGTCGCAGGTTCGGTCTCTGCCGGAGGCAAGTTATCTTTTCGTCCACTTTGCTTTCTTCGCATTTACATTACAATTACTTCTAATAACATCCCCTATAATTTCCTTGGCATCAATGTCTGTTAGTTCTAATTAATATAATCTGTTACATAGATATTTTCAGGAATTGAAAAAAAATATAGTATTTTATCTGCCAAAGGCACTGCATCGAAACAACTGCTCATGAATGCACTCGAAGCAGAACAAAATTAACGTGTCTCATAGATTTTTGACAGCAGTGAGCCTCACTTGTGGCCTCGTAAGTGAAGTAATCGTTTTTTGACCAATAAGCAACCTGTGAAAGACTGATTATAAAATGATCCAGTATACCTTATTTATGTAACTGGAGCAGAAGTCTACAGGTGAGCTTCAACAAATACACTGAGCTGCGTTTCCAACAGCAGTGGTCATTGTATAAGCGCTATTTATCTGCTCACATGGGGGCTTGCTCGGTCATTGGTGCATATGGGAAATCTCCCTAAAGAGGGAGGGGAGTGCTTGCTTGGGGTTTTACGATAGTGTAAGTTTCATTTAGTAGATTGAACATCTGTGCTGTGTACATGTCTACGAAAGAATCCTTCAAGGTAAATGATGAATAATGCTACTCTTCTGTCTGAATTGTTAACGTGGTTTATCTTTTGTTTATCACCCATTGTAGTGGCTTACTGGTTATGGCGTTCTAAGCTAAGCAAGAAATCTTGGTATAAAGGCTGAAAATTGAGTATCCTGGTACATTTCAAACCTTTTGAGAGGTGCATGATATTGTCACGTGGTCGTGACGTCGACGAAGGCTACAGTCGGCGTGTCAGAGAAGAAACTCTTTATTAGGCCGAACTTGTGGCCGGAAAACTGAAGGTCAGGCTACAGCACTACACACTGGCAGTGATAGCGGCGAACAAAGCGTCGGCCGTCGATCAAACTGTACATCGCTGGAACGCGCCGGCTTTTATAACGCACGCGTCGAACATTCTAGCCTTATCACTAGTCGTCGCGGAAGCTCTGGAATAATCTTGAGTGTTAGCGTCTTGCGTGCAATCTTAACAGAACGATCTACTACAAGCGAGAAGCTTCTGGAACAATCAGGCGCGGTCTGCGCCGAGTACTGCTGATAGTCTTTGTGGGCGGAAACCGAATACAGTGAAAGAAACGCGCGTGGCAATGCCCCCCCTCTGAAAAAGCATCGTCCCGATGCTTAAAACAGAACACGGGGGGAAAATGCATGCAACAATAAATAAATCAAGAAAGCACAATAAACAATAAGCACAAGCAAGAAAGTCCAATGAAAAAAACCGGCAGATCCCACGCACTGTGGGAATCGATGTAATGCGAAGCCGCCAGGAAGGAGTAAATCATGCTTTACATAATTTGCATGTCATGTTTTACATGTTAGGACCTGTCATTTATGTTCGTGATACAGTCATCTCACTCAATACCAAATTTGGTGTATCTCAAGCTAACGAAACGGCCGCGAGCACGCCATGAGCGTGGCATGCAAGTCATGTCGCACATGACAAGTCATGATTTTCATATTACCACCTGTCATTTATGTTCGTCATACAGTCACGTCACTCAATACCAAATTTGGCGTATATCAAGCTAACGAAACGGCCACGAGCACGCCATGAGCGTGGCATGCAAGTCATGTCGCTCATGACATGTCATGATCTCCGTATTGCCACTTGTCATTTATGTTCGTCATACAGTCACGTCATTCAATCCCAAATTTGGTGTATATCAAGCTAACGAAACGGCCGCGAGCGCGCCATGAGCGTGGAATGCAAGTCATGTCGCTCATGACATGTCATGATTTCCATATTACCACTTGTCATTTATGTTCGTCATACAGTCATGTCACTCAATACCAAATTTGGTGTATCTCAAGCTAACGAAACGGCCGCGAGCACGCCATGATCATGGCATGCAAGTCATGTCGCTCATGACATGTCATGATTTCCATATTTCCACTTGTCGTTTATGTTCGTCATACAGTCACGTCACTCAATCCCAAATTTGGTGTATATGAAGCTAACGAAACGGCCGCGAGCGCGCCATGAGTGTGGCATGCAAATTAAATCATGTTGTTCATGACATGCACGTCATTATTTGCATATTACCACCTTTCATTTATGTTGCTCATACAATCACGTCACTCAATCCCAAATTTGGTGTATATCAAGCTAACGAAACGGCCGCGAACGCGCCATGAGCGTTGCATGTAAATCATACTTTTCATGACAAGTTAGTCATGATTTTCATGATATGACCAGCCATTTATGTTCGTCATACAGTCATGTTATGCCATACCAAATTTGGTATAAATCCCATTAACGATACGGCCAGGAGAGCACAAAGTCGTAGGCGGCTAGATAGATAGCTAGATAGATAGATACGCTCAAAGTCGCCGAAGTTCGCTAAGAAATGCTTCGCATTTAAAAAGTAGAGTCCTCAGGTTCACTAACGCGCGTAAAACGGCTTGAGGCGCACAACATGGACGACTTCAGGTCGCGCACGGCGCCGTTGAGAGTTCGTAATGCCGTCGGGGACAACCTCGTAGTCGAGTGTGCCGAGACGTCTAAGTACCCTGTACGGTCCGAAGTAGCGTCGCAGAAGTTTTTCGCTTAGTCCGCGTCGGCGTATCGGCGTCCACACCCAAACACGATCGCCGGGCTGGTATTCCACGAAGCGTCGTCGAAGATTGTAGCGGCGGCTATCGGTCGTCTGTTGATTCTTGATCCGCAGGCGGGCGAGCTGTCGTGCTTCTTCGGCGCGCTGTAGGTAGGCGGTCACGTCGATGTTTTCCTCGTCGGTCACGTTCGGTAACATGGCGTCGAGCGTCGTTGCCGGGCTCCTTCCGTAGACCAACTTGTATGGCGTCATCTGCGTCGTTTCTTGCAAGGCCGTGTTGTATGCGAAGGTCACGTACGGAAGGATGGCGTCCCACGTCTTGTGTTCGACGTCGACGTACATGGCCAGCATGTCGGCGATGGTCTTATTGAGACGCTCGGTCAGGCCATTGGTCTGTGGGTGGTACGCCGTAGTCCGGCGGTGGCTTGTGTGGCTGTACCTCAGGATTGCCCGAGTTAGGTCCGCCGTAAAGGCCGTACCTCTGTCGGTAATGGGGACCTCTGGGGCGCCATGACGCAGTACGATGTTCTCGACGAAGAACTTTGCTACCTCGGTGGCACTGCCCTTGGGCAGGGCCCTTGTCTCGGCGTAGCGGGTGAGGTAGTCCGTTGCCACGACGATCCATTTGTTTCCGGAATTCGACGTCGGGAACCGCCCCAGTAAGTCCATGCCGATTTGCTGGAACGGTCGGCGAGGTGGCTCGATGGGTTGCAGAAGTCCGGCTGGCCTAGTGGGTGGTGTCTTCCGTCGCTGACAATCTCGGCAAGTCTTCACGTAGTGGGTGACGTCGGAAGTGAGGCGAGGCCAGTAGTACTTTTCTTGTATCCTCGCCAGCGTGCGGGAAAATCCAAGGTGCCCAGCCGTCGGGTCGTCATGCAGAGCATCCAGAACTTCTGGACGTAACGCTGAAGGTACCACGAGGAGGGAGTCGGCCCGACGTGGCGAGAAGTTTTTCTTTAGAAGAACGCCGTTCCGCAAGAAAAACGACTCCAGTCCTCGTCTGAATACCTTCGGAGCCACGGTGGCCTTGCCCTCGAGGTATTCTATAAGGCCCTTGAGTTCCGGATCGGCGCGCTGTCGTTCGGCGAAGTCATCAACGCTTAAAGTTCCCAAGAAATAGTCACCATCTTCGTCGTCCTGCGGCGGTGGATCAACGGGGGCACGGGACAGGCAGTCGGCGTCAGAGTGCTTTCGTCCGGACTTGTAAACGACGGTGATGTCGAATTCTTGAAGTCTCAGACTCCATCGTGCGAGACGACCTGAAGGGTCCTTCAATTAGCTAGCCAGCACAAGGCATGGTGGTCGCTCACAACTTTGAAGGGCCCTTCCATAGAGGTAGGGGCGAAACTTTGACGTAGCCCAGATAATGGCAAGGCACTCTTTTTCTGTTGTGGAATAGTTGCCTTCTGCTTTGGAGAGCGACCGGCTAGCATAACTGATAACCCTTTCTTCTCCGTTAGTCTTCTGCACAAGAACGGCGCCGAGTCCTACGCTGCTTGCGTCGGTGTGGATTTCCGTCTCGGCGTATTCGTCGAAATGCGCAAGTATCGGATGCGTCTGCAGGCGTCGTTTCAGTTCCTGAAATGCTTGAACTTGCGCCGTTTCCCACCGGAACTCGACGTCAGTCTTCGTGAGCTGCGTAAGTGGCTCGGCGATCCTTGAAAAGTCCTTGACGAAGCGTCTGTAATAGGCGCACAGGCCGAGAAATCGGCGAACCGCCTTCTTGTCGGTGGGTGGCGGGAAGGCGGTGATGGCAGCTGTTTTCTGCGGGTCTGGGCGCACTCCAGTCTTGCTGATCACGTGACCCAAAAATAGGAGCTCCTCGTACGCGAAGCGGCACTTTTCCGGCTTCAGGGTTAGTCCGGAGCTCTTGATTGCTTCAAGTACTGATTCAAGACGCTCGAGGTGTTCGTCGAAGTTCGAGGAAAACACAACGACGTCGTCCAAGTAAACGAGGCATGTTTGCCACTTCAAGCCAGCCAGTACTGTATCCATAACCCGTTGGAAAGTCGCAGGCGCCGAGCAAAGGCCGAAGGGCATGACCTTGAACTCGAACAAACCGTCCGGTGTAATGAAGGCAGTTTTTTCTCGGTCTCTCTCGTCGACTTCGATTTGCCAGTAGCCCGTCTTGAGGTCCATCGAGGAAAAGTACTTGGCGTTGTGGAGTCGATCTAGGGCGTCGTCTATTCGTGGGAGAGGATACACGTCTTTCTTTGTGATTTTGTTCAGGCGACGATAATCGACGCAGAAACGTAGGGTCCCATCTTTCTTCTTCACTAACACCACAGGCGACGCCCACGGACTCTTTGAAGGCCGGATGATGTCGTCGCGAAGCATTTCGTCGACTTGTTTCTTTATGGCCTCGCGTTCTCGCGCCGAAACTCTGTACGGGCTCTGACGAAGTGGCCTGGCACTTTCTTCGGTTATGATGCGATGTTTTGCGACTGGGGTCTGTCGAACTCTTGACGACGATGAAAAGCAGTCCTTGTATTGCAGGAGCAGGGTTTTGAGCTTTTCCTGCTTATGCGTCGGAAGGCGCGCGTTAACGTCGAAGGCTAGTTGATGATCTTCGTTCGTCGTAGTAGCTTCGATAGACTCGGCGAGGGTGAAAGCGTTGCTGGCTTCCACAATTTCTTCGATATAGGCAACCGTCGTGCCTTTGCTCACGTGCTTGTATTCGTTGCTGAAGTTCGTGAGCATCACTGATGTTTTCCCTCCTCGCAGCTCGGCTATTCCTCTGGCGACGCAAATCTCGCGGTTGATTAACAGGTGCTGGTCGCCTTCAACGACGCCTTGAAGGTCTATTGATTTTCGAGTGCCGACGGAAATGCTGACGCTGGAGCAGGGGGGGAATGGTGACTTGGTCTTCGAGCACATTCAAGGCGTGCTTCCCTGACGGCGTGTGCGGCGGTAGTGCTTTTTCGGTGGATAGCGTTATCGACTTGGATCTCAGATCGATGACTGCTCCGTGGAGGCCTAGGAAGTCCATACCAAGGATGACATCTCTCGAGCAGCGCTGTAGGACGACGAAGCTCGCGGGATAAATCCGGTTGTTAATGGTGACTCTCGCTGTACAGATTCCTGCCGGCGTTACTAGGTGGCCTCCGGCTGGAGGGGGGGCGTTCGGTGCATGGACCAGGAAGCACCTCCACCAGATGTCACGTGGTCGTGACGTCGACGAAGGCTACAGTCGGCGTGTCAGAGAAGAAACTCTTTATTAGGCCGAACTTGTGGCCGGAAAACTGAAGGTCAGGCTACAGCACTACACACTGGCAGTGATAGCGGCGAACAAAGCGTCGGCCGTCGATCAAACTGTACATCGCTGGAACGCGCCGGCTTTTATAACGCACGCGTCGAACATTCTAGCCTTATCACTAGTCGTCGCAGAAGCTCTGGAATAATCTTGAGTGTGAGCGTCTTGCGTGCAATCTTAACAGAACGATCTACTACAAGCGAGAAGCTTCTGGAACAATAAGGCGCGGTCTGCGCCGAGTACTGCTGATAGTCTTTGTGGGCGGAAACCGAATACAGTGAAAGAAACGCGCGTGGCAATATGATTGGAGAAGTATTTTCTTTCCCCACCATGTATCTTTGCTAACATATTGAGTAAGCCATGGTGTAGACTAAAATGTAAAAATGCTTACTTACGTAGATGTGCACAGTAATAAACCTCAAGTGGTGAAGTAGTACTAGAGCTTTCTATTATAGGGTACCTCATAATGAGATTCTGATTGTTCCCAATATTTTTAAATGTTTAGTTTAATGTTATGCATGTCTTGTATACAGACTGTTGAAAGGACGGCGCACTTCATCGTCTCCGATGGACTGGGTGCTGGCGATGCAGTGTACTCTTCATCACATCCCGAAAACAGCTGTTTCGGGTTCACGACCTCACTCAAAGGGTTGCACCAGTGGTGGAAGCTCCTCGAAGGGTGCTGCAAATACCTTGTACATTTCTAGAACATTCCTCTGATGCGAAAGTTTCCATCAAGCTCTGTGACCTGCCTATTTATTTTTCCAAAACAAGCATCAGTTTGCCACAAGATTAACCGCGGTACATGTAGAAAACTATACAGATGCATAACGTTAACAGCATTGCATAGTGAAGTGTAGACAGCCTACCTGTATGCAACTTAAGAAGGCGATTCACATATAGTGTGTCATGAATGCAGCAGAAGGTTGTCTGTTCATTAAGCCCTCTCTTTACCACAAAATCTATTGAAAGTGCCTCCTCTTGGGCACTGGTATAACCCAGCTTTTTTAACAGTTCTAAGCCTGCTGCGCGAACTCTAATTGTTTACATGTGCAGCTGTGGCATTCATATCTATTTACAGTACATGTTTAATGTTTGTAGCACTCTTGAAACGTAGGTTACAATCTCAGGAGGATGTACAGTCAGTCATTGAGCTTTGCTCTGAAAGGGGATTTACCCGGTCTATTTCATTATTGCACCTACCGTTTCCAAAATAATATCAGTTTACTTGCCACTTTTTGCTCACAGCACATTAATCACAGAGCTTCCAGAAATTTTTGACGATAGGTGTGGCCACAACGAGACGTGAAAGCAGTGGTTTAATGAGAGAGCGGACAATAGACCAGTACTAGGCTTTGTTGCGCTTTAAATATCCATACTAGCTTTTACAACTGTTCAAGAACCATGAAAGCAACTTCTACTGGATAGGCCTACTGTGTGCACAAATGGAAACGCGTAGCCTGAAAACGCATGATGTATAAAAACCACATGCGAGTTCCTTGTATGCAGAAACTATTTGCAGTTCCAAAACCTCTACTGTCAAATTTGAACAAGCGTCCCCCCTCCCACCCATAGTGGAAGATAATTGGAAAAAATTTGGAGGGCGGCCTTTGCTCGGTCGCGGACCAAAATTCGAGATGGTGGCGGAAGAGCCTCTAAGAAAAATGCACGCCTGTGCTTCTAATGAAATGCTTTATTAAATATGAATGAGTTTACTGTATTCCCTGAACAGGAGGGAATCCTCGCGTTAAATTTCATGTGTTATGACAAAGGGGGGAAATACTATCTTGAAGTGTCTCGACAATTTGTGGCAACTTAGAATGTAACCCCAAGGCACAAAAATGTAAAAATACTAAGTAATTGTGGACATATCAAAGGTCTCTCAGAACTTGGGTTTCTAGGAACCGCTGCTGCAAGACTGTGTTGAAGAGAACAGGCTGAAAAGAAATGGTGGGAGGTGGGGTGTGGGGTTACTCGGTCAGTGACGATTATTTCAAGTATCCCGAAGAGGGAAAGGGTGCGCTCTTGGGTAGGGGCGCTTGCTCAGGATTTTACGGTAAGGTTTTCGGACCTGTTGACCGACAGTCATTCTCTAATCAGCCATTGTCTCGCTTCACGGATTTTTGTCGAGCTCTTGATTATGCAAGCACATACCCACTAACACAGAATGTTCGGTGCTATGCGCACTATATATTGGGTTCAGCTAGCGTAAACCATCAGCGTCAATGTAGGCCAAGAGTCCCGCTGTGGGGCTGGTACTTCCGAGATTTTGCTGATAAAATTTGTGCCTTTTTCCCGTACCACATGGAGCATTCTGGTAAATTATTTCTGCGTGAAAACAATTTTTGTTTCCTTGATGCCCTCTCGAATTTTGCACACTTTTATTAAGCTATGCATAATAGAGAAGTTTCTATAAAAGCTATCTTTGTATGTTGATCTGAAAAACTGCGCTTGCACCACTGTAGGGGTTCAGTTTAGATGTTCTGATATAAGAATTCTGAATTTTTCGTTTCACTGCCAGCTACATATTTTCAAAAACAAGAAAAATGGTCAAAGTTCACAATTGTTTTTATTAAACACACTCGTGACCAACTCAAAAATTTGTGTGACTTTCACAGAAGTGTACATATCTTCATACAATTGGGTTTGTGGGCCAATAATACTTCAAATCTTGAAGAAAAAATGTGAAACAATAAAATTATGGAATTTACAGTTTTTGTACCACATTTCTTTCATTGATGGAACCCAAACAAAATATTTTGTATGTGGTATTTCTTAGAACTCTCCATTGTTAAGAAATGACGAAATTCATTTGAAATCATATTTTCTTTTTAACATGAAAATAACTTTTGATATTGGCCCAAAGAAGGCACCCGATATTTCACAGTATTGCAATTTGGCCGCACAGAACTGTCACTTTGGCAGCTGACACTTGCCACAGTCTTGGTGGGAATACCAGCAGAACTAAAGAAAGCAGAAGGAACCGAGACAAGAAAAAGAGACAGGGACAGGAAGAATGCTGGCATTCTTCCTGTCCCTGTCTCTTTCTCTTGATTGGTGTGATTGATTCTTTCTCTTGATTGGTGTCCCTGTCTCTTTCTCTTGAATGGTGTGAAACTCTCGTTATTTCAGCCATATTTGGCCGCAACATGGTTAATTCGGACGATCCCGGGAGCACACACAGCTCGGTGTGATGCAAATATGTGGCGCAAAAGAGCAAAAATGACGTACGCGGCCAACCGAAACGGGATTGTGCAGTCCGCACTGCCATCTTCATCATTACGAACCGCACAGTGATGGCAGCAAAGCCAGAACGCTTCATGCCTATTTGCATTCACCACCGTGTGACACCTCGTTGGGCTCGGGCGGTCAAAAAGGCGCGGTTGCCATCATAGGCGTGCGCAGGGTTCCCCTTCAGGGGGGGCGAAGGTTCGTTGCATCGCCCCCCCTCCTTATTAAAGGGACACTGAAGAGAAACAATGACTTGGTTTAGATTGACGAACTGCACTCTGAGAACTGTAATGCAATATGTTTCACTGTCATAAGTTCATTATTAGCGGAGAAAATCAAGGTGGAAGTTTCATTTTTAAATTTCGCGCCGAAATCTCTGCACGTGACGTCGAAAATTTTAAAATGTATTTTTAGTATTTTCGCGACATTGGCTCGATTAAATTCTCTGAGACTTCGTATGCTAGGTCTGTGGCACCCACAGATGACAATGTACAGGGGGAGGGGGGGGGTCAAAAGTTCCCAGGCCACGCTCCCATAGGAATACATGGGATAGTGGCCTGGGAACTTTTGACCAGCCCTGTATTCATTTTTATCGATTAGAAGCTACGTAAGACCCAGCAGACGCCTTCAAAATCTATGGCGGTCAATTTTTGGTGCGGGAATCTCAAGGTGGCGTCTCTACCCGCATTTTTCTTTTTGCGCGTTTTCTCGCTTACCAAGCATTGTGTTGCGGTAAGAGTGTTTTTTTTTTCGGGATTGTGAAATTGTACTTTACTAATTCGCGAAAAATCGTTTTGCTCTTTAGTGTCCCTTTAAGTCATTGTATGGGGCATACAATGACTGAATTTGTGCAACAAATGTTAGCATGCTTGGCAGGCCCGATGAATGCTATAGACGCTAGAGAGCAGCCACAGGTATTGCTGGCACATTTTGCTACAGGGAGCGCCCCCCCCCCCTCTTAGGCAACTAGGGCGGGAGAAGGGGGGGGGGGGGGGCGGCCTCCCTCCTGCCCCCCTCCCCGTGTGCACGCCTATGGTCGCCATCCGCAATCGCGTTGTTGGCGACCAAGGCTTCAGCAGCTGCGGCAAATTTCTTTTCTTTACCACCGAAAAGAAGTATCGTCACGTGTATTGTCAGGCTGGCGGAGGTGAGGGCGGTACGTAATAAGGTAGGGATGCCACATCGTTTTGGGCTAATTAAGACATGGTGGTCTTGCGCTATAGTAATATTGTGAAAAAAGTTGCAGGATAACGAAAATTGCGGCTTTTACGCTGCTCTTATACAAAATGAGTACAGCATTTATGTATTCACCAAGAAAATTGAAGTAGGTTGATGTCATAGTTTCTTAATTTTTTTTGGTGCTTTCGATAGTTCGGAATTCGGTTAATTCGGACAATTTTTCCGATCCTGTGAAATCAGAGTTAACAAGCTTTTACTGTATACAATGCGCAACAATGTTTTATACAGGGTGCCCCGTCTACCTCTAGCCAGAGTTAAAAGATATGCTGACACACTCTGACAATGTGATGAAATGCAGGTTGCTGTCTACTGCCTCGATTATGTCACACTATTTTTTGTCTTCTCTAATTTCCTTCATTGGGCATTTTTAATTAGCTTACCTTTGAAGCAACCAAGCTGGGCAAGAATTCGGATTAAGAAAGTTGGAGATTGGCCAGCAAAATTTACAATTAGAGAGTTTTCAACTTCCTATGTATTAAGTATCAGTGTTTTTCTGCTCAATAGAGATGTCCGCGAAATACAAAGAACTTACCACGTGACATGCTCACTTGCGCGCCGTACTGCAGTGCTCCTTTTGTAAGCGCCCACAATACCCAGCTCATCACTAGCGCCGCCTACGGCACTGTTACGTCGAGACAACACCAAGCCCAAGTGAGGGCCGGGACACTCTCAATCTCTCGCTACCGCCGCCGCGACGGACAGTCGCGTTTCCTACCACGTGCCATGAGGCGTTAATAAATCGTTTTGTTATCTTGTTCGTGACGCCTCCGCCTTCACGTCCCAGCCTTCACGCTTAGCCCTCACATCTGGCGCAGTCGACGCTCGAGCCTCTGTGCAGCCACGCAGCCACGCAATAATGCCAGCGCATCCGTAAGCAAGGCTACCTCTGCCCTGCTACAGACAGTCCGCCATTCCTGTCTTTGTTCGCCGCCCTCACCCAGCGTCCCCTTCTGGCGCACTTCGACCCCATGGCAGCCACAACACTAACCACAGACGCTTCGCAGGAAGCCATTGGAGCGGTGTTATCCCAAGTCCAGGACACCAGAGAATGCGTCATTGCCTACGCCAGCCATGACCTTACGTCGGAGGAACGCAAACTCCAAGGCAATGTATGGGAGTGTATTGCAGTCCACTGGGCAATAACCGTGAAGTTCCGTCAATACCTCCTAGGCAGAAAATTCTCTCTGGTCACAGATAACTGGACTGTTGCCTGCTTAACGTCCAACGTGCGGCCATCTCGTCGGTTCACTTCTATGCTTATGGACTTAGTAGAGTTCGATTTTACCGTGCGGCATCGGACAGGACGTCAAAACGTTGTAGCCGACCACTTGTCCCGTTTGGCATGTGCTGTCACGCAGTCTTCGCAGTCACTGGCTACGATGCAACAAGAAGATCCACAGTGCGCTGCAATTCTTTCACACCTAGCCAGTGAAGAGGACTCAGCCGAGTTCACCAAGATAGATGACATCTTATACCGCCGACTGTCATCGGGAACATATGCAGTAGTAGCTCCGTCCAAACTGCGTCCCGCCATTCTGCAAGCATTACACGATGGTGCAGGGCACTTTGACACAAAGCGTACATTGCTAAAAGTTCAGGATCGTTATTGGTGGCCGGACATGGAACGATCGGTCGCAAGCTATGTGTCATCCTGTCAGTGTTGCCAACAGTTCAATCTCCCTACCTCGCGCAACGTAGGTCTTCTTGGCAGAATGCCTACCTCAGACATTCCATTTTCCAGCATAGCAATTGACCATGTAACCATGCCACCCAGCAACTCGAAGCGCTACATTCTCAACGTCGTTGATTTCGCCACCCGCTTTATAGCACCCGCAGCAGTTTCATCCACGTCTACGGGCGACGTAATCAAGCATTTGCACAACGTGTTCTACACCTACGGCACGCCTGACCACTGCCTTTCGGACCATGGCTCGGCCTTCGAGTCCAATGAGTTCAAGCGCTTCATGCGTCTTCATTCGGTTGAACTCCATTTCACAACTGCCTATCATCCGGAAGGCAATGGTTTAGTTGAAAGAAGCAATGGAACTCTCCTGGCCGTTCTACGCAAAATCTGTGCAATAGAACCACTCTCTTGGCCTTCCAAACTGCAAGAGGCCACTTTCGCCATCAACACGTCCATCAATGCAAGCACAAACTTTACGCCATTTGAGCTTCTTTATGGCTACGTACCAAAAGTCCCACTACAACAGCATCGTCCGTCCCAGCAATCCGCTCTGGCAGAGCGCATCCTCGACACAACAGTGCAGCGCTCCGCAGCAGCCACCAATTCGGAAGCAGCGCAAAATACCCGCAAAGAGCGTTATGATCGCAGCCACCGTCCTCACACTTTTACCGTCGGTGATCTGGTCTGGGTGAGACGACATGCTCCCGTTGCCAATGAGAAAATGGCACCTCGCTTCAATGGTGTGTACCGCCTCACCGAGCAACTCACACCAGCCACATTTAGGGCTTTACGTTTGTCACGGTTGACATCTCGTTTGGTTAGTCAACCACGAACGGTGCACGTGTCCCAGATCAAGCCTTATGTGCCACCAGTTTCTCCGGTGATCGAGCAACCGCCCCTCGTCCATGTAGAGCCCACGCCCGCCTCAGGAGCAAACGTTGTCGCCTCTACCGAGCAGCGACAGCCTCAACGGCCCCAGCGCACTCGATGTTTACCGAGACACCTCGACGACTTTGGTGCTCGAGTGAAGTGCAGTGTTTTCGCATGTGTGTGTGAGTGTGTTATCGCGCGTGTGAGCAGAACCCATTGACCACGAGACTTGGTCATTCAGACTAGGGTGGGATGTCAGCGCCCACAATACCCAGCTCATCACTAGCGCCGCCTACGGCACTGTTACGTCGAGGCAACACCAAGCCCAAGTGAGGGCCGGGACACTCTCACTCTCTCGCTACCGCCGCCGCGACGGACAGTCGCGTTTCCTACCACGCGCCATGAGGCGTTAATAAATCGTTTTGTTATCTTGTTCGTGACGCCTCCGCCTTCACGTCCCAGCCTTCACGCTTAGCCCTCACACTTTATGTTCTGAGTGAAAACGACCGTAGCATTCGGTTGGAAAGGCTGCCTCGACAAGACAGCGACAATGGTGGTGGCAGTGCGATAACGCACGTTTTGCTAGCGGCAACACAAGCAATAACCGCTGTGTCTGCTTATTGCTGTCATGAACTGCTGTAGGAAAGGCCACTGCAATCACGTTAAGGAGCACTGCAATCACGGCACGCAACCGGCATGTCAAGTGGAATTCTTTTGCATTTCATGGGCGTCTGTAGTAAGCAGAAAAATATTATCTAATACACAGAAAGTTATAAACTGCCTACGGATGTTTTGCAAACAGATCTACAACTTTACCATTGAAATTTTTGCCTAGCTTTGTTGTTTAAAAAGTAAGGTAAACATGTATAATTAGGCAATTAAGAAGAACAATAATTAAGGCAGCTTACCCCTAGGGGTGCCATGCCTGAAGGAGGTGCGGAGCCGGGCAGCCTGCTTTGTTTTTCTTCGGTTTTCTCTTTTTTTACGCCTTGCATTTTCCAGTTTTTTTTCTCTTTATTTCTATTTATTTCTATTTTTCTTCCTACTTTTTTTTCTTTCTCTCTCTCTCTCTCCCTTTGTTTCTCGCTTGCTTCTTTTCTTTTTCAAATTTTATACATAGTTTTATTTAAAGTGCTCCGCACTTAATATCATCATCAAGGCGCTCTAAGAACAAGAGGAAGGAGAGACTCTTAGGCGCGAGTACTCGCTCAATATGCTACAGAAGGCTCTACTATGCGTGGTTTTGCCTGTGTTAAAATCATCATGAAGGCTCTTAAAGAACAAGACGAAGAAGACTTCCCTTTGGCGCGAGCGCAGGCTACATCTGGCTATGCTTTATATGGTTTTGCCTGCGTTTACGCCAAGCGACGATGTCAGCATACGACAGCCTGCCCCCCCTAAAGTGCTCCGTACTTTAAAAGATAGTGTGACATACTCCACACAATAGTCAGGAATATGCACTTGGTCACATAGTCATAGAATGCATCGGCGTTTTTTTTTTAAACTCTGGCTAGAGGTAGCAGGGGCACCCTTTATATTTATACACATACTTACTAGTTCTGCTGACTCCCTGTAGCACAATGTGCCAACAATACCTGTGGCTGCTCTCTAGCGTCTATAGCGTTCATCGGGCCTGCCAAGCATGATAACATTTGTTACACACATTCAGTACTTCTAATCAATACCGCAAGGCAACAACACTTTCGAGCTCCCACCAGCCGTTGACATACACCTATCATCTTGTGACCACCTGGGCCAAGTGTCAGTTGCAAGAGCGACTGCTGTGTGATGAAGTTGCAACACAACAAAATGTTATGTGCATTCTGAGGGCCAATCTCAAACATTAATTTCTTTCTAAAAACAAAAAAAAATGATTTGATATGACATTCTTCATTTCCTAACAATGAAATTTTCTATGAAATGTCGCATACAAAATATTTTTACTTGGACGTCATGAGTACAGAAAATATGGTGAGAAATGCTGTAAATAGCATATTTACTCCTGTCTCAGAATTTTTCAAAAATATTTGATGCATAATTTGCCCCCCAAACATATTTGTAAAAAGTACATACTCTTATGTGAAAATCATATAAATATTTCTGTTTTTCATGGAAAGTGCAAGTGCGTCTAAAAAGGAATCAATAACTTTGAAGATTTAAATTGTTTTTAAATTATGTAGCTGGCAGTGGGACACCAAAATTTTTGAATTCTTATATTGAGTCATCTAAACAGCACCATTATGGTGGTGCAAGCACGGTTTTTCAGATCAGCATACAAAGGCAGATTTTAAATAATTTTTGTTACATATAGTTTAACAAAACTGGGAGAACTTCATGAGGAAAAAACGGAAGTAAATTTTTTTTCTTTCATGCAAGAGTTATTTTTACCCGAATTCTCCACGTAGTACAGCAAATAGGCATAAAATTGATCACCAAAATCTACGATATCCTAATGCCATGGCTGGTACACTTGGTGTGGAAAGGCCATACAGTGAATGCTTGCTGTCGTAGCAGTGACCCAACAAATACTGCGATCATTCTGTATATGCACTTTATTATCATGTGTTACGCATTGCAAATGCATAAGGGCTTAGCAAAATTACGGTACAAGATACTTTCGACTGATTCATGATTAAGAAAATTTACATGTTTAAATAGAAACAAGAATGACAAAGCGAATGACAAACAGGAAACTTCATTGAAGTTTGATGAGCTATACGTTTTTTTAGGAAGTACTATTTCCGGTTGTTCGCTTAATGTCATGGCATTTTTAATTTTTAGGATGTTGGTTTCTGCTCTTTCTTTGTTTAGCTGGTTTGCATGTGTGGAGGATCACCGCCATCTCAATAAATGGGAAGCATGGCTGCACCATTGGCAATGTGCAGTATGATGCAGTGGCCTTGCCACCCCCCTCCCTTGCTCTGAGAGAGAGCACCATTTGCACAGCATTTCGTTTGTCCAACCTATTCCTAACCGCATGACAGTACAGTGACATATACCGCACCATTTGCACTTGCACATAATTGTGATTTAGGTTCCACCTTGCTGCCTGTTTGTCCATAGGCATTTTCAGGAATTTAGAAGGGCTGCATTCTCTCTTACATTTTTCTGAAAAAGCACATTGATCCCATTCCTGCAAAAGCCGTTATTTCAAGTGCGCACCAAGGAAATCGCATATTTAATGTAAATCATATAGACAAAAGTTATATTGGCAACAGGCCTGCCAATGCTTCGTCATACTGTTAAGGAATATGTTGGTCAAACGAGAGAGTGTGTGAATTTTTCAAAGAGCATCAGCTGTCTCTCAAGGAGGCTGTGCATCTTACGTTTCCCATTTCAGTGAGTTAACTAGTCATCTTGGAGCATGCAGACCATCTAATAATATAGATTGTGGAAGCATGCGACATCAGATTTCGTCAAACAAGTGCTTATGTTCCTGATGACCAGGAACTTACTACCTGTATGTAAAGAATGCAATAGTGACGTCATGCTTTCGCTCGGCGCTCACAAAATCCTGTCCTCACACGATGTACGACAGTCTCAACTCGCAGGCTTCGAAACTGAGGAAGTCTGGCTTTCCAGAGGAAAGGCTTTCTTCTGCTGCGGAAAAGCTGGTACGAGATATTAAGAAGGGTAGAACGAAGGCGGATGAACAGTGTGAGCGAGAGCAGCGTAGGAAAATGGCAGTCCTCCCCTACGTGCATGGCTTGACCCATTGCATAAAAAAAGTCTCCTCTCGCTACAATATTGATGTCGTAATTTCTGCCCCAAATAAGCTAGGCAAGCTTTGTGCGCAAGTTGACCGGCGTATCGCTAGCAGGTCGCAGGAACAGGGAAGTGCCTGTCAAGTCAGGCACGTGAATAAGTACATTCCGTGCTGCAAGTCTGTGGTGTACTCGATCCCACTTTCATGTGACCATGTGTATATTGGGCAGACGGGGCGCTGCGTTAATGTGCGCCTGCGTGAGCACAACAATTCTCTAAAAGGCCATGCTAGCTCGCACTTGTCGCTACACTGTCGCGATTGTGGTTGTGTACCTCTCTTTGATAACACCACTATTTTGTATCGGCACAGGGGGCAAACGCAGCGGGAAATTGTGGAAGCTGCCCACATCAGTGCACTGTCCGACGGTTGCGTCGCTCAGCCCTCGATTGCCTTGCTTGCCAAAGAGCTGGACTATCTGAGCTTACGCAGATAAATTTTCAATCTTGCCATCTTTTGTATAGTATTTTTATATGTTATTTTCGATCCGGCCCCTCATGTACACGTGGCGCGTAGTTTTGTTATTTAAGCATGGGTTTTGCGCATTAAATGTTTCAGTTGGAAGTCAGCGCTTGTCCTGTGTAGTTCTCCTCCTTTTGTGTCTCGTTTTTTCGCGCTGTTAATTATTATAATACCTGCATCAACTTAAGTAATTTTGTTCATTACTGCTTTATTAAAGCTTATTCTTTGTTCCTTGGGTGTCAAGGTTTGTGCTTTTGTATTCCTATGTGTATTTGATTTTATTTTTTAAAGAAAAAAGGTCAATTTAGTCATTGCCACGTCACGTAATCACTCATGTGTCACCTTGTCTTTCCACTGTGTCACATCCTATATCAATCCTAACCAACCAGCCCACCTCACTGTATATGCGCAGCTTCATTTGCACTGCAGCATATACTGGAGTTTTTTTTTTCAGTTTAAAATATTACATGCTGTTTTTGTGTATTCATATTTGCGTGATCAGGGTTGCAACAGCTGCGCAAATTGCGTTAATTGAATGCAATTTCTTATTTTTGCGCAAGGCTGACCCTAAATACCCAACAAGCCTCAATATTTTCTAACTACTTTTAATTTTAGCAAGAAATAGAAAAGGCGGTAATCACCTGTAGTTTGTGCATTATCATCCAACGCAATCCAGATGCGCAGACCATAACCCTAACGACTAGTTCACTATACCCTAACCTCACTGCGAACGAAAAGAAAAAAAGTCACAGTTTCACCGCAAGGGTGAAGCAATGAATGCGATAGCAAAAAATTGTAATGTTATACGAAGTGAGGCTGGCAGCTAACTCTTTTTGGATCCGATCTCACGCAACTCTAGAAAACGCTTGTTTAAGAGAATTCTCTTCGCGTTGAGAGCGCAGCACGTAGAAGGGTACGCCGGCCCGGCCGCCGAGAAGGGGAGATAAAGCGCGCGCCCGCGCCCGCTCGTAAAATCGAACGTCGCCCCCCCCCCCCCCCTGCCCGCCGAGAAGGGGGGGATAACGCGCGCGCCCCCCGCTCGTAAAATCGAAGGTCGCTCGAGGGACCCCCCCCCCCCTCGCGTCTTTTCACGCTCACGAACGACGGGCGGGCCCGGTTATATATATACATATACGGCAAGTGACGCCGACGCGGACGCCGACGCCGACGGCGAAAACCAGCCGCGAGTGTCCATATAATTGCTATCGCAATAAAAAAGGAGAGCGGTTCTAAAATTTCCTGAGCTTGTTCTAACTCGTGCAGAAAGCTTTTTAAACCACTTCTGCCGCAGTACACATGTGCTATGCGGAAAAGCATTCCATAATTTAGAAGGGGCTACTAGTACTTGCTGTCACAGGACACAGCGCATTTTTCCCCTTAATCACTCACGCATGCGCATGCCATATAATAACGAGTACTAGTATGACTGCTGACATCTAAAAAATTACTGGCAATCATTCTGAGCGATTTATTACGTTTCTACGGCCTTAACAAACAATAAACAAAGACATACGCCACTTTTCTTTTTTCGCCACCCCCTTTAGCTCCTCCTTTAGAAATCTCCCGAATTTCTCGGTCGCCTGTCAAACAGTTTGACTGGCTCGGCAAATGCTAATGTGGGCTTCGACATTGTTTGCGCTGTGAGACAGCTCAACAGACTGCTTTTTTTGAAATAGCACCTCTCACGTGTACTGTGTGTGCATCAGTTAGCTGATGTTAAATAGTTTGTGCATATATATTTTTTCTTTTCTAAAAGACAGTCTAATTTGTTGTTCTACTGGAAATTTGTAATTTCAGGCTAAAAAAATGCAGCCTTTATTTTTACCGCAGCCTACTCCAAATTTAGATTTTCGTGTTCCAAAAGCAACATTTTGCTGCTCCAAAAATTGCTCCAGATCCTAACTTCACTGTCGCACCCCTGCTAGTTGTAAGCAGTGTTGCGGAGTTGCTACTCCGGAATTGGAATGACTCCGGAATCATTCCCCATTTTCGCGACCCCGGAATGGAATGGGAATGGAATAGGGACAACGCTTGAAGGAATGGAATGGGAATGGAATTACGTCTTTTTCCGAAAAATAGAGCACGTTTTCGTCTACGCGCTGTTTTTCAAACTACAAACATTAGCAAGTCAGAGCCTCTAATTTCACAATAAAGCAGTAGTTTTAAAATGACTTTGCTGATTACGAGCACGGTACATTTATAAGCAACGCACCTACTACAATTCTGTCGTTATATAGACTGTGTTGCTCCGAAGTTTGTGTCTATTGTCCACGTAAGCACGGCTCTGTGCCGTTGGTATCTAGCGTGCGGAACCATGGCGGTGGCATAACCCCCCATACGCCTCATTATCTTTATCCTTTTTCTTGGCATCTTTTCTTCGCTCGGTTGCTACAACTCGGCACATACCCGTGTTCGCATCGCACAAGCAAAGAGGGCATTGGGGAGGAACATATTTTGCTACACCCTTAATTGCTACTACTGTAATATCATGCTCAAATTAGTCATGTAGGCCTGAGTACATGTTTTCTCTAGGTCCACCTTTAGTTTGCCAGATTCAAGGGCAGGCGTGGTGTAAAAGTGTGAACAATCTGCCAATTTGTAAAAGAGAAACCGAGGCATAAGTTAGTGTACAAACAAATGCATTACCCCAGCCAGGGTGTCGGAACGAAATGTTTTTCGTTACGGTTTTAGTTTCGTTCCACCGCAAAAAGTTCCGTTCCGTTTCTGTTCCGGAACGAAAAAAAAAAGTTCCGTAACGTTTCGTAACATTATCTGTATGCAAAATTTTGATGTTATAGTATCGATAAAAATACACTAAAAGCTCGTTAATTCGAACTCGGTTAATTCAAACTTACAGTTAATGCGAACTGACGCCCTGGTCCCGGCACATCATTATGTATTTCTATGGAGGAAAACTCCCGATAATTCGAGCGCGTCGGTATCTACAACGGTTAACTCGAACTGGGAGCCCCTTGGCTTTCGTCCATCCTCGCAGAAATAGGCCCAGAATGATCACCCAAATCACTCATTACTTTCATATGTGCCAAAAACAAGGGTAGTGATTGATTTCCGTGTATCTTTTATGGTTGTAAATGTCGTCTGTCTGCTGCTACTGCGGTATGGGTGGCTCGGCCCAGTCAGGCAATGTTTGCCTTTAGCCGTGTCCCCTTGGACAATTTCAATATTGTTCTAAATAAACGAAAAGAAAGACTTTAAATTTTGATTGCGTTAACTCCGTCATGTAAATGAACGTGTTTTGGAGCACAAATAGCTTCGTATGTTTGGCATTAAGGCTCACTGCTCACGTGAATGCGAGTCGCTGCTTGTTTCTGGCGTATCACTGACTGATCAATAAATTCTGTTCGCTGTTAGAGCATGAACTTAATTTACGAAATTGCCTGCCACAAACGTGTAGTATCGCCTAATTTGCAAGAACGAGTCCGGGTGGCTTCTCTGGGTTCTCTCCGCACAGTGTGGCGCGATATCTGTTCATTCTATCGCCTGCCCGCTAATTCGAACTTCGCTTAATTCGAACAATTTTATAGTCCCCTTAGAGTTCGAATTAACCAGCTTTTGCTATGTTGGATTTGTCGTATAATTACTCACGCTCCTCTTAAAAAAGTGGGACAGGGGTAGAACACGTTCTTGCCACGTTCTTAAGAGGTGCACAACTAACTGTGCCATGAATTCCTACAAATCATCGCAAACCAGTGCCCTTCTAAGTTATAGCAGACTTTCTGAAAAGTGAATTACGAATATTTTGAGCACGCTCAATGCTTTGCGTCAAGGGAGTGAGTATGATCTCAGAAACAGCCCGTCATCGATCGTACCTCTCATGTGCGAGACCGCTGTTCATAAAAGAAAAACTTGCGCGCTGAGAATGCCCTATTCTCGCTGTATGTGTCGCGGGCACACGAAAGTCCACTTGCGTTAATATAAACATCTCTGATTGCCAATGTTCTCGTTTTTCGCGCAATTTCAACTCATCTTTACTTTGGAATTCTTGCCTGGGGTATGCGCGAGTTCTGTACTCCGATATGTGCATTATTGCTCAAGTTGCGTGACCTCGGCTGTTCCGGAATGTCAAGTTTGCCGAGTGAACCGAAAAACGATAAAAAAAATTCGTTTTCACTCCGGAACGAAATAATAGATAACGTTTCGGTTACGTTTTCGTTCCGGTCAAAAATATCGTTTTTTTTCGTTTTTCGTTTTCGGTTTTCGTTCCGTTCCGATACACTGACCCCAGCTGATACTGAAGGCAGAAAGAAATTATCCCTACGCGTTGGTTCTCATTGATACTCCCACACGAAAGTGGCCAATACTCTACGTACAGCCTGATCTTTATCTCACGAGCAGTTGAGTACCTGACACACGTAAATAACCTTTGCGACAAGGAAGACACTGCATACCTGTACACAGGCGAACAGAGAAAGTTCTCCTCGCCCCATCCATGTTTGAGTGCTGACGAGCAGTGCGGCCCAGTGTCCCGTATTCGATGCAAAGGCACAAGGTGCCCAAGCGGTGCACTGTTCCAATACCAGCAGATATAGAGGGTTTTGTTCCCCATTAACCAAATCTTAGCTTTCTCCATATTTACGACCGCTCCAGACGCGTGGCAAAACTGCTTAGTATTCTTGAACACGACTTTTGTCAGCATAAAAAATACGCTATGTCGTCATTTGAGCATTAACGCATATAAGCTTAAACAATATTAAAACATCACCATTCGTCCAAACATGCTGACCATGAAAATACTATATACGTAGCGGGAGAACTGCCCCTTTGGGAATTAATGGAGTGGTTGTACTGCACGAGATATGTCACCAAGCTACTATACCTCCACCTCGGTAACGTGTTTTGCGTACTTTTGCAGTTCTTAACGCATGTGATGACATCAGCTTTCTGGGGCGTTCAGTCTTAACTCGATAAAACTATCAAGATGCCTTTCCTACGTTGAGGAATTAAAGGAATATAACTGAGCTGCCCGGCCATTCCCGGAGTGGGAATGGGCTAAGTTTTTTCATTCCGAGGAATTGAAAGGAATGGAATTGCGACAATCCTAATTCCCCGGAATGGAATTGGAATGGAATGGAGGCGCCCATTCCGCAACACTGGTTGTAAGTGATTACTTTCTCACCCTGCTTTTGAGTGTCCATTTCATGTTGTTTGAAATTGCATGGTTTTACGGCAACATGGGGGGGCGTGACATCGCTGCCGACATGAGCTTACCTCGCCTTTTCGTGCAGGTCCTTTTCGGGATCCTGCTGCTTCCGTTTCCTGGATTCTTCACTGTGAGCGGAGGCGCGTCATCGCAGTCTGATTCTACGCCGAAAAATGCGTGTGAACCCATACTGACGTCGTTTCTTCTGGAAAACAACGGTCGAATTCCAACGTTGGATTCTTTCAAGCATTTGGCCTGGCAACCACCTTCGTCAACTGATACTGCGGGGGGCGGATGCGCTATTTAAACATCACTTCGACGGACTGCTGGTGGGGCGTGACATCGCTGCCGACATGAGCTTACCTCGCCTTTTCGTGCAGGTCCTTTTCGGGATCCTGCTGCTTCCGTTTCCTGGATTCTTCACTGTGAGCGGAGGCGCGTCATCGCAGTCTGATTCTACGCCGAAAAATGCGTGTGAACCCATACTGACGTCGTTTCTTCTGGAAAACAACGGTCGAATTCCAACGTTGGATTCTTTCAAGCATTTGGCCTGGCAACCACCTTCGTCAACTGATACTGCGGGGGCGGATGCGCTATTTAAACATCACTTCGACGGACTGCTGGTGGGGCGTGACATCGCTGCCGACATGAGCTTACCTCGCCTTTTCGTGCAGGTCCTTTTCGGGATCCTGCTGCTTCCGTTTCCTGGATTCTTCACTGTGAGCGGAGGCGCGTCATCGCAGTCTGATTCTACGCCGAAAAATGCGTGTGAACCCATACTGACGTCGTTTCTTCTGGAAAACAACGGTCGAATTCCAACGTTGGATTCTTTCAAGCATTTGGCCTGGCAACCACCTTCGTCAA
This sequence comes from Rhipicephalus appendiculatus, assembly GCA_030522465.1. Classification (NCBI taxonomy): domain Eukaryota; kingdom Metazoa; phylum Arthropoda; class Arachnida; order Ixodida; family Ixodidae; genus Rhipicephalus; species Rhipicephalus appendiculatus. Next base: position 3,282,845 of record JALIZH010033001.1, read on the forward strand.
CTGATACTGCGGGGGGCGGATGCGCTATTTAAACATCACTTCGACGGACTGCTGGTGGGGCGTGACATCGCTGCCGACATGAGCTTACCTCGCCTTTTCGTGCAGGTCCTTTTCGGGATCCTGCTGCTTCCGTTTCCTGGATTCTTCACTGTGAGCGGAGGCGCGTCATCGCAGTCTGATTCTACGCCGAAAATGCGTGTGAACCCATACTGACGTCGTTTCTTCTGGAAAACAACGGTCGAATTCCAACGTTGGATTCTTTCAAGCATTTGGCCTGGCAACCACCTTCGTCAACTGATACTGCGGGGGCGGATGCGCTATTTAAACATCACTTCGACGGACTGCTGGTGGGGCGTGACATCGCTGCCGACATGAGCTTACCTCGCCTTTTCGTGCAGGTCCTTTTCGGGATCCTGCTGCTTCCGTTTCCTGGATTCTTCACTGTGAGCGGAGGCGCGTCATCGCAGTCTGATTCTACGCCGAAAAATGCGTGTGAACCCATACTGACGTCGTTTCTTCTGGAAAACAACGGTCGAATTCCAACGTTGGATTCTTTCAAGCATTTGGCCTGGCAACCACCTTCGTCAACTGATACTGCGGGGGGCGGATGCGCTATTTAAACATCACTTCGACGGACTGCTGGTGGGGCGTGACATCGCTGCCGACATGAGCTTACCTCGCCTTTTCGTGCAGGTCCTTTTCGGGATCCTGCTGCTTCCGTTTCCTGGATTCTTCACTGTGAGCGGAGGCGCGTCATCGCAGTCTGATTCTACGCCGAAAATGCGTGTGAACCCATACTGACGTCGTTTCTTCTGGAAAACAACGGTCGAATTCCAACGTTGGATTCTTTCAAGCATTTGGCCTGGCAACCACCTTCGTCAACTGATACTGCGGGGGCGGATGCGCTATTTAAACATCACTTCGACGGACTGCTGGTGGGGCGTGACATCGCTGCCGACATGAGCTTACCTCGCCTTTTCGTGCAGGTTAGTTATCGAAATCCTGCGTCTTGTTACCGATGTTCTAATCGATGCTTGATAGCGGTGTCGTGCCCCGACTGCCTATTTGAGTGCTTGAAAAAGTGCATGTGTTTGCGTGCGTTCACAACTCGTGTCTTTGATGTATTGCTCTTACTACTCTCCGGATACGTGGAACTAAACCCTGGCCCTGGTTCGGCTACCAGAAGCAAAAGCGAAAGTGCTAGTCTCGAAGGCATTTATGATATCGTTCGCAGGCTAGAGCAGGGCCAGACACGTTTTTTCACTGAGCTAGAAGAAGTAAAGAAACACAGTGTGCTTTTGCTACTTCGCTTCAGGAACTGCAGAGTGCCGCTGCTGCTCTCCAAGGTGATCTTAAAGCGAAAGAGAGCTCATATGAAAATCGACAGAGATTGGGCGAAGTTAGGGCGTCACTCGAAGATAGCTGCAACAGGTCTCGCAGGAACAACTTGCTAGTCTTTGGATTGCCTGACCATGCAAATGAAAGCTGGCGAGAATCCGAAGAAACTGCTCTCGCGTTTTTTAAGGAAGAGCTTGATCAGCCAGTCACAACGCAAGATATTGAACGCGCCCACAGATTGGGAAAGTACTGTGAAGGCAAAAACCGACCGATTATCATCTCATTTTCGAGATTTGAAGTTAAAGAACAAATTTTGTATTCCAGATCTAAGTTGAAGGATAAAGATTATGTAATTCGCGAGGACTTCTCTCCCGCTACCAGGCGTGCGCGCTCTAAACTGACTGAGTATGCTCAAGGTCTGAAACTTCCTTTCAAAGTGCGCTTAGATAAACTTCATGTGGGAAATAAAACATTTGTTTATGACAGAGCTGAAGATAAGGTGACGGAACTCAAGAGATAGCTATGCGGCAAGCAGCTTGTTAACCAAAAAGCCGCAAGTGCGAGTCCTAAATGTGTATCTTCTCGTAGTCTCTCTTTAACTATATTGTTGGTTAACTGTCGCAGTCTCAAAAATAAGGTGGATGAATTTGCTGCTTTGCTGTCTGCTACACAACCTTCCATTGTAGTTGGAACTGAATCTTGGTTGCATGAATCCATTGCTAATTTTGAAGTTTTTCCACGTGGTTATGATGTATACCGATCTGATAGAAACACACAAGGTGGCGGAGTTTTCATTCTTATTAATGAACTTCTCCAGAGCGGCGAAATGTCCGCTACTTTTCATCATTCTGAGTCCGCTTGGTGCAAGGTCCGGCTGAGCAATGGAAAGTGCTTTGCAGTTGGCTCGCTCTACCGACCTCCCAGCTCAACTAACCCTGAATCCTTCGACGAGTTATCACAATTTCTAAATACTATAAACTGCGACTTTATTCTTGGAGGAGACTTTAATATGCCTCTAGTAGCCTGGAAGAATGGTAAACCCGAGTTTTCCGGCTCTGGTTCACTATCCTGTTCTTTCTCGGAGCTTGTCATGACTAATGATCTCACCCAATTTGTTTCTGAGGGCACGAGACAAGGTCATTCTTCTGCCAGCATTGTGGATTTGGTTTTTGCTAACTCTGAGTCGTTGCTCCGCGATGTAGTTGTAATCCCAGGTATTAGTGATCATGACTGCGTCGTTGGTACTTGCAATATTACATCACTAAGAGCAGCTCACAAACAACCCCGAAAAGTATACTATTATGACCGAGGTGACTATGGCTCGTTATCTCAGGAACTTTGTCGTTTTTATCCAGATTTCTGTAATCTCTCCGAGTCGCTAAACATTGATGAATTGTGGTCTGCCTTTGGAGATAAACTGATGACCTTAGTTGAAGAATACATTCCTTCCAAACTCCTGACCAGTCGTCGCCGTAATGACAAACCATGGATAAACAAGGAAATTCGAACTTTGATTAGCAGAAAGCGCCGCCTATATGCCGCGTATTTAAAACATCGCAGTCCGACTGTTTATGAAGAAATGCGTAACTTAGGCTACACAATAACGCATGCGATTAAAGTGAAAAAACAGATATACATTTCTTCGCTCGATGTAAGGCTCAAAGAAAATCCCAACGACTTCTGGAAATTTATTAAAGTTAACAGCAAGGAGGTCAGCGCGATACCCAATCTATTAGTCGACGGTCAAGCAGTCTTTGATGATTACGAGAAGGCTTGCGCTTTTAATTCCTATTTTAAATCGGTATTTTCTAACATATCCACTACTCTACCTCCTGCAACGCCAGATTTACCCTACGAGAATATGCCCATGGTTACTGCAACGTATAATGGTATTCTTAAACTGCTTAATAACCTAAAAAACAATTCATCTGGAGGCCCAGATGGCATACCAACCAAGGTAATTAAGGCATGCACTGAGGAAATTGCCAATTTCTTAGTCATCTTGTTTAACAAGTCTCTACACAGCAGTTCAGTCCCAATCCAATGGAAATCAGCAGCTGTTGTTCCCATTCATAAAAGTGGTCCCAAACATTCTATACAGAACTACAGACCAATCTCGCTTACTTCTGTTTGCTGCTAAACATTAGAACACATAATTTACAGTGCTGTGACGAAACACCTCCAAAACAATAGTTTCTTTTCATACGCTCAACATGGTTTTAGGGCTGGCTTGTCCTGTACAACGCAATTGGTTGAATTCTGCCATGATCTATTTTACTCCTACGACTCTGGCTTTCAAGTAGACTGCATTTTTCTGGATTTCAAAAAAGGCTTTCGATACTGTTCCTCATGATTTGTTATTCTATAAATTATCATCTCTTTGTATTCACCCTGCTATAGTCGCTTGGATTAGAAATTACCTTTCCGGAAGGACACTGCATGTGTTGATTAATGGTGTTAAATCCACTGAAACAACCGTTACCTCTGGCGTGCCACAGGGATCCGTTTTAGGACCTCTGTTATTTTTGGTTTACATTAATGATATCGTAGAGGGTCTACAATGCAATGTCAGATTATATGCAGATGACTGCGTCATTTACAGGAATATAACTAACGAACATGATGTTAATAGTCTGCAAATCGATTTAAACACAATTCAAAATTGGTGCGGCAAATGGTGTATGTCTTTGAACAGTGCTAAATGTCAATTTATATCTTTCACCCGCAAACGTTCCCCTGTGAGATCTGACTATTATTTGGATCATATATCACTTGAACGGGTCAACACTATAAATATCTTGGGGTTTATTTTTCAGAAAATCTGACCTGGACTAAACACATTGAACATGTCGCTTTAAAATCTTCTAGGATGCTTAACCTCATTAGACGCAATTTTTACAATGCCTCTAAAAGTGTTAAAGAACAACTATATAATATGTATGTTCGTCCAATTCTTGAGTATGCTTGCGCAGCATGGAACCCCGACACCTCATGTCTTATTGATAAACTTGAGCGTATCCAGAACCGCGCAGCCAGGTTTGTCACTGGTAATTTCACCTATAAAAGCAGCATTTCATTTATTAAAGACAACCTTGGTTGGAAAACCCTATCTCAACGCCGCCTAACCATTAAATTGGAACTTTTTTTTCCAAGTTTACTCTGATCACACAGGAGTGAACAAAAACTTGTACATTTCCCCCCCCTCACTTCATTTCTACACGTAGTGATCATGAATGTAAGGTTTTGGAAATGCGCTGCCGCACGAATGTGTTTCAATGCTCTTTTTTTTCCTCACACCTCCATGTACTGGAACAGACTTCCAAAGGGTATATCTCACTGTAAAACATTATCCGAATTCCAATCGTTTTTACATTCTAATCTCCCGTGAGATGTTAATTACCTGTCTCCTTGCCTTTACTGATTTTTTTGACGAAATCGTGTCTGCATTCAAAATGATTTCTTCGTTCGCATGTGTTGCCAATTTTCCACGCGGAGTCCATCGCTTGCTCACATTTTCATGTCTGTGTGTGAATTTGCATATATTTTGCTATTGTATCTATTTTTTCTTGAATTCCCCCCCCTGCAATAATGCCCTCGTGGCGCTGCAGGTACTTGTATAAATAAATAAATAAAAAAAACATGTAATCGATTATGTGATGCGCTTATTATTTTACATCTTTACATCATGTATTCTGCATGGTTCGGATGCAGTGACACTGTTAAGCCATTGTAATGGTGCTTATTTTTTTCACTCCGGTATTATTTTCTCCAGCATTCTGAATGTTTGAACACACAAGGAGTATTGTGAAATGAAAACTCCTAGTCATGTATGTTACACATCAGGCATGGCACGGGACGTGCAAACTGTGGCGTATCAATGAGGATATTGCAATGTGATTGCAATTATTTCAGTATATTAGAGAAATAAGGCATGCTGCACTGCACTACTGTTCTTGCTGTTTGTATGCTTCACTGCACTGTACTTGTGTGTTGCATTGAAGCATGTTAAAACCAGTTCTTCATTTTAAAGTGCAAATAAAGGTTCTTTCGTTATGTTTTGATCCACATGCCTTGGTCGTTAGTGCTCCATGCCATGCAATTCGCATCCTATTTGATGTCTTCTTTCGCCGCAAATGCGATGCCGCTCTGCGCACTCGAAGAAGGTCTCTGAACAGCCTACAATTTGTCTCTGAATCCTGTACAAGCTCTGTGTTTAACAAAGTTTGATTTCATTTTTTAATGAGGCTTTCGTCTCTTGGGATAGCTTACCAGTGTCCTGTCTAACGACTGTACCCCCGACTTCCACTGCACACTCCTTAATGATACTAGTCAGATTATCATTCATTGCGTCAACGCTAAGGTCGGTTTCCTCGGTTAAAGCCGCGTACCTATTCTGAAGTGAAACTCTGAATTCCTGTACTTTCCCTCTCAGAGCTAGTTCATTAATCGGCTTCTTGCGTATCACTCTGCCGTTCCTTCCTCAAGTCTACGTGAATTCTAGATCTTACCATTCTGTGGTCACTGCATCGGATCTTGTTAACTACTTCCACATCCTGTACAATGCCCGGGTGGGCACATATTATGAAGTCTATTTCATTTTTAGTTTCGCCATTACGACTCCTGCACGTCCACTTACGAGTAGCCCGTTTTCTGTAGAAGGTATTCAAGATTAGTAAATTATTGCGTTCTGCGAATTCTACTAGTAACTCCCCTCTGGCGTTTCTAGAGCCGATGCCATATTCCCCAACTGCATTAGAGTTCAATCAACCAAAGGACCAGGCAGGATTTCGTACAGGCTTCTCAACAACAGACCATATTCATACTATCAATCAGGTGATAGAGAAATGCGCGGAATACAACCAACCACTATACATAGCCTTTATAGATTACGAGAAAGCGTTTGATTCGGTGGAGACATCAGAAGTCATGCAGGCACTGCGGAATCAGGGCATCGACGAAGCCTATATAAACATAATGGAAGAAATCTACAGCGGATCCACAGCCACTATAGTCCTCCATAAAGAAAGCGACAGAATCCCAATAAAGAAGGGCGTACGGCAGGGAGACACGATCTCTCCAATGATATTCACCGCGTGTTTACAGGAGGTTTTCAGGGCCCTAGATTGGGAAGAGTTAGGGATAAGAGTTAATGGAGAGTATCTCAGTAACCTGCGATTCGCTGATGACATTGCATTGATGAGTAACGCGGGAGACAATTTACAGCTTATGATTACTGAACTGGATACGGAAAGTAGAAGAGTAGGTCTGAAAACTAATATGCACAAAACTAAAGTAATGTGGAACAATCTTGGCAGAGAACAGCGCTTTGCGATAGGTGGCGAGACACTGGAAGTTGTAAAGGAGTACGTTTACTTAGGACAGGTAGTAACAGCGGAGTCGAACCATGAGAGTGAAATAACTAGAAGAATAAGGATGGGATGGGGCTCATTCGGTAAGCATTATCAAATCATGAATGTTAGTCTACCACTATCCCTCAAGAGGAAGGTATATAACAGCTGCATCTTACCGGTACTTACCTACGGAGCAGAAACTTAGAGACTTACAAAGAGGGTTCAACTTAAACTGAGGACGACGCAGCGAGCGATGGAAAGGAAAATGATAGGTGTAACCTTAAGAGACAGGAAGAGAGCAGAGTGGGTCAGGGAACAAACGGGGGTTAAGGATATCATAGTTGAAATCAAGAAGAAGAAATGGATATGGGCCGGGCACGTAGCACGTCGGCAGGATAACCGCTGGTCATTAAGGGTAACTGACTGGATTCCAAGAGATGGCAAACGCGTGAGGGGGAGACAGAAAATTAGGTGGGTAGATGAGATTAAGTTTGCAGGTATAACGTGGCAGCAGAAATTACAGGACCGGGTTGATTGGCGAAACATGGGAGAGGCCTTTGCCCTGCAGTGGGCGTAGACAGGCTGATGATGATGATGATTTTATTTTGCACTATGGGATAACTGTGTGAACGTTGCGCTATATGTGACAACACATTTTGAGTCATGCCTTCATATTCAGCTACGATTACATTGTGTATGTGAGGGCCATATATCCCGTGCGTCATATGCACCATAAAAACAGCGCTGGGGCCAGGATTTTCCCACTGTGGCAGGAGCCACTATGATTAGTCTAGCGGCCATAAAAGGACTAGAGCCCTTTAGCTCTAAAGGGTCAGCTTTCTAGCGCTTCCATGGGAGCCAATTGGGAGAGGGGTAGCGCTCAAATTATGGAATTTTTCGCATGAGCGTTGGGGCGTAATTGTGCATACACACGCCTACACCCTTTTTGCCGTATGGGTGTAATCTTGCTATTACACACCCATGGGTGTGAACAAGAATGTTCACACCCATGGGTGAAAATTTGGAAATACGCCCATTGTATAGGTGTAATCCTGCTTGTTACACCCATTTTGTGGGGTGTAGGGGTGTGAGTTATAGACACCATATTACGCCCATATGGGTGTAATCTGGTTTACAGTGTAGCGCCACGCCGGCCAGACTCGGCGCGGCGGCTGCGCCGACTGTCTCCGTCGGTGGGCGTGGCTTGGCGGCGGCTACTGCTCGGCGCATGCGCGGTTAGGCGAGGTTAAACTCGAGTGGTGCGCATCTGTGGCTTGGTTGTTAGGCAATGGTGCAGAGTTTTAGGGGCGAAGCGCCTCTTAGTCTAACCTTGTCACGCGTCAGGCGTAACCGGCAGTATCTCCCGAACAGTACAATAGATGGCGCTGTCTCATAGAAGTACATACAAACTGCAGTTGAGTGATGATATTCTAGATGGCGCTGTACCGCTACTCTCCGACTGGCTGCTGCGCGGGCTGTGCCTGGGTGCGCGGGGAACGAGTGCCTCTCTCAGTCTCCTGGATCGTCGCCGTACGTGTCAGGATCGTTGGTGGGGCATGGACGAAGCGGAGCGGCGGGCGCGGAGGGCCGCGGCGGCCCTCCGCGCCGCCGCGCACATGGCCATCAGATACTCGCTCAGGTGCATCTCCCTAGACCACCATGCACCTACTACCGTGCGGGGGTCGTGCATAGACATCGTGTTTGCTAACATTCCCCTTAAACCGGTACTCTAACCCCTAGCTGTGCACTTCTCCGACCACAAGTGCGTAATATATAAAGATAACTTGAAATCTCAATAAAAGTTTTCTTCACTGTACCTCACGTGTTTGCATGATGATTTTATCGGGCGAACTTCTCGGAGGATTAACGGTATCAACCATAACCTCCGGAGCTTCGCCCACCTCACCATCATTCACCTCGTGGATATGCTGTGATTTTTTTTTGTTTTTTTTTTTTTTGCGGACGCGAGGACGTCTTACCACGAGCCTTGATAGCTTCACTGTTGAAAAAAAAAAGACATGCATAGCTGCTACTCGACCCGGGCTCTTTTTGCATAGAAGAGGGCATTCTCCCTCTGCACGACTTCGACGGAGCCACGCGCAGCTCTGAAATGACCACATATTGCAGGCTACCGATCACAGAGCCAAAATAAGTGGCTCTTCTGCTTTCACTGTCCATGCATTGGTGGTGTGGCCGTTTCGAGCACTCGCCCTGGTTCTAACTCCACATGCGGCTTCGTGCCAATCATTCGCGATAGACTCACTGTTTGCATTGAAAACGCGCTAGCTGCGCATCCCGGCTGGTTGAGGCGCAAGCTGCTGCGCGCCAAGAAAAGGCATATGTGAGTGAACGAAAGTCCTTGTAACAAAACACAGTCCGCATAGAGTATACTACCGTGCTTGACGTGCAAGCATCATCCTCTCCATTCACCCTAGCTGATCTGTACTGAAGATAAGGCATTACCATGTAGTGCTCCATTCCAGGCCTAGGCGGTGAAACTCCAGGATGTATAGGCCTCTGCTGCTGCTTCACCATGGCACCTACGCAATATTTCTTTACTCACATTTTGAACATACACGTACTTAAGGTAACATCACTTATTGAACAGAATTTATCTTCACTTATGCTATTTCGACGAAATTAAGACAATTTAAAAAGGCAACACAAGCGGGTTTAATACATCAGCACTAGCTACCGCGAGCCATCAGCATGAGGAATGACTTTTTTATTTATTTATTTATTCAAGTACCTCACGGGTTCCACGTCGGAACATTCATTGAGGGGGGGTACATTTGTTTTGTTTTGTTTTAGAGGGCTACCATCAAGGAAATACTGAAATGTAGAGAGTGATCGCTTCCGAGTGAAAGTCATTTGATTACACTTATCTACGCTTAATGTCATTAGCCAATCTGAGCACCATGTGGTTACACTATCAAGGCAATGCTGCAAAGCTATATGGTCCGATGGTGAAGTGATTTTGCGGTACATTAAAAGGCGAATGGGTGACGTGATTTCTGAGGGAAGATCATTTATAAAAATTAAAAATAACAAAGGGCCGATTATACTCTCCTGTGGGACGCCAGATGTCACCTCCGAGAGAGCGGAAAACATGTTATTAATTGCAGTGCTCTGTTGGAGAAAAAACAGAAAGTTTCTAATCCAAGAGACTGTATGAGAATTTAAGTTTAAAGATGACACTTTAGAAGAAGACGACGATGACTATATCACCCTGAAATTGAGGTGCGTTGTAAGATTGTTTTAATTTCAAGCATTCATTGTGATAGCGAATATCTGGACACTCTCGGCGGCTTTTTGCCGTCCCCGTCGTGTTCCGTATAAAGTCAAAATCGATAATATCGCCCCGCGCATCGTTTGTTATACGCGCGAGTCAAAGCACGCGAAAACTGGGGACGAATGCAGCTGAAGCAGAGATGAAACGAAGCAGCCATCTCCGCCGCGCGAAGGGTTGTCATCAATGGCTGCTTAAGCAGAGAGGAGGCGCCCCGGGGAGGAGCGTCCGTGCGATGCGTCGCTCGAGCACGAAATGCGTGCTAATAAGGGCGCGCGGGCTATCTCGACAGGCAACGGCTCGCAAGCTTGCTTCGCGGTTAGGTGACTGACAACACCAAAACCACTCCGGCTCTTCCGTATTCCTTTAAACTGGCGTTTTGTCGAGTCCCGCAAGATCGGATCCAAAAGCGTTAGCTGCAAGCTTTACTACGCATAACAAAACAATTTGTTGCTATCGCGTTCATTGTTTTGCCCTAGCTGCCAAACTGACCTTTTTTCCTGAACCGTTGCGTTTTCTTTTCGTTAACGTGCTGTAAATGCTGCTGCAGGTGCTGTTCAATTTCGCCACTGTATACTGCCTTGTTCATTTGTGTCGCGCAGTATTCTCCTTGCTTGCTATTAAACGCGAAGTATATCTTAGCGAACCACAGGCAGCTCGACCGCTTCTATCTATCTATCTATCTATCTATCTATCTATCTATCTATCTATCTATCTATCTATCTATCTATCTATCTATCTATCTATCTATCTATCTATCTATCTATCTGTCTGCCTGTCTGTCTGTCTGTCTGTCTGTCTGTCTGTCTGTCTGTCTGTCTATCTATCTATCTATCAATCTGTCTGTCTGGCCATCTACGTCTCAGCGCTCTTGTAGTCGTGGCCTTAGCATAGTACATACCAAAATTTACACATGAAGACGTGAGTGTATGACGAACGCGATACACAGGTGACGACGTGAAAACGTGACTTGCCTGTCGCTTACGTTATGAAACCCTTATCACCAGTCCCGTGTGGCAGCCGCTTTTCAGGGCCCGTGTTATACGAGTATTCACACTCTATATCAACACAGGGAGAATAGACTTCGGAAGTCTCATAGCGAAAGAGTTAAAGGGTTTTAACAGCGAAGCGGTAGTTAGTGCGGTCTTACCAGAAAATCACCACCCAAGCACTCCGTACAAATGGTTAACCAGCGAAGCTGAAATGTGCGGCCCCGGTGTTTAGCAGGGGGTTCAACCCAACGCTGCACTGAAGCCTGGGTACTATCGCGCTCAGTATGAGCTACATCGTGGGAGCGCGTGGCCAAGAGCACTGTAAGGTTGTACCGTGGCGCCGATCGTGCAATAACTTGGAGTTATCGGGGGAGCGTTTAGCTGTTTCTTTGAGTGTGCATCGCCTCGCCTTACTTTCACGCTCGCCCTCGTTTTGCCCTGTCGTGATGTCAGCTTCGAAAATGATAACGGCCGCCGTGGTTTGACACACAGACTGATTTTTTTCTTCAGTAAAGCTAAATAAATGGCAAAACGTTCCTTCAAATAAAAGAGGGCCAGGGTGAAAGCAAGCAATAGGGAGTGATGCACACTTACAGAAATAGCCACACTCTCTTCCAATAACTCCAAAATATGGCACGATCGGCGCCACTTTACAGCCTTGCAGAGCGCTGGGCCACGCGATCGCGTGATGTAGCTCATACTGAGCGCGATAGTACATGTTCGGCCTGTTTTCAGCGGGATAATATATCTGCACACAGATTTCTGAGCACAGCTAAATTCCCATAAGGCGGCTCAGTTACTCTGAATAAACTATAGACGCCGAATCACCACTAGAAGAGAGGATCAAGACAGAAAAAATTCGTAAGTCACGCACTTTCTGTTTCATCTGTCTCTTTCTTCTGGCGCTCGTCCGGCGTCTAGTTAATTGACAGTAATGTACTTACAAGCCCAGCAATTAGATCGGATCAATTACACCGAGATCATGAATCTTCACTGTTGCAATAAGCCCGTTCTCATTTTTTTGATAATTTTCGTACCTTGCAGCATTCGCTTCAGTTACAAAAATTAATTAGCAGTATCTCTCAAGGCATATATGAAGCAATCATATATGTCGACGCCGAAGTCATCAGGCGGCGAGGCGTGTTCACGCCACTCAACGGTTCTAGTACACTTAGGTTTACCAACTGTCCCGGATTTTCATACAGCATATCGAGTCCCGCACCGTCCCTGTCCGGACAGCTATATGACCAGGATTTGTTCCGGACAATCCAGTTCGAAATTTTTAAGTGATCCAACGCACGCCCAACAACGCGCGTCACACTATAGACCAATTTCACAAGGAGGCTGCCATTTTTTCCGCCGCAGCGCCGTCTAGCGTCTGCGATGTTTCGCCGCCGTGCCGGTGTGTGGGGATCTGCGGCGGTGTATGCGGAGTATGCGCTCAGTTCACAGGGTATTGCTGTTCTTCGCGGTACACGGTCAAAACACAGCAACGCTTCGCGAGTGTAAAGGCGCTAGTAAGTAATCGCTAAGCTGTCAGCATCGAAATGGCTGAAACAGAAAGCAGCGGCGACCCACAAGACGTTCCCGCAGCGGGGCCGATGATAGACATAGGAGGTGAGTAGAATTTCAATGCATTCCTTAAGCAGCGCGTGTTAATGGGAAATTGGTTAGTATGTTTTGTTATAGCTGGCCTTGTGGGGTTCTGTGAGTATGCACTAACGTTAAATTGTCGGACAACTCTCGAAGTAATAGGTGAAACGTAAATAGAGACGAGCGAATACCTACGCCATATTTGTACTGCACTTTAAGGGGAGATGGAGGGCAAAATCGACTGAAAATGCGATTTTTCAATTTTCATAGCACGATATTCCAGCATTCGGACAAGTGCTTCCACGAAGTGGCGCGTTCTTACGCGCAGTGGAAACCATTAAAAAATGGCCCCAAACGCGCCTGATCCGGTGACTGCACGGCGGCAACTCGAACTTTAAATGGCGTTTTCTCCAAACACCACTTTTCGCCAGAAAAGGAACATTTTCTCTGTAATCACTTCAGCTATCAAGTGCAAAGTTCTGTGACTTCTTTCTGAATAACTTGCGCCATTTCTGAAGCAAAAGAATGGTGTTACCACCTGAACTGTATTTTTTACGAAAGTTTTTCTTTAAGAAAAAAGCCCTAAAATTCTACTCATCAAACATCTAAATATTTAGCTAAATAATGGCCATGCTTAAAATAATTATTTTGGTTCAGCAGAATACCCTGGGCTCATGTCATAACCAGGAGAGATTTCACCATTTTACGTGCAAAATCTTTTTCACAAATGTTCCTTCAACAAATCTAAATAGTAAAATGATTTATTTTTAATTTTTTATAATGGCTTCGTATTTTCTTGCCAAATTCACACAACATCTAGTAAATTCTCCATTCAAGTCACTTGCAAAATTTTATGGAGTTTTCTTTAAAAATAACAGAGCGATGGGCAGTAGTAGTTGCACACCTGTCGTTGCTATCCATGCCCCCCTTAAGTGCGCGCATTAGTGTTTAAAATGACTCTCGGGTGTCTTTGCCATGATTCTTTAAGTGCAATGTAACTCTATAATCGCTAGCAGATCATCTGGTTCCGCTCAGAACGTCGCAATACAAAGTTTATGGAACGAAGGAAGCACAAACACCGATGCCTGTGTTATTCGTGTCGTCGTCGTAGTCAAAAGCTTGTGCCTGATCGTTGCGCAGGATAAGAAACAGATGTACGACGGATGAGCTCGAACTTCCGCGTAGAAGCAACACAAAGAGAAAATAAAAATAAACGTCTTGCACATCTGGAAGCACGGCATGGCGAAAGTTCACTTCGGCGCGAGCAGCCGCCACTGGCGATACGCTGAAAGTGCGCCCGTTTTTGGTAACATTGTTATCGTTTTCTTTTTGTTTTTTTAAAGAAGCATCCCGACGAGCGCACGTAACGTGTTCGGGTAACGACCTGGCTTAAACAATTTTTGGTCGATTATTCACGACACTCGGGCTGCCGCAAAAAAAAAAAAGTGCGGTTGTCATAAAACTGCCCCAGCTATCATCGCAAAATTGACAAGTCGAGAAATGACGTGCCGTCGAAGAAACGCTAGAGGCACGTTCCTGCACTAAATAACACTTATGTCATGCGAGCCTTTCCATCATGCAGTTTGGAAAGTTCTCATTCGATAATCTAGAAATTGCGCGCGCTTACATTTCGGTAGCTGCAGGCATTGTAACTCATGTGCTGTTGCATAGAAATGGGGGGATGGTGATGTTACAGCAGAAGAATTCTGGGCAAAACATTTTCTGTATTAACCGTCAGCTTTGACATTGCTTCTTTTTGCTGCAGATTATGAAGTGTACCAGCACCCAAGCAGAATCACAAGCTGGTGTAATGAAGAAACGGCCACAATGACAGACGCCACATATAATAAAATATTTGTCGGAGAAGGAGGCCTGTGATCTAAGTCATTTCGAAGCAAGGTGCACTTAGCATGTCTCGGCTGCCAGCCTTTTGAGCTTTCGATAGTTGTTATCGCAGCCAAACACAGCGCCGTGGTAGCCTGTCGACCCGTTCTCGTCCGATATTCAGATTTTGGGCAGCACAACTGCTTCAGCGCATAAAAAAAAAGCCGGCAGATCCCACACACTGTGGGAATCGATGTAATGCGAAGCAGCCAGGAAGGAGCAAATCATGCTTTACATAATTTGCATGTCATGTTTTACATGTTACGACGTGTCATTTGTGTTCGTCATACAGTCACGTCGCGATATACCAATTTTGGTGTATGTCAAGCTAGCGAACTGGACGCAAGCGCACCATGAGTGTGGCATGTAAATGGCATTGTAGACGACATGCATGCCAAGATTTTCATGTTACCACCTGCCACTTATGTTCGTTATACAGTCATGTCACTAAATACCAAATTTGCTGTATATCAAGCTAACGAAACGGCCGCGAGCACGCCATGAGCGTGGCATGCAAGTCATGTCGCACATGACAAGTCACGATTTCCATATTACCACTTGTCATTTATGTTCGTCATACAGTCATGTCACTCAATACCAAATTTGGTGTATCTCAAGCTAACGAAACGGTCGCGAGCGCGCCATGAGCGTGGCATGCAAGTCATGTCGCACATGACAAGTCATGATTTCCATATTACCACTTGTCATTTATGTTCGTCATACAATCATTTCACTCAATATCAAATTTGGTGTATATCAAGCTAACCAAACGGCCGCGAGCGCGCCATGAGCGTGGCATGTAAATCATACTTTTCATGACAAGTTATTCATGAGTTTCATGATATGACCAGCCATTTACGTTCGTCATACAGTCATGTCACTCAATACCAAATTTGGTGTATATCAAGCTAACGAAACGGCCGCGAGCGGGCCAAGAGCGTGGCATGCAAGTCATGTCGCACATGACGAGTCATGATTTCCATATTACCACTTGTCATTTATGTTTGTCATACAATCATTTCACTCAATACCAAATTTGGTGTATCTCCAGCTAACGAAACGGTCGCGAGCGCGCCATGAGCGTGGCATGCAAGTCATGTCGCACATGACAAGTCATGATTTCCATATTACCACTTGTCATTTATGTTCGTCATACAATCATTTCACTCAATACCAAATTTGGTGTATCTCAAGCTAACGAAACGGCCGCGAGCGCACCATGAGCGTGGTATGTAAATCATACTTTTCATGACAAGTTATTCATGAGTTTCATGATATGACCAGCCATTTACGTTCGTCATACAATCATTTCACTCAATACCAAATTTGGTGTATCTCAAGCTAACGAAACGGTCGCGAGCGCGCCATGAGCGTGGCATGCAAGTCATGTCGCACATGACAAGTCATGATTTCCATATTACGACTTGTCATTTATGTTCGTCATACAGTCATGTTACTCAATACCAAATTTGGTGTATCTCAAGCTAACGAAACGGCCGCGAGCGCGCCATGAGCGTGGCATGCAAGTCATGTCGCACATGACAAGTCATGATTTCCATATTACCACTTGTCATTTATGTTCGTCATACAATCATTTCACTCAATACCAAATTTGGTGTATATCAAGCTAACGAAACGGCGCGAGCGCGCTATGAGCGTGGAATGCAAGTCATGTCGCTCATAAAGTCATGATTTTCATATTACCACTTGTCATTTATGTTCGTCATACAGTAATGTCACTCAATCCCAAATTTGGTGTATATCAAGCTAACGAAACGGCCGCGAGCGCGCCATGAACGTGGCATGTAAATCATTATTTTCATGACAAGTTATTCATGATTTTCATGATATGACCAGCTATTTATGTTCGTCGTACAATCATGTTATGTCATAAAAAATTTGGTATAAATCCCATTAACGATACGGCCAGGAGAGCACAAAATCGTAGGCGGCTAGATAGATAGATAGATAGATAGATAGCTAGATAGATACGCTCAAACTCGCCGAAGTTCGCTAAGAAATGCTTCGCATTTAAAATAAAATAAAAATGGAAACACATTGACATCTCAAGCGCCGCGCATGCAAAACGCGGCAATCCCCACACACCAGCGGCGGTGGCGGAACGGCCGGTCGAGAGAGAGAGTGACGAAAATGCACTGGTTCGAGGCGCTCCTCCTCTCCGTGAAAAAGGTCTATACGGAACACGAAGTTAGCACGAATCGCTCACACGAAGCAATGTTGTGGTGGCTATCGGTGGCTGCGAGGGGCTTTAGCCTCTTTAGCTGAACTTCCGCGTGAAGTGCGTCAACATTTACGAGTACATTCTCGAGGAAGATGAAGTGTTGCGAACAGCCCGTAACCAGCTGAAGTACCACTTCAAGAGACCGCAACAATAAAGAAACAATGGATTTGTCTGGAAGATACCGCAATAAAGAAAACTGATTTCTCCGACTTCCTACGTTAGTGTATGGCCTCCCCCTCCCCCGTCCTGTCTTCCTTCATTGAAGAATTGATAACCCTAAGTACACTCTACCGCTAGGCAGCGTACGTGAACGGCGACAAACGCCGGCCACGCGATGTATTTGACGCATACGGTGGCGTCTTCGACATGCTAGCATGTCATTCATCACTACATTTTACTTTGGCTATAGCTAAAATATATTTCACGCTAATACTAATCAAAGAGCGAAAACTAAAAGCCGGAAAAAGATGTCGCAGGACAACGTGTATATGTGCCAGTTCGTAGTCCGTAGAGGTCGGGCTAGCCCGATAGTTTCCCATGAGGTTGAGCGTTGGGCTAGCTGGTGCAGCATAATTTCAATGTTTCACAGCGCATGGAACAAGGACGAACAAAGATGAGACACACAGAGCGCTGAACTTACAACTGGCTTTTATTTACCTGCCACAGCAATATATATGCGCTTTTCACTAGAATAAGGAAAAAACAAGCAGGAGAGCTATGCAAAAATGCAGTGAACAGCAACCCATCATCGATATCACATGTTTGACGATAAAATTTCACATTACTTGCTCGAAAGAGCAAGCGAAGCTACACTGATACACTTTTTATCACGTGTAAAGATTTCCTGGGCTTCTATGATTTCGCGCCCTGTCCTATTTTTGTTTCTTGCCAGCACACGTGTATGATTGAAAAGAGGCCGGCACCCAAAATCCCGACGAAGAGTTCCCAAATGCCCACTGATAGTACTATCTACATTGTACGTGTGTTCCTTAAGACGTTCACTAAGGCACCTTAGTGAACCATAGCGGTATACAATAGACTACACATTCTTCACATGGGACGAACCTATCTTTATCCTTGGTGGTGCACACTATTCGGGTTCTTGCGTCAGAATTTACCTGACGGCACATTTTCAGAAGCTTTTTGGGGGCTGAAAAAAAAAACATTTGGCAGGAAAATAAAAGCCATGTTCAGCGCTCTGCGTCTCATCTTTATTCGTCCTCGCTCCATGCGCTGTGAAACATTGAAACTCGTAAGTTTGTGTCTTTCATAGTACTCTCTCACGCATCCCAGACTTTTCACGTGCACTTCAGAGCAAAAATTTTAAAAAAGGATGACGAATGAATATATCGCCACGTGCGTGGCGCAAGAAAGACGTGTGCTGTGTACAGAAGGTAGAAAGAGCAACGAAGAACTCGCTGGCGCGGTGCTAAAAAAAAACCGACCTGCTGATGTTCTCTCGATCACTGTGTTACGACCTCCGTCTTGACGTTGCGACAATATTAAAAATTGTGGCTACCTCAGTTATGCATCTTTGAACTAGCAGCGCAAGACCAATTCCAACTTGCCCAAATGTCAATTCTTCTCAGCTCGTTGGCTTTGAAGCAACCGAGGGACCGTGAATCGCCTAGAAACCAAGAAAAAAATTCACGTTGCCCCTGATCCGTTCGCCTAACACGGCTTGAATACCAAAGCCACCGTGGGCGACTATATAACCGTGCAATTGATATCGCGCAAACGCCGCTTTGCTTTTATTACTTTCTTTTCTACGCGAAGGCCGCAAAGGCGAAGTTAGCGCACAGCTTCGCACTTGAGAGGCCACCACATTTTTTGAGCTTGCTTTTCGACCAAGGCCCCTTCGCGTGAGACATACAAGGCTTTCGCTTTAATAAATGATGAGTTTGTGACGGCGTTTTCACCCTCGCGCATAAAGAGTATTTTGCATGATCTAATCTATGTTTCTTATTTTAGTTATTAGGCTTGAACATGGACGAAGGAAAATAACTAGGGGGGAGCGTCATATGGCATTACAAGTCGCTTTTCCCGTTTAATGAGGCATATAGGACTATCGCCCTAATGCGAATGATTTTATATGAAGCACTCCGATTCACTGTGGTAGATACACATTTGTTCTCGTAATCCAGATGTCCACGTTCCTGCATCAACTCGCCGTGTTTCAAAAGCGGCATAATCCAAGGATTAACGGGGCCACTGGTGAGGCGCACAGAAACCACGATGTGGCACAATGCCGATCTGGGCTGTGGTGGTGTGCTTCTTTCTCGTCTACGTCGCTGGTTTTTCCCAATGTTGACCCAACAAACAGAAGCGTTCAATGCTAGTATGGTCGAGCTGCGCGCAAGCGCAATGCACTTTGTATCACGCAGATAAAGTGCAGTACAAAGCAATGATCATTATGTGAAGTGGTAGCGCCTGAACGTGAACGTGAGTGAGTGCCTACGAGTGTGAGTACACGTGAGTACGAACGTGAGTGAGTGCCTATGAGTGTGAGTGGGTGTTAGTATGAGCTTGAGTAAGCATCAGTGGGTGTGAGTGGGCGTGAGTATGAACGCGAGTGCGAGCACACATTAGTGTGAACGTGAGTCATGTTTGAAAAAAGCGCGAAAAGAACACCTCACGCAGGTACGAAGGAGACAGGACGACGCGTGAGTGCGAGTCCACGTGAGTACGAACCTGAGTGAGTGCTTATGAGTGTGAGTAGGCGTGAGTATGAACGTGAGTGAGTGCCTATCAGTGGGACTATAGGCGTGAGTACAAGCGTGAGTGAGCGTCTATGAGTGTGAGTAGGCGTGAGTACGAGCGTGAATCAGTGGCGGATCCAGAGGGGGGGGGCAGTAGGGGCGATCACCCCCCCCCCCCCCAAAGCCCCTGCAGCCCCCCCCCCCCCCTTCAGTGCCTCTCGTACACCCCCCTTTGTCAGGTGGCCTGTGGACGTTGCCGGTGGTAGCCGAGCGGTTAGAGCATCTGTTTCCAATGCAGGAGGTACCGGGTTCTATTCCCAGAGCCGTCGAACACCGACCGATTTTTCTAATGGGTGCTCGGTGTTGTGGGAATCCCGTTCTCGAGGTGGTGCCCCTTTCTTTCCTCCGAATTCTTTAACTGTCCCTTTCCCAACGACGCTCAGCCTCTATTGCCGCTACCGTAATCCCCTAACACTGCACGGGATAGTTGAGGTGTCCTCCTCTTCTCTATCCAAGAATCTCACCTCTCCAACCCCCCTTGCTTCCCCAGCAATAGGGGTTGGCAGCTTAACAAAGCCTCTTCGCGGCGTAAAGACAAGATGCTGGACTGCACACATCGCTGACATATCTTAGTCAGAGAAGGTTGTGACAGCGAAAAACTTTTTTTTTTCGCTTTTTGCGGCGCTCCTAGTTCAATAAAACTTGCTGCTGGGCGAGTTGGTTCATACTTGGATGGGAAAATATTGATGCGCATACACAAAAATTACACCATCTCCCGCTAAAGGGAACCATGTGTAGATGTGAAGCAGCGGGCGCTAACGCTTACACTGGCGGCGGCGTTGACGCTGGCGCTCATTGCAGCGTTGCGCAGGAGAGAAAACTGGGGAGGCGCAAAGCAGGCAGTGATGGAGCAGTTTTTCCTACTAGAACATGCCAATCGCTGCTAATGGGCAATGAGAGACAGAAGACTCCGACTGGACACAGAGACCCGCACTCCGCTTTTAGTTAACGCGCACGCTGCGAATTTTTATTGTTCAACAACGCACAGGAGAAATCTTCGCGACGCGCAAATAAGTGGCAGATGCAGTTTTGACGTTGCGCTGCATAAAAAACACCAAGGGCTTCTTACAGTGTAGGAGTGAAAAGAAAAGGTCTGCATCGTCTTTGTTTAGGCCGAGGATATCCACTCTCGAATTTGGCGGGAAACACCGGTGCGCATTGAAAAAGCACAGGCGGCTACCGACTGTCCCACAGTCCTGTGACTGTGAGTATCGCAGACATGCGTGTTGCCACCTGAGCCGTATATATCTGGAGACTGGTACTATGGTTGCCTCGTGACCCGTCCCGACGACGCAAGGTAAGCGTACAGGCCAAGCACAAATATATAACCGGCGTTTAGAACTTTAGATTTCATATCGACACCATCGAAATGTATCTTTTAAATGCGAAGCATTTCTTAGCGAACTTCGGCGACTTTGAGCGTATCTATCTATCTATCTATCTAGCTATCTATCTATCTAGCCGCCTACGACTTTGTGCTCTCCTGGCCGTATCGTTAATGGGATTTATACCAAATTTGGTATGGCATAACATGACTGTATGACGAACATAAATGGCTGGTCATATCATGAATATCATGACTAGCTTGTCATGAAAAGCATGATTTACATGCCACACTCATGGCACGTTCGCGGCCGTTTAGTTAGCTTGATATACACCAAATTTGGGATTGAGTGACGTGACTGTATGACGAACATAAATGACAGGTGGTAATATGCAAATAATGACGGGCATGTCATGAACAACATGATCTGATTTACATGCCACGCTCATGACGCGCTCGCGGCCGTTTCGTTAGCTTGATTTACACCAAATTCGGGATTGAGTGACGTGACTGTATGACGAACATAAATGACAAGCGGCAATATGGAAATCATGACATGTCATGAGCGACATGACTTGCATTCCACGCTCATGGCGCGCTCGCGGCCGTTTCGTTAGCTTGATATACACCAAATTTGGGATTGAATTACGTGACTGTATGACGAACATAAATGACAAGTGGCAATATGGAAATCATGACATGTCATGAGCGACATGACTTGCATGCCACGCTCATGGCGTGCTCGCGGCCGTTTCGTTAGCTTGAGATACACCAAATTTGGTATTGAGTAACATGACTGTATGACGAACATAAATGACAAGTCGTAATATGGAAATCATGACTTGTCATGTGCGACATGACTTGCATGCCACGCTCATGGCGTGCTCGCGGCCGTTTCGTTAGCTTGAGATACACCAAATTTGGTATTGAGTGACGTGACTGTATGGCGAACATAAATGACAAGTGGCAATATGGAAATCATGACATGTCATGAGCGACATGACTTGCATGCCACGCTCATGGCGTGCTCGCGGCTGTTTCGTTAGCTTGATACACCAAATTTGGTATTGAGTGACATGACTGTATGGCGAACATAAATGACAAGTGGCAATATGGAAATCATGACGTGTCATGTGCGACATGACTGGCATGCCACGCTCATGGCACGCTCGCGGTCGTTTCGTTAGATTGATATACACCAAACTTGGTACTGAGTGACGTGACTGTATGACGAACATAAATGAGAAGTGGTAATATGGAAATCATGACATGTCATGTGCGACATGACTTGCATGCCACGCTCATGGCGCGCTCGCGGTCGTTTCGTTAGATTGATATACACCAAACTTGGTACTGAGTGACGTGACTGTATGACGAACATAAATGAGAAGTGGTAATATGGAAATCATGACTTGTCATGTGCGACATGACTTGCATGCCACGCTCATGGCGTGCTCGCGGCCGTTTCGTTAGCTTGAGATACACCAAATTTGGTATTGAGTGACCTGACTGTATCACGGACATAAATGACAGGTCCCAACATGTAAAACATGACATGCAAATTATGTAAAGCATGATTTGCTCCTTCCCGGTTGCTTCGCATTACATCGATTCCCACAGTGCGTGGGATCTGCCGGCTTTTTTCCTTTCATGATTACTCGAGTAAGTCGAACAAAAAATCAAACAAAATAGAATAACTAGAGAAGTTAAGGCAACGAAAAACTTAGAATAATTGATCGCTGAGCTTTTGGTAGGTATTCATGTCAATACGACACGACGTGAAAATAAAGACAAAAGAGTGAAGACAAGAGAGCAACCAGTTATCTCTCACATAGACCGCCACGCGCAACTGACTGATTGCTTGGGAATGCGCAAATAAGTATTTTAAGTGTGGAGCACTTTAGGGGTCCGGGCTGTTGTATGCTGTCATCATGCTGTCGTAGCTTGGCGAAACGCAGACGAAATCCAGGCGAAACCATTTATTGCATATATATCTGTAGGATATTGAGCGTGCATTCGCGCGTATAGGAGAAGTCTTCTTCCTCTTGGTCTTCGAGCGCCTTGATAATATTAAGTGCGCAGCACGTTAGGCGCCCGGGCTGTCGTATATTGTCATATGCTGTCATCACTTGGCGTAACACAGGCAAAACCACTTATTAAAATAGGAAAAAAAGAGGGTGCAAGCAAAAAAATAGAAACAGAGAGAAAGAAAGGAAAAAATAGCACTAAAAACAGAAAGAACAAGAAAACGAAAGAATTAGATAAAGAGAGGGCCAGAAATCAGTAGAAATAAAGCGATAATAAAAGACAGAAAAAACTGAAACAGAGAAATTGAAAGAAAGAGAGGAGGAACGAAAGAGAAAACCGAAGAGAAACAAAGAGGGCTGCCCAGCTCCGCACTTCCTTCAGGTTTAGCACCACTTGTGCGAAGCTGCCTTAATTATTTTGGCTACCTTCTTATCCGCCGCTGTACGATTTTTCAGTTAGCGGCATTTGCTGTATCTTGACTACTCTCTTGTGTCCGTGTTTGCACACCCGGTCTTTTTAGGGCCCATAGACAGCCTCTGAAAATATAACATCGAGCTCGCTATTCTCTCGTGGCGTTTCTTATTTTTTTTTTATTGCAATAGCAATAATATGGACACTCTCGGCTCATTTTTGGCGTCGCCGTCATGCCCCAGATATGTATATGTATGTATACATGTAAAAAAGGCACAAAGAAAAAAATCAGGAGACCAATGCACCTGACTAGGGATTCGAACAAGCGACCCCTCGCTCCGCAGCGCGCTGCGTTAGACCACTCAACCACGCTGCGTGCATGCGCCGACATTCTAACGGCAAGATATTTATAGACACCATTTATCGCTGGCGGTACACAGATCTCGGAGGAGCTTGAGCGTGTTTTCTATCGCGCAACGCTCCTACATTTTCTTTCAATTTGAAAACTGTCGTTGAGGCGCACACAGAAATGGGTCCCTTTCTGTACCCACTCGTGACGTGCAACGAAGAAAAAAAGAACACCGCGCACACCTTGCGTCAGACGCCACCACGTGTCAGAAGACGCAGAGGAGTCATTCTGCGCGCCGCACTTTAAAAGAAGAAATATCTAAGAGCGTCGGCTTCTGCGTTGTCGACACTAACAACTGTGACAGTTGTTAGTTCACGCTTGTCCTGTGTATACCTGAGCGTATTTTTTCGAGCGTCCTTCTTCGTGCTTCAGCGGGAAGCTGAAAGTATCGAGCTGCTTGTCTTCTTCGTGAGACATTCCAATTTCTTGCTATCGCATTCATTGCTTCGCCCTTGCGGCGAAACTGGGACTTTTTTTGGCGCTCTTCGTGACGCCAGAATGGTGATTCACATGACATAATTAGGTCACATACTCTCGACTGGTTTATACACGAGAAATGTCAGTTGTAAATTGTCTCCTATCCTGCTTTGCCATGCATTCGCCCACCTATTCTTCCTCCCCTCGCATGATTATCGTGCGCGATGAACTGATTTCGCTTCATTTTGTGAGTTTCCGATTGCGCAAACGCAAATAACAGCGTGTAGTCGACAAGCTCGAAATCCTGATAGGCTCAACGTTTAGCGCTAACATTGTACACGTGCTTTATGAAGAAATAAGTGTCGAGGAGATATCGCCTGTAAGAATTGCAGTGAAGGCGAGAACGAAACCAATGGAAGAGGCGCCGGATTATTTGATTCTTCCAACAGACGAAATCTTTACAGCGAAGACGATGCAGCTGTCCAAAAAACAAAAAAAAGGCCAGCCTGCTTCCACGGTTTTTGTATATTTTTTATTGCGATAACAATTATATGGACACTCTGTACAGGTTTTCATCGTCGCCGTCATGTTCCGTATAAAGTCCAAGTCATTAACTTTTGTACACACATCGTACGATGTACCCGCTAGTAAAAGCTCGCGAGCGCTAGCAAGGAAGAGGGCTGAAGCATAAATTTAAGAAACTGCCCATCTCCGCCGCACCGAGGGCGCGTGCGATAACATCACTCCGCCTGCGAGGCCTGCCGTCGATTACTCCTCAACCAGAAAGCAAGTGCCTTGTCCATCTTCCGTTGGACGAAGGAGTATGAAGGGACGCCGGGGTAAAGGGGCTGCGTGACTCGAGCCGCGACTGTGAACTTTGACTATTAGGGCGCGGCCGTGAGCGCTGGCGAGTGCGCTAACCCGGCAGATATCAGCAAACAGCTCGTATATTCTTCTACGCGCTGTAATCTCACCGCTTCGTACTGCCAGCACTGATACGACAAACTGCACGAAAAGCGCTTCTTTGACGGGTACCGACCGCATACGCTAACACCAGCGTTTTGCAGTTTCGTGAGATCGGATAAAAAAGAGTTAGCTAGTTAGATAAAAAATTACCCCATCTCCCGCTAAAGGGAACCATGTGTGGATGCGAAGCAGCGGGCGCTAACGCTTACACTGGCGGCGGCGTTGATGCTGGCGCTCATCGCAGCGTTGCGCAGGAGAGAAAATGGGGAGGCGCAAAGCACGCAGTGATGGAGCGGTGTTTCCTACTGGAACATGCCAATCGCTGCTAATGGGCAATGAGAGACAGAAGACTTCCGACTGGACACAGAGACCCGCAGTCCACTTTTAGTTAACGCGCACGCTGCGAATGTTTATTTTTCAACAACGCACAGGAGAAATCTCCCACCGGCACCACCTTGCAGGTCAAGATCCATTGCCATATATACGGGGTGGCCAGTGAACGGTTGTGCAGCGCGAGCAGTCGGTTTTTTCAGTCAAGAAACTCGCTAGCAGACGCTGCCTGCGTCGGCGTCGCGAGGCGAGAGAGGGGCGGAGCGTAGGAGAGGAGAGAGAGAGAGGGAAGGACGCGCATGCGCAGTGGGAGTGTGGACGCCGCGGGCAGGGATGCCTAGAGGAGAGAGGGGGAAGCGTATGAGAGAGGGGGGACGCGCATGCGCAGTGGGGAGTGTGGACGCCGCGGGCAGGGATGCCTAGAGGAGAGAGGGGGGGAGCGTAGGAGGAGAGAGAGGAGGGGGGGCGCATGCGCAGTGAGGGTGTGGTTGCCGGGGAGGGATGCCTAGAGGAGAGAGAGGGGGAGATGAGGTTTTTTATTTTTATTTTTTGAAAGGGTTTGCGCATGCGCAGTAAGTGTGGTCACGCCGCACACCACCACCGGATTAAGCTTCGCCATAAGATGCTTCACATCTAAAAGAGTTAGCCTTAGTTCATTATAACATTACGACATGTTGCTATTGCATTCACTGCTTCGCCCTTTCAGGAAAACGGTGTTCTTTTTTTTTCAAAATTCAAGGGTCAAATTTGTCGCCCAAGTAAATGTTGAATCCCACGCGCCCCCCTTCCCGCGCCGCGCCGCCGCCGGTCTGATGAACCCCGCGCCGTTGACGCGCCGCCGCCGGAGGTGCAAACACCGGCGCGCCGCCACCGGCGATCTTAGGACCGGCGCACAGGTCTAGTGGAGAGCGTTGACACTGCATACCAAGGAAACGAAAAATGTCCCTTTTGCGACGTTCCAAAATCGTGTCAGTACTCCTTTAAAGTGCCGACCTATGGGAACGAGACATGGACCGAAGAAGAAGACGTGTTTGTGTTTATCTTTTTGCTTTGGCTGCTGCTGTTTTTCCTTGGGCCAAACACCTCGATGTCCTGTTTACGGTGTACCTCGACAATATATATATATATATATATATATATATATATGAAGAAGAAGGTGTCCTTGGATCCAGCAAATGCAATATTTCGAAGTAGAGGACGTGCAAAACGAAAACTTCGTTTATTTTTCCAACGTTTCAGCCGGGGCCCGGCCTTCATCAGGGAAAAAACAGTTTTTTCCCTGATGAAGGCCGGGCCCCGGCTGAAACGTTGGAAAAAATAAACGAAGTTTTCGTTTTGCACGTCCTCTACTTCGAAATATATATATATATATATATATATATATATATATATATATATATATATATGCGGGGCATGACGACGACACCGACGGCAAAAAGCAGCTGAGAGTTTCCATATAATTGCTATCGCAATAAAATTATTGTTTATGGCATAGTGGGTACCTTGCAAATGTGCTTGTAAGAGTAGCCCCAAGAGATTTTTCAACGGACTCTAGAAATGCCGCTCTTCCAGCTTTCGCTGTGACTGTGCAGCGCTTTCCGCGCACGCCTGGCTTTTTTTTTTAACACGAGAGTGTTTTATGTGGGGGTCCACCCAGACTTTGGTGACGTATTTCCGTCACGGATATGACGTTGTTTAATTAACGCTACCAAATGCGAAAGAAAAAAACATTCAGAAAAATGTTCCCCCGCCGGCGTGGAACCTCTGATTCTTTGGGCCGCGACGAAAAGTGCCCGATGCTCTACCGACTGAGCTATAGAAGCAGTTGCAAGGCTCTCTACAAACGCGCCTTATAACTCTCACACATTCTCTCCTACACGGTGCTCTCTGTTGGCGAGGCGGGACGGTGCCGCCGTCTGTGACCGGTGAAGAGAAGTAATGCGGCATGACACTTATTAGCACCGATAGAGAGCGATTCGTCGACAACGCAGTTAAAGCATGGCGTTCGAGATTGCGCGCCGGCGCGCCATCTTGGAGGCCATGGTTAAAGCTTCTCGATAGCAGTGAAAAACCCTGGCCGCGCTAGCATCGGGGAGTCGCCGACGCAGTTATGTTCTTTGCCTTTCGCTTAGTGTTAGCGTGTGACAGCTCTTTGTCGGCATGGTTGTCGGAGTCGTGCAGCGTCTACGTGCACCAATGGTGTTTCGACGCCGACTACTTCGGGTGATATTGCACCGACTAATAAAACTGCTGCAGTAAGCACTGCAGCAAGGCAACGATGTAGACGGGCGAATGTCGTGCCTTGGTGGATCGAGACAGAGCCCAGCGGGACGTAGAACGCCCGCACGCGTTCGCGGCTCCAGCTATGAACCTCTGCCTCCCGCGTTGCTGAAGCACACTGTGGTAGTGTATGCATGAGCGCAGGCGTAGGTTGCCAAATTACTCAGAAGCGCACGCCGCGCCCTTTCTCTCCTTAATAGACGACGCTTTGAAGACACCCATATCGAGTACCAGTGGTTAGTGTGTGCTTTTATCTTTGTACGGGATTCACGATACGCTGTGTCCAGGTATACGTTAAAAATTTCAGCTACCACAACGGCTAAATCATGATCATGGGCTGTAGTCGTCGCGATGGAGATGTGCCACCAGGCGTCAACGTGGGTGTGTCCACGTCAAACGATGGT
This sequence comes from Rhipicephalus appendiculatus, assembly GCA_030522465.1. NCBI lineage: Eukaryota > Metazoa > Arthropoda > Arachnida > Ixodida > Ixodidae > Rhipicephalus > Rhipicephalus appendiculatus. The sequence goes on from JALIZH010033001.1 coordinate 3,310,862, forward strand.
GAAGCTGCCAAACACCAATACACATTCTACAAGCTCTGATATATCACTAAACAATAAGCACCACTTCTGTGAGTACACGTTTCACTTTCGTGTTGTACCGATTATATGACGGAGGGATCAGCCATGTTTCTTTCCTCTCGCTCTACGGCGCCAGGAATTCATATAATACGCGGCCAGACGGGCTCGTAGACCTTTAGCGTGGGGCTCAGGCAGGCCTTCAACGCACACAGCGGGCCGGGCTCGGAAACACCACCCGTATAGAGCCCTACTGCTCCGCCGGTGGGCGCGGCTGATAAGGTACGGCGCGTGATAAGCAACGGCACGGAGGTTTTTTATGTGGACACCCGAGCTCGAGCTCTTAAATAAGAACGTTTGCAGCAATGCATCGCACATCTCACAATAAATTGATGCAAAACAAGCTTGGATTTCACCTTTCCGGAGGTGCACTGAGGTACGGGGATGGAACACTTTTCTTTTTGATGTTTGTTTCCTAACGTCATTTTTGTTTCTTTTTGTTTTCGCGCAAAGCAGCTGCATGTTTTCTGAAGTCATTATCGCTTTTTTTTTCTTCTTTTCTTTTTCGCACGGGCAGCGGCTGAATTTGCAGATCATGGGCCCGATAGTGTTAACACGGGTACATTTGATCGCAGGTTTGAGTAGGACATAATCTGCGGTTCTGCTGCACGGTCACTTCTAATCGCGATTTGGCTAACGACCGAGCCAAACTCGATCCGTGTCGTCCCTGACCGCGATCAAAAGTGTCCGTGCGACACCGGCATTATGGCACGGTGTGATGGCAGGCTGGACAGCAAGCAGAAGTTCGCGCCATTGTGGTGATGACTGTTATGGCGTTGACAATAATACACGGTTTGTTGCTTTTGTTCCTGCAACATTGTTTGATTTATTGTACGAGTGCCTGCGACACGCGAATGAATAATGGATACGACCATCCAGCCGGCCACTGTTCCTGTGTTTTATATCAAAACAACAGAGTCTGGTACTGGAACGACGACCGACGTGATGTCGAAAACGTACAACGCTTAACCCAGGATGCGGCCGAGATTGGACGCATTCGCATTAAAATGCTAACTCCTCCAGCGCCCATCAACTAATACTCCTCTCAGCGAGCCAACTCGTCCAGCAGTTCAACTCCAGAGTTCGTTACTGAAATCCGCTGTAACTCAGCTGACGACTGGCCAGCGCTCAAGCGCGTCAATAACCAAGACAGCTTCTTCGGGGACACAGAAGGCTTATTTTCGGAATCACACAAGATCGTAGGAAATATTACGTGCGCCTCCAATGAACAGCGTATCCACTGTCATAACAGCCGTCACCACGATGGCTCGAACTTCTGCGTGATGTCGAGCTTGCTTTCGCACCGTGCCATAACACCGGTGTCGCACGGACACTTTCGATCGCGATCAGGGCCAACACGGATCGAGTTTGACTCGCACGTTAGCCAAATCGGGTTTAAAAGTGACCATGCAGCAGTACCTTAGACTATGTCATGATCGAACCTGCGATTATATGTTCCCGTATCAGTCTGTCGGCGCTGGCGGGTCCATGCTCCGCACAGTGTTGTCCTAACCCGCGCGAGAAAAAGAAAAATAACAAAGAAAGCAACGATAGTGATTCCAGGAAACATGCGGCGCTCCGCTCGAAAAAGAAAAAAATATGGACACGATGTCAGGAAACAAACAACAAAAAGAAACGTGGCTCCGCCCCCCCCCCCCCCCCCCTTACAACAAGCTTATTGGCCTCGAGGGCCACCACTGGAAGCGCCGGCGCCACCGTCGGCGTGACGTGCTTGGCAGGATCACGTGGTCTCAGCGGCCGCGTCCGCTGCTTGTGGAGCGCTGCCGCGTGCTTTGTAAACGAGTTTGAAGCCCCACCTGCGCTGCGGTCTGTTCGAATGCGGAGGTTTTCTCGCATTTTGAACACAACTGAACCCACTGTGATAGGAGTGGCTGCATCTGAAAGAAATGAACATGCTGCTCGGTGCCGCAGTGCCGCACGTACGCAACAGAGTCCGGTGTAAGCCTGCACGTTGTACCGGTGCCCGTGGGGGGGGATAAGAAACTGCGTGAAGAGTGGGTTGTAGAGCTAAGAACCACGGGCTATTAGGCCGTGTCTATTAGGGTGTCTATTAGGCCGCGCATGCTCCTGTACACGCCACGTCACAGCCCGCAACGGCCGCAAGGTGTGGTTTTAAGTTGGAAGTGGTTTTAAGTTGGAAGAAAGAAAAGAAAAGTGGACCCCGCAACTGTCTGCATCAAGGTGCGACACCTCAGCAGTAGTTCACGAGGATGGCTTGGTGGGCTAGTTGGTAATGCATCATGAATGGCTACAGCGCACATAAAGACGGGGACAACAGAAGGATGCACAAGGACAAAGCGCTGAACTGCAACTGACACTTTATTCTCTGAAGGAACAACCTTATATGGGCACATCAAGCCAATGAAATCAATCTTCGGCACAGCACCAACAGAAGATAAAGTAGAAAACCTAACACTCATCGTTATTTTGCACACTGCCTAAGGCTTGTCTACGTTCAAAAATTCTATCTCCTTTGTGGAGAGGGTCACAGAAGGAGCGCTTGCACAATTGTCTTTTTGGCGATCAATTTCGTAAGCTTCAATCACCTCACGTGTCCGCTTATCCTTTTCCTTTCCGATAACCGAGCACTGCCCGAAAAGTGGCTCACAGGCACAACTCCTGCAGTGCATCGACAAGTGGCCTGAAATGGCTGTCTTCCCTACCAAATTCTTGTGCTCCCTGAGCCTGTCGTTCAGACATCTACCGGATTGTCCAATATACCTTTTCCCGCAGGTCAAGGGCAGCGAGTAGACTACACCCTCTTCACAGTCAATTTCACAGAAGGACATATTTGCTGGTTTTATGAGCCAAGGGCCATCAAACCATTGCTCCCCTTCTCCTCCAATCACACTAAACTTGTAAAAAGGGGCATTATCGCGTCTTGTCTGAGAAATTCTCTGCGGAAGTCTTGTTTGCATTCAACAGAGAGTAGCTTCCTCGCTCAGACATCCCGCCTGGTCTCGGCTGGGTACCCGCGCCATATGCTTGACTCGGTGGCTCGTGTCCTGCTAAGGGAGATGAAGCGTGGTGATCAGCAGGGCCAGCCGATAAGGAATAAGAAAGAAAAGTTAGTTGTAGTGCCGTACTTGCATAAGGTCGGGCACAATCTCAAAAAAATTACACCATCTCCCGCTAAAGGGAACCATGTGTAGATGTGAAGCAGCGGGCGCTAACGCTTACACTGGCCGTGGCGTTGACGCTGGCGCTATCGCAGCGTTGCGCAGGAGAGAAAACTGAGGAGGCGCAAAGCACGCAGTGATGGAGCGGTGTTTCCTACTGGAACATGCCAATCGCTGCTAATGGGCAATGAGAGACAGAAGATTCCGACTGTACACAGAGACCCGCAGTGGGCTTTTAGTTAACGCGCACGCTGCGAATTTTTATTGTTCAACAACGCACAGGAGAAATCTCCCACCGGCACCACCTTGGAGGTCAAGATCCATTGCCATATATACGCGATGGACAGTGAACGGTTGTGCAGCGCGAGCAGTCGGTTTTTTCAACCAAGAAACTCGCTAGCAGACGCTGCCTGCGTCGGCGTCACGAGGCGAGAGAGGGGGGGGAGCGTAGGAGAGGAGAGAGAGAGGGGGGGGGGGACGCGCATGCGCAGTGGGGTGTGGACGCTGTGGGCAGGGATGCCTAGAGGAGAGAGGGGGGGAGCGTAGGAGAGGTGAGAGAGGGGGGACGCGCATGCGCAGTGGGAAGCCTAGGCAGGGATTCCTAGAGGAGAGAGGGGGGGGAGCATAGGAGGGGAGAGAGGAGGGGAGGCGCATGCGCAGTGAGGGTGTGGTTGCCGCGGGGAGGGATGCCTAGAGGAGAGAGAGGGGGAGGAGAGGTTTTATTTTTATTTTTTTAAAGGGTTTGCGCATGCGCAGTAAGGGAGGCCACGCCGCACACCACCACCGGATTAAGCTTCGCCATAAGATGCTTCACATCTAAAAGATAGGCATGCGCGCTGGTGTTGACGTGATCTTTTCCGCCCCTAACAAACTGTCTAAACTTTGTAAGCTTGTTAACGCTGATCAAGGTTGCCGTTGGGTGGACTTGAAAAGGAGCCAAAACTGAAGCCAAAAGTAGCCAAAGTAGCCATGCCATTTAATATTATCGCCAAATTTGTAGCCAAGTGGAACAGAAGTGGTATTATGAGCAGATTCTATGGTATTGATCAATAAATGATACCATTTTGAATAAGTATAAGAGCATAGAAAGCCACCAATAAGTTGGAAATAAATTAAGTGAACGAAATATGATAAATTCATTACGCGGGCATACATTTTATGTAGAAAATATGAGTTCATGCCAGACACAAAGTTATATTAGAATATTTTTGGCCAGCAAGTCAGAAGGAACACGTATAAGTTGAAACAGATTTTCGTTAAAGATGCAGACCAAATTCTGGTTGTAGATGAACAGGCCAGCTAAATTTTGTTGCAGATGTCTGTTTTCCCAAGTTTACACGAGAACACGCACTGGGCATCATAATTATTCATAAAACTTGCGCGTAGCATCACAATAGATGGCGGGAAGGTTGAGCACCGAGCTGACCACGCGTTCGTCACCATGAATGCAACTTCACCACTCCGTATTTGGAGACGCGCTAAGTGTCGCGTAAGGGTGCCTCGATGCGCACCAGCCTACTGGTGGGTGGAGGACGACCGTACGCATCCGGTGAAGCGAGAAAAAAAGCTTATAAACAGTGTGTTTCGTCTGCAAAAATGAGAAAAAAATGGCTCCTTAATGCGCCAAATCAGCACTTTAAAAGTGGCCAGAAAATAGCCATGTCGCCAACTGCAAATTTTTGTCGCCAGATGGGGTCGAAAAGTAGCCAATTTGGCGCAAAGTAGCCACCAACGGCAACCCTGACGCTGATGGCAATAAGAAAGAAGGATACGCCAAAAAACACAGGGAGCGATTTGTTGACTGTGAAGAGGGTGTAGTCTACTCGCTGCCCTTGACCTGCGGGAAAAGGTATATTGGACAATCCGGTAGATGTCTGAACGACAGGCTCAGGGAGCACAAGAATTTGGTAGGGAAGACAGCCATTTCAGGCCACTTGTCGATGCACTGCAGGAGTTGTGCCTGTGAGCCACTTTTCGGGCAGTGCTCGGTTATCGGAAAGGAAAAGGGTAAGCGGACACGTGAGGTGATTGAAGCTTACGAAATTGATCGCCAAAAAGACAATTGTGCAAGCGCTCCTTCTGTGACCCTCTCCACAAAGGAGATAGAATTTTTGAACGTAGACAAGCCTTAGGCAGTGTGCAAAATAACGATGAGTGTTAGGTTTTCTACTTTATCTTCTGTTGGTGCTGTGCCGAAGATTGATTTCATTGGCTTGATGTGCCCATATAAGGTTGTTCCTTCAGAGAATAAAGTGTCAGTTGCAGTTCAGCGCTTTGTCTTGTGCATCCTTCTGTTGTCCCCGTCTTTATGTGCGCTGTAGCCACTCAGCAGTAGCCCACGAGGGAAAAGATAAGGAGGGATTAAAAGAGATAGAGAGAAAAGTAAAGATGGGAGAAAAGTAAAAGATTGGGAGAAGGTTACTGAAGTCCGTGGACGGGGCCCCGATCGGCGAGAGGTCGGTGAAGAGCGGGCATCGCGGACGAGACAACCGTCAGGCACGGAATCCAGCGAGCGAATCTCCAGGTGGTGGGTGCAAGCAAAGAATAACACGCACTACCGGTGTTGGCTGTCGCCCAGGTTGACTCCATTCCTTGATCTTGCTTGCATGTGCTTACGGGGGGCTTTGTCCGTCCCTCCTTCCCGCGTCCCGCACCCCACAGCGCATGCGCGTCCCCTCCCCCCTCTCTCTCCTCTCCTACGCTCCCCCCTTTCTCTCCTCTAGGAATCCTCTACTCTACGGAGCGGCGCGCACGACAGGTGGTGTGACAGCTGCATTCTCCGCTGGGGGGCGCCACGGTAGTTCTGCGGTATGAAAATGACGGAGCGCGCGCGCGTCATTCTCTCTCCTGTGCAGCGCCGCGATCAGCGCCCGGGCTGGTGCCGCGAAACGGGAGTGGCGACGTGGCGATCCCTAACTTCGCCCCCCCCCGCCCCCCCCCCCCCCCGCTTCGCATCCACACATGATTCCCTTTAGCGGGAGATGGAGAAGTTTTTTTTTAATTTAAATTATATGTTTTGTTGAAAGGAGGAAGATGCTCAACGTCCCAGCGGGGCATATCGGTTGCCGACGTAGAAGAAGCGAGCAAGACAGGAAAACCGACAACAGGAAAGAAGGGCAGCTCTTCCTCCGGTATCAGAGCTAGACAACCTAAGAAGGGGTCTTCTCTTGACGACAGCCCAGAAGAAAGCACTGACAGCGATTCTACTTAACGCAAAAAAACTTTTGATAGGGTAACATTACGCCAGCCCTTTTTTTCCCCAATCATATTCAGCCAAAGACAACGTTGTCACAGTGTTGCCCCACACGACGGGGCAACTTTGTGACAGCTTTTAACCTGAATATAGCCGTTTGTATTAAAATGCGGATTTGTAGAACATACTGTCGTGTGAGGGAATGTTTCAGAAACGTTGCGCCACTATTCATTCGCCTTTATGTTGATAATTGTTCAGTGAGAGAATGAAAACGTACGAAATCTGTCACAAAGTAACCCCATTTTACGGTACGTCGGACTTAAAAAAATCACAGGGTTCCTTATGCATTCCTTTAAGATGACCGGAAGGCGAAAGCCACCTTCTCCTTCTTGGCAGTCGATGTATCGATTTTCCCCACCCAACTCCAAAAACTTTCTACGACTAACGCGGTTTTGCACTGCCTCCGTGATCGACTCACCGATCACGGAGGCTGTACAAAGCGACTATGTCGTGTGAACACGTCATCATTTGATATCACTTAATAAGGCTTCATGACGACGCCATAACGACGTCACAAATTTGAGCAATCTGTGACGTCATGATGACGTGATATGGTGACGCCATCACGTGATAGAAATTTTTTTTTTTTGCATTACTCGTGCTGACGCCACCGACGCGGGACGCCTACGGTCAATCTTCCCGTTTGATGAGGTGTCGAATGCTTTCGCCTTCATAAGCTATGCACAGCGTTTGCTGGTGGATACCTGGCGAGCGAGTCCAATGCTGCGGCTGATGTGCGCTGAGTTTATGTTGGCAATAACAATCTTTCTGTCAATCGTGCATTCTTATGACGCAAACACTACGCGCTAAAAAGCCCAAATTTATTTGTGCCCACTCTCAAATGGCCTCTCCAACCCCATGCATTTTCTTGGAGCCTTATTTATTTATGCGGAAAATATGCTGTTCGCGTTAGACACGACATACTGACGTAATTGCTGGGCAACTCACCAAATAATGCTGGGCATTATAATTTTGCATTTCACTCCTTACGCGTTGTTGTTAGCCTGCTTTGCAGCTGCAGGTTGCTGCAATAACTTCTTTCTTTCACCGCTAATTGTAGTTCACATGGGTCCTTGTTCACAGCCGACGTTTGCAGAACAAGTCCGGCGAACGTTACTGTATCTTATTTCGTTTCCTTGGCGTTGCATGCTACAACATGGCCTCGTAGACCACTTCTCCTTCCACCAGCAATATCGAAGTGAAGCTTTGGTCTATGAATTTGTTTCTCATGCTTTGTGTGAGAACCAAACGAAACGAACACACTGAAATAACAGAAGCAGTGGCAATTGCTCGCTTAGAAGACCGATCAATATGCAGTGCGAGGCAACACTTCAAATGACATTAAAACATACACGAATTCTGACCGACAAAAAAAAAAAAAAGAAAAAAAACATTGAATCGTCGGGACGGGACATCAGAAGTTGCCAAACGCGCTCAAGTCGTAGACGGTAACAAAATTTGTCTTGTACTGCTCTGATAGCGTCCGCCTCGGTGGAACAGTGGCTACGGTGCTCGGCTGCTGACCCGAAGGTCGCGGGTTCGATCCCGGCCGCGGCGGTCGCATTTCGATGGAGGCGAAATGGTAGAGGCCCGTGTACTGTGCGATGTCAGTGCACGTTAAAGAGCACCAGATGGTCAAAATTTCCGGAGCCCTCCACTACGGCGTCTCTCATAATCATAGCGTGGTTTTGGGACGTGAAACCCCAGATATTATTATTATGCTCTGATAGGCGTCCTCGCATCAATAGTTGTTTCTGTATTCACAAATTATGATATTTTGCGGTCTAAAGTTCACGGTACGGCGCCAAAACACGCTCGTAGCGAAAGCGAAACCATCAGTACGATCGTACATGCAGACGCTCATACATTCAAAAGTGCCGTCGGTCGCCGCGAACTCGTGCGATCACCGGCTTGAGGCTTCTTTCTGTTATGCTCTATTTGGTTATTGTCTACTTTAACAAGATATTTCGCATAGTTTGCACTCCGCGACTGACTAGATTTCACGCCAGAAGCCGGTTCAGCGGTCTCCATCGCTGTGACCGCGTGAAGCGGGCGCTCCGTTTTCTCAAAGACACAGCGACTGTGAACTGTGTTATGCTTTCCGTTCGTCGAAAATTACTAGTTTAACAGTAAAGAACGTATTTCGCTTCGAAAGTATGCACAGAAATGTCCTGAAGCGCTTCCACGAGGTGTTTTGTAGAGCGCCGACAGCAAATCCTATGGGGAGCGCGCGGCAGTATCCTGCTATGGTGGCTAATCCTGCCTAGCACGCAATCGAGGCGCGTCTGATAGAGGGCGACTCCGTAACTCCTCGCGGCCAATAGTAAAGTGACGTGACAGCCCTATAAGAGCAGCAGTGGCTTGACAATCGCGCTGCGGTAAAAAGTATTTGCTACTCACCGTCCAAGCAGGTCCTCCGCACGAGTCAGTGTACCCCTCTCAACGAGGTAACCGCGCTCACCGTCGGCCAGAGAGACCGTCTGCGCGACAAGCTTGTGCTCCTCTCTCATCCGGGACACCACGGGACCACGGCGGCCGCCGCAGGCGTGGCGGCAGGCCGGCGCCAAATTCCTATGGACGCAGAAGCTGGAGTGGGAGAGGTTCCTCGCACTATGCGCTCGCTCTGCGCATGCCTGGCCATCGCCAGCAACGTAGACGCGCGCGTAGGGAGCGTGCCCGAGCGTAGGCATGTCGGGCAGATAGTGCCGCTATGACTACGCTCAGCACTTGTTGCGGGTAGACCTTCTGTGCGCCGTTTTTATTAAGCCACGTTCAGAATGCAGTCGCATCAGTCAAAAGTGTCGTATCGCGTAACTGCTGGAACGTTCGTTTCCGTAGCTAACGACCACGTTTGTTCACATTGAGTTCTTCGATAAGTTTTTTTTACGACGCGCCTCTCAAGGCAACTGCGTTTCGTATTTTTCAACATCTCGTCGGTTGGCAAGCAGCTGTTAGTGGAAGTCGAGGCTCTTCGCTTAACCGACGCAGACGTCAGAGAACAACGTGGATGCGTGAAATATTCTTCAGTGTATTAGTTGATGGTGTTTTCCACAATCGTTTCGCAAAGCTGTGGGCTGGCGATGCGGTGTTGTTCTACAACGCGGGGGAAACGCCTACACGGTCTCGTCATGTTTTCGCGTGAAATCATCGTTCTAGGAACGGCGCTTGATGCTGCGTCGGCGTAGCACATCGGCTGCAAGGATGCACTGCGACGAAACTGAAAGCGCGCCGCCTTCAGTATATATGACTTGCAAAAACCTTCAAGCAGCTGTATTGCGCTACGAAAATTCATGGTCCACTGCGGTGCAATGCCTCTTCGCTAGAACTGTTGCAGTGTAGTGCTTCGCGCGCTGGCCTAGATATAGTCCGGCGTAAAGTGTACGCGCGACGCGATTAAGCTACGCCGGCGAAAAGTGGAGAACTTACAGTCTGGCGTCACGGCGCGCCCGGCGGCGTTTGGCGTGCTTGGCGACGCCGGCGCAGAGATAGAGCATGTTCCTATATTTCACGCGCTCCACTATGCGATCCACGCGGCTGGCGTTAGACCACAATGCACTGCGCGCGGCAGCGGCGGTCGGCAAAACGGCCGCGTGTGGGCCGCGTTTGAAACGTGCGGCCGTGGTTTACTCGGCTTTGATTGACGACCACATGATTCTGTGTGTGTTCGAAGGGATTATCGATCACATTTGCGTGTAGACCAGCAACAGTGTGGACTGCTGCGACACAGAGGGAAAAAGAAACGTCTGGGAAGTCTTCGGAATTCGCTCTCGTATGTACACTGTCGTCCTTTATGAAAGGGAACACGCGAGCGCGTGTCGTGCGCTCTTCGGCGGCTGCTTACAGCGCCATCGACCAACAACTGTATAAAGCATGTCCGCTTTTGGCGTCATCCGTTCGCAAACAAAATAACGAGTGATAGCCGTTGAACAAGCGCTGCTAGATTACGCCCCCCGCTTTGGTCTCGCAACGGGCGATGCCGCCAAAAGCGAACGCGCTTTCTTCAGTTGTCGGTTCATGGTGTTGTATGCAGCCGGCGCGGAGCGCAGGCCACGCGCTCGCGTGTTCCCTTTCATAAAGGACGACAGTGTACAGTGCCGTCCACTGTTAGGGTGAACACGACTCAGCGTGGCAGCGCTCTGCGGAGCGCCAGTGCAGCCGGCGCGGCCGCGCATAGAATCGAACTGGCGCAGGCGCACACGAGGGCACCGCTCTTGCTGTACTACAGACAAGAAATACCGGCTCCTGGCTACTATGCAACGACACTCTCGAGCGATGTAGCAGACGAGATAAAGCATCTCCCGTGTGCCCGTGCGCGCATGCACGGCTACGCTTCGATGCGCGGCCGCGCCGGCTGCACTGGCGCTGCGCGCAGTGCGGCCACGCTGAGCCGTGTTCGAAAGCGTATCGCCGGAGTCTGGCTCCCATCGAGAACAATGGATGACGTATCCTTAGGGAGGTACTCGCTGCCCCTAGACATTGCCCTAGATAGGTACTGCTGTAGCTAGGGAATGATCCGACGATTCCTCGGTGTTGTCCCCAGCCAGCCCAGCAAGCCTGCGCAAGCTGCCAGTGCTGCCGGCCTTGCGTTGAATTTAGCTACGTAGCTATGCCTTCTTTGCGCGGCGTAGTGATAGGCGACAGCCAAGTTAAATTCATGTGCAGGAGTCGCCTTCCCTTGAAGACCTCTGTGGAGACGTGCACATTTAGTTTCAGCGGATTTACCGCTGTGCGCCTGGCTGAGGCCGTCTCAGCAATGGCCTTCCAGCGCGTGGATTTTGCAATTTTGTACGTTGGTGGCAACGACATTAGCCATGCTAACGCGGTGCCTCAGGAGATATGCAACAATATCAGGGTGAGTATTCAGAAATCATCAACTGCTTGACGCCAATCGCTAACGGTTGTATTTTCTTTACATTTTAGGAGTTGGTTTTACAACTGCAACGCAATGTGGCCCCCCCTGGTGTACGTGTTCAAGGTGCTCCCACGATGTTACAGCCCTGAGGACACCGATGCGGTGCGCAAGAGACAGAAAGCGTGCTTGCTTAACCGCAAGCTGACGGCTACGTTCAAGCGCCTGCCATGTGTTCGCATCCTGAACGCCGAGGTAAGTTTACGCCGCCATGCTGGTGCCGCCACCGCTGAGGCGCTAATATTAAGCGGTCTTGGATTACCGTACTTTGAGGGTGATGTCGTGGTCGGCACGCAGTTTTTTAAAAAACCTTTTAGTCGCGCTAGTTGCCTTTTGCTTGCTGTGAAGTGTTGAGATAGCAAGCTGCAAAACTTCCGAGACGCACTGGTTCTAAAAATGTGTTCCATTCAACCTGCCTTTGTGGTTGGAGTGGGAGATCACTTGAGAGGAGTGGGGTGCATGTAACACAGTAGTCGAGTGTCTTCAGCGACCATTATAAGCGGGTAGTTCAACATCTAACATAAAACGGGATTGCACAAACTTCGCTGCACCGATTTTGACTCTGGCAGCTTCATCAGAATGTCCATAATTGGTCAAGTCCTAATATCTTTCTTAGGAGGAAATTTGCAATTTTAGAGCCCTGCAAAAGTTTTTTTATTCATCAATAGAAATCCACCGGGTATTTCTCAATATGTCTTAAAAGTTTTCCATTGAAAGTCGTGTGTTCATATTACTGAAATAATGAAACAGCTGAAAATGAATTATAAGTTAGAAAGACAGACAACTGGCTAGAATGTGCTATCATATCCTAGTGGAAATGTAAGGACCATAAATTACGGTGATGGAATTGAGCATACTTTTTGCAATTTCAATAGGATTTTGCAAAAACTGGTTTGTTGTGCAGCCTTGTGGACGGGCCCACATACTGTGCAAAGGAGCCCTTCTGATTTCTGTACAGTCTGCTGTTTACGTGCACCATAATGTACTTAATATTGCAGTTTATGTATATTACTAGGCATCCCCGCTCTATTTTATGCTTTTTTATAAGGCACAAGGAGTGATTGCTGAGAGGTGGCTCTGCCTTCGCTGCAACTAAGGGAACAGGAAACCTGTCTAAGCCGTGGCGTATATGTGCGGTGTGTATACATGCCGAGTGCACAAACACGAACCACTGCAATGGGGGATTTATAAGCACAATGTTGCTTTCTTATTCGATAGGGCCTTGCTCGTTTGCTGGCATATATTCGCTATTGTGCTAAACTATCACTTTGTGTGTGACTGAATTGGTGCGTAAAGTGGCGATAAAAGTGTTCAGCCATTCCATTTTGTGAAGGCAGATTACCAGCAAAGCTGTCTAGCACGCAACACAGAAATTTGAACAAATGTATGAACTCGTTTCTTGTCATGATTGGCAGTAAATGTGACAAAAGGCACACACACATTTGTTGTCTTGATCGGTAGGTCAATCAATCAATCAATCAATCATTTTATTTCCTTTTGATTAGGAGGAGTACAGGACTAAAAGCTCAAGAGCTTGACGAGGTCCCGACCCCGTTCACAAGTCGGCAAAGCAGCAGGAATGGCAGACAAGCATGCATAAAGAATATCAAATAAAGTTATACGTCGTTATTTTTTGGTCACGGTGAGGACGACAACCTTACGTTCGCTATGATCTGCAATGATCAGCTTGGTTACAGCATCTGTTGTGTTCTTAGCCAGAGCCTAACTAGGTTTGTCCGTATTCATGTTTTATATTTCTTTAAATTGGGGGGGGGGGGGGGTGAAAATCGGGTGCTATTTTTCAAGCTGATAATTTGTGAGAAATCGGGTTTTTTTGTAGAACCATGTGTGAAACGCATGTTCTTTAGGGAGGGTTAGTTTCGAAATGTCGCATGAAATGCATTTACACAAATTGATAAGTCAAAAGGACAGTAAAGAGCCTTTGATAATGTCTAGGAAAAGACATTTGATTCACAGAAAGCTTAATCACTGATTTTTTATGCATCCTTGTTAACATACATTCTCATATGCATGTGCGACATACTGGTGTCCGTCTGAGAGCTGTTTGACCTTTGGGTGTACTTCAGCTGAGAGAAAGCTCTCAACATCACAGCTTTCATTAGCTGGGCATTGCAATGTCAGTGCAGCACTTGCTGGCCTGGGGTAGCGATCAGTAGAGTGCTGCCAATATTGGGTGAGCTCAGCAGCTGTGTTTGTGTGGATAGCTTCTAGCAAGTACTGGTGACACTTGTCGTGAAGCGAGTTCATGTCTTTAGTCTCCAAGGTAGGTCAGTTGTCATCAAATGATTGGCTCAGCAGACATGTCTCTTGCAATGGATTAAAGACTGGTCGCAATTTCCATAATGTTAGCTGACTTTCAGCTTTGTTTGCGATGTTCCGTTTAACAGTGCCGCACCATTCTGTGACTAGTTTTGTTCAAAACAGCTCATATCTTTTACCTAACGTGGCACTGCCTGTTAAGTTAACATAGACAAAACTGCCTTTACCAGTCGTCGTTGAGAGCCTTCCGACCATCTGCGGCAGCCTGATGTTTACATGGTGATCAAACTGGGCATGAGAAGCTTTCTGCTTTCGAGCATTTCTTGGACGTGTAAATGTGGACTGAGCATGTGTCTTATCAGTAGTGCATTCACATAAACCTTTTTTGGAAAGTATCACTTGAATAGCTTTACTTTGATGCTGTCATATGGGCTTCAAGCAAGTTCCGTTAATGAGCTCCACATTTCTATGGCAACAAGTGCTTTATAGAAGCTTTGCCATCTGTTGGGGATTACCGAAGGTGGCTTCTTTTCATCAGGCCCAAACAGGCTGTTAGAAACACAAATTTTGGTGTCCTTTAGGTACAGCTTGTTAGCATGTTTAAAAAACTATAAACTTGATCACTATACTCGGATATAATTTAAAGGGATACTGAACAAAAATTTGAAAAACTGACGAAAACATCGAAATTCTACTCGGAAGACACCACTGTTCCCATAAACAAAGTTTATTTCACGTATTTTTGAACGCTTGGCTGTATTTTTGGTGGATTGTCTGCGCACGGCGGCTGCACGCGAGCGCAAGCCATGACGTCAGATTCTCCCTGGCGCATGCAGGGTGCACGTGCTCCTGTCCTTCTCTTCTATTTCTCCGTCTCTCCTTTCTTTCCACTCTCTCACTTCCACAAAAGCACTGACGCCTTACCCCAGCCGGGGAGCATTGTTCGCTCCCGTACTGGTTCTGGGAAACTTAGTGCGAGCTGAGCGGGTTGTGAGACGCGGGCGACGGCTGGGATTGGTGGGATGCCTGTTTCCGGCGAGTTTCACGTCACATCCTCTATTTTACGGCGCGGCCGCTAGACGTGGCCGTTCGTGAAAAACTCATTAAATTCATTATTTTCCTCTAGTTTGTGCCTGAAATGAAGGTTGTTTCCATCGATTTCAACCCCCCAACCTTTCATTTGGCGGGAAATCTTGGCAGCAAAAATTTTGTTCAGTATCCCTTTAAGCAGTTCGTATATGCCCCGCCTAGATGACTGAAGCACAGCAGTAGATTGCCTCCGCGGCTAAAAAAATAGTCCTGCTCATGCACTCAGTGATGCTCTTTGAAGAAAGTGTCACCAGCTGTCCGGTTCTTGACGTTAGTCTGGAGTATCCACCCATAGGTGCAATCTTGTGTGCATCCACCTTTGAGGAGGAAGTGCCGCATGCTTTTAAAGTTGTATCCAACTGTAGGGACCGAACATCAGACACGCATGGTAGATAAATTGTATGATCAGATCTCGCATGAATCAGATGTGCTCAATCGTTCACATCTACATGTGCATTGCTTCTGCTTCGCAGATTTTTTTGTCTATTTAGTGCATGTAGTCCACTGAGTCTGGCTACAGCCATGTCCTTCCTCATCTACAGTCCAAGAGCCTTGCTGACTGCACTGGCCTTTGTACATTTGTTTGAAGCATTTACTTGATCAACGTTGACCGAAACATGCTTCTTTATTTACTTTTTATTTTTAATGCAGTAGCACTAGAGTGTGTTAATAGTGAGCACTTCCCTGATTCTGGGGACTTGTCGATGATGACACTCCTTCGCGTATCGCTGCGGATTTTCACCATGTCCTTGTCAAAAGCCCCTTTCAGGTATATCACCTGAAGTCATCCTCTTGGCATGGTTTTTGTGACCTTACAGTATTTGTGTTTGAAGTCCCCTAGAGGTTTGTTTCTCTGTTGCGTGGTTTTGGGACGTTAAACCCCAGATATTAATATGACAGATGGGGCCAGTGACATCATTGGTATTGTAGTTCACAAAATGCCGTGTATGTGATGGGGCGGCAGTGTGCTCTTTCAAATTGAAACTGCCTCCAGTCTTAAGATTCAACTGCATAATCTGCTATTTTCATGATGCCCTGGCACATGCGCCCTTCCCCTAGCGGGAAAGTTGCGAAACGTCTCTTCATCTCTGAGTTTTCGCTTCTGGCAATACCGGTTGTCCTGGCTCCTACCTAAGTCCTACAAAAACGGCATAGGGCAGGACAGGAGAATGAAAGAGGTTGATTGAACATTCCTTTCTTGCTGAGGCAAATCAGTTTCTTTACGACGATTAGCAAGTCTTATAGCCACTGCTTAAAGTGCAAATAAACATACCTTCGAAAATGTTAAATGCTCACTTTAAGCTGTGCAAGTTAGCCATAAATGTCAGGGGAGTACAAGAAGGTCATGCGTACTTGCATAGGCTGCTCTATAGAGGACTGCCGGGCAGTTGCAACATGATTGACGGACGTGAAAGCTGATGTCCTGTTATGATTTCAACCTGTCTGAAACATACTGAGCTATACTCAGCAACAACTTATCTTGACATTGGAGCGAAGGCTATGGAGGCGGGGCGCTTCCACACATTCGTATTGCTCCGCAAATAGTTCGGCAGCTTGCGGCTGATTTCGGTTTTGCTCGCTCGCATCGTTAACGCGTTTAGAAAAACACACACATGAAAATTATGAATGGGAGAAACATTTCGATTGTTCAGTGTACATTTGAGTGTCCTATTGCGAGTATATTTTTCTTGGAGAACTAAACTGCGCGTATTCGGCTGCACAGTGACGTCACGGACGCCATGTTTCCTTGGAAAACGGGTGGGCTGAAAGGGTGGTGCTGTCTAAGAAATGGAAAGAAAAGGAAAGCATTCTTGCAAGGTGAACGATAACTGCATTTTGCCTGCAACTTCCCGCAACTGTTTAAGTCTCATAATAAATAAAGCAGTATTTATTTCAGCAAGGCAAATGAGAAAATTTTCAATAAACTTCAGTACTATTTTTTTCTGGCGCGGCAGCAGACATGCGCTTTGTTCTGTAGCTTCAACAGTGCTGTCAAGAAAAGCTGTCGCCGAGTATAGAAGGGAAATCTGGGCTCGTTGGTTATAGTTCTTTCGATCAGCTTACAGTGCAAGAAAAGATGAGGACGCAGACCAAGGATGACGACACCAGCGCTCGTGTCGCCACATCCTTGGTCTGCGTCCGCTATTTTCTTGCGCTGTAAGGTGACCGAAACTGAACGTACTGAGCTGTTGCATGAAACTGTTGCATATGAAAAGCAAACTCTAGTGTGCATCTGGACGAATTTTTCAGATACTTGCTTTCGCCAGAAACAATACTACGGAGTACAGGCACGCAAATGTACAAATTTGCACTTTAAAGCAACTTTTAAGGCTGAACCACATGCATCATTTCTACCGGTGTTTTCTGGCGTTGCGTCTCTCGGCGTCATGTCATTAACGCCGCCAGACAGGCGGCCAACCACATGGAAAGCGCTGAGGCCAGTGCCAACCCAGCGTCGCACATTGTGACCAAAGGGAATGAACCAGAGACCCCGCAAAACAGTGTGCGAAGTGTCCGTCAATGGACCAACAAGAAATATTCCTGATTATAGGTTTTATGTCTAATTTGCTGCTCTGTAGTGAGGTAAAGAAGTTACAGTGCCGCCTAAAGGCTGTTTTCTTTATTTTACTTGTAGCACCAGCTATTGAGAATAAGAAAAAAATCTGTATCCACGAGGTGAATGATGGTGAGGTGGGCGAAGCTTGAGAGGTTATGGTTGATGCCGTTTCGTCAGGATCCCGCGGTGCGAGTCGGAGAAACGGCAGCGAAGCGTGCGCGGCGCCTTGAGGATCCCGAGACGGTGCGCGCAAATGGCGCCGCGAGGCAACGTGCACTCCGAGCAGCGAGAGCAGCGGACCCCGAAAGGCGAGCACGAGCCGCCGCTGCCCTCCGCGCCCGCTGCTTCGCTTCGTCCATGCCCCACCAACGATTCGACACGTACGCTTGATCCAGGCTGAGAGAGGCACTCGATCGCGCCGCGCACTCAGGCAAAGCGCGCGCAGCGACCAATCGGAGAGTAGCGGCAGAGCTAACGCCATCTAGGAAATGAGACGAGAAATGGTCATCTCTTATCATGGCCTCCGAGATGGCAGGCGATACTGGGGGTTACGCGTTACGCCTGACAAGGTTAGACTAAGAGGAGCTTCGCCCCTAAAACCATAAACTCGTAATATATGGCCTCTGAGCTTGAAGTTGTCGCACATTTTTTGAGGCCACGTATTCGGCTGGGCCAGTACTCAGGCCTGCTAAGCCTACCGATGAACTTGAGGATGGCACTCAGAAACAAGTTCGAAGAAATCCCAAGAACTTGCTGCCAAAGCTTCTGAGGAACAAGTCAAGTCGAATACAAGCATCAGTTGAGAACTTGTGGGTCACACAGAGCACGGCGACGACTTAATGGATCCGAGGCGGCGGCAGCCATTTTGGCAGCAGCGACGATGCCGTTATGTAGCGGAAGTTGCTGACAGTTGCGCTCTGATTGGTTCTCCATCCACCGAACCGCTTCCGACGCCAGTGCTGCAAATGTCTGGAACGCCCTGAAGTGGACGTTTCAGCCACCGTCACCGGTAGCGTCGACGCTGAGTGTTGCCACTGTATGTAACGCCAGCAAAATACTGCATATAGTTCGGTCTTTAGTGTTTTTTCTGTCAGTCGGATGTTTTGTGAACACGAGAGAACGTACTTAAGACCTAAAATAATGACAATGGCAGCTATAACTACATGCTTGCTCGTTTACAGGGGGTGGTGCCACCAAATTTTGAGGCTATAACAAGCCTGTTGTAGGCTTCCTCTGTATGCAAGGACACTCAGAAGAGGAAGTGTTGGACACAATAAATGTATAGAATATATATTGTTTCGTTTCCGAAGTTTGCCTAAATGCTCCTTCTCACGATTGAGACCCATCGCTAGCGCAACTGACACCAACGTCACTGTGAAAGAAGTGTAACGACAGTTTTAGTGACATCAGACCACATTAGACTGGCATGCAAAGAGCGGCCACTCACAGCTCCACTGCACTAGGCAAGCCAAGGAAGCATCGGCTGCGAACTTACACCTGTTTTTTTCTCAGGTGGTTGCCGAAGTAGCCAAACTTGCCACATTCTTCAAAGTGCTTCGCATTGTCAGTCGAACCTGCGAAGTTTACTTTAGAGAATTTAAGCTTGTACGCATATTTGTTTGCTTTAGCATACCAGGTTACTGTAGCCGTAAACGTGAGGCCGGATAGGTGGGGCCACCTGGCCGCGCAAGGTGAACCAGACAAGCACAGAATCGTTGTTGCAAAAATCTGATGTATAGTATTTCTTAGCTAATTTAAATTCTCGGCATTGATGTAGTCCTCAATGCACTGCCTTTTCAAAACATTTTCCGCTACGGTCACTCAGCAAAAACAAAAAAACGCCCCCATATTTGTGGTTGCAGCAGCGTCGCAAGATGTCAATACCATTGTCTAGTGACACCGTACCCCTCAAAGAACTCTGCGTATATTGGAACTCAGTCCAGGGTAACATTCTCTATCAGTGAGTTTTAAAAGCATCTGGATGGTTGCTTGCATGTGTGTGCAAGAGCAGACGATGTAGCACTGCGTGCGTTACAGCTTTGTGGGCCCACATGTTCAAGCTTCCTACACAGTAATGTCACTGCCCAACTCGGCGCCCAGAAAGCGAAAGTCATTCATATAAGTAAGGCTATATCAAATTATTTAGCGTGAATACATGAATTTTTAAGCGTGTATCATGCTTCCCTGAGCAATGAGAAACATTTGCAACAAAGAACATGCAAGGCACAAGTTTGATGGCACCACCCCTTTAAGCGGTTGCGTGGGAATGTCAGTTTGGACATTTTGGTGGCTTTGTAACTCCAATATCGCCAAAATAATGCCACATTTCTTACAGACTAAGTTAGAGCACGTGCTTGGCTTTAATTCTGGGGGAGTTTAAAGAAATTCAAAGATGGCTTTTTTTTTATTGAATTTCATAGTATTGCATTTTTAGAGACATCCTTTCACTTATGAATTTTTTCGTTTGCAATCTCAGCAGTCATATTTAGCACAATTGTTAACCTCATGTGTGGCAAGTCTCTGGAAAATTTTGACAATTCTGAGTATTATAGACGCAGAACGAAAAAAATCTGAAATTAGAGCGTTATTGAGCAATGTACTGTATTTGCGATATATATATTTTTTTCATAAAATATAGGCAACAAAACTGCAAGATATCATTTTGTAAATGCACGTAACTCATAGTGAGCCAAGAAAAATTTTTAGAATCACAACTACAGTAGTTCTTTTTCAGGGTCTTGCCAAAATCCCATTTTCGTGCAGTTCACAAAAAAAAAACGGTTCTGCTGAGTGGAGACCGCCGACTTTTTTTGCTTTGCAACCTTTTTTTTTCACGAAACTAAGATTGGTTTTGTGGCCTTAGGGGGCGTGTACAACGAAAGATTTTTTTTTTCAGCGAAATTAAAAGGGGTCCCGTGGACATGCACCAACATTTTTATCTGAACACACACTATTAGGAAGCAGCAGCTATCTTCATATTTGCTCATGGAATGTTTATACAATTGGAAAAATGTGCAATTAGCTGTCATTTGGTAATTTACCTACCTGCACCCTGTGGCACATAGGCTACACATAAGCACCCCTCTGATGCTTTTGTTAGTGAGAGCAATGGGCCCATAGTAGTCCCGAAGAATCAGTTTTATGTACATATTAAAAATTTAAGGCAAGTTCTTTTATGTTGACTGGGTACGTTCCTCATCTGATGAGTTTTCGTCAAAACTTTTTGACTGTGTAGTGGAGTGTACATCACAGACTTGTATGATGGGGCTTGCTGTGTCAAAATTCTTCTATTTTCCATGCCAGGCTCTCTTCACTAACACCGTTGTCTTTCACATATGAACATCAAATGCTTGCACTTGTTCTTTACCATGTATGGCAGGCTAAAATATTCATATTCGTTGGCCACTGCTTGCTTGCTTGCTTGCTTTAATGTCATAGCGGTTGGGGCATTATACAAATGTTCAGATAACCATTATTTGAATCTAAAATGCCTGCACATACTCTGGTACTCACATTAGAGCTTCAGCGGTGCTCGGTCAGCATTCAGTAGTGGTTCACCGTAATGGTGGATGGCTATGCCATTTCAAGTTGTGACACTGGTGCAAGCCACATATACAAGGGCAAGACATACATTCAGAGGAGCATGTATTGGTTTCGAAAGTTCCGGCACAGCCCCATCTAGTAGCGAACAATTTTCACATTGCAGCGTAGTAGCGTCATGTTGCTAAATTTCTCACTGATATTGTGAAACTGTGTGCTGTGGCCCCATGTTGTTCACCACTTCCCTTCCTTTTTTGTGCAGTGACTTTAGTTGATGTGACTTCTTTCTTGCCTTAATGCACTACATTTTTCCTAACTGCACTAATTTTTTTGCTCCTACAGCATCGGTTTCTCAATTCTGCAAAAGAGCCACGACGTGGACTCTTCGCATATGATGGCTACCACGTGAGCAGAGGCCAAGGGATCGATCAGCTGGCCAAAATCATAGTCAGTGCTCTTGCTCGTGACTTTGGGCCCGGAATCAGGTCATTCGGACGCAGCGAGCCCGGTGTCTCCTACAGGGTACTGAAGTGCAGCCACTGCAACACGAAGGGCCACCAGTCCTGCGAGTGTTCCCAATTCCTTCGCCTGCCTTCCCACCATGGACCAAGACCGCTTTAGATTGTTAATGTGTGAAGCAGCACACAAAAACAAGACATGAAGGGAAGAATATGATTCAGCAGGCCAGCCACTGGACTTGCAGCCAGCTTATTTTGAAGGAGGAAAAAAGGACGGGGTAATGTACATACGCTCAAGTACACCACATGCAACAACTTTCACTTTTTTTTTTCATGCACTGTTATGAGCAAAAGTCATTGGTGCATGTGGTGTACTTGAGCATATGTGTATTACCCCCTTCCTTTTTTTCCCTTCAAAATCATTTCAAAATAAGCTAGTTGCAAGTGCAGTGGTCGTCATGGTGAATCATATTTTTCCTTTCATGTCTTTTTTCTGTGCACTACTTTACATGTTCAGATGCTCTGTCACCAATTCGCCCGACCGTCAACCTTACTGAACCTTGGTAAATGCTGCCTGCCATTAAACGGCCCTTTTCAGGGCCACCCATGTGTTGTGCGGCGGGTTGCAACTGCTCCGAACTAGAGTTACTGTATATGCTACCTTTAGGTAGCAGAGTTGCGCATAACTTTTCCTTGCTCCGCTATTCGTCGAGTGCCATCATGTGATGCAAAATGACGTCAAGTGCTCCATTTCGCGTGGCTGAGCCAACTTTACGTGCCCGACGGCGCGGCGCCCGCGTTACAGTGTACTACCCGCGTGTCCTCTGCCCGCGCCGACTAGTTTCAGTCAGTTCCATCGTGATTGCCATTAGCGGTCGTCGAGCATTTCAGTGTGCGTGCGTTCGTCAAGTGTGTGCTTTGTTTATCGGCTCCATACCTTATCGCAGTGTTCGAAAGTACGTCGTATTGACAGTTGTGCACTACACATGACCGTGTGTAGTGGACTTAACTGCACAAACCGCACAAGAAATGGGAATGCGCGGTTCGCGTGGACATTTGAAATGAGTTTGAAGCTACTTTTCTGCGCCACTTTTTCGAACAGTGAAGCAGTGCTGAATGATGGTTAATGGCAAATGAAACTTTGTCAGTGGTCGCCAGCGTAACCGCACGCTCAATATTTTGCTGACGGCCGCTGATCAGCTGGCATCGGCGGCCAAAATGGATTCTTATTGTCAACCATGCGTGCGTGAAGTTTCCTTCAAACGCCCTTCAAGACAAATATTTCTCGCCTCACGTCCAGGGGAGAAAAGCTCGTGTGCATGCTGAAAGTAATCGCAGCGCTTTTCATTGCAAAGTACTGCGCAGAAAAGCAAACTTTTGAGCTGTTTGATCGTAGCATGCATCTGAAAGCTGTGATGGTGGAATCAGGCCACCGCTGTAAAATTCTCTGTGCACGCGATACCTGCGATTCACTTATGGCACCTATGAATTAACTTTGCAATCGCCTAATTCAAATTTCACTGACACCGTCGCCTTTAGTACACTTCATGTGCTTTGATTCACTTTACTTCTTACTTGTTTCACTTCATTCACAGTTGGTTGTGCGGATGAGCCACTGCTCCGCGCCCTGCACTGCACCCGGGATTGACCGAATGCTGCAATAGTGTTGTTCTTTGCGGCGTTTTGTTCGCGGATGTGAACCGTTAGAACCTTTAGCAATATACAGCTTCGCTGTAAAAGTGGAACCTTGCTCAGTGCGTGCGAATAATGCTGCGGCAAGTCGCCCGCACCAGAACATCGCGCCGTATTTGTCTCCTGCGCACGCGACGAGCGGCTTCACTGCACAGCCGTTGAACATAATGGCGGACCTATGCGCAACTCCACTACCTGAAGGTAGCATATACAGTAACTCTACCCCGAACCGTTACCCTCTATGGAGATTTCCTGGCAGGCTTGCCTGGCCAAGGATTGTTTTCTGTGAAGGTAACGATGTATACCAGGTATACATGTATACATGTATACCAGGTATACATGTATACCAGGTATCCGTAAACATTCTGTAAATATATAACTCTGTCAACAGTTACTGCAGCTACAATATAGATCCAAGATGCAGGAAAGTTGGTACACACAGAATTGGCTGCATATATTAAAAATACTATATTTGGAAAATGTGTTTTGAGATGCAACTTTTTAAACTCCTTCGCTACCTCTGTTGACTTAACCTGCCACGGTGGTCTAGTGGTTATGGTTCTTGACTGCGGACCCGCAGGATCAAATCATGGCCGCAGTGGCCGCATTTTCAATGGAGGTGAAAATGCTTGAGGCCCGTGTGCTTAGATGTAGGTGGACGATAAAGAACCCCAGGTGGTCGAAATTTCCGGAGCCCTCCACTACAGCGTCTCTCATAATCATATTGTGGTTTTGGGACGTTAAATGGACACTAAAGCGAAACAATGACTTGGTTTATATTGACAAACTGCACTCTGAGAACTCTGCCATATGTTTCACTTTCACTATCATAAGTTCATTATTAGTAGAGAAAATCAAGGTGGAAGTTTTATTTTTAAATTTGGCACCGTTATCTGCGTGCGTGACATCAGAAATTCCAAATGTATCTTTTGTATTTTTGCGACATTGGCTCGATAAAATTTTCTGAAACTTCGTATGCTAGGTCCATGGCACCCACAGATGACAATGCACCTCATTTTTGTCGATTAGAAGCTACGTAGGCTCAGTAGACGCCTTCAGAATCTGACGTGACGGCGTTTGGTGCGGGAATCTCAAGGTGGCGTCTCCACCCGCATTTTCTTTATGCGTGCTTCCTCACTTACCAAGCGCCGTGTCGCGGTGAGAGCGGTGTTTTCGGGATTGTGAAAGTTTACTTAACTAATACATGAAAAATCGTTTTGCCCTTTAGTGTCCCTTTAAACCCCAACCATATTTACAGGACCTATTTTCCAGAAGGTAATGAGTAAAACTGGTGATTCCTTTCTAATTTTGTCATGGGCAGGTTTTTCAAGTGTGCGCTCTAGCACAATTATGTTGAATTATCTCAACTTCGATAATAGTTTGATAACACTACATACCATGCTCATGCATGAAACTATGTATGGACTCTGCGTTGGTAGTGCTTCGATGCACCAGATAGCACTGATAGTCTCCTTGACGCTTTCTAGCTCGGCCTGCTCGCGGATTCACTGCATTCATATGAGTTTTTGTTCAAAATCTGTACACTCTGACCAAGCTGGTACAAGAGGACATTAAACCGCTGTATGTGAAATGCACAACTGTGTGAATGTCATCACCTGACTAGGCCCACTGTACGGTGAAGGCCTCTTTCATGTTCTACCAGTTAACCCAGTCTTGTGTTTGCTGTGACCACGCTATCTCCGCAATCATCTTAATCTCATCCGACAACTTACTTTGTGCTTACCCTGTCATGCTTGCCTTCTCTTGGAATCCAGCCTGTTACTCTTAATGAGCAGCGGTTATCTCTTATTATGAATAAGATGTCCTTCACACAGAATTCTTTCGTGACTCACATGTCCCGTAATGTTACACCTATAATTTTCTTTTCCTAAGCCGAAGATGCCACCCAGGTCCAAGGGATTCGAGCAGTCACCTGAGCAATCACCATCATCATCGACTGAGGCTAGGGCGGGACAGCTCACCCTCCCCTCCCCCCCTCCCCCCCCGTTCGAAAGAAACTGCCGTACTAGCCCTAAATAAAGTTTATTAATTCCCTCATGGCTTGCTGCATCGTCTTCAATTTAAGTTGAGCACTGTTTGCAATATGTATGTTGCGTTCAACTCTATGTGCATGCATAAAATTTCAGTCTTCCCACAAAATAGGTACAAAAATGTCGTAGCAGCATCAAAAGAGCAAGTCGAGTGTACATAAAATTCTACGCATATATAAAATTTCGTCAAATTTTCCCCTTTTTTTACCTATTTGATGCTTGCCATGTTGACACCATGGTTTCTGAGAGGCAATGCGCTGCATGTTGACTCTGCAGGCTGTATGTTACTTTTCTATTAAGATTGTGCCCCAGGGTCTTTCATTTGGAAGTACTACATGTAGCACGACTTTGAATTACTTTTCTTTCATAAATGCTAATCACTACTCAAACAAATCAAGAACATTTCTGTATTGCAGAGAATAAATGTAGAAATTGCATATAGCATCACACCTTTATTGTCCGAAAAATCGCACTGCACATTCATCAAACAAGTGACTGTGTATGCAGGACACTCTGCATGCTCAAATGTGCACATGCAGGCCTTGTAGTTATGGCTTTGCAATCTACACATGCCTTCTGTTCCATAGCCATTTGTGAATGTGCCAAGCAGGTAGGTCTCGAGACATTTTAGAGTGCAGTGAACTGGGCTAGTTTGTACCCAGTGGCGTACCAACTCGTTCGTGAGTGGGGGGGGCCAAGACTTCCTCACTCGGTTGGATATATGTATATACAGGGTGTCCCATTTATCACGCAGCACGATTTAAAAAAGAGGAACGGCGTTACGCGAAGCAGACCTAGTGCATAATGTTCCCAGTATACTGTAGTAGCCGCTACTATTTTTTTCGTTAATGTGAATTAATTAATTAGCCCTAATTAATTTCGTAACTCCGAAAATACTCACCTAATTATCAAAGTGTCAATGAGGCAAATGTGGGCATGTTGAAATGACGTCTATCTGCGCTACTTTCAACAACGTACTAATTGCGTGCTAATTTTTCCTTTCGCATTAGATTGTTGCTTCATGCATGGCCTCCGAGGTCGCGCGCCGGCGCACAATCTCGGAGGCCATGCATAAAGCAACAATCTAATCCGAAAGGAAAAAATTAGCACGCAATTAGTACGTTGTTGAAAGTAGCAGAGATAGATGTCATTTCAACATGCCCACATTTGCCTCATTGACACTTTGATAATTAGGTGAGTATTTTCGGAGTTACGAAATTAATTAGGACTAATTAATTAATTCACATTAACGAAAAAAATAGTAGCGGCTACTACAGTATACTGGGCACATTATGCACTAGGTCTGCCTCGCCTAACGCCGTTCCTCTTTTTTTAAATCGTGCTGCGTGATAAATGGGACACCCTGTATATATATATATATATATATATATATATATATATATATATATATATATATATATATATATATATAGACGACAGAACTTCATTTGCATTCAATTTGATGTGATTTTTCATAAACAGAGATAGAATATGGTAACCCCAGTTTAACCCTTTGTGCGGCAGTGGGACACATACGTCCCACTTTTCCGTCTACAGAAAAAAATTTCTCCCACATAACCCGCTGCAATTAGCGCAACATTAATTCACTGATATCTTACCTAAGGCATCGTAGTCTCGAAAAAAATTCTTTTACCACGCTTTCCAAGGGCGATGTAGTGTTACAATAGCGTTGAATTTCGGTCAATTTTTTATGATTGCTTCTGAATTTTCCTCTTTTTGAGATACATAGAACCTACCAATCAAAATGCTGGATAATATCCTCCTTTTCTGGTTTTTGAGAGAGACGATCTTAGCTTCCAGTCATCACGTGTTTTTGTAAATTTGCGAAATAACTTGACCAATAAATGCATCGGAACAATCCCCTTCAAAATTATCCCGCTAATCGCGCAGCGCAATTGCGGATAATAATGCATGGAAATATTTTTCTCGATATTATATACCTCTTGAAATGTAGGCACATGTTCAGGGATAACATCTGTACTCGAAAATTTCAACAGCAAAAGCTAGGACAGCCAAATGGACAAAAAAAAGTGGTCGATGCATGCGGTGAAGTAAGCTTTACAGGGACATACCACAGAGCTTTGAAGGCTCAAGAGACGCAACTGCAGGCGGCGTTCTCCTGCTCAAATGAGGTCCGCACAACTTTTCTCTTCACAACTTTAAAAGTGATACTCTGTGCCACTTGCTTCGGCCGTTTCATCCCAAAATTCCCGTTGATGCAATCGCGAAATGGTGCCTTCATGAGGCAGTGGGACAGTGTTTTCCCACTTTTTGAAAACACTCTCATGAGTCAGTGGGACATATATGTCCCACTTTTTTTCAGTAAACTACTGGCTTCATTTTGATGAAATTTGTTTCATACTATTTCTTTCTAGTTTATATCAATAAAGCACAGCCGGTTTTTATATTACCATGTCAAAAATATAGGACGACCGACAAAGGGTTAATAACATTATACAAAAAGGTACAGTCAGTTTTACGTAGCATACACTGGGACAACCATAGCTACATGTGTTATGCATGCAACAGTATTAAAAGCAACGCTTTTTATACATTGCCCACACAAGTTTATCCATTAATACAATATGTCGATGGCGGCGTCGCCAGTAGCATAGATTAATTTCATTTAAGGAATGTTTGTTAACGTCTAGGAGCTGCTCACGAATGTTGTCGTTTTTTTAATGTTGGTAACAGTGACTGCACTTTCTCTTTTCCGTAACTTTGTTGCACATGTTCTGGTTTTCGTACGTTATATTTTGTCTTGTTTGCTCCTAGTAATAATCTTTGTAGCGCATTGTTAGCATTACTATTATTACATTATAATTATTTTTATCTTCTGAACCACAAGTTTTTTTTAAGTAAAAAAAGTCACAGTTTCACCGCAAGGGTTAAGCAATGAATGCGATAGCAAAAAATTGTAATGTTATACGAAGTGAGGCTGGCAGCTAACTCTTTTTGGATCCGATCTCACGCAACTCTAGAAAACGCTAGTTTAAGAGAATTCTCTTCGCGTTGAGAGCGCAGCACGTAGAAGGGTACACCGGCCCCCCGCTGTCGGCCGCCGAGAAGGGGAGATAACGCCCGCGCCCGCGCTCGTAAAATCGAAGGTCCCCCCCCCCTCCCCCCCCGCTGTCGGCCACCGAGAAGGGAGATAACGCGCGCGCCCCCCGCTCGTAAAATCGAAGGTCGCTCGTGGGACCCCCCCCCCCTCGCGTCTTTTCACGCTCACGAACGACGGGCGGGGCCGGTTATATATATACATATACATATACGGCAAATGACGCCGACGCCGACGGCGAAAACCAGCCAAAAGTGTCCATATAATTGCTATCGCAATAAAATTTGTAGTATCAGGGGCGCAGTACATTTTTTATCCTCATCGTATTTGGATTTGCCACATTTGCATTTGCCACAGCAGAAGCCTGTGCAAACGATGTAACCACAAATTTTCTTTAAAAAAATGTGGCTAATTATAACTTTACACTACCCCGCATTGTTTTCATGCGCATTAGTCGTTAGCAATTTATTATTGGTCGAAATTTTCCCGTTCATGCACACAGCACCTGCTCGTAACGTGATGCATCATATGACCCCAATATGATCCATCGCGTAATGACCACTGATGCAGGACTGCATAAAAAATAAGAGAATACAGTATTTTCATTGGCGCACGTTTTTAATCATCGGTTCTTCGCCACTTGTCAAAAAATGTCGGCGTGTAATAAAATTGCTTGCTCGATAAGCGACGTCACAAATCTGTGAAACCTGGCGGTGTTAAAATGACGTGTGCATACTAAACAGCGCACTACTATGCTGACCAATAGCTAAACACTTGGAGTAGCCGGGCAATGTCTCATTCTGAATGCAGTTGAGGAAGGCTGCCCTCCGATGAGATTGGCAATGGCTACTTATAGCAGCTCAGCTGGCGAGACGGATTCATACGAGTATAATGAACATTTTCAATTGTAGTATAACGATGTTGAGCTGTTTGAGCGCGTATTCAACTCTGTGAACTCATCCTTGCAAAGAGAGAGAGAGGGAGGAAGAGAAATAAACAGATCTGCGCATGTGCTTCTTTGCCGCCTGAGTTGTATTTTGGCTTGTACTAGTCAATTTGAGATGGCACAAGACCAACTAGCCCGACTGTCAATTCAATCTCCGTAGTCCCCTGCAGAAAACCGTAGAACTTGACCATTTATCTGGTCCGGTAGATCGAGTTGCGGGCGAAGCATGAAAGTTGGATAAGGTTGACAGCTGGGCTAGTTGGTAATTGGTCATTTTAGCGTATGGTGAAGTAGCGCAATTTTCGACAGGGACAAAGAACGCGCCCAAGATTCATCACTGAATGCGTTGATGTGCTCTCCAGGACAGTGACCGGCGACAGAAAACAGCAACACGTAAGAACTTTAGTGAACTTTGGTGTAAAAAATAACCTACGCTTTCTTACCTCGGATAAGGAAGGATGTTTAGTTGTCATACCAGAAGGGTCCTTTCAAGAAAAAGCATTGGCAGCCGTAAAAAAGAATTTTGTCTGTGTCAAAATAAACGCGAATAAGGTTAAACAACAAGCTGTCACTCTAATAGAGAACAATAATTTGGCACGTCTTGCATCAGCAGTAAAACGAGCGGGTTGCTTGCATCTTGAGATATTTTTTGCGGCCAAGACTCATAAAATTGGTGTTCCGTTCCGGGCCATAGTGTCCGAAAGGGACTCTTGGCAATTATGCGTCTCATCGTACCTTCAGAGTCACCTCAATACATTAAAAGTGACAGATCCGTTCGTTCTTAAAAACTCTGAGGTGTTGGTTTCATATCTAACCACTCAGAACCCAGGAAAATGCAGTTTCTTCAGCATAGATGTACAGGATATGTATTATAACGTACCGCATGGTCCCCTACTGTCAAGTGTAAGGCACTGTATAACAGAAGAAAATGATGAGCTAGCGTTCGTAAATAAGTGTGGTGTACCGGTTGACGCTTTTCTGGAATTGTTAACTTTTTACCTCAAGTCAACATTTGTATTATGGAACAATATCATGTACCGTCAAAAATCTGGCATTACTATTGGCTCAAAGGTAGCCCCAGTTTTGAGCACAATTTATTTAGCTAGCCTGGACAAAGCAATAGATTTGAACCTCAACGGACTTGCACTCAGGGTGTTCCGCTTCGTTGATGATCTTTTAGTATTTGTAAAACCGGATGATCTTGAAAAAAGAGCAGCAGAGGTTTTAAAAGTTTTTAGCAAATATAGTCAAGGGCTGGAATTCACTGTTGAATTACCGAATAATCAAAAACTGCAGTTTTTGGATGTAGAGATAGCAGCCAAAGCGGGACATGTATGCTGGGCATACAATCCACGAACAGAAAAACCATTACTTAGCTACAGCTCGGCGCATTCTAAGGTTGTCAAGAGTGGCATAGCTTTTTCTTGTCTGAGAGCGGCCCTAACAAAATCATGCCCAGAAAAGATTAGCGAAAGCTTTAGTGAGCAAATCAACCGGTTAAAAAATGCAGGATACGAAAAACACGTGCTGTGTAGATCGGCGAAAAAACTGATTAGTTACGTACAAGGTAACTTCCAGAAAAAAATGACAAGTGACAACAGAAGAAAAATAATATCTATACCGTATGCGCACAAGATTGCTCATAACATAAAAAACGTGGGCAATAGATATGGCCTAGAAGTAGTATTTTCGGCACCCAACAAGCTCGGAAAAATATGTGCAGGACTAGATCGCAAACTTTCCGCAGCAGCAAAGACAAATTCCAGTGGATGCACGGTAAATCATAAAACAAAGTTTGTAAAGTGTAAATTATCAGTTGTATATTGTTTGCCGCTGTCGTGTGGAAAAGTATACATCGGCCAGACGGGTCGCTGCCTGAACACTAGGCTGCTAGAACACAATAGGTCGTTAGAGAAAAATGATCATTCCCACATAAAAGGACACTGTTCTCAGTGTGGCTGCTTGCCGTTATTCAGTGACACCACCGTAGTTTTTCATCATCAGAACCAACTAACCAGGGAAATCGTAGAAGCGTTTCATATTAACAAAAAAGAAAGGACGGCTGCATCAGTCAATCATCGGTCTCATTAAGTGATTGCGAAGCCGCGTTCCTGGCAGGACTTTAAATTGTGTTTTTACGTTTTCATTGATGAGGCCCACTTCCAGTTAAGACGCTTGTTGGTCTCTAGTGTAAAATTATAGCGGTTATTATTGACTTTGTCGTTTGTTAAATTATATCAGCTGCACATGTCTAGATTTATCGCATGAGTGTGAGCCGAAAAAAAAATTGTTCATGGATAAGGATAAAGATACACTAACTGTTGGTTCAGTTTTTACACATGCCCAGGTAGTGCTATTGCTTGAGTGTGAAAAAATATATGATGCCTTTTTGATAAGTTTGCTCTGATTGTTAGTTCTTTTCTGTGTCGCTCGGGGGCGAGTGGGGACATATATATGAAGTGTTTTTCTCAAATAAATTCAGTTGCGAGTGTAGCGAGTGTCGTGTCCACCTTCTGTTCTTTGTCCCTGTCGAAAATTGCGCTACTTCACCATACGCTAAAATGAAAGTTGGGCTTCTGGATGTACTGAAGTCCACTGCCTTATTCCTTGCCTTGTTCCAAGCCGGCGCTATCGCTTCAAGCTACCATATGATAAGCAATTGCGAGCAGTTTAATCGGAAAATAAAGCGGTAACATTCTTTTTAGCTCCCCCCAATACGGCCCAACTAAAACACTCAACACTTCTGCACACTCATTGACTGATAGAAAATTGGGTACAGAGCAGCGGTAATGTAATTCCTTTCCGATCAAAGAAAATTAGTATTCTGAAACAAGAAGAGCGTGTCAGTGCTTAAAACGTTTACTGGTTCCTGCCCATATTTTTGTCGACAATTATGTAAATTTCAGGCCAGGCAGAGTAAAAATAAATTTAAGACAGAATGCTCCAACGTTATAGAGCCCCTACTCAGCGATAGCCCATTATCCAATGCTGCAGCGCACAGCGCGCAAACGTCGCATAGACGGCCCGCACCGCAGATAATCTACAGTGCGTGGTCGTGATACGCGAAAGACAATCTCTACAGCAGAAGCGAAAGACCAATTTCATTATATACATAAATGATTGCTGTGTAGAAGTAAAGCTTCTCCTCAGTTGATGGTTTTCCAATGTGCAGCCGAAAGTGATCACTGTCGAAAGTGGAGGGGGCTCCGCCCCCCTGACTTTTTCTCAGTGGGGGGGCTAGAGCCCCCCCTGGCCCCCCCCGGTAGATACGCCTATGTAAATTGTACCGCTTCATTATGCGAGAGTGCGAGGAAAGAAGCCAAGTTATGCAGCGCTGTGTGCCTTAGCTTTTTCCTCGTTCTGTGAGCACTGTAACAATGAACATTTGAGAGCATTTGCTTGGAGCTTCTTTATCATCACATTTCGCTGCATGCTCCAAGCCTGGCTCATCTGTACATTATTAAAGGCATGACAGTTGGGTTCACATGCGTGATCTGTGTAAAGAACAAGTTATTTTTAAATGAAAAATGGCCATTCACCTGTTTTAGTACAAAGCTGCCAAGAAATCTTTACTCATTGCTTGGAAAGAAAGACAAAAAGTTTGTTCTGTTCCTGCTCCCGAGCCTGGAACCAACACCTTTCTGGAGCTGTTACTCTACAGCTGAGATAATTGGGAGGCTAGCAATGGGCAGTGCAAGGGCCAATAAGTCCAAAAGTCAAAGAGCTCAAACACTGAATGTGGCACATGAGTCCTGTGGAAACATGGTGCAACTTTAAGCACGTGATTCTACTTTAATATAAATTTATGAAAATCAAACTTGAAAGAAACATTACTTGCAGCTGGTTAGAAACTACTTATACCTACTGCGCTTTCCACAGAACTCGTTTGTTATATTCAGTGTCCATGCGCTTCAAATTGAATTCGCCCTTGCACTGTGATTGCTAGCATACTGTTTAGCTTAAATGGTAAAACGACCGCCCCGAAAATGCATCAGTTTCAGGTTCAAACTGGACCATGTCAAATTTTTGGCCAACTAAAAAGCTGCTCTTTATGAGAAATCCATAAGGATTTTACTGCAGTTTTGTGCAACAAACGAGAGTCGACACCATTTTCACATTCATTACCCCTCCTCCTTTCTGCAAAACTCGGCTGTTATGTCTCGCAGCCGACAGCAGATCACTGTGTAGACCTGGACTGGTTCCCAACATGTACCACTGAAAACGGCACAGTTGCATCGTGGGGCGAAAGTATGTGGACAGTTTGTGCCATCAAGCAAGCTTTTGTTATGAGGCCCAGCAGCATGTAGTGCTGGGATTGATGTCATAGTTCACTCTAAGCCGAAAAGGACCAAAAGGGGGTATGACATTGGTCCTTCAGGGGACTAACTGGGCTGCCACAGATTTTGAACCATTTTTGGACCAACTGCGGGAGTAACTACAGTGGTTCAACTGTTACCCCTTGGCACTTACTCCACTAGGCTTAAATGTTGGTCCTCGTAGAATGCTCCAGGGGGGACTAACAGTTGAACCGTCTGGACGAATCGAAAAAAAAAATGGCGCCCTCGCACTAGTCGGTATAGTTCATGGTTATTCCAACTTAATCAGCATTGGTGACCGTAGTTATTGGCACAAGCGCACAAATATATATATACACACACACACACACAATGACATCTCAAAGTGAAACACCGCAAACCCCGCTCGCCCGCGCTACACAGCCGAAAACCAGCCATCGGATATATATAGGCACAGTGTTTTGACCTCCCATGTAGTGCCGGTGGGAGACTTCTGTTCGGCGTAATAAAACAATAAACATTGACAGCTCAGTACGCCTAAACTTACGTGGGCTTATTCGTAGCACCGAAGCACAGCGATCTTTTAATCTGAATCCGCGTAATCTCGAACGCCCCTTCAGTCAGTGAATTCGAATTATCGGCTGGCACTCGATCGTGTCGGCAGAACCAGCGTTAGCAGTGCTGGTGCACAACTCCGCACACACAAACATAGCAGCGGCGCTTATGCAGGAATGCCGGCGAAGCAGTGAGGCGCCCGTCGATGCCGCTGTCGGCTACTTGCCGATAACGTCACTAGGCTTACGAGGAGCACGGCTGTACTTACGACCCCCCGGCGATCACAACATGCGTTTCCTGAGCAATTTTCGTCGTCGTTATTTTAGACACAAAGGAAAAATAGGTAGGTGTTCACTGTCCGCGGCGTATTACAGAGTTTTGTATATATATATATATATATATATATATATATATATATATATATATATATATATATATATATATATATATATATATATATATATATATATATATATATACATGTATAATTACAACGACGAGACCGCTCGCAAGCACGGTTGTTTACTGTGCACACCGCCGGCCGCACGATGATTTGTATCGGCACTCGCCTTCATGTTAAATGTTTGACGATGATTGTCGCACGAAGAGAAAGACAGTGTTTGAACTGTACTTTATTCCAGAAGACATTATTTTCCGCGAAACAAATTCTGTGCGACGTTTCTTCCACCTGTGCCGCAACGCACTCACACCGGCCGCCGGCCCGGCCAGCCGGCTCGGTGCCGATGACGTGCGAAGCCTACTTCGTATATCGCTTCAAAGTTGTGGCCAGTGACTCGGCGGGAACACGACCGCTGACGAACAGCTTACTTTTCTTAGCGCTGTCGGTGTTCTTCGTAGTTCTTCCTAATTCGGCACATTGAAACGTATTATCCGCGGTGTCCGGGCTCGGAGGCTTGCACTTGTTTGGGCCCGGCAGTGCCGGCAGCTCGATAGGGAAGAAACGTGCCGGAACTCATCCGCTCGCTGTGTGCGCCGGCGCGAGTTGAACTTGCCTCTTATAAAAGCTTCGATTCGTTGAATAGTGCTTCGCTTTCACTCTAGCGTGCAACCGATATAATTCGTCTTCGTGCTAGCCGACAGGGCCGAGCAGTGCAGCGCGGCAGCAGGCGATCAGCGCGCAGTTACTCTCCCCGTTGGTCCCTTCATTGCCGGGCGTTTGCGCACGACACGCACTGTCACGCATTTACTCCCTGTTGGACGAACCGTTCATCCGTTGGACTAACGACTGCAGTTAGTCCAAATTTGCCGGATTTCGGCTTAGAGTGTTCTTTGGAAGGCAGCGGGGGTTACATAGGCTCTGCTGAAGTTGAGGCATCTCCGTTGCGGTGAAGACAAAATGGTTGCAGATAGTTCATGCTACTGACAGAAAGCAACAGGAGACGTGGCAGATATACACAATGCCATTTACGAGTTTGCAAGGCATACAATCTTGGCAGACCAACCGCACCTAGGTGGATGAACTGCAAACAAGAGAGCCACATGGTGCTTTTAAGTGCCAGGCTATATGCCACGAAAATTGAGCTCAAGAAAGCAAGCCCATAGTGTGCTATTTAGGTGACTGCATCTATTTGTATGTCACATGGCAAATAAGCTGATTGGTAGAAGCTGAGCGAGAAGAGTTCAGCTAATGTCTTGATTGCCAACATGCTGTTAATCGGCTGTCATCAAACAACTAATCTCTGCCTTCTTTTCCAGTTAGACCTTTATATGCACAAGTTGGCCTCCCAGACAAATACGTCTTATATAAGTGTCTGCCATTTTTAATCACGATGGAGTCTGACCGGAGAGAATTTCTCTGTAGCAATTATTTACTGTATGCAGGTTGTAGAATGGAGTGGATCACTGTTGAAAAATTTGATCCCGATTGGGCTAAATAGCGATCAGCAGTGCACTATGAAAAACTGGTATCATCCGAGTTAGTTTCAAAGTATAATCTACATCCAAACTGGGTGGATCAACCTGGAAACCTAAAGTGGTGGCAACTGCAACCATAGGTCGGCAAAAAATCTGGAGCTCAGACGGGCTCACTCATGAAATATATTTTGCCCTTGGGACCCACCTAGACTCGTATTCACAAAAATTTTCCTCAACCGGATTTTGATTGCCTAAAAATTTTTCCCAGCTGGACTCGGACTCGCCAAAGTATTACTCACTGGGACTCACGGCTCTATTTGAGTCTGAGTGAGCTGACTCATGAATCCTTAAGGTAGGTCACCACCTTCAAAAACGCATTTTTTGAAAAAAAATTGAGTTGTTGGGATTTTTTATTTTCAAGTTCCCTGTCCATTCAAGAAGATTTAGAAAAAAAATAATGCAGTTATATGAAGCCATTTGAAAGTTATGACCATTTTTTCAACACCTGCTGGATACATCCGACACTGAAGGATTCCGATTCGACATCTACCATCTCGTCATAAATGTTTTTTTTGCGTACATATTACGTAATGCTAAGGTGTTTAAGAACATTCTAAAGCTTGTAGAACATGATGTTTTCAATTTATTTTAAAATTTCCTCTACTCGGCTGGGGCACTCTATTGTTTAAGTTGCGCGTGCTCTCACTCGGCAGTCTGTGTTCTTTTTGTGTGCCATTTCGAGCTCTTGGACTTAGTTCTGGGTTTTCAAGGAGAAAGTTATAGTACTTCATGAAACATGGCGAAGTATAGAACGAAACAGAAGCGTTTATGAAAGTTAGGGAATCAATATTCCAAGTGTGGACCCACTGTGGAACACGGGGATGAGAGTCAGCTGGAGACACGAAACGAGCTAGGAAAAAAATGTGTGCTTCATCTCGATCAAAAGAAGATTATGCCGCTTCAAAAGAGGTCCCAAGCTATAAGCCTGGTGAATTTCAGGTCTATTGAATGTTTCTTTGTTTCATAGACATTCGGTTCAAATCTTTGAAGCCATTTTTCTCAAAATGTGATTTTTTGCTTCCTACAGTTACGCCAACAATGATAACCGTCTTTCTAATAAATATTTTCGCATAAAATTTTTTGTGCTGTTTCTTTATAGGTGGAGCTGTGCATTCAAGCAGAATTATTGAAAACTAGCGGTAACTTTTTGTACAGTGGCCAACTGCGAGCAAAGCAAACCTGCCAAATATCAACTTTTTCAGTCTTTTTATGATAACGCACCCAGGCTTAGAGATATGATGATCGTGGAGGTTAGATGCACAGAACGTTGTCCTCACTACGTAGTTGCCAAGTCGCGTTTGAATCGCAACAAGAGTTTTTTAGTTATGACTGTTGGCGCAACATGCATATTTTGGCACATTTTGATTTTTATAAATTTTATGTTTTTAATTTTTATCTATTTCATAATCATAAAGCTTAAATTTACCGAAGCCCAACAATCCAAAACCATAATTATAACTTTTGGACCAAAACGGTAAAAGTTTTTCTCGAAGGTGGTGACAACTGGCTTCTTTGAACAAGGTTTCAACGCTTTCTCACACCAATATCTCGCGTAATCAGTGCTCAACTTGGTACCAAGCCTTTTGACCTCTTACCTTGAAATATGAGATATGAATGGTTGCAATCCAGTACAGTAACGACAAATTTATTGAAAGAGATGATTCACACAAGATATTTTTATCAAGAATTCCCGGCAAAGAGTTTTTGGGGGGGTGGGGAGGGTCATGGCACTCGTCCCCCTCCTTCGTAACTCACACCTCTGATCAATAAATATTGAGCTGGCGTATGAATGCTGATGCTTTGAAGTATGTGTGAGTACAAACTTGACCCTACGTAAGGCTGATATAAATGCTGAAGTTGAGTAAGTAGAACATAGATCAGCAAAAAAGTGTAGAGGTCACTCAGATTCACTCAACAAAATTTTCCTCAACCGAACTCACTCGGACCCAGACTCACTAAAATTTTTCTCAACCGAACTCACTCGGACTCAAGCTCGCCAGCCTCGCGGCTCGATCCGAGTCCAGGTGAGTCAACTCATGAGTGAGTTTGCCAACCTACGATTGCAACTGCAGGTTCACAAAGCCGTACTTTGTCTTGCTGCAGCTTTTAGCACACAATTTTTTCTAAAACTCTTTGAGGCGCTTTGTACACAACTGTGTACACCGCTTGTTTTAGCTCATCATGCCCACTAGTGGCTAAGAAAGAACAAGATACATTCAAGAGTGGATAAATTGAACCTCCCGCGTAATTCTGTTTTCATTTAACTTCATTTTGCAGTGTACTGTTGAATATAGTCATTTAGCAAAGGGCACTACCATGTTCGACTCGCCTAAAAAGTATAATTTATCTTTGCTCGAAATGAACATAACGGGAAAAAAAATTAGCACTATATTTCTAGCTAGAGATTTCATTGTAGTTATGCAAAAACAGAGCATGAGTGACCTCAGCATAAATGCAACTGCAGTTTAAATAAGATTAGTTACTATAAAGCACATACGTGACTATTTTTTGTTGCAACGTCGAGTCCCTTGAGATAATGTGTAACTCTGACGCATTTACACACAGTTCTTCATAGGTCGCATCTGAAAGGTTTAATGTAGTCATATGAAAACTCACACTTAAATCAAAGGCTGAACCAGACTTGCAGCTCGGTTATAAAAGTTGTACCGTGCATTTAGTGCTACTCTTTTTTCCACAAAGTTATATACAAAACGCACCCTCAACCGGTGGTAGGCATTGATAACACGAAATCGGCACGCCAGAATTTTCGGCATTATGTTGCGAGGGATGTTGCAATTGAGTTTGGTTTCATTAACAATACAATGTACTGATGCATTGACAGCGCAGAGTTCATCAATAGCAAGCTGTCACTTCCATGATAACACCAAAAGCGCCTAGAAAGCTAAGCTGTCAAATTGAAAGCACAGTTTACATATAGACCTTTTTAACGGGCGAGGAGGACAGGTCTGGCAACAGCGCTTTCCTCCTTTCTGGCTCGTGCTCGCTGGCTTGGAGTGCGTGTGTTGACGCTGGGATGTGTGTCATTGTCGAGGAATTTTTGCGTGTTGCAGGTCAACTTGCGGATTCTTTTCTTTTTCATTGCCATGCCGGCAAGTAATAAGTCAACAGGGAACCATTGTGCTGTTTTTGGGTGTGGTAACTACTACAGAAAAAGGAAACTGCTGTTGGCAGAAAAATTCGAAGGGCATCACCAGACACAGAGTCTTTGCGGCTGCGGACTCTTCAAGTTAAATCGTTTTCCTGTTGACGAGGAGCCGCGGCGTTTATGGCTTGCAAGCTTAAATAGGAAAAACTTTGTGCCTTTCGCGTGTTCTCGGGTATGTTCAGAACACTTCCTTTCTGGTGAATGAAGCGCAATGGCCCTCGACGCCGATGCTCGAGCTCGGCTATGAATGGAATGTACGTAGCCTACGGCTATTCCAACAATGACAATATTTTTGTCCGATAAACAACCCCATGTAACATTTCTATCTATCGCAGGTCAAAGTACCACGGCGACGAATAGTAAAGCAAGAGTTGGTGTCTACGAAGAAACGAAGAGTAGGTCGCCAAATAGTCTGTTGTGCAGAGACACACGGCGCAATTTCGATCGTGATCAAGCGCTATCTGGATTGAGTTGAAAAACAATCGAGATAAGTTTCAAGGCAGCAACAAAGCCGTCCGTGCCATAAAATGGAACTAACCACTAAACGTCAACACACGGCTTCATGTAAGAGCGGTAGCCGATGCGACGGCGTGGCGTAAACAAATCGCGTTAGAAAAGTCGATACCTACAGCGCGAGAAAAAAAATGAACCGTGCCCTCGAAGTGTTTCTGCTCTTCCTGGAAAGGAAAGAGCTGAAAATATTGCGCGTTCTTCGAGCAGAAAGTCAGTGCTGTAAATATAATGCATCCACCAAGTGGAACTCGTTCGCTGCACCGTGTAATCATACAATTGACTCTGAACGGCTTAAACCTACTCAAAACGCCTCACAGACTAATTCTCTAAAGAACCTGCACCACTTCAATCGAAATTCACCGCGTCAGAACTAAAAAAACGACTAAAACTGCGGCCGCACGTATACCTACCATGCAACCGTGGAGCTTCGCACATGCCAGAAGAGTTGCCAGACGAGGGATGGCGGCGCCCGCTAAGCAATATGGCGGCGCCCACGTTAAAAAGGTCTATACTAACAGATTGAACAAATGGGGAGGTGTCGCTGAACAGCCATCGACGCCCGTCAGCAAAGCAATATTTGTCTGCGGCAATACTTAGTACATCTGAATTTACTGCAGCGCTTCAGCTAAAATTTTGTGCGGTGTCCGCGCATGCATGCACGTTCACGATCGTGTCCCGATCATCGGGATACGACTCGACTGGCTCGATACCGCATCTAACAACTTGATACCGCATCAAACAACTTGATACCTATCGAAAGCGCAGCGCGTGACACTTATAAAAAGCACAAAGTTCAATATGAAGTTGCTTCGTAGCGCGTATCTTACCTATGACCTCACCTGCTGCAGTGGCCGAGCGGTGTCGAGTACGAATATCCACGGGTAAAGAAAGCATCACACCTTCACGTGTGAGAAAACATACGCCAAGATCGATAACAGACGTAAAACTTAACACAACGCGAATAGAACTTGCGAAAGAACACTGAATCGCGCAAATGTTGAAAGTAAACAATCCGCCATTGCAGACGATGTCGATGTCGATCGAGCTTTCTTTTGTAGATAGGATCCAATACTCGAAGCGCCGAAGCAAGAAAACGTACAAATATCGCAATAATAATAATAATAATAATAATAATAATAATAATAATAATAATAATAATAGTTAATGCAATTGAAAAGAAAGTAATCTAAATCGATTCCCATTCCGCGGTCAACTCTAATCGACGCGCTTTGCACCTCGTCCTCGTGGCTTGAAATGAAACTGCATTGCGTTATCGTAATGAATGTAGTGCAGACACCACGTGCACAAGTTCATGTATTATCCAACACAGGAAGACAGAACCAGGTGAAACTTTGACAATACGCTTTTATTGAAATGTTGTCAGTGCAACGCCTTCATTCAAAGAACACATAGCTTTTAATTGAATATTGATCAGTTCGGACACATCTTTCGGTCTTTCATAGCTATGTGAAATCTTCAATATCTGAAATGATAAATGAAAAGTGAGAAATTGGCACGTCAGCAAATTCACTAATTAAACACTTTCAAATCCAGTCATTTATTAATTACAGAAGTAGTTGATTACATCAGATAGAGCTGATGATTGACTTAAATTTCATATTTAGAGGAAACCTCAGTCCAGTGCCAACATCAGTGCATGGTACTTGTCACGCCTGCTTAGGCAGTGGTCATCATTGGCAATAATAATTATAATTATAATTAATTTCTGGGGTTTTACGTGCCAAAACCACAATATGATGAAGCACGCCGTAGTGGAGGGCTCCGGAAATTTTGACTATGGTGTTTTTAACGTGCACTGACATCGTTTGTACACGAGCCTCTACCATTTCGCCTCCATCGAAATGCGACCGCTGCGGCATTCGGGTCAGCAGCCAAGCACCATAACCACTGCTCCACCGCGACGACCTTATATTAAATGCGAAGCATTTCTTAGCGAACTTCGGCGACTTTGAGCGTATCTATCTATCTATCTATCTATCTATCTATCTATCTATCTATCTATCTATCTATCTATCTATCTATCTATCTATCTATCTATCTATCTATCTATCTATCTAGCCGCCTACGGCTTTGTGCTCTCCCGGCCTTATCGTTAATGGGATTTATACCAAATTTGGTATGGCATAACATGACTCTATGACGAACGTAAATAGCTAGTCATATCATGAAAATCATGAATAACTTGTCATGAAAAGTATGATTTACATGCCCCGCTCATGGCGCGCTCGCGACCGTTTCGTTAGCTTGAGATACACCAAACTTGGTATTGAGTGACGTGACTGTATGACGAACATAAATGACAAGTGGTAATAGGAAAATCATGACTTGTCATGTGCGACATGACTTGCATGCCACGCTCATGGAGCGCTCGCGGCCGTTTCGTTAGCTTGATATACACCAAACTTGGTATTGAGTGACGTGACTGTATAACGAACATAAATGACAAGTGGAAATATGGAAATCATGATATGTCATGAGCGACATGACTTGCATTCCACGCTCATGGCGCGCTCGCGACCGTTTCGTTAGCTTGATATACAACAAATTTGGTATTGAGTGACATGACTGTATAACGAACATAAGTGGCAGGTGGTAACATGAAAATCTTGGCATGCGTGTCATCTACAACGCCATTTACATGCCACACTCATGGTGCGCTTGCGTCCAGTTCGCTAGCTTGATATACACTAAAATTGGTATTGCGCGACGTGACTGTATGACGAACATAAATGACAACTCCTAACATGTCAAATATGACATGCAAATTATGTAAAGCAGGATTTGCTCCTTCCTGTCTGCTTCGCATTACATCGATTCCCACAGTGCGTGGGATCTGCCGGCTTTTTAGCAAGCATTTGCATATTTGGCAAGCCAAATATGCAAATGCTGTAACAGAGTGCTCCCTACCACAGCACTGTATACATCACCACAGCAGGTGCCGCCATGTGTTGGAATCTGAAAAGTAAAAGCTTATTAAAAGAGGCAGTGAAATATAAATTGAATGGCGCACATTTACACCCTAAATTGAAGCCATCATCTTGAACCATCAAATGCACTTCTTTGCAATATTCACAGGAATACTTACCAGCAGCTCATACATTGAGTCTGGAGGCACCTCTCTCGTGCTTTAACACACGTACCATCCAGCTGTTATGTATCACTGCATACCCACGACGTGCGGCTTCGCAGTCAGTATTTTGCCAGCGTCCGCGGTTCGCGCCGGAGTCACTGGGGCGCCCGTAAATCACGACGTGCCGCTTCGAGGCCAGTATTTTGCCAGCGTCCGCGGTTCGCACCCGTGTCACTTGGGCGCCCGTAATCCACAACGTGACGCTTCACGGTCAGTATTTTGCCAGCGTCGTTGGTGCGCCGGAGTCACGGGCGCCCGTAACCCACGACGTACCGCTTCGCGGTCAGTATTTTGCCAGCGTCCGCGGCTCGCGCCCGAGTCACTGGGGCGCCCGAAACCCACGACGTACCGCTTTACGGTCAGTATTTTGCCAGCGTCCGTGGTGCGCCCGAGTCACTGGGGGGCCCGTAACCGACGATGTGCGGCTTCGTCGTCAGTATTTTAACAGCGTCCGTGGTTCGCGCCCGTAACCCACGACGTGCCGCTTCGCGCTCAGTATTTTGCCAGAGTAGGTGGTGCGCCGGAGTCACTGGGGCGCCCGTAGCTACGACGTGCTCCTTCGCGGTCAGTATTTTGCCTGCGTCCGTGGTGCGCCGGAGTCACTGGGGCGCCCGTAAACAACGACGTGCCGCTTCGGGGCCAGTATTTTGCCAGCGTCCACGGCTCGCCCCCGTGTCACTTGGGCGCCCGTAATCCATGACGTGCCCCTTCACGGTCAGTATTTTGCCAGCGTCCGTGGTGCGCCCGAGTCACTGGGGGGCCCGTAACCGACGATGTGCGGCTTCGCCGTTAGTATTTTACCAGCGTCCGTGGTTCGCACCCGTAACCCACGACGTGCCGCTTCGCGCTCAGTATTTTGCCAGCGGAGGTGGTGCGGCGGAATCACTGGGGCGCCCGTAACCCACGACGTGCCGCTTCGGGGAAAGTATTTTGCCAGCGTACGCGGCTCGCACCCGTGTCACTTGGGCGCCCGTAATCCACGACGTGCCGCTTCACGGTCAGTATTTTGTCC
The DNA here is from genome assembly GCA_030522465.1 of Rhipicephalus appendiculatus. Taxonomy (NCBI): domain Eukaryota; kingdom Metazoa; phylum Arthropoda; class Arachnida; order Ixodida; family Ixodidae; genus Rhipicephalus; species Rhipicephalus appendiculatus. The sequence continues at coordinate 3,354,558 of JALIZH010033001.1, forward strand.
AGCGTCCGTGGTTCGCGCCCGAGTCACTGGGGCGCCCGTAACCTACAACGTGCGGCTTCTCGGTCAGTATTTGCCAGCGTCCGTAGCACGCCCAAGTACTGGGGCGCCCGTAACCCACGACGTGCGTCTTCGCGGTCAGTATTTTCCCAGCGTTCTTGGTTCGCCGGAGTCACTGGGGCGCCCAGAACCCACGACGTGCGGCTTCGCGGTCAGTATTTTGCCAGCGTCCATGGTGCGCCGGAGTCACTGGGGCGCCCGTAACCCACGACGTGCGGCTTCACGGTCAGTATGTTGCAAGCGTCAGCGCTTCGCGCCAGAGTCACTAGGGGCGCCCGTTACCCACGACGTGCTGCTTCGCGGTATTTGCCAGCGTCCGTGGTTCGCGCCCTAGGCACTGCGGCCCCTGTCACCCACGACGTGCCGCTTCGCGGTCAGTATTTAGCCAGCGTCCGTGGTGCGCCCGAATCAATGGGGCGCCCGTAACTCACGTTCGCGGTCAGTATTTCGCCAGCGTCCGTGGTTCGCGCCCGAGTCACTGGGGCGCCCGTGAAACCACCACGTGCCGCTTCACGGTCAGTATTTTGCCAGCGTCCGTAGTGCGCCGGAGTCACTGGGGCGCCCGTAACCCACGACGTCCCGCTTCACGGTCAGTATTTCGCCAGCGTCCGTGGTTCGCGCCCGAATCACTGAGGCGCCCGTAACCCACGACGTGCCGCTTCACGGTCAGTATTTCGCCAGCGTCCGCGGCTCGCACCCGAGTCACAAGGGCATCCGTAACCCACGACGTGCCCCTTCACGGTCAGTATTTTGCCAGCGTCCGCGGCTCGCGCCCGAGTCACTTGGGCGCCCGTAACCCACGAAGTGCTGCTTCGCGGTCAGTATTTTGGCAGCGTCCATGGTGCGCCGGAGTCACTGGGGCGCCCGTAACCCACGACGTGCTGCTTCGCGGTCAGTATTTTGGCAGCGTCCGTGCTGCGTCGGAATCACTGGGGCGCCCGTAACCCACGACGTACGGCTTCGCGGTCAGTATTTTGCCAGCGTCCGTGGTTCGCGCCCGAGTCACTTGGGCGCCTGTAACCCACGATGTGCGGCTTCGAGGTCAGTATTTTTCCAGCGTCCGTGGTGCGCCGGAGTCACTGGGGCGCCCATAACCCACGATGTGCGGCTTCGCGGTCAGTATTTTGTCAGCGTCCATGGCGCGCCGGGGTCACAAGGGCGCCCGTAACCCACGACGTGCCGCTTCGAGGTCAGTATTTTTCCAGCGTCCGTGGTGCGCCGGAGTCACTGGGGCGCCCATAACCCACGATGTGCGGCTTCGCGGTCAGTATTTTGTCAGCGTCCATGGCGCGCCGGAGTCACTGGGGCGCCCATAGCTACGACGTGCTGCTTCGCGGTCAGTATTTTGCCTGCGTCCGTGGTGCGGCGGAGTGACTGGGGCGCCCGTAACCCACGATGTGCGGCTTCGCGGTCAGTATTTTGCCAGCGTCCGTGGTGCGCCAGAGTCACTTGGGCGCCCGTAACCCACGACGTGCCGCTTCACGGTCAGTATTTTCCCATCGTCCGTGGTTCGCGCCCGAGTCACTGCGGCGCCCGTAACCCACGACGGGCCGCTTCGCGGTCAGTATTTTGCCAGCGTCCGTGGTGCGCCCGAGTCACTGTGGCGCCCGTAACGCACGAAGTGCCCCTTCGCGGTCAGTATTTTGCCAGCGTCCGTGGTGCGCCCAAGTCACTGGGGCGCCCGTAACCCACGACGTGCCGCTTCGCGGTCAGTATTTTGCCAGCGTCCGTGGTTCGCGCCCGAGTCACTGGCGCGCCCGTAACCCACGACGTGCCGCTTCGCGGTCAGTATTTTGCCAGCGTCCGTGGTGCGCTAGAATCACTGGGGCGCCCGAACCCACGACGTCCCGATTTGGGGTCAGTATTTCGCCAGCGTCCGTGGTTCGCGCCCGAATCACTCAGGCACCCGTAACCCACGACGTGCCGCTTCACGGTCAGTATTTCCCCAGCGTCCATGGTGCGCCCGAGTCACTGGGGCGCTCGTAACCGACGACGTGCCGCTTCGCAGTCAGTTTTGCCAGCGTACGTGGTGCGCCCGAGCACCTGGGGCGCCCGTAACAAATGACGAGCCGCTTGGTGGTCAGTATTTTGCCAGCGTCCGTGGTGAGCCGGAGTCACAGGGGCGCCCGTAACCCACGACGTGCCACTTCACGGTCAGTATTTTGCCAGCGACAGTGGTTTGAGCCCGAGTCACTGGGGCGCCCGTAACCCACGACGTGCCGCTTCGCGGTCAGCATTTTGCCAGCGTCCGTGGTTCGGGCACGAGTGAGTCACTTGGGCATCCGTAACCCACGACGTGCCGCTTCACGGTCAGTATTTTGCCAGCGTCCGTGGTGCGCCGGCGTCACTGGGGCGCCCGTAACCCACGACGTGCCGCTTCGCGGTCACTATTTTGGCAGCGTCCGTGGTGTGCCGGAGTCACTGGGGCGCCCGTAACCCACGACGTGCGGCTTCGCGGTCAGTATTTCGCCAGCGTCCATGGTGCGCCAGAGTCACTGGGGCGCCCGTAACCGACGACGGGCCGCTTCGCAGTCAGTTTTGCTAGCGTCCGTGGTGCGCCCAAGTCACTGGGGCGCCCGTAACCCACGACGTGCCGCTTCGTGGTCAGTATTTTGCCAGCGTCCGTGGTGCGCCGGAGTCACTGGGGCGCCCGTAACCCACGACGTGCGGCTTCGCGGTCAGTATTTCGCCAGCGTCCATGGTGCGCCCGAGTCACTGGGGCGCCCGTAACGCAGTCAGTTTTGCCAGCGTCCGTGGTGCGCCCGAGCCACTGGGGCGCCCGTAACAAATGACGAGCCGCTTGGTGGTCAGTATTTTGCCAGCGTCCGTGGTGAGCCGGAGTCACAGGGGCGCCCGTAACCCACGACGTGCCGCTTCACGGTCAGTATTTTGCCAGCGTCCGTGGTGCGCCCGTGTCACTGGGGCGCCCGTAACACACATTCGCGTTCAGTATTTTGCCAGCGTCCGCGGGTCACCCCCGAGTCACATCGGCACCCGTAACCCACGACGTGCCGCTTCGCGGTCAGTATTTTGCCAGCGTCCGTGGTGCGCCCTAGTCTATGGGGCGCCCGTAACCCACGACGTGCGGCTTCGCGGTCAGTATTTTGCCAGCGTCCGTGGTTCGCGACCGAGTCACTGGGGCGCCCGTAACCCACGATGTGCCGCTTCGCGATCAGTATTTTTCCAGCGTCCGTGGTGCACCCGAGTCACTGTGGCGCCCGTAACCCACGAAGTGCCCCTTCGCGGTCACTATTTTGCCAGCGTCCGTGGTGCGCCCAAGCCACTGGGGCGCTCGTAACATGACGTGCGGCTTCGCGGTGAGTATTTTGCCAGCGTCCGTGGTTCGCGCCCGAGTCACTTGGGCGCCTGTAAACCCCGACGTGCCGCTTCGCGGTCAGTATTTTGCCAGCGTCGGTGGTGCGCCGGAGTCACTGGGGCGCCCGTAACCCACGATGTGCGGCTTCGCGGTCTGTATTTTGTCAGCGTCCATGGTGCGCCGGAGTCACTGGGGCGCCCGTAGCTACGACGTCCTACTTCGCGGTCAGTATTTTGCCTGCGTCCGTGGTGCGCCGGAGTCACTGGGGAGGGCGCCCGTAACCCACGATGTGCGGCTTCGCGGTCAGTATTTTGCCAGCGTCCGTGGTGCTCCCGAGTCACTGTGGCGCCCGTAACCCACGAAGTGCCCCTTCGCGGTCAGTATTTTGCCAGCGTCCGTGGTGCGCCAGTCACTGGGGCGCCCGTAACCCACGACGTGCGGCTTCGCGGTCAGTATTTTCGCCAGCGTCCATGGTGCGCCCGAGTCACTGGGGCGCCCGTAACCGACGACGGGCCGCTTCGCAGTCAGTTTTGCCAGCGTCCGTGGTGCGCCCGAGCCACTGGGGCGCCCGTAACAAATGACGAGCCGCTTGGTGGTCAGTATTTTGCCAGCGTCCGTGGTGAGCCGGAGTCACAGGGGGCGCCCGTAACCCACGACGTGCCGCTTCACGGTCAGTATTTTGCCAGCGCGTCCGTGGTGCGCCCGTGTCACTGGGGCGCCCGTAACCCACGACGTGCGGCTTCGCGGTCAGTATTTTGCCAGCGTCCGTGGTTCGCGACCGAGTCACTGGGGCGCCCGTAACCCACGACGTGCCGCTTCGCGGTCAGTATTTTGCCAGCGTCCGTGGTGCACCCGAGTCACTGTGGCGCCCGTAACCCACGAAGTGCCCCTTCGCGGTCAGTATTTTGCCAGCGTCCGTGGTGCGCCCAGCCACTGGGGCGCTCGTAACATGACGAGCCGCTTCGTGGTCAGTATTTTGCCAGCGTCCGTGGTTCGCGCCCGTCACTGGGGCGCCCGTAACCCACGACGTGCCGCTTCGCGGTCAGTATTTTGCCAGCGTCCGTGCTGCGTCGGAATCACTGGGGCGCCCGTAACCCACGACGTGCGGCTTCGCGGTCTGTATTTTGCCAGAGTCCGTGGTTCGCGCCCGAGTCACTTGGGCGCCCGTAACCCCGACGTGCCGCTTCACGGTCAGTATTTTGCCAGCGTCCGTGGTGCGCCGGAGTCACTGGGGCGCCCGTAACCCACGATGTGCGGCTTCGCGGTCTGTATTTTGTCAGCGTCCATGGTGCGCCGGAGTCACTGGGGCGCCCGTAGCTACGACGTCCTGCTTCGCGGTCAGTATTTTGCCTGCGTCCGTGGTGCGCCGGAGTCACTAGGGGCGCCCGTAACCCACGATGTGCGGCTTCGCGGCATTTTGCCAGCGTCCGTGGTGCGCCGCAGTCACTTGGGCGCTCGTAACCCACGACGTGCCGCTTTACGGTCAGTACTTTTGCCATCGTCAGTGGTTCGCGCCCGAGTCACCTGGGCGCCCGTAACCCACGACGTGCCGCTTCGCGGTCAGCATTTTGCCAGGGTCCATGGTGCTCCCGAGTCACTGTGGCGCCCGTAACCCACGAAGTGCCCCTTCGTGGTCAGTATTTTGCCAGCGACAGTGGTTCGAGCCCGAGTCACTGGGGCGCCCGTAACCCACGACGTGCCGTTTCGCGGTCAGTATTTTGCCACCGTCCACGGCTCGCGCCCGAGTCACTTGGGGCGCCCTAACCCACGACGTGCTGCTTCGCGGTCAGTATTTTGCCAGCGTCCATGGTGCGCCGGAGTCACTGGGGCGCCCGTAACCCACGACGTGCGGCTTCGCGGTGAGTATTTTGCCAGCGTCCGTGGTTCGCGCCCGAGTCAGTGGGGCGCCCGTAACCCACGACGTGCTGCTTCGCGGTCAGTATTTTGCCAGCGTCCGTGCTGCGTCGGAATCACTGGGGCGCCCGTAACCCACGACGTGCCGCTTCGCGGTCAGTATTTTGCCAGCGTCCGTGGTGCGCCCGAGTCACTGGGGCGCCCGTAACCCACGAAGTGCCCCTTCGCGGTCAGTATTTTGCCAGCGTCCGTGGTGTGCCCGAGCCACTGGGGCGCTCGTAACATGACGAGCCGCTTCGTGGTCAGTATTTTGCCAGCGTCCGTGGTGCGCCCGAGTTACTGGGGCGCCCGTAACCCACGACGTGCGGCTTCGTGGTCAGTGTTTTATCAGCGTCCGTGGTTCGCGCCCGAGTCACTGGGGCGCCCGTAACCCACGACGTGCCGGCTTCGCGGTCAGTATTTTGCCAGCGTCCGTGGTTCGCGCCCGAGTCACTGGGGCGCCCGTAACCCACGACGTGCCGCTTCACGGTCAGTATTTTGCCAGCGTCCGTCGTGCGCCCGAGTCACTGGGGCGCCCGTAACCCTACGACGTGCCGCTTCGCGGTCAGTATTTTGGCCAGCGTCCGTGGTGCGCCGGAGTCACTGGGGCGCCCGTAACCCACGACGTACGGCTTCGCGGTCAGTATTTTGCCAGCGTCCGTGGTTCGCGCCCGAGTCACTTGGGCGCCTGTAACCCACGATGTGCGGCTTCGAGGTCAGTATTTTTCCAGCGTCCGTGGTGCGCCGGAGTCACTGGGGCGCCCATAACCCACGATGTGCGGCTTCGCGGTCAGTATTTTGTCAGCGTCCATGGCGCGCCGGAGTCACTGGGGCGCCCGTAACCCACGACGTGCCGTTTCGAGGTCAGTATTTTTCCAGCGTCCGTGGTGCGCCGGAGTCACTGGGGCGCCCATAACCCACGACGTGCGGCTTCGCGGTCAGTATTTTGTCAGCGTCCATGGCGCGCCGGAGTCACTGGGGCGCCCATAGCTACGACGTGCTGCTTCGCGGTCAGTATTTTGCCTGCGTCCGTGGTGCGCCGGAGTGACTGGGGCGCCCGTAACCCACGATGTGCGGCTTCGCGGTCAGTATTTTGCCAGCGTCCGTGGTGCGCCAGAGTCACTTGGGCGCCCGTAACCCACGACGTGCCGCTTCACGGTCAGTATTTTCCCATCGTCCGTGGTTCGCGCCCAGTCACTGGGGCACCCGTAACCCACGACGGGCCGCTTCGCGGTCAGTATTTTGCCAGCGTCCGTGGTGCGCCCGAGTCACTGTGGGGCGCCCGTAACGCACGAAGTGCCCCTTCGCGGTCAGTATTTTGCCAGCGTCCGTGGTGCGCCCAAGTCACTGGGGCGCCCGTAACCCACGACGTGCCGCTTCGCGGTCAGTATTTTGCCAGCGTCCGTGGTTCGCGCCCGAGTCACTGGGGCGCCCGTAACCCACGACGTGCCGCTTCGCGGTCAGTATTTTGCCAGCGTCCGTGGTGCGCCGAGTCACTGGGGCGCCCGTAACCCACGACGTCCCGATTGGGGGTCAGTATTTCGCCAGCGTCCGTGGTTCGCGCCCGAATCACTCAGGCACCCGTAACCCACGACGTGCCGCTTCACGGTCAGTATTTCCCCAGCGTCCATGGTGCGCCCGAGTCACTGGGGCGCCCGTAACCGACGACGTGCCGCTTCGCAGTCAGTTTTGCCAAGCGTACCGTGGTGCGCCCGAGCACCTGGGGCGCCCGTAACAAATGACGAGCCGCTTGGTGGTCAGTATTTTGCCAGCGTCCGTGGTGAGCCGGAGTCACAGGGGCGCCCGTAACCCACGACGTGCCGCTTCACGGTCAGTATTTTGCCAGCGACAGTGGTTTGAGCCCGAGTCACTGGGGCGCGCCCGTAACCCACGACGCCGCTTCGCGGTCAGTATTTTGCCAGCGTCCGTGGTGCGCTAGAATCACTGGGGCGCCCGTAACCCACGACGTCCCGATTTGGGGTCAGTATTTCGCCAGCGTCCGCGGCTCTCGCCCGAGTCACATGGGCATCCGTCACCCACGACGTGCCGCTTCGCGGTCAGTATTTTGCCAGCGTCCGTGGTGCGCCCGAGTCACTGGGGCGCCCGTAACCCACAACGTGCCGCTTCGCGGCAGTCAGTTTTGCCAGCGTACGTGGTGCGCCCGAGCACCTGGGGCGCCCGTAACAAATGACGAGCTGTTGGTGGTCAGTATTTTGCCAGCGTCCGTGGTGAGCCCGAGTCACAGGGGCGCCCGTAACCCACGACGTGCCGCTTCACGGTCAGTATTTTGCCAGCGTCCGTGGTGCGCCCGATTCACTGGGGCGCCCGTAACCCACATTCGCGTTCAGTATTTTGCCAGCGACAGTGGTTTGAGCCCGAGTCACTGGGGCGCCCGTAACCCGACGTGCCGCTTCGCGGTCAGCATTTTGCCAGCGTCCGTGGTTCGGGCCCGAAGTGAGTGCTTAGCGCCCGTAACCCGACGTGCCGCTTCACAGTCAGTATTTTGCCAGCGTCCGTGGTGCGCCGAATCATTGGGGCGACCCTTACCTACGCGTGCCGCATTGCGGTCAGTGTTTCGCCAGCGTCCGTGGTGCGCCGGCGTCGCTGGGGCGCCCGCCACCCACGTTCGCGTTCAGTATTTTGCCAGCGTCCGCGGCTCGCACCCGAGTCAAATGGGCATCCGTCACCCACAACGTGCCGCTTCGCGGTCAGCATTTTGCCAGCGTCCGTGGTTCGGGCCCGGAGTGAGTCACTTGGGCGCCCGTAACCCACGACGTGCCGCTTCACAGTCAGTATTTTGCGAGCGTCCGTGAATTTGCGCCGAAGTCATTGGGGCGCCCGTAACCTACGACGTGCCGCTTCGCGGTCAGTATTTTGCCAGCGTCCGTGGTTCGCGCCCGAGTCACTGGCGCGCCCGTAACCCCGACGTGCCGCTTCGCGGTCAGTATTTTGCCAGCGTCCGTGGTGCGCTAGAGTCACTGGGGCGCCCAGCAACCGCTACGACCTTCCGCTTTGGGGTCAGGATTTCGCCAGCGTCCGTGGTTCGCGCCCCAATCACTGGGGCACCCGTAACCCACGACGTGCCGCTTCACGGTCAGTATTTTGCCAGCGTCCGTCGTCGCCGAAGTCACTGGGGCGCCCGTAACCTACGACGTGCCGCTTCGCGGTCGTATTTTGCCAGCGTCCGTGGTGCGCCGGTGTCAATGGGGCGCCCGCAACCCACGTTCGCGTGCGGTATTTCGCCAGCGTCCACGGCTCGCACCCAAGTCACATGGGCATCCGTAACCCACAACGTGCCGCTTCGCGGTCAGTATTTTGCCAGCGTCCGTGGTTCGCGACCGAGTCACTGGGGCGCCCGTAACCCACGACGTGCCGCTTCGCGGTCAGTATTTTGCCAGCGTCCGTGGTGTGCCGGAGTCACTGGGGCGCCCGTAACCCACGACGTGCGGCTTCGCGGTCAGTATTTCGCCAGCGTCCATGGTGCGCCCGAGTCACTGGGGCGCCGGTAATTCACGACGTGCCGCTTCGTGGACAGTATTTTGCCAGCGTCCGTGGTGCGCCGGAGTCACTGAAGCGCCCGTAACCCACGACGTGCCGCTTTACGGTCAGTATTTTGCCAGCGTCCGTGGTTCGCGACCGAGTCACTAGAGACTCCCGTAACCCACGACGTGCCGCTTCGCGGTCAGTATTTTGCCAGCGTCCGTGGTGCGCCCGAGTCACTGTGGCGCCCGTAACCCACGAAGCGCCCCTTCGCGGTCAGTATTTTGCCAGCGTCCGCGGTGCGCCCAAGGCACTGGGGCGCTCGTAACATGACGAGCCGCTTCGTGGTCAGTATTTTGCCAACGTCCGTGGTGCGCCCGAGTCACTGGGGCGCCGGTAATTCACGACGTGCCGCTTCACGGACAGTATTTTGCCAGCGTTTCTGGACTCACTGGGGCGCCCGTAACCCACGACGTGCCGCTTGACGGTCAGTATTTTGCCAGCGTCCGTGGTGCGCCGGAGTCAATGGGGCGCCCTTAACCCACTACGTGCGGCTTCGCGGTCATATTTCGCCAGCGTCCGTGGTGCGCCCGTGTCACTGGGATGCCCGTAACCGACGACGGGCCGCTCCGCAGTCAGTTTTGCCAGCGTCCGTGGTGCGCCTGAGCCACTGGGGCGCCCGTAACAAATGACGAGCCGCTTGGTGGTCAGTTTTGCCAGCGTACGTGGTGCGCCCGAGCCACTGGGGCGCCCGTAACAAATGACGAGCCGCTTGGTGGTCAGTATTTTGCCAGCGTCCGTGGTGAGCCGGAGTCACTGGGGCGCCCGTAACCCACGACGTGCCGCTTCACGGTCAGTATTTTGCCAGCGTCCGTTGTGCGCCCGAGTCACTGGGGCGCCCGTAACCCACGTTCGTTCAGTATTTTGCCAGCGACAGCGGTTTGAGCCCGAGTCACTGGGGCGCCCGGTAACCCACGACGTGCCGCTTCGCGGTCAGCATTTTGCCAGCGTCCGTGGTTCGCGCCTGAGTCAGTCACTTGGGCGCCCGTAACCCACGACGTGCCGCTTCACGGTCAGTATTTTGCCAGCGTCCGTCGTGCGCCGAAGTCACTGGGGCGCCCGTAACCTACGACGTGCCGCTTCGCGGTCAGTATTTTGCCAGCGTCCGTGGTGTGCCGGTGTCACTGGGGCGCCCGCAACCCACGTTCGCGTTCAGTATTTTGGGAGCGTCCACGGCTCGCACCCGAGTCACATGGGCATCCGTAACCCACGACGTGCCGCTTCGCGGTCAGTATTTTGCCAGCGTCCGTGCTGCGCCCGAGTCACTGGGGCGCCCGTAACCCACAATGTGCCGATTCGCGGTCAGTATTTTGCCAGCGTCCGTGGTGCGCCGAAGTCACTGGGGCACCCGTAACCCACGACGTGCCGCTTCACGGTCAGTATTTTGCCAGCGTCCGCGGCTCGCGCCCGAGTCACTTGGGCACCTGTAACCCACGACGTGCCGCTTCGCGGTCACTATTTTGGCAGCGTCCATGGTGTGCCGGAGTCACTGGGGCGCCCGTAACCCAAGACGTGCGGCTTCGCGGTCAGTATTTCGCCAGCGTCCATGGTGCGCCAGAGTCACTGGGGCGCCCGTAACCGACGACGGGCCGCTTCGCAGTCAGTTTTGCCAGCGTCCGTGGTGCGCCCGAGTCACTGGGGCGCCCGTAACCCACGACGTGCCGCTTCGCGGTCAGTATTTTGCCAGCGTCCGTGGTGCGCCGGAGTCACTGGGGCGCCCGTAACCCACGACGTGCGGCTTCGCGGTCATTATTTCGCCAGCGTCCATGGTGCGCCCGAGTCACTGGGGCGCCCGTAACCGACGACGGGCCGCTTCGCAGTCAGTTTTGCCAACGTCCGTGGTGCGCCCGAGCCACTGGGGCGCCCGTAACAAATGACGAGCCGCTTGGTGGTCAGTATTTTGCCAGCGTCCGTGGTGAGCCGGAGTCACAGGGGCGCCCGTAACCCACGACGTGCCGCTTCACGGTCAGTATTTTGCCAGCGTCCGTGGTGCGCCCGTGTCACTGGGGCGCCCGTAACACACATTCGCGTTCAGTATTTTGCCAGCGTCCGCGGGTCACCCCCCGAGTCACATCGGCACCCGTAACCCACGACGTGCCGCTTCGCGGTCAGTATTTTGCCAGCGTCCGTGGTGCGCCCTAGTCTATGGGGCGCCCGTAACCCACGACGTGCGGCTTCGCGGTCAGTATTTTGCCAGCGTCCGTGGTTCGCGACCGAGTCACTGGGGCGCCCGTAACCCACGACGTGCCGCTTCGCGGTCAGTATTTTGCCAGCGTCCGTGGTGCACCCGAGTCACTGTGGCGCCCGTAACCCACGAAGTGCCCCTTCGCGGTCAGTATTTTGCCAGCGTCCGTGGTGCGCCCAAGCCACTGGGGCGCTCGTAACATGACGAGCCGCTTCGTGGTGAGTATTTTGCCAGCGTCCGTGGTTCGCGCCCGTCACTGGGGCGCCCGTAACCCACGACGTGCCGCTTCGCGGTCAGTATTTTGCCAAGCGTCCGTGCTGCGTCGGAATCACTGGGGCGCCCGTAACCCACGACGTGCGGCTTCGCGGTCTGTATTTTGTCCAGCGTCCGTGGTTCGCGCCCGAGTCACTTGGGCGCCCGTAACCCCGACGTGCCGCTTCACGGTCAGTATTTTGCCAGCGTCCGTGGTGCGCCGGAGTCACTGGGGCGCCCGTAACCCACGATGTGCGGCTTCGCGGTCTGTATTTTGTCAGCGTCCATGGTGCGCCGGAGTCACTGGGGCGCCCGTAGCTACGACGTCCTGCTTCGCGGTCAGTATTTTGCCTGCGTCCGTGGTGCGCCGGAGTCACTAGGGCGCCCGTAACCCACGATGTGCGGCTTCGCGGTGAGTATTTTGCCAGCGTCCGTGGTGCGCCGGCAGTCACTTGGGCGCTCGTAACCCACGACGTGCCGCTTTACGGTCAGTATTTTGCCATCGTCCGTGGTTCGCGCCCGAGTCACCTGGGCGCCCGTAACCCACGACGTGCCGCTTCGCGGTCAGCATTTTGCCAGGGTCCATGGTGCTCCCGAGTCACTGTGGCGCCCGTAACCCACGAAGTAACCCTTCGCGGTCAGTATTTTGCCAGCGTCCGTGGTGCGCCCGAGCCACTGGGGCGCTGGTAACATGACGAGCCGCTTCGTGGTCAGTATTTTGCCAGCGTCCGCGGTGCGCCCGTCACTGGGGCGCCCGTAACCCATGTTCGCGTTAAGTATTTTGCCAGCGACAGTGGTTCGAGCCCGAGTCACTGGGGCGCCCGTAACCCACGACGTGCCGTTTCGCGGTCAGTATTTTGCCACCGTCCACGGCTCGCGCCCGAGTCACATGGGCGCCCTAACCCACGACGTGCTGCTTCGCGGTCAGTATTTTGCCAGCGTCCATGGTGCGCCGGAGTCACTGGGGCGCCCGTAACCCACGACGTGCGGCTTCGCGGTGAGTATTTTGCCAGCGTCCGTGGTTCGCGCCCGAGTCAGTGGGGCGCCCGTAACCCACGACGTGCTGCTTCGCGGTCAGTATTTTGCCAGCGTCCGTGCTGCGTCGGAATCACTGGGGCGTCCGTAACCCACGACGTGCCGCTTCGCGGTCAGTATTTTGCCAGCGTCCGTGGTGCGCCCGAGTCACTGTGGCGCCCGTAACCCACGAAGTGCCCCTTCGCGGTCAGTATTTTGCCAGCGTCCGTGGTGTGCCCGAGCCACTGGGGCGGTCGTAACATGACGAGCCGCTTCGTGGTCAGTATTTTGCCAGCGTCCGTGGTGCGCCCGAGTTACTGGGGCGCCCGTAACCCACGACGCGCGGCTTCGTGGTCAGTGTTTTATCAGCGTCCGTGGTTCGCGCCCGAGTCACTTGCGCGCCCGTAACCCACGACGTGCCGCTTCGCGGTCAGTATTTTGCCAGCGTCCGTGGTGCGCCCGAGTCACTGCGGGGCCCGTAACCGACGATGTGCGGCTTCGCGGTCAGTATTTTACCAGCGTCCGTGGTTCGCGCGCGTAACCCACGACGTGCCGCTTCGCGGTCAGTATTTTGCCATCGTCCGTGGTGCGCTGGAGTCACTGGGGCGCCCGCAACCCGCGGCGTGCCGCTTTACGGTCAGTATTTTGCCCGCGTCCGTGGTGCGCCCGAGTCACTGGGGTGCCCGTAACCCACGACGTGCCGCTTCGCGGTCAGTATTTTGTCAGCGTCCGTGGCTCGCGCCCGAGTCACTTGGGCGCCCGTACTCCACGACGTGCGGCTTCGCGGTCAGTATTTTGCCAGCGTCCGTGGTGCGCCCGAGTCACTGGAGCACCCGTAAGCCACGATGTGCCGTTTCGCGGTCAGTGTTTTGCCAGCGTCCGTGGTTGCGCCCGTAACCCACGACTGCCGCTTCACAGTTCGCAGTATTTTGCCAGCGTCTGTGGTGCGCCTGAGTCACTGGGAGGAACATTTCCGTGGGTACTGCACGCTCGTAGAGCCAGAGAACATCTGGTGGAGCCACGTGACTAGGCTGGGTACATCTCGCTCGGAATTTTCTAGGGACAGCACCAAAAAGTGGTCAGACAACATGGGCATGTTTTGGTAAGTGGTCAGACAACATGGGCATGTGTTGGTGGTTGTTTTGTCGCTTCGAACGCGCCGGCACTGCAGTTGCCACTGGGCATCGTTTATCACGTGTTGATCGCCTAGAGCATCACGGTGACACGTCAGTATTTTGTTGCATATAGACTATTTTACGGATGGGTTTCAGTGCCGCCATAGTGGGCTGTTAACCTTTGTTTTGCATCTTTAACAAATAAACGAACAGTGCTGCGGCAGACGCAGACGCATGAAAACGGTTGGGTTGGTGCATACGAAGTTCATGGCCTATTCAATTAACCCATTAGGGCCCACTGTACTTTAAAAAGTACACGTCGTTTTTCGAGAATAGAAAATACAAAACAGAATATTCTGATCTTGCTCATTACAATTTTTGATGCCAAAGGTTGCAGCAAGATAATCCTAATTTGGAATATTGACTCAGTGGTATTTTTTCTATTTTATGAGCCGTCAAACTTTAGGAAAATGAGAGCCTGGTAAACGCACTTGGTCAGTACTACTTTTTCTGAATTAATTTGAAGTTTTATATTTTATATGTTGAAAAAACGGGATGCTTCTGCTTCAGCAAGAGCAATTCAATCCGAGCAAAGCGTGAGAAGCCTATAGAGTGCATAGTTTTGCTGTGAGGAGTAATCAAATGTTGCTGTACTTTATCTAGTACACTGGGACTTCGTGGAAGCATACATGTAACTCATAGATTGAACAGGCTTTTTTTTGTTATGAATGCCGTTTTTTCGGCTACCTCAGACTCATGAGGCCGCGAAAGATGTCACTGTGAATATACAAGAGCATCATGTTTTAATTGTCGATTCTGACCCTAACATGGGAACTTAGGAGGAGGAGGGGAATGACGACGGTACGAATGGATGCTCTCTGCTAACGATAAAAAACATGGAACGAAAGAAACGTGGGTAAGATAACTTCTGTTTTCACTCAGGAAAGCAGCTTTGTTTCGAAAATGGCAAAGACAACAGCATAGTTGCTATGCTGACGAAAGACTACACAGTTGAGTCACTATGCTCTCTATCGTGGTGGCCATTCACTGAAAAGAAAAAAAAAACACGTAGTGCCACTGTCATCCTCCTTCATCCGCAGTAACAATGCCATGAGGGGGGTTTGAGCTCTGCGATCAAGCTGCGAATGACAAGAAAATTTTCATCCCTGAGAAAAAGTGGTACCAGCCCCTATTTATCCAGATGATCAAAATAGCCGCAGACAACGCATAAAGGGTCTGCTACCACACTGGAGGTTTTAGCACACCCTCTACGCGTTGACTGTTGTCCTTTAGTCGCATAATAGCAAAACACTGAATGCGCCTTGTTTTACCCAACAGAAGTATCAAAGATATCCAGCGTCCACTGTGCTTGCTATTACCCTCTATCCATACGGACATTTTCACAAGAAGCTGAAACAACAGTTGAATTCTGCCACCATACAGCAAAATGGTGTCGCCAAAAGCGTGACGTTATGCTTTTCTTAAAGCACTGGTCCTTGACTAAGTTGAATAGGTCAAGATAACTTTGTTATTCCTTTGGCAAGAGCCCGCCGTACTCGCCATTCTTGCATCAAGTCAGCTTGCCGATTGCTATCTCGAAGGCCCAGCGTACTTTTTATAGTACAGTATCATAACTCGTGAAGAAATACACGTAACTCTATGAAAATTTGCGCGTGTGGTTGTCTATTGCGGTTAATTAAATGTACAAAATTTCAATAAAATCGGACCAGTAGTTCTTCCGTGGTCCTTAATGGGTTAAAATCGCAATATACGAGAACAAGAAAACATCGGCTTAACAGCCCAAGATAGGCGGCGCCCAGATGCCTTACAGAAAATTATAGTGAACTAGAACCAACATCCTAGTGGTGCGAACGGAGGAGCGTTGCAACGCAGCGGCTGAGGCAGAATGCCTCTCCTCGCCGCAAGGGGCGCGGTTGCGCCTTTCCCTAGCGTTCTGACGCTTGCGCCCTGCCGTTTTTATTGTTGCATTTTTTTGCTTTTTTTGTGTGTGGCGAGCATCCAGCGCTGCCCGCGTTGTTTAAGAGCGGCGAGACAACGTGAGTCGGCGTCTCACCGGTGTTTGAAATGCGGTAGCCGCGCCGTAGTAGACGCCGCTACAGTGAGCTCTAAAAAATATTAAAAAATTCCGTTTTACTACAGACGCCGCAACTAAAACTGTCTATTAATAAGCCACACCACGACGACACGGTGAAACGCACACAAGCACATCCAGCAACGCCGGCGTTAGCGTCGGTGCCACTAGGGAAAGTTGCAGCGGCGCCACCTGGATTTTTCTGCGCCAAATGGCACGCCCGAACCCTCCCGTTCGCGCCACTAGGATGATGGTTCTAATTCACTATACAGAAAATAGTCTTCAACTTTTTTGATCACTGGCTTTACTCAACAGAAAGATGTAACAAAACATGGACGTTTCGCCACCTATACGGGTGGCATCGTCAGTACACAAAAAAAGTTGAAGATGAACTCCCCTGGCTTTTGGAACATTTTATCACAGAAAATAGTCTATACGGCGCGGCTACGAGAGCCGAAGAGAAACAGTGGCTAACTGCTAAAGATGATGGCAGGAAACATTTTCGGCATTTTTAGGGGCGAAGCTCCTAAGGGTGTGGGTCTGTCCCTCCTCTGTAGTTGTAGTAGTAGTAGTAGTAGTAGTAGTAGTAGTAGTAGTAGGTAGGTAGGTAGGTAGGTAGATAGCCACGTATAGTGGAATGTACCCACTCCACGTGATAAAGATGACGATAACGCAGTATAGTGGAATGTACCCACTACACGTGATAACGAGGAAGTATAAGCGCGTTCCAGTATAGTGGAATGTACCCACTACACGCGATAACGATGACTTAAGTATAAGCGCGTTCCAATATAGTGGAATGTACCCACTACACGTGATAACGATGACGCTGATGACCATGAAGTATAAGCGCGTTCCAGACCACACATTCTCTTTCTGCCATGGATGAAAACGATCGAGCTTCGTCCACTCATCATTCACTTCATGGATACGGCGCGATTTTTTTATGGTTACAATCTGTCAGTCATGCCGTGCACTCGGAACACACACGCAATGCGTTAACGCCAGCCGGAGCAATATTCTAGCGCTACAGTGACGCCGGCGGAAAGCGTAGATTCGCCTAGCGATAGCATGTCGAAGTTCGACTGTACCAAAAGCCACGCTTTACGCTGTTCGCGTTTCTTTTCATCGCGACACCATCATCATGAGCCGTTCGCGAAATGTAGGCGCCCAGTGACTCAGTTCTGAGACTACGTCTGTTGCAGTGAGTCTTCCTGTCATCAGAGCCTTGAAAACCGATTCAGCCAGTTGCATCTGAATTTTGCGTGTCCTGCGTCTCGCCAAGAAAGTGAGTAGTAAATAGAGCCAATTCTGCGAAGGTCATCAAACATGCAATATCAAAGGGCCTGTAGACAGAACCACCAGCGGCGCAGCAGTAGCAGCAAGTCCGGCTGACAGGAGGCCAACGGAGAGGCACACAAAGTCGCGTGCCGATTCGGCGAAGTCATGGCATATTCCAACGACGCGCTTATTCGGAAAAGTGCATGACGTCACTTCCGTGCTGCGCAGGAGCCGTTTCTGTGTGGGAGTGGCTCGTGCACCGCGCGGCGCAGCAGTCTCTGCCGGTAGGGTAGAGCTACCAAAAAAAAGGCATTTTTTTATTCTATTACTAAAAAATAATACACACTGAGGAGCAAAACCATACATTGGCGAGCGCGTTGGAGTGCTCCAGGCCCTTCAAAAATCGCGCCAGAGACCGTGCCTCCTAACGGATACGCGGGCTCTTTCCCATCGTCTCTGCGTGTATAGACATACGGTACGAAGAACTTTATTTAAAGATCCGGAGAAGTGCCACCCCTTAGGGTGACGCCGCGGGCCGCTCCCACGTGGGGATTTGGACAATAATTATGGCCTGATCGGTTGAATACATTTCCTACCATTTTCATGCTTTTTGATCGCAAATTTTATGACTAAGTTGTAAGCACGTTCCGCGGGTGTTTTTAAACATTTTTGACGGCGTCGAGAGCATCATCTTCCTCGTCCAGGACACTGTCCTCATCGTCGTGTCGCTCCTAGCCGTGATCTGCGGCTACGTCAAGATCTCCAAGCTGGACTGCGACGTCCACGCTATCACTCCTCGCAGACGTGCTGCTGTACGTGCCGCTGCGCGTTTTTCTCCCGATCATTTTGTTGAAAATTTTCCAAACTTGATGTACCTTTCCTGGAAAACTATCCGACCGATCGCTCAAATTTTCCCAGATTATACCTAAATCCCTTCCAAATAGTCTGAACCTAAAACTTTGATAAACTGTTCAAGTTACATTTAAGAAAAAGAAAAACAATTATTTGGAAAGTCTCCCTCACGGCACGTGAAAAGTGAGCATTTTTTTTCCCTGTGAGATAAATATAAGAGCCAGTTTTTATAGGTTCGGATTAATACCACTACCATGTTGAATAAGCGTGCCAAATATCACGGTCATACTGTTCTTGGTTTTCGAGAAAAGTATATTGAATTTTGTGCACTAGTCTGAAATTTGGTGCTCCACCAAAAACAACTACAGGGTCAAAATTTAATAGACTGAAGGCTGTTCTTGGTTTTCGAGAAAAGTATATTGAATTTTGTGCACAAGTCTGAAATTTGGTGCTCCACCAAAAACAACTACAGGGTCAAAATTTAATAGACTGAAGGCAAATAGCCCTTATTAAGCACGCAAAATTTCAGGTCGGAATATGGTACAGTTCCGGAGATATAAAGCTGAAACCAGGATAACCTCTTTACCCTACCATACCCCCTTAAGGTACTAATGTCAGTCCTCGCCGTTCATAAACTGTCAATCACCTGTGGCGCATCCCGCATACCACATACACGGGTATGTGCCACACGTCTCTGCACGAAAAGGTTTGACGACGTACACGACACAATATTCACGTTGTTCATGTCGTGACGAGACGGTCATATTCCTCGAACTCTCTTACCCTCGCGTACCAATTTTGTGCTACACCAAGTTAAAGAGGCGATCACAAAGAGCACCCAGACACAGCCAGCTAGATAGATATGTAAATAGAAACCCCCAAAGAGCATGCACTTCGCTAAGAAATGCTTCACATTTAAAAAAGAAAACAGAGCTAATTTGATGTGCCACGAACTAACGCCTTGGTGATGCTGGGCAACTCCTTGTAGACATAAATGACCAAGTAATCGTAGCCCTTCCATGCCTGCCGTTATTCACGCCCAATCTCTTCGCACCAGTTTGACCAGGCTCTCCAGTGTTTCACCTTTCTGCAGTGTCATTGTACTTTTAAAACAACACAGGGCCCAGAGAAATGGCAGTTTTACACTAGCACGATTTTTTTTACTGGGTTACTCTCCAAGGCCATGTTCCAATGAGTTCAGAACAATAAATTGCCAGTGAAAAATAACACAGCCGGTTAAACTGCTCTGCCTACTTCCACAACGGTCCCTCAACATTAATGCAAAATACAACCCACATACCAGTGCAAATTTTGCACTTGCCTCATTAACACACAGTCTCTTTTATAACAAATACTCCAACAACTGTGACACAATGTGAGCTCTGTATGGAGAAAGAACCGATTGCTGTGAAGTTCATAGTTAATTTTTATTCAACATAAATCAGTCTTTTTTTTTTACAACAGATACAATTTTTTCTTCTTGTGTGTGTGTGTGTGTGTGTGTGTTTGTGTGTGTGTGTGTATGTGTGTTTGTGTGTGTGTGTGTGTGTGTGTACAACTATTGCACAACAGATGGGTTATTACATGCCCACATAAGCGTGCCTGTCTTCTGCACAGCTGAAAAAGAGGCAGACGCTCCTGAGGGAATTCGATAAGACAGTTCGCCAAAGAGCGAGAGAGCTTTTGGAAATATCAAGAAAGATATTTGTTTAAACATGAATGTGTGTCTTTCTTAATACACGCAGAGAACATTCCCCCCATTCTGCAAGAAAGTGCCCATGCCATGCCCCTCCACTTGACGCTCAGGCGAACATGCGACCATAGGAGCCTAGCTTGCCAGGGAACACAGCTGGTAATGCCCATGCAAGGTCCCACATGCACACCAGCAAGTGCTCCCGCCGCAACAGCATTATAAGGTGCACCAAACTTTGGCCAACTTTTACATAAAGTTTGAGCGAAAACTCTCGTCTGTGGCCTGCGAGGGACTCTAACCATATTGTTACAAAAAAAGAGAAGAATGCTGAAAACACTTGCAACCATTCAATTAGGCCTGTGCAGGCAGAAGTGTGCATATGGTTTTGAGCAAGTCCAATGTAGTAAAGCCCCAGTGACCCACACAAAACATGGCGAAACCTGACTGGTGAAACTATCCCACTTTATTTATGGTTTGACAACTCTAGGTGCACTGGCCAACATCATGGGGATCATTGCAGGGGGGGTCCCTGCCCCACCATAAGTTCTTTCCCCTTCATTGGAAGCTATAACGGTCTTGCAGCTCCGATTGGAGAAGCAGAGGTGAAGCACAAATGCCCAACTCACGCTGTGCTCTACTTTTGCAGACCCTGCCCAGTTTCAGACTTAATGGAGCCACGAGACCATAAACCATTACAGAAAGACTAGATCAGGCAAGGCAGCACAAGAAATTCTGCCAGCCACAAAACGCCTCAAGCTTCCCACAACCATCAAAATTGAGACAAACATTGATATTTGCTGGGCAAGAGTTCAGCATGGAGTATGGCTATACATCTTACAAGCACAAAAGCCATAATTTCCACGAAAATGTTTTAAAGAAACAAAACACACACAGCTGCAACAGCGTCCCAGCTTAAACTTACACCAGGGCAAGCACCACCCAGACAGCACTTGGGCACATGCTGTCTGCGTGCTGCCACCTCACCACACACCATCCTCAACCTTAAACCCATTGGACAAGATGCAACTCAATGTTGACATATTCTAATTCGGAACAGTCCCAGACAGAGATCACAACCTGGGATGTTGATGAGTGGCATTGCGAGTTCCCTCAACACACACGTGCACGCGGCTAGTTCAGCGGACCATTCAGCAGGCCAGTGTGGCAGCATCAGTGGAGGAGAGAGGCAGGGGAGGCTGAAGTCGAGAGTGCCACGCCATACAAAGTTGGCCCTTCGATGTTGCCAAGGGCAGCAAGAAGGTAGACAGGTTAGCAACAGTGGACAGAACAATAAGCCGCATCATGAAACAGAAACAAGCGACTTCAGGAGGGAGGACAAGGCAGAGGAAGAAATTAAAACGAAGCATTTGCACGTGCAGTATGTATAATATGTATATGAATATTACATGTATTATATATATATATATATATATATATATATATATATATATATATATATA
This sequence comes from Rhipicephalus appendiculatus, assembly GCA_030522465.1. Taxonomy (NCBI): domain Eukaryota; kingdom Metazoa; phylum Arthropoda; class Arachnida; order Ixodida; family Ixodidae; genus Rhipicephalus; species Rhipicephalus appendiculatus. Next base: position 3,375,308 of record JALIZH010033001.1, read on the forward strand.
TATATATTAGTTCTTTCCCAAACTGCCACCAGCCATCGGGAATGGACGCGCTTGAGAAATCAAAAACAGTACTCCAGGTGGTGGAGGCTTTCGGTATATACATACATATACACATATTCATATATATATACACATGAACATATATATATATTTATATATGTATATATACATACATATAGAGACATATACAGGGTGTTAAAGAAAAAAGAAGGCATAGCCAAAATGTGAGAATGACAAGGAAGAAAGCCAAGTATAGCAACAGAGAGACATTGCATGGCAATTTCCCGACATGAAAATTGCATCGCAGCCCAAGTGACCACTGTGTCACACATGGTTTGTTTTTGCTTTCTTTCCCCCCCCCCCCCCCTCTTATGTACACTCGTGTATGTATAGTTTCCACAGGGTCTTGCACACCCGTCTCCCCAGAGGCCCATTAATAACAGCCACACTGTGTGCAGATGGCCCACAGACATGCCCCACCCCAGTTTGCAAAACCCTTTACGATCCCTTTCTCAGTGGCAGCAGTCACCATGACTACTGGCATCAGTGGTGCATGGGAGGGGGCACACATGTGCAATGTCCGCGAGAGCTGCACCCCTCCAATGACAACACCCCCCCAAAAATGAGGGAGCTCCCCTCTTCCTCACGCAGTACTCCCCTCACAATTGGCGGCGGCATTCTGTATCATCTTTCACAAACACAGACACACACGCACGCGCACGATTTGCAAGAAGTTGAACACGAGGGGGCAGCCACAGCAAGGAAAGGGCGTGGGAAGCAGCGGTAAAACAGGCCCGTTGCTGTACAAAGAAAAAAAAATTAAATTAAATTAAAAAAAAAGACAGTGAAAGAAACAAACCTATGCGTGTGTGTATATAAAAGATGACACAAATAGTGCGGTGCAGTGCAGCACTGTGTTTCGGCCTCCCATATGAGTGCGCACGATGCCTGTGTGACGCTGCTGCCCGGGCACAATATTACGCTAGCTGATAAGGTGACCAGAACAACAGCAACAACAAAGGGCAAACAGTGTCAAGCCCCCCACAGCTAGACACACACATATCAGTGCTTTGTGGAGCATCGTGAGGGCACTCTGAACCTGCGTTCCCAATAAGGCAAACGAGCAAACAAACAAAAAAAGAAAACAGCACAAAAACAAGTCCTCAACTGCCCACTATCACTCACCAACTTATAATAACTTAGCAGGGAACAAACAAAAAATGCACAACAGTGAGCACAGAAGCAGAGTGATGCAGAGAAGACATGGCTGGAGGGCGTGCTCGACAGAGGGGAGTGAGAGAGAGAGAAAGGCAAGCAGTCTCCTCGTCGCACATGCAGCACACACTCCGCGCCGTGGCATTGTCAGCGCACAAGGGATGATGAGATGGGAAACAGGAGGCGAGCGAGGCACTTAACAAGGAAGGGGGAAACCGAGAGGGGAAGGCGGGGGGGGGGGGAGGCGGGGAGGAAGAGGCGGAAGAGGGACCCCCCTTCAGGAGCCGGCAGAATTGCTGCCACCATGCTCCTCCTGCGGTGACGAGGGACCCCCGTGCGGCAGCGGTGCATCCTTGCGGGGTGGCATGCGCTCGTTGATCTTGTCCAGACCCTTGGCTTCCTCGAAGCTGGTGATCTTGTGGTGTGGCGAGAAGCCCGCCAGTGCTGAGGGCAAACAGGATCAACATTACTACGGAGCATGACAACCACTAGGACTCCACCACCGCTCCCCCCCCCCCCCCCTGGCATCATTTTTTTTTTTTTAGGGTTCAGAGCAATCATTTTCTTGCACTCGCATAAAAGAAGGCAGGCGAGTTTCCTTGCCCATGTGAAATTTCCTAGTAACTAAACACCAAACAGTCATGACAGTTCAATAGAGGGGACACTTCTTCAGTACTGCTTCCTATGGTGCAATATCCACATGGACATGGTGTTAACTAAACCACCTAACTGGGTAGTAAATTTAAAAAAAAAAATGTAACCAGATAATTTCACTAATAGCGAAAGTTGGGCTAGTTAGTGGTTCATGCTTGGGATGTAAAAACAGCGCAAAATATAGACAAGGACTGACGAAGAGACGTGTCGTCTCTTCGTCAGTCCTTGTCTATATTTTGCGCTGTTTTTACATCCTAAGCAGTAACCAGATAAGTCTTCATTTATACATGTTGGAATCTTTCATGCTGTTTGAGAGTCTTCCTTCAGAACAACACAAAACCTGAAACTCCTCTGGCATAGCAGCTGATCAAATACCATTAGTACCCATCTCAAAAGGGATAGCAAACTTTATTGGGAGCCTTGACAGCAATGTACTCCAACACTGCTTTCTAGGAAATGAATGAGTAGAACATATGCGAGACATGCTACAACGACATCGAGATCTAGCTTTTAGGAGCACTTGGCCAAGGCAATTAAAATCCTAGGTAGCGTCCTCCTAAACTCGTTCAACATCTCGTCAGGTAAAAGGGCAAAAATAGGCGCCAGCTATTACACCAGAGTTGCACAGAAGCTCATCTGGCCGCGATGAAACACAACATGATAACATGTGACAAAGCGTCATTTCTTTCTTGCTTTGCTGGGCTATCTTTTCTTTAGTGAAGTAAATATGACACCTGATGGGCTGGTAGACAACTCTCACGCAATCGTTGCAAAGCATTTCTTTAATGTAACACTTGCAATGTTGGCAATGTTTGATCTATTCATGAAATAACAAATATTCATACTTTCCTTTCTGTAGTTTTTACACGTCAAACCATGATGTGAAACACACAACACATGCAACTCCAAATCTACCATGGCTTTGTTAGACACGTGCTTCAGCATTTCGCTCCCATTGCGGCTGGAAATAGAACTCCTGCCCTCAAGGTTTGCAGCACGTCTACCATGGCAAGTGTTTCTAAACATTGTGCAAAACATTATGCCAAACAGGAACACTCTCTTGCAGTTCATAGCACACATATTCAGCATTTCTCAAACTGGTCTGCTGAAAGTGTTTATCCAATAACAAATGCAAGTCTCTGAACTAGTCTCTGCGGCAGCTAGCTGAACACAAGTTTCTTTTTTAGCTTTACCAATTAAGGCGCATCATGTTTACCGTCCCACACAAAAAGCTTGTTCTGCCTCCACCATATCCAAATATAACATGTATGCAATTTTTGTACCCATTTTACTGACAGAAAAAAAACGGCTGATGTTTGATTAGAGCACCTGTGCTAATCAATTGCTGTGCACTGCTATTTTCATGACAAAAATTTGTTGATAATGTGTTTGACACATTCACTGTACCTTTACATCACCTAATCGATACTACTGTGATTTGGATATACAGCAGAATCTTGATACGAATCTCACAGGGTCACAAGAAATATTTGTATTAGCCAAAATTCGTATCACCCAAAAACATGGAAAACTAGCATGCCAAGTTAGTATGCTCTGTGGCAGGAGAGCAAGGAGCCAGGCGGAGCCTGAAGAGCAACTTCAATGGCCAAGCACCAGGCACCGACTACCCAATGTTCTGTGGGAGTCAACGGAAGGACAAATCCCAACATAAAAACGGGACAACCGTTTATTCAACTAGCAGCAGCATTGGGCGAGCATTCTAACGCTACGCTCGTCTTGGCAGAGGAGCAATAATCTTCTTCCAAGCGGGGCAGCCTATTTTTGTAGCCACCACTGGTGACGTACACCACGGATGACACTGTGGCTTATCGGATGTAGTCCAGTGTGTAGCTGTGTCATGCAGGTCTGGATGATGATGATGAGGCGGAAGCTGCGCCCATTTATGCGCAGATTGCATTGCCACAGTTCCACCAAGCCTCTTCGTTGTCTTCTTTCTCTGGCTGCCGCCAGTGCCCCCACATTGTCCCCCCTCTCCCTCTGAAGATGGGGCAATTCGGCCCAACGGCGCAGTTGGGGGGGGGGAGGGGGGTGTCTTTTGGAGCTGCAGCCCCCCCTCTACCTCCTCTCGAAATTTTTTCGTGCTGTCATGTAGCACCAACCAAAACAGCCACCATGCCCCGGAAATCCTCTGGACTTTTTCTAGAATTTCTTTCCACAGTCGAAAAACACTTCAATGCAAACATGGCAGATTTGGGCGGGCTGTTCTCGCTACGCCCATGGCAGCCCTGTAACTGGCTGCGTAGCACATGACCGTGATAAATACCCTGCAAACAGAGCCAGACACCCCGGATTGTGGAAACACCGCTCCATGGGGATGTCTAGAACACAAAAGGATTTATCGTGCTACTGGAGGGCCCAAAAATGGGGTGGTAATCTGACAGCTGGCCAGGGATGTTTTGTTCTCTTGCCCCTGTATGGAGAGCAGAGCAGAGAGTCGTTTTCAACAGACTTCAGTCTTTTTACCTAATAACCCTAATACACAGGCAAAAGTACCTAATTACTTCGCACTAAGCCAATTTCGTTGCTGAGCCTTTGCAGAAAGAAGTTGCGTCGATGACAAACGGCACTGCACTAAGTTCCTTAGGGTGGTTCATGGCCTTCGTGAATAGCAGAGGTTTCTCAGTGGAGTGCCACAAAAAAAAAAAAGGTAGCAAGAGAAACGAAAAGAAGGCGCTGCTCATCAAATCAGCAGGAAAGAAAACTTTTTAAAGCCAAGCTGTTTCAGCTGGGGCTTTTGCCGACGGCTCCCACTGTGCTGCCGACTGTGCAGACTGCAATGTACCACACTATTTACAAAGCAAACGACACTGCCAGAATTCAACATGGCGGCCCTAGTGACTTGATGCGGACATACAAGGGGTGACGTCACTGCCTTGGAAATGCATTTTCGGGGGAAGGGGTTACACACATTTACATCACAGAGGAGATTCGGTAGCACCCACGGAGCCATTGTTGAAATGGCTGCATTGTTCAGTTGTGCACGCTGTGTGCAAGAGCACCCTTCATGTTAGAAAAGTTGATGAGGGATCTGCTTGCCTACATTGCCGGGAGGGAGATATTCCTTGTCATGTGTCACTGCACATGGACGTCTTTCCGGATGACGTCCCCTCACGTAAAGGACTTTGGAGTGCCATTGTGTCAAACTATAAAACAATGAAATGACAGTGCTGCGCAGGCTGGGAACGAAGACCGTTCCCACGAGAAAATCACAGAATACGACATTTCTTTAGATGCAAAAATGTTCCAAAAGACCAGTGGATTCATGACTGGAAAATGTTTACTCCGATTTAACAAAACAATTATTAACAAACCGACATAGGTGTTTCGCCACATGTGTACCCATTCACACCTTGCACAGGACATAGCTTTGACCTAAACGATGTGACGACGTTGGCTCCTGAATGAATCTTGAACCATCAGCTTGAAACAACTGTGGCCCCCTACCGGACGTTTACAAGGACGTATGCGACACTGGTCAATCTGCACTCATTTGTTGACAGTGTATACTGAGAATGCCACCTGCACAGGCGGCGAAACTAGACTCCCAACCTGCCAGCACTCAGTGGGACTGATAGACTCCTTGGCTTTTGGGACTGTTATGAACTTCGTGGTGTCGCAGTATCTCACCGCTGCCAACACTGTTGTGAGGTTTGGGGTCGTATTCCTGGTGCACAGCTGAGAGTATGGGTCATTGTATCCCAGCCGCCGTCACCACTGTTGTGAGGTCGCTATGTAGCAATGGTAGTGTGTAGAGAAGAGACGGGCTCAGAAGTGGAGCGTTTCACAAAATGAAAAGAAGTTTACACCAGGTAATTAAAGGTTTCGCTGCACACAGCTTGCCAGCTCGACATAGCTGGCTGTGGCAACTGCCCTAACAGTACAGCCTGAAATAACGTCCACTGTTTCATGTCCCCTCCACGGTGCTTATGGAATCGTCCACATCATTTTCCCACTTTTAGGAAGTCCTGCTATGTAGGATGGGCGCTGACCGTTTGTTCTGAAGCAGGCATGACCCTACACAGCACTCTTGAAGACAGTCTGGTTCCTACGGGAAAGAAGCCTGCAGAATTCCACCTGCAGTGGTGGGGGAGACAAGGGTCTGCCAAAACTCTGACAACTGATCGTGGAAAGAATGGTTGCACGACAGCTAGAACTGTGGCACAACAGTACATACCAATGTCTCCTGGTCATTCGTACTCGCAGCTTTAGTTTACTTTAGAACTGCTGTTATAGTTAGCCACTGTTAACACTTTACATCCCAGGCGCTGCATTTGTGGCGGTATTATTTGATTTTTTTTTTTACTTGAAATTTCACTAAGGGACCCCTCATTCCTAGCTGCCACAAACGTTTAAGTCCAAGCTTTCACTTATGCTTGACAGATGGTGTTACAGGTACTGTACTTGAGTGCTTCTTTCATTGCAAACATGGACACCACGTGCAGTCAGTAAGTATGGCGAGTTCCTGGCTTTTTCATTCTCCTCATTGCTTATTACTTGTAACGTCTAGTTATAAATGCCTATATTTTTTTCGTGAAGCTTATGCAATGAGCCTAGTTTGTATTAGTTCTGCATCAATGGTTATTCACAACTTTATGCGCAGTTTAGGCACTCAGAACTACGAAGTCCAGCTTTTGGATAGGCCAAAAAAGTGTGCCGCAGCTTGCAGTGCGTCACAGTTCTCTATCTTTTTCGTTAAAGGGATACTGAACAAAAATGGGAAAAACTGACCAAAACTTCGAAATTCCAACTCGGAAAATGAGACTGTTCCGATAAACAGAGTTCATTTCCTGTATTTTTGCATAGTTGGCTGTATTTTTGATGGATTGTCAGCACGTGGCGGCTGCACGCGAGCACAAGCCGTGACGTCACAATCGCTGAGACACATGCAGGGTGCATGTGTTCTTGTCCTCCTCTTCCTTTTTTCCACCTCTCCTTTCATCCCACTCTCCCACTTCCACAAAAGCGCTGATGCTTTACCCCCGCCAGGAGCATTGTTCGCTACCAGTGCTGTTCATAGTGGTTCTGGGAACCGTAGGGGGAGGTGAGCGGGTCGAGAGACGCTGGCGACGGCTGGCTTGTTGGCTTGCCCGTTTTGTGCGTGTGTGACGTCACAAAACGTCACGTCCTCTAGTTCACGGCGTGGCCGCTAGACGCGGCAGTTTGTGAAAAAAGGATTAAAGGGGTGGTGCCACCGAACTTGTGGCTAGCATGTTCTTTGCTGCAAGCGTTTCTTATAGCTCTAGGAAGCACGATACATGCACCAAGATTCATGTATTCTCGCTAAAATAATTTAAGATCACCTTATTTATGTGGACAACTTTCAGTTTCGGTTTCTGGGCGCCGAGTTGGGCGGTGATGTAGAAGTGTAGTAGGCTTGCTCATGTGACCACACAAGGCTGTGACGCACGTCGTGCTGAGTATCATCTGCTCTCGCATACACGTGCCCCACAAGCACCAGCAAACAAAAGTGCCAACAAGTGCGATGGCTAGGAACCGATGCTTTGCCGGTATGTACATTGTGGAGTTGGCAGAGATCCGGAGATCACTCATGTCACTACAGATCTGGTGTGACGTCACTACAACTTTCGTTGTCCTTCCTATACACGATTTTATTTTCGATTCATGGGCGCCACCATCTTGGACATATAAGCGATTGTTTTGGTGGTTTTCTATGTCGTAATATGAAATGATAATGGTCATGAAACGTTGAATGTACTGGCCCAAGCGTTTTCGGGCATGTGAGTTCACCGTAGCACTGTTTGTTTACTTGATACGGATACAAAACTAACGTTATCAGTCCAAGATGGCGTCGCTTGAGCGCGTCCGGAAAATGGTGTATAGAGATACGCCAGTTTTGATGCACTAGCGATGGGGATCGATCAGGAGAATGAGCCTTTAGGTACACTTTGGAAGATAATTAAAATATATTCTGAACGTTTGCTGTGTCCGACCCTTCGCGCGGAGTGTCCTTGCATACAGAGGGAAACCCATAACAGGCTTGTTGTAGCTTCAAAATTTGATGGCCCCACCCCTTTAAATTAATTAGTTTCCTGTAGTTTCTGTGTGAAATTAAGGTTATGTTACCCAATCTTTCAAGCATTTAGCTGAAAATATTCGCAGCAAAAATTTTGTTCAGTATCCCGTTAATTTACTGCAAAAGAAGTTTTAGAGAACCTGACAGCTTTAAAAAGGTTTCTTATTATGCAAGCAGCAGTTCACAAACAAGCAAATCCAAGAAATTTTCTCTCAATATCGATATCAGAGTAGAAAAAAAGATGACAACTTGGAAGACTCAGATTATGATGAATAGTATACTCCGCCAGAGAAACAATTGTGCACAGATGGCGAAAGCTCTACAGACAGTGAAGAAGAAGTTGAACCTGCATCAACTCAGATGCACAAACACGCAAAAAAACAAATAGGGGTGGCCACTGGCCAGTGAAAGTAGCTAAAAAAAAAAAAAAAGAATGCCTTTATGTGCAAGCTGAAGCCATGCACCAGACGAATGCGATTTTGCTGCAAAAAATGTTTGGTTTACCAGTGCGTTGACACAGACAAAAATCAACTGCTTTCAAATTTTTCATGCCTCGAAAGCTTTCAAATTTTTCATGCCTCGAAAGCTTTCAAAAGTCCAATGCATGGTTGCCTATACAGTCTACGCTCATTATAACGGACTCGCGTACAACAGACTTTCGGTTACAACGGAAAATTATTCAGCTTAAGTTTGGTCTGTGTATTAAACTAATGGAGCGAAGTTTGCTTTTAACGGACTGCGGTACAATGGGACTATCGGCTACATTGGACAGAATCAGCGACTTCTTTTGTTGAAACTGGGCGCATAAAGCATACTTTTGCCGCATTGACGCAGGCTGACAACAGACTTGACCACGCCGCTCTCTACGAACTAAAGCCGCGGCAATTTTAAATTGCGGCTGGCAACATTGGTGGCTTTGAGCCAAGCCAAGCTTCCAACCAAGCCAGTCTGAGAGCGCGTTGGTCACGCGAATGGTTCAAGTGTTGCAGCTGACTGAAATGCGGTGCCAAGTGATTGCATCATCGCTCAAGGGTGCCCGCCAATTTCATATCGCGAATTTCTTTTTGAGCTAAGTGTAAATAAAATGTTTTTGTTTGTGGTTTGCATTATATGTTCGTCACTCATTGCAGTAACGTTGTTAGGCATTGTGACCAAAGTTTTGAAAGTATGACGTTCTCGTGCACCAAGCAGGTGAGTTCCACTGTTAAATTAGTATATTAATGTGACAGGTGCCTTGGTGCTGTTCAGTTCAGAACTCTCAGACCAACTTTGGACTGTCCAACGAGCTGTGGAGGCTGTGCGGGAGCAACAGCTCCCAGGGCTCAATAGGCGGCCCCATTTAAATATGCCTTCCCGTCCGCAAGTGTAAGAAAGAATTTACTCCAAGCCGATCAACAGAAGTGGCTTAAAAAACCTGCTTGAAATGCATTTATTATCGGGCTAAGCTTTGCTGCTCAGCAGGGACCTCATAGTGTCCCTGCACATACCATAACGGCAATCACTCATCAATTAGAACTTGCACTGAAATTTTGTTAATAACCGCTGCCGGTGATTGAAGTTTTTCGTAAACATGCTGTCGAATACGTTCAGCATGTATCAGCAGAACTAGCGTGCCCCATACTACTGAGAGCGAAATAGAAACGATCGTCACACATTCTCATCTCGCTCCGTAACTAAACTGCGGTTAACGAACTGGTAATCGGCCGGCCACCTTCCTTCAACGCTGCAATTGTTCCCACTACCCCCCCATCACTTTTCTTTCCTCATCTCCAGCGTCATCCTCCTTCGGTTTATGTTGTGTAACCCCAGGGTTCTCGTCATGGAAGCCCGCATCCCACACAGTCTAGTCTTTCTCCTCACGTTGCTATCAGCTGCACCTTCCCAGTTTTCAGCGCCGTCATTACCTCCTGTGATCTCGTCCTTCTCCATCATCCTCAACAACCTTCTCTTCACCACAAAGCTACCTGTCACATTACACAAGCCTGCACGAATAACGTCTGTGGCATGAAAATGCTTTTTGCACATGAGAATGCACTTCGACTCCAATGAAAATCCAGCAGTCTCTTTGTCGGATAAAACGAAAGCTTGGGCTAGTTGGTGATTTGGAATCAACATCTTTGCACAGCTGCGCTGTGCAAACATGTTGATTCCAAATCAACACGGACACAACAGCGCCCGTGTTGTGTCCTCCCTATGTCCTCGTTTTTCTTGCGCTGTGCAAACATGTTGACCCTTTGTCGGAGGATGGCTCGCTTTCACTTGTTGCGCAGTTCTGAGGCAGCTGGTAAGCAAGGCCTGTATTCTGAAATGATCGCGAAAGGCAACAATATTGCCTTTCGTGACACAGAATCTGGTGTGTTCATTAACTGAATCAACTCTTGCCCATGATGCTAATGTTGCACTGACCATTGCTATTATGAATGTCTCATAACACAGGAGTGAGCACACTGTACGAGTGCAGAGTGACCCAAGTGTGGAGTTTTTCAGCGTATGCTGGCTTCTACGCAGTGGCCAGGCTTGGCTGTGGCTACTTGAAATATAAAACGTGTTGAGAGTGCTTTTTTTTTTTTTTTTTGTGCAATTGCTTAAAGCACACTATAATATTTGAAGACAGCAACTCTGTGCAAAACGTATTTTTGTTGAGAGTTTAAGATGGCGTAATCAGAGTTCAGCTGTACTGCACCGCTGCAGCAACATCGTCTAAACATGTTGCCAGTGCATGACAAACCACGCAAGCAACACACGGCTGATGTTCCTAGAACGATAAAACTACAAAAAAAACATCAAAAACACGAGCTGGCAATAGAAAGAGCACTAAAATACATCAAGGTAATGAAGACTTCGCTGAAAGCTTCAGCTTAAAAAATGCTGCACACATACACCAAGGATTGAATACTAGAAGCCACCGTCTATGTCACTGAAATGCTATATTTCACCACCAACCGACGGTGATAGAGTGTAACAGAGTACAAAACTGGGCGAGTTGGTTGAACTTCATAGTTTAAAAAGCAGCGCAAAAAGACGGTACACAAGATGAAGGAGGACACAGGACTCAGCGCTTGTCCTGTGTCCTCCTTCATCTTGTGTACCGTCTTTTTGCGCTGCTTTTTAAACTATGATAGAGTGTGTTCAGTTTATTTCAGGCATGTCAGGAGAGCACCATCACGTCCACGGAAATACAAGCTGGCGCCCTCACTTTTCCTGCTTTGCTCAATAGCCAATGTTTCAGAATACGGCGACCATTTTGTTGATGCCCGTGTAACAGGAGCAACTGCTAGGCATACATAGTCGCCACACGTTGAGGCAAAGCACGCGCATCAACATGCTCCTGCAACACTGCTAATAGTGACTGCCTTCCTCGTTGTTGCCATTCTAGCTACCCCAGTACCTGCGGGCGCTATATGAGGCTCTCATATAGCGTTACGCGGGAGTTTCATGACCAGAAGAATGTATTAAAGGACCCTGGCTGCCCTAACAACCTTACACATCATGGGCCGGCTGCTGCACAGAGCACACAAGATGCTTTTGCTAACTCCCGCACTACGGTGCCACTGGCTCTTGGCAAGTTTCCTATAAAGTCGAACCCACTTATAACGATCCCAGATATAATGATCTATCGGTTATAACGACCATATTTCGGTGCACTTACGATTTTCCTATGCTACCCATTGAAACTGCGTCCACAGATAGCAAACATTTTTCAAGGCCTCCTACTTTTACAACGAACACTTCGGGCACGGTCGCGGTAAAAATATGGCGCATACGAAGCGACAAAAAAAGTTGGAACAGGCATTCAAAAGCACGAGAGAGGCGCGCGCTCGCGTTCGCCGCTGCTGTTTACTCGCGACGACGATGTCATACTCCGCGGCGAGCACCGCACGCAGATTTCAGACGCTGCGAGCGAGGTCGCTCACTTTCTAGGCGTTTCTTCACTGGCAGAACGGCAGTGAGCGAAACAAACAAACCAACAAAAAAATTAAGAGGCAGCATGAAGCGTTGCGGTCAGCTGTCGCACGGCAACGTTTTCCGACGCCGTTCTCTGCATCTACGACCGCTTACGATGAACATTGGAGCGCAAGAAGCCTAAATGCAACAAGCGATAACTTTTCGTCGCTTAAAAAGTCGCTCCGACCGCCAGCTCGCCGAAACCACAACATGCCGCAAAAGGCGTTCGTTCTTTTCGGTAACGGTAGAGACCGGCCTATCAATGATTACACGATTGCGACGACGCCTTCAAGGATAAAAGAGCAAAGGTGAGGTGGCGGCTGGCGATGAATGTGCCATTATGACCAATCACCAACAACCTTTTCACAGTCATCTGCAGCTATCTTCTCCGCTGCACGTGTGGCGTAAACCGTGCGGAGTACCCACAGCACAAGCGCGCGATGCTGCCGTTCGCAAATTCGTCGCCGCCGCCGCGTCGTGCGAGTCCGCTTGCGCGTTGCTTGCAATATGCTAGTCTTCGTCTTGCAGAACGAACAGGCTACCCACAGCACCCGAGCACAGTCCGGAGTGAAGCATGCACGAAGAACGCACAAACGCGCGCATACAGAAGCCAGCAAATGGCCCGGCGATAACGGCGTGAGCCGAGTGGGCGACGCACTGCACGCAACTAGCCAGGGATTATTGGCTCCACGTGGCGGCACCGCGCAGTGAAACAGCGTCAGTTCACTGCATAGGTTGTTTAATTCACTCGTGAGCGTGCAGCGGGCACCGCTTAACACAGGAAAAGGCCTAACTTGTCACCGGAGGGGTTGCTAGCACTTTGTTAAAGTATGCAGAAAAAGAAAACGGTTTTGTCGCTAAGTGCACGTTTTTATGGGTAAGTCCATATACAACGAACTACTGATATAACCACGTTTAGAAGAGTTGCTTGTTGGGCAAGTTGGTACATACTGAGTAAAATACAAAAGCCACACAAAATGTCAAAATCGACGAAATCGGAAAAAACGGAGCAGTAGAAACAGATACAGAGAGCAGAGACGTGGCACTAACAACTGAAGTTTATTTCGGAAACAACTTTCCTCCCCAGTCCGTACAACGCATGCGCAGATAACAAACCAAACAAAACCAAAAAGGAACCAAAAAGATACACCCGGCAGCTAAACAGAGTACAGTAAAATCTCGTTATAGCGAACCTCAGATTAACGATTTTTTTCAGATTAACGAATTTTTCGAAAATCCCCCTCCAAATTCCCATTAGTTTAATGTAAAAATGTTTCACTACTACGAATTTCAGAATACCGAATGTTTCAGAATAACGTACCGAATTTTATCGCCCTTGTATATCCATAACACTTCAAAATAACGAATAGCAATTTGAAAAAGTTACTCGCGGCTGTAGAAACAATGCCCAGCTCAGTACCTGCCGCTATCATCATCATCAGAACGCCCACGTATTGCTCTTCGTGCCTGCCCTAGGCAAATGTGCGGTAGTCCTATCGCCATCACCATCGCCTGCACTTATTTTTCTCGTCAGGTTTCGGCGTCTCACCGCGTGCCTTCGTTTCGTCGGGCAGCTTTATCTGCGCTAGTTACACGGTTGTTTTCTCGCCTTCGGATTGGTGGCTGTACGTTCACGATTAGCTCCGGAAGCAGCACGAAAGGAAGGCGGCGACAGTGAAAAGTGCAACGCGAGTGACCTAAGGGATGAAGTCGCCGATGATTCACCCGTGCATGCTTCACAAATGTTTGAACCCTACGCACAGTGCGACGACGAAGTATGCACGTCGGCTTAGCTGGCGACCGATAAGAGCCATATCATTTGTCGTCATAAGGAAACGGCGACGAGAACAAAGACGACGTTTCCACAGCGCGCGTGAACCAACGCGAACAATCGGTATTTAACGCCGATGCTTCGAAGTGCGTAAGAAGGATGCGCACGCCTAAGAGTTCGTCTCGCAGCAGTCGAGCTGCACCCATCAGGCTAAGATCGTGCTGTTCCTCGAATAAATGTGCAGTGGTTCCGTAATATTTCATGTGTTTGTTTTTTCGCGCTTATTAGAGTACAACGCGATCGTGGATGCACTGGTAGGCGATTGACGTTGTTGCATTTATGATTTTTGCGTAAATTTTTAATACTTTCACTACAACGACTTTTCAAATTAGCGAATGATTTTTAGCGGTCCCTTGAGATTCGTTGTATCGAGATTTCACTGTAAATCACCTTTGTGCTAAAAACAAACATTCTTTCCTGGTGAGATAGACTGAGGCTGCGCTAACACATTTGTCAGGACCCAGTTTCCAGATATGAAATGCCTCAATAATCTCCCGTTCACACTGCATCTTAGCCTTACCTAAAATTGTGACCTTATCGAAAAGGGGCTTACATCCCACATGACTTGCAGTGCAGCGGCAAGTTACCACCAGTGCCCGAGGGTAGCATGTATCAACGTTAGGCTGAGGGAGCATGGAAATGGCTTTTGTATTTTACTCGATATAACCACCACTTTTCGCGGCACTTTCGAGTTCGTTATAAACGGGTTACAATTTTAGGTAAGGCTAAGACGCAGCGTGAACGGGAGATTATTGAGGCATTTCATATCTGGAAACTGCGCTTCAACAAAATTTCCGGTGCAACGAAAAAGTCTCGGTACCCCGTCGCAGTCCATAGGAGTCTATGCATAAATATTCTCGCCACAACGAACACTTTTGCTTTTCCACTTCAACGAAATTTGACGATGCAATTGCAGGCTCAAATATTCATTGCTGTGCAGTAAACACAACTTTGACCGTTTTAATGCATGTTTAGAACATAAAAAAATATGTCTACAAAGTCGATTAAGTCATGTGTTGGCTCCACCAGAAGCCGTCGCTGTTGACTGAGCATGGGGGGCCGCCATTGCTTGATAGCGAAGACATTGAGACTGCCCTGCTTTTGCCACTGGCTTGCTTCTTAGTCGCAGACAATCCAAAGCTGAAGCTCAGTCGCTCAGTTGTCCACGCTGCTACAGCTACAGTGCAATTGTGCAACGATGCCTTTTCTGACGCAAATGCTTTTCGTTCTTTTCGCGCTTGGCTAGTGCGGTCAGTGGTCAGAGCGACGGTTCGTCCGCATTATCAGCCAGCCGCGACCAGTGCCTACATCTCGGCGTTGTCCCAGAACTTGACGGCGGCTAGCTGCTAGTGTTAGCGTGTTAGTGCAACTGTGCAGTTCCTGTTGCGCGCCTGTGCCACTGTTTGGCTCGTTCGCGGAAGCTGTTTCAGCGTGCTTTTCAACATGGCATCTCTATGCATGTGTGACGGTTCTTCCCTTCCTCCGTGCATGTGTGAGAATCTAGTCATGACGCCGCTGGGAAAGATAAGGAAGTAGCCAACACTTTTAGAGTTTTGGAAATAAAGAGTTTCTTCATTCTACTAGCTCAGGTGAGCTATATTTTATTCAATTACACTACACAAAAAGTTTTTCTGTGCACAGTCAATTCCTTTGTAGCGGGGTTCGACTGTACCAGTATGATCGCAGACGTCAAAAATGTTACTTGCAATCATACGTGTCTGTCTACGACATTGCTGCAGCTCTGAGAAACAATAAAAAAGTAAGCCAGCTTTTTCTTGTTGCATACTAATATTACACGTTAACTGCTTACACGAATTTCGGATGAGACAAATATTCTTTGTGACCCCGTAAGAATGCCAACACCAAGGTTTTACAGTGAAACCTCGGTGATACGAATCTCACAGGACCACCAGAAATATTCGTATCATCCGAAATTCGTATCACCAGAAAGCATGAAAAATTAGCATGCGAGAAAAGAAACCTGGCGTACATTTTCATTTACTGTATTTCAGGACTGCAGCAACGTGAGGAAGAACTCCAAGTGATTGTCAGTAAAGTTTTTAGATGTCCGCAATCATATCAGCACTACTAAATATACGGCCCATACCCACGTGTTTAATTAATGAATCAGGTGCGTTGTGACCCGCGACCGCAGTAGCCCCTTCCAAATTTCATTATGGTTTTTCGCATGACACCGGAGTCCTTCGGCGCAAGTAACGGAAGAAGCGCTTTGACGCGACAGGTCAAGGCCACAAAATTTCAGAACCAGGGTCCTATGTTATGATTTTGTTATCGCGGAGGTGTTGGGGATGTTTTTAGGGAGATTTACAGCACGCGTGCCCGCGCTTGCGTTACTGCGCTCGCACATGCTTGGCATGTTTTCTGCGAGAGCGCGGACAGCACCTCTTCGTAACTGGGCGGTAGCGTACGTTCGTATCAAACGTCGCGGGGTGAAAATAGGTTCGCAACAATCGTACTCCATTACATTGGAGGCCAATGGGCCTTGGCCGAGACCAAAGAAAAATTCGTATCACCCCGAAATTCGTACGAGCTGTGATCGTATCACCGAGGTTTCACTGTACTGTAGTCACATGAATTGTTCGTTTTCTTCAGTCCGTTATCATGCCTATTTCCACTCTTGACCTCTCGTGCAATGTGTGCCTTAAAGGGCCCCAAACCACCCAGAGGTTCGAAATTCAGTTGTGGTGCGGAAGTTGTGCACGAGTGTACAACGAACACGAAGCCGTGAGAATTTTTCAAAACGGTGCTGTAATAGCGGAGTTACACGCGTTTGATCATCGAAATGCAACGATCGTTCATTTCACTCTTTCCATCGCCACCCTCCATTGGTATCCTCTCCTAAAGCTGGTTTGCCCTCTCGCCGAGCACCCCTTCCAATCTCGTGTGGCATACGTCACCGTCGACGCGCTGCTCGAAACACTTTCTACTTCCGGTTGCCGCCACTCTGCACTCCGTCGACGGCGTGCTTGTTGGCTAACCACTGCTGCTGTGCCGGCCCGTGCTCATACGAATCGTGCCGGCATGGACCCTGTGTTGCGCGCACGCCTTCAAAGGATCGCCAACATGATGGATCCGTACGGCGACACGCCGTGCCAGAACACTTCCACACGGGCAACACGACAAACAACAAGGAGCGCGGCCAGCTGATTGCTGACTTACTGGAAGTCTTAGGTTCCTGTTCGACCAACCGAGCATGACTTGCGCTCTATGTCACCTATTCACATCCTGACGTCACGCAGCGGCTGGAAGGGCTCGGAAAGGAGGAGGGATTGTTTTTTGGAATTTGTGGCGTGCCCGCGGCTTGTAGCGCTGCCGCGTGTGGCATCGTTGATTGTGACAGCATTCTGCACACGATGCGCGTGTTTACTTGAAATGTTTGAAAAAATATCGGAGGTGGTTTAGTGGCCCTTTAAAGGGACCGACAACCGATTTTTCTCGACCCATTTTTTTACGGCGCGACAGAAAGCTCACCCTTCGTAGTGTTTCTAGCTGCAGTAGTTAATCCCAAAAGCACGTAGTTATTTTACAAGGAGCGTTTTTCGATCTGAAAGGCTCTAAACACAGATGTACCTTTCCTCGAGCAATGCTGAGAATTGATAGCGATGCCGCCAGCCCCGCTTGCGATTTGTGTAAGCTGTCGTCGTTCTGCTTTCGCTGGAGTTCCTGTAACTATGCTTAACCACCTTTATTTTGAGCTTTTCAGCTATTTTTTAAAATAACAAGGTGTTACAATGAGATGATGCGACATTATACACGTTCCCTGTGTTTGTACCGCGTTGTGTGTGCCTGCGCCCAAGGTTGCCTGCGCCTGTGTTCTGGGTGCAGTGATGTGATTGATCAAAGCCATTTTGGCGCAGCTTCTGGAGCAGATCAAACCCCGCCTTGGAGCAGCAAATGAGCCTTTTGGAGCAGTTACCAGTCCCACATTTTCGAACGTAGTGTCGCTAATGTGGAGCAGTTGTTCCATGTTTTATGAAATAGATATATGCTCATATTGGATGCATATTTACTTACAGAATTCCAGATGATGAAATTAACTTAATGCTCTTCGTTTTCTTCCACCCAACTCTCTTCTTCAGTTCCATGACCATCGGTCACCTCACATTCTTCCGCAATCCAGCTCATTTTTGTAATGAAATCAGGCTTTCTCCGATGGTTTAGTTACTGTAGGAAGCGCAAGCCGCAGGAATATTTCATGCATTTTTTTTCTTATCCAAAAAGCTATTGTGACGACATTCGTGCTTGCAGTATAATCAAGGTCGATGTTGTATGGTAAAGTAAATGCTGTCGTGCTTCATAACGAGGATCATTAGGCTGCTGTTTTGTGGGCTTTTAACAACCTAGGGGGTTTAATCATGAACTGGCCCTTTCTGTCCAAACTCTTTGCAGTGTTTAACGAAATAAGCCACAATAGAGGAAAGTCTGTGTGTGTGTGTGTGGGGGGGGGGGCGTGAATGGGTGAGTGGGTGGGTGGGTGCGTGCGTCGACATTTTACATTCCTTTGCTGCAGGTGGAATTGATACATCCCGACCGTAGTCACGAAAAATAGATGTATGAAACTGCTGGAAACACCTTGCCCACATAAAGTTAAAAATTTCATCAATCAATTAGTTATATTAAGTGCCTGCCTCATTTTTAGCTGGGGAAACAGCGCAATAAAGCATGAGGATGCAGGAACAGAGTCGAAAATGGAGAGTTCATTTTTGTTGTCCTTTACGCCTGTTGCTTGTTAATCCTTGTTGAAGTCTGGCTGTATCAGGTTTTCACTTGTGTTCATTATGTCTGAGCGTGGAAGGTCCGCGCGCGCAGTGTAAATCACATGCTAACTTTCAGTGACAATGTAGTTTGCCTACCTGATGCTCTTGATGTGTCGGTATTGATATATAGGAACGGGGTACGTGGTTTAGTGCGCTGTAAAAATGAGTGGTTGGTGAAATAAAGGTGTCAGATGTAAGTTCAGCGCTCGCCCCTTTTAGCGCTGTGTTTCCCCAGCTAAGCATGTACCAACTCGCCCAAAAATCAAAGACTTGCTCCTGCCGCATTGTTTTCCTCCGAAAAGTCGCTAAAATGGCGTCTTGGCGCATGCATGGCACAAATTATGAGATTTCTGCCGAAATGTAGCAAGATGTAGCAGCTTTCACCTGCTGGCACAGTTTGGCGCAATTGGCGCAGCTATCACATCACTGTAGGTGGCTTGTACCAGCGCCGTTACTCTCTAAATACTCGAGCCAAGCCAAGTCATCCAAAACGTCACTACTTATATGCGCAGCCACGCCGACTAGCACTGCGCGTCATTTATGAGACGAAATGAAGGTAGAAAAACTGTCACTCCAAAATCTTAGCGACCTGGAAACTGCGTGCACGGTTGCATGAGCACGCTGAAAAGTTGCTCAAAACGCGCTGATGAACATGGGATCATTACGTCACGCGAAGGCAGTGCCATTTTAATGCATACTACTAACGTAGGCCTCTATGTACACTTTTATGGAGTAATATCTTCTAATATAAAGAAACGAACAATATTTCAATACTAACAAAAATATCGGCGACCGTGTACAGCAATCAACGGTCACGTGGCCAGGTACATCGGATCGTTCACGTTTTTGCTGCCAGAGGCGCCAAAGGTCATTTTTCACGACTTTCAATGAAAAAAATAAAAATATAAATCCACCTCTCACGAAAAAAACAGGGTTCGTTTGAGTCAATGCAGCAGACAATCTTTCCATCAGTGGAGTCATCTCATTTTATGTTCTGGGCAGTTGTCGGTCCCTTTAACATAAATCTTCACATTTTTACAGTGCATTTCCTCTTTATTGCTTCATGTATTTGGCCTTGCTCAGTTTCTGAATCAAATGTTTGCTTTTTTGTTTTGTAAGCAATTACAGTAGAACCTCGCTGATATGCTCCTAACACTTAGTACAATTTCCCAGCTCCTACGCTCGCAATCGCGAAAACTAAAAATAACCCCATAGAGCTCTGTATAACTATGTTGCAGTTAATACGTTCCCGGAAAATACGATTATTCGACAGCAGCGTTCAGCACGGCGGCAAACAGCAGTCGTACGATACATTCTGCAGCCAGAAACCCTTATTCAGGTGTGCAAAAAAGGACCCTCTGAGTATTTGTGAAGCGTTAAGCGGCAGACTGCCGCTGCACGGTGACGACAGCTTCCCCACAGTGCAGAATTTCCCCCCCTCCACGCCTTTTCTGCTTTGCTAAATTCCCCTCCGTGTCTTCTCCGAATAGCTTGATCACCCCTCCTTCATTGCCTCACCTCTCTGTCAATCACACACCGACCCGAAGGCAGGTGGCCATGCTAGCCGTCAGAATTTTCAAACGGCTTTCAAAAAGAATTTCTTTTCACTGAGCAATGCAAATCCTTTATCTGTAGCATGGTACGTAGATACGCACTTGTTCCACACACTTTTGTTCAGACCCCATGGCTACAACAGCAGTGGAGAGAACACTGCGGAGCTAACAATAAGGCACAAAGAATAGATGCAGTCATTCGTCCAGTCCGCCACGATTCGGTATGAGACCTATGGAAACGCACCTGCCGCCGCTACACAACACGCCGCGCCACATTATCATAGCAACGTCACCTTTGCGCCCAGTGGATATGGCCGATAAGACGCTATTTTCCCACACTTTTCTCTCGAAGTGCGTTCATTTTTCGGGTTGCTCCGCCCATCGCGCGGCGCATTTCCAGTTGGCGTTCACTTTGCTCTGGCTGGACAGTTCTGCCTACCTGTGGGTCGCCAGAATCTGCCACAACAAATTTGTTCTGGGAGATATCTGGAAGGTTTCCAACTATCAGACGCCAAAAAGAGACTCAATAGCTGCGAGCAGCTCTCGTGTCATGTTGTACCACAATTGTTACATGCACTGTGCAGAGTTGAGCTTGTTACACTGTTAGCAGCGCGGCAGTTTTCTTCACGGATGGTGAGTCACGCGTGATCTTGCGAACATATGTGATCGTATACCAAATGTATATGTTCGAGAATATCACTATGGTGGCTAGCATAATATTACTTCCACTCTTTGGCAAATCTGACAGCATATTACCAAGCAGCAATGCAGAAAAAACTGACGTTCACGCGGTGCAGTTTTGTTTGCAGCCACGGCAGCAGCATTTCCTTACGTTTATGCTAGTTGTCCCAGCATTTGACATTGCAATGTTTGGGTTGCCTCGGAATTTCGACACACGTGACCATGAAAGTTTCCTGTCAGGACCGAAACTGGCTGGCTGACCTCTGGCTCGAAAATTGATGAGTCCCACATGTTTTTTGAGATTGAAGTGTTTTTTTGCCCATGCACCTCAATATGGGCTTGTCAGCCTCAATTTTTACTGTATTTGGATTGTACGTTTTCCCAGACGGTACGTTCATTTCTCACATATTTTTTAGAAATGTATTAACGAGGTGCTACTGTACCATCAGTGTCTGTCCTTCAGTGCATCAGCCTTCCATGACATTGCCTCACGCACACCCCGCACAGGTCGACCGTCAAAACAAAAATTCAAAATGTACCACATAGATGCTTTTTAAAGCGTCAGAGGCATAAGCATAGAGTCAGAGGCATAAGCAAGTCTGCGAGACTGCGAGATGCTGTTGTAGAACAGCAGGCCTCTTGAAGTGTGTTAGAGCCTGCTTCGTGATACAGTCGAGCCCGCATATAACGGGCCCACTTAAAACGAACGATACCCGCATGACCGTGGAAATATACATTATTTTAATGGCACAAAATCTCCCTTACAATGAACATCTCTGAGCCCTGCTGATCAGTTACAGCGAACGGTGTTGGTGCTTCGGCGACTGCCCGAGACACCATTTTGAACCACCGATAAGCCATCGGCGAGGTACCCAATATTCTTATTGTTAAACGCAGACACTGCCTCCTCCGCAGCCGTCTAGTTGTCGCTCTCCCCGTCCGGTTTTTTGGTACCGCACCCCTCCGTCCTTTGACCCCCCTGCTGCTCCGAGCACCCAGCATCGCCAGTTCGCACTCCGCTCAGCATGCCATCCACACGCGTGCGGAAGGGTGAAAACGGCTGTTACACAGAATGAGTCGAGAATTATCGAAGTCGGTGGAGCCGCTCAAGCCTCACCAAGTTCGATATTTCGCGATCTGTCCCGTGTGACAGCCATTTTCACCCTTCCGCACACGTGCGTACAGACTGAGCGAGAACAGCAACACGCGAACAGCCGGTGGCACAATGCGGTTCTCTGACCTCTATGCGCGCAGGCCACTCTTCTAAGTTTTCTTACATGAGTTGCACGTTTCGTGAACCTATCAAGCAAGCTACCTGAGCTACCTTCTCCCTGCGTGTTTTTACTTTCAAGGTAGTCTTCACGCCGTTCTCGCAAGTCTGCTCCCCCCTCTTCCCTCTTGTCGCAACTCCTTCCCCTGTCTCCACCGCTCCGTGACACCGGCCACGCCGGCTCGAATTGGGAAGTTTCTTTTTCTGGCTTAGCAAGGGGCCCAGATCACCCGACCACTTCCATGCGTCCTTGCTTGTCTGTCGCACGTGCGCGTCTTGCTTGCTGTTGGTGTGTGTGTGTGTGCGGTCAGGGTGGCGGACGGGAAGCCTGCCGCGCTAGCAAATGGCACGGAGCGAAAACCGCTGGCTCAAGACGCTAAAAACTGCAAAGCGGCAGCGAACCTGCCGCTTTGTGTGTCCCTGTATTCAACTGTGGAGATGGTGAAGGCTTCGTGGGCGGAGGTGATGGCTACATGCGTGTGAAACTGCTTCCGCGAGGTCGGCTTCGTCAACGTCGGACTCGATGCAGAGCCTGAAGCCTCCGAAGAGAACCACTCCGGTGGTGATTTGTGGCAGCACGTCGTCGACTCCGACATGGGAGGGCGGGACATCATGATTTCATTACAGCCTCCGATGATGCCGACACTGCAGAACCGTGCACGGATGAGGGCATTGTGATTGAAGTTCGCAGCAAGAGCGATTTGGAGGAATCGGATGACGCCGACGACAAAATTTTGGAGCCAGCGCCCACAAGCATGCCTATATTGGCTACATAGATAGCCTCAGGCAGCTTGTCTTTACCAGGGGCCTTGGCGAAGAGCACGCTGCTGCTTTAAATAAACTGGCGACCGCCCTTATTGCATCTGCACTGTTGAAACACGTGCATTGCAGACTTTTTGGGGGAAAAAAATTAATTTTGTGTTTTTACTTGCAACTTTTTTAATTAAAGCTGTGTTTAATTTACTACAAACTTTGGGATACAACGAATAGATGCCGCGTCACCCTCAGGTTTGTTATAAACGGGCTCGACTGTACCATTTCGGCATTCAACAGTAGTGAACATATGACTGTATGCTGGCATACACTGTTCATGCAAATAACATGGGTGAATGGAATTATAGCGTTGCTCACCATTGCGCAGAGAAGTTTTGCCGCCAGAGAGGGCTCCCAATGGCAGAGTCCCAGTCGGTGTGAGTCCTTTAAGCTGAAGAACGCTTTCGCTTTCTTCCCTGCAACAAAAGAAAAACAAGGCTAGTCTTAATATTTCTGTCATAAGCCCACTCACATTTCTCTCAGCCCTGAACAACGTTCACTACAAGCACACAACTCACTACCACACAAGATCGCTATTACCACTACCATGACTGGTGAGCAGCCAGCAAGATGTGCCTATCGCTAACTCAAGTGTTAAGTACCCATTTCCCTAAGCCACATGGTTGTCCACCCTCGGGAAAAGCCACGGTGTTGAATCTGATCAAACAGACATTCTTCTGCTTCATTAAACGAAAACAGCTGGCAGATAGATAAAAGAAAGACTAATGGAAACACCAAAAGTTTATAGCTACCGAACGTCAAAGTATTTCCTATGCACAAGGTAGTGGCATTGAAGGGGCATGTCATGCAACTACTGTGGGGAGGCAAACCTTGCGACCGAGTGCAAGCATATCAGTCAGTTTCTGCCGGACACACTGTTCGAGTACGCAACTTGAAGAAAAATGGTTCATCACGGAAGGGCAAGTCTGAAAAACTACTCAGTTCTGCGCCTCCGAGCTGGAGCAAGTGGGGTGCACCAAGTCAACAGTGTCGTCAAAGCCCACCTGCGAATGTATTTGACATGTGGCCAGACAAGACTGTTGTGCATTCACCACCTATCACTGTAACTCAGAAGTACTTGTCGCTGGGCTAGTTGGATCATCATAATGAGCGAAAATTCTAGATGCCTAAAACACCACAAGAAGAACGAAGAAGCGCAGGGAATTGTTGCGAGTGACGCTCTTTTCCTGTGCTTCTTCATTTTTCTAGCGGTGTTTTAGGCGTCTAGAATTTTCTCTCCCCTATCACTGTGTTTGCGGCAAGCCGCTCCGTATGGAGCTTGACACCGGTGCGAGCGTTTGTCACTGAAAAAAAAAAAAAAAAAAGTCTCCAGAAGCTGCTACCAACGGTGACTGTCATGCTGTCTGATGTTCTCCTGTGACGATACTCAGGTGAGTTCACGCCAGTTCAAGGCAAAGCAGATGTTTTAGTACAGTTCCGTGACCGAAAGGCTGTCCTGCTGCTGTTCCCAACTGGGGAAGATTCTTCTAGGTTGAAATGGGATTCAAGAGCTGGGCACTGACGTTGCTGTCTGGGAAGCAGACGTTCATGTTGTTTCCCGAGGCCTTTGAAGAAAGCCTTGGAACTTTCAAGGGCCCCGAAAGCTACCATTCATGTTTTGCAAGATGCGGCACTGAAGTTCTTCAAGCCATGGGCTCTGCCCTTTGTTCTGAAGGAGCTGTGTTGCAAGAGCTTCAGCGCCTACAGAGAGAGGGCATTGTGGAGCCAGTTGCCTCTTCAGCTCGGGCTGCAACAATTGTTCCAGTGGCTATGAGGGATGGTCGTGTCAGTGTCAGAATTTGCGGAGATTTCAAGATAACTGTCAACCCAGTGGCTACGCTAGAAAAGTACCCAATTCCTAGAATTGACTTTTGGGCCGTGCTTTCAGGGAGTTCCCAAAACTGGATTTGAGAGATGCCTACCAACAAATAGTCCATGATGAAAAGTCTAGGAAATATGAGACTATTCCAGTACACACGTCTTCCTTTTGGCGTTTCATCGGCACCAACCTTATCCCAAAGGGAGATGTACTATCCACGTCAAATGAAAGCCGAACAGCGGCAAGCATTCTCAGTGGTATAGTGCGCGCCGTCCAGTTATCACTATGAACAGGCGCGCATGTATGCGAAGTGCAGCCAAACCGGATGCGCGCACCTGTCAGTGGTGATAACTGGACGGTGCGCACTACAGTCGGACGACCGATAATTCAGACTCCACGGGGAACGTAAATATGTCCGAATTATCGAATGTCCGATAAAAAACGAATGCGTCCGAAAAAAAATACTTTTATTCACACTTCAGTGTCCCGGTGGGCGAAAAAAGTTGTCGATGCGTTGCTGCACGCACTTCCGCTTACGTGCAACTAAGTCCGCTTGTATTTCCGCCAGTGTGATATGATCGCTGTACGATGACGAAAGAACAGCGAGGGCTCGAGACAGGTCCGCATGCGACGGCTCCGGAGCACACAGCGCGTCGTCATCATCTGAGTCAGAGTCGCTGTTTGGCGGTTGCAGAACCTGCTCAATTATGTCACGTCATCATCTGAGTCAGAGTCGCTGTTTGGCGGTTGCAGAACCTGCTCAATTATGTCATCGTCGTTCAATTCGGCACACGACGACACCGCACTGTCGACGTTTGTAAAGTCTTCAAACGTAACTGTGTCGGGAATCGGCACACCGCAGCCTCGCAGGTCGTCAATAACGTCCGCACTTGAGCTCGTTGCGCTGGGCGGCAGGTCCGGCTCTTCAGTTGCCGTGTCCGGTTCCTCAGCTGCAGTGTCGGGCTCACTACGGAACGTGAAACCAGCGTGCCGGAAACAGTTGCTGATCGTGCCTGCCGACACTGCCTTCCAGGCATCAGCAAGCATGCTCACGGCTGACATCAAGTCAACTTTGTATTTTATCTGGCTTTCTAAACACAGCAACACGCGCTGCAGCATGCGCGAACGGTACAGCACCTTCAAATTCTTGATGATGCCTTGGTCCATAGGCTGCAGAATACTGGTCGTATTCGGCGGCAGGTACTCGAGCTCGATGGCTTTCAGGCAGCTGATCGGTGCATGGGCAGTACAGTTGTCCACGAACAAAAGGACCTTGCGCTTCTGTAATTCAAACTTTCGGTCCAATTTTCGGACATAGTCTTCGAACAGCCTTTGCGTGACCCACGCCTTCGTATTAGCTTCGTACCAGACCGGCAAAGTCTTTTTCCCCTTAAAACATCAGGGGGTTTTTTGATTTCCCAATGACCAGCAGAGGGAGCTTTTCCGTTCCAGAAGCGTTGCTGCCGACGACGACAGTGACTCGTTCCTTGCTGAGTTTTCCTCCGTGGCAAGGTTCTCCAGAACGGGCGAGTGTCTTCTCCGGTAGGAGCTTATAAAAAAGCCCGGTTTCATCGAGGTTGAAGGTGTCGTTCGCTGAATAGCGCCGAAGCAACTCCACCAACTTTCCACCACGGTAGTTCGCTACCAGTGTGCTATCCACGGCACCGCTCTCACCACACATTTTTTTTGAAAGCGAGGTCATACCGCTTCTTAAAATTCCGGAGCCAGCCATCGCTGAACTTAAATCCATCAATCCCAAGGCGAAGTGCCAAGGTCTCGGCCTTCTGCTTCAAGAGGTGGCCGGAAACGGGAACCTGTTGAGCGACGGTAGCGTTAAGCCAGATGCTCAACGCTTCCTCCAACTGCGGATGAGAACCTTGGCGCACCCTCTTTTGTTCACTTCCTGATGATGTCTCCGTCGCGCCTAAAATTTTGTCCTTATTTTTGATGTAGTCCGATATGGTCTGCTTCGAAACGTTGAACTCTCGAGCAACTTCGACTTGCGGACGGCCACTGAGCACTTGCTGAACGACGGCTGCCTTCTTCGCCAAGGTTAGTGTTGTATATTTGCCGCGTTTCGTCGTCTTCGGTGCGGCCTTCAGCGCTGGCTGTGGGGGGCACCGTTGGTGCCATTTAGCTCAGATCGTTTGAGACAGCAGAGCGCGAAATAAAGCAAGTCTCAAAATAGAAACGAATGCGCGCAGAATTTCACAAAACGCTGTGCCACACACATTCGACGAAATGGCGGCGATAGCATCGGAGCAGCGCGGGGATACAGGAACCAGAATATAGGATGTTCGCGATGTTGATACGACTGCCCAGAGTTGAGCAAAGCCTCCAAGATTGGCATTTCTAATTACAGATCTCTGAGGCACCAAGTAGCGATCGAAATAAATCCTCATAGATCCCCATTTAGCTTTTGTTTTGATCTCTGAGGCCATACTTTGTATGGTAAGGGTGCCGGTGGAGATAATGGCTGCCGATTCGGCGTGCGCGAGTCTCGGGCAGGGTCCGAATTATCGAATGTAAATCTGGCAACTGTCCGAAATATCGGTCGTCTTTACACATTAGTTCTATGGGACGATCGGCGGTGCCGCGCGACTGTCCGAATTATCGAGCATGTCCGAATTATCGGTGTCCGATTTATCGGTCGGCGACTGTATACCACTGCGAATGCCTGCCGCTGTTCGGGTTTCATTTGACGCGGATAGTACAGAGCCTTCTTTGAGGAATGCTGCATTTTGCCCAATATTTTGATGACATCCTTGTCGCAGGCCTCCATAATTCGGAGCATCTTGGGAAACCTCGGTGCTGTCCTGTCTCAACTACAGCCAAATCAACAAAGGAGGCCTTCGTCTTTGCCGTAGAAAAGTTCCACCGGTATCTGTGAGACATCCCTTTGACTGCTTATACAGACCTTGAGCCACTACAGCGATTATCGAACACTACAAGCCAGTTCCAACGCAAGCTCGTCAGATAGGCACCGAAACTTCCTGCATACAAGTGCAAGCTCATGAACAAGCCTGGCCTTGACTTGGGACGTGCTGATGCTCTCAGTAGGTTGCCACTGTCAACTGACAGCATTGATCTGCCAGCACCTGCCTACATTTTTCAAGCTTGAACAAGCATATCCGGGACTGTTGTAGCACAGGCCACAAAAAATGATCCATTCCCAAGTTGCGTAGTTCTTGCAATCCTGCGACGAGAAGGGCTTCCAGTTGGACCAGAAGGCAATTTATTCACAGCAAGGCGAAGAGAAGTCAGCCTCCATGAAGGTTGCTTGCTGTGGGGTTCCAGAGTTATTCCAAAATCTCTGCAAGAGAAGATCCTGAATATTCTTCATGCTGGTCATCCTGGCACCAAGAAAGAGGTGGTCTTTCAGATCTGCCTTCGCTTTCAAAAATGGTGCCTGTGATGCATATCGGCCATGAAATTAGCTTTGGTTATGCAAATAGCAAAAGTAAGGCCTTCGAAATTATACCCCGTTTCACAAGCTGTTGGCAGCTTGTGAAACGGAGTACAGCTCTACCAAAGGTAGAGCTGTCTCGTCCAATCAGGGCCGTAGGAGTACAGCAAATAGTTCTTCAAATATTTTAGCAATCCAGGACTATCGTGCAAACTACAAACACCGAAATTGAAAACACAGCTAGAAATGATGTTTTAAAGTGCGCAGAGTGTTTTAATCATTCATGAAAATAATAGAGGAAGCCCGCATAGACCCAGCACTGTGAATGCTTGTTGAGAGGTGGTGATGTGCGGCCTATCGGGCTGCTCGAGTTGGTTGTGTCTCTGTAACATGCCCCACAAGCTGTTTCGCTGGTGAGCCGTCCATCGAGTGAGCAAGATTTTCATCAGCTGGCGAAGCAGATACCTTCAAATGTTCTTTGAACATTTCGCGTCGAGTGAAGCCCAGATTTACTTATCCAAAGAACGACAAAAGTTATCCAGGTGAGCGAGCGAATGCTCTATTGATGAAACAGATTGACGGAAAACACAAAATTAGCATTTTTGTAGGACAGCCCTTGATCGGAAAGAAGCTGCACGATTTTGACCTGAGCGTCTTGCGAAGGGTGGTGCACAACTTTCTTTAAAGGGTACTGACACAAAAACCTTGGCCTCGCGTTTTTTTGCTAGAATGTGTTGCTGGGGTCCTGTTAGTCACAACACGGCACATCGTTTGCTGCAGCGCACTAAAGATAATTAATTACAGGCTCCTCATTACCGACCAGTTTCAGTTTCGGTTTGAGAGAGCTCCAGAAACGTAAAGCCGCCAGGTGCAACTACCCCACCTAGCGTGTGCAGCTCTCGACTACGTCAGCACACAGAACTGTGACACACTTCCGCAAGGTCCGCATCAAGAAGTCCTTTCGAACAGGAAACGGGACAGCAGTGTCGCCAAACACAAAACTTTCAATACGTGCACCGCGGCCACGGACTGGCGAGCAGCCGCCGAGAGGTATAGACTGCTGGAACAAACGCGGCAAAAGAAAAATGGCGGCTATGACGTCATAACTTGTTTTATTGACTGCAGCGTGGTGACGTGAGGGAAGTAAGGGGGTCCCCATGGGGTCCCTTTTGATGGTGTCAATACCTTCAAAATTAAAACTTCAGAATTGCTGTAAAATATCTTCCAAGCTATATTCGTTGTTGGTCTTTTGCAGATGATATACGCATGTTCACGGGAATCGATCCCACAGGCTATCTCTGCAGCGAAATTTTGTGTCAGTACCCCTTTAAGAGAGGCGGAATTCCAACTATCACCAAGGTGGTACAGCATTTCGAAGATGACGAGACACCAA
This sequence comes from Rhipicephalus appendiculatus, assembly GCA_030522465.1. Lineage (NCBI taxonomy): Eukaryota > Metazoa > Arthropoda > Arachnida > Ixodida > Ixodidae > Rhipicephalus > Rhipicephalus appendiculatus. The sequence goes on from JALIZH010033001.1 coordinate 3,404,721, forward strand.
CAACCGTGTCCACAACGATGATGCAGAGGATGCTGAAGAAGCTTGGCTTCAAGTACAAAAAGGCTCTCGGAACGCACTTCTCACAGAAGCGATGCACATTGTGCACTGTCGCCAGGGTAGGCCATTTTTTTCACTGACAAACGTGGGTTAACGCTAGCCACACATGTAGTTGCGTGTGGGATATACAGCACGGTCCAGTTTACGCATGAAGGATGCCGACCTTGTTTGTCGACTGGTCTTCGAAAACCCAGTGGCAAAGTCGCAGTGTGTGACTTGTCATACACTGGTTGGGATCATTCAGTACTACAGTCTATGCTCGTTACAGCGGACCATATCTGTAGGTTTGTTTGGTCACCACGCATTTTAAATGACATTCACTCCACTGACAACAGACCCTGCTATAGCAGACTATCGGCTAGAACAGACTAAATTTGGGGCGGAAATTGTTTGGACTGAGTTACATAGCGTAGTTATGCGGGGCTGACACACGATTTGCGGCGGCGAACGGGTCGCTGGCACGGCCAAGCCAATCCAGTGACGTTTAAAAGCAGCTCACTGTGTCCATTTTCTTCTTTGCGTTTGGCGACCAGCGACTGGGTTCGGCTGCGGGCTTGTGTGAAATAGCTGGACACAAGAGGAAGCAGATTTCACTGTCAGAAGCACTAAGCATAATTAACGCTGTCGATAGTAACGAAAAACAGGCAGACATTTTTCGCCCGCGCTCGCACAACTTGCACAGTCACGCACGCCAACTGCCTGGCAACGAGCCAAGAAACCACCGTAAACTTATCGGCCTACTGCTGCAACGCAGCCGGCGGTTCGTGGTCGCAGCTGATTTTGTTCGCTCAAACCACAGCTGAGAGCAGCACGGCCGCGGCGCGCGAATGCGCTAGTCACGTGGTATTTTTTGTATTTCGCGGGCTTTCTTTGCAGCATGGAAAAAATGGTACGCGTAAAACTTTCTTTATCGCAAATGATGCAATGGGGGTTTGTGACGACGCCCTCCAATTTTGGAACGCTCATTTCTTGCGTAAAGTCAATATTTATCAATTTAGTAAATTAATCCTAATTAACAAATTCGTTAATTACAAAAGAAAAAATTGCCTCTAGTGCGCAAGATAGCTGTAAGCAATATTCAAATGATTTCATTCGCCTACCTCAAATATTGTATTTTTTTTAACCCTTGGCTAAAGATAGCTGGGACACCCTGTATATATATATATATATATATATATATATATATATATATATATATATATATATATATATATATATATATATATATAAACAATACATTGAAACATCAAAGCTGAAAGCGCAATAATTAAACGAAAGCAAGACATAAGCAATGCTTTGGATAGCTACTCGACCTCAGACGAATGAAAAACGTGAATGTTGAAATGTTGAAATGTTAAAAATGTTAATAAAACACTGCATCACACATGAACAGCAACTGAAGACTAGAGATGAGCTAATAAAAGTTATCTTCATTTTAAACCCAATAAGACTCTCTAAAAATGAACTTAAAAACTTATGTTCCAGTCATTAAAGCATCACAGCCGAGATGAGAGCCACGAGGAAAATAAAGATAAGAAATGCGCTCGCCGCGCTGTTGCTAGGCGATGGCGCGGAAAGTTTTTTTTTATTGCGACAGCTATTATATGGACACTCTCGATGGGTTTTTTGCCATCGCCGTCATGTTCCGTGTTGATAACATCCCCCGCGCATCGTATGTTCTACCCGTGGGCATGGGCGTTGGCAGGGGGTTGCAAAAGGGGCACTTGCCCCCCCTCAAGCCACACCAGCACTTGCCCTCACCCAAACAGTGGGGGCCCGGCCCCCACTGCGATGCAACTCGGCTCGCACCCGCCAAGACAAAATCCTGCCGACGCCCATGCCCGCGGGTAAAAGCGCGCGAGCGGGCGCGACGAGCGCTGCTCAAGCAGAGATCAAACGAGCCGGCCCAACTCCGTCGCTCGGAAAGCGCATGCGATAACATTCCGCCGTCGAATGTGATAACCTGCTGTGCGATAACCATGCGATAACCTGCCGCCGAACGCTCAAGCAGAGAGGGAGCGCGCCGCCCGTCTTAAACCAGCACAAAGAAACTCAGTGGGGGGGGTCACTCGAGCAGCAGCCGTGAACTTTGAAGGGCGCGATCACGATCACTGGCGAGCGCGCTACCTCGGCAAGCGAAGAGACTGTGCGAAAAGAGCATTTCTCCCTCGAGCAGTCGTATCCTCTTACACCACTGTTTTCAGTTAAGTGATATCGGATCCAAAAGAGTTAGCTGCCAGCCTCACTACGTATTGTCACGGGGTCGTGACGTTGATGAAGACAGCGGTCGGCGTTTTCCACGACTGAACTTTTCATGGACCTTTCCAGAAATCGCAGCGCCGCGCCTTCCCCTGGTGGATCGGCGCTGGGGCATTATGGGAGAGCGGAGCGCCGGGCGGGCAGAGCAGACGCTTTCCCGCTTTCGCCTGCTTTCGTCGCGCGCCGTGAAAGGTTTTGGATGGTGTAAGGTGCTGCTGTTGTGAAGAAATGGCCACTTCTGAGCGCTCCGACTTCCATGCATGCAAACTAGACTGTGTCGTTCGTCCCAAATAGCCAGAATCATCACTGAACATGCTGAAGAAGAAGGAAAGCGGCGGACAAACCTGTTCTGTGCTTGGATGTGATAACACGCGAAAGACACCGGATGTTTCGTTTCACTGTTCGGTGATACTTGAGGACTTGAACTTTTGTGATGCTGCAGCGAAGTTTGACCTTTGTTAAGATGCTTGTGTTCTCATTCACTGTGATTACAGGGCTGGGACTAAACACGTGAAGCATGCCGTGTAACTACGCGAATTTATAAAGGCGAAAGCCTAGATGCCCTGCTAAAAACTCACAGCGTCTCTTATGCATTCGCCGAAGAAGACTCGAAGGCGAAAGCCATCTTCTTTATCTTCTTAGTTGATGTAATAATCCTACAACGCCAGTCCATAAGTGTCAGCAGGATTTTGTCTTGTGTGCTAACCCGTCTTGCATCGTGGCTGGGGGGAGGGGGAGAGCACTGGTGTAGCTTGTGTAGGCGGCAAGTGCTGGTGTGACTTGAGGGGGGGCAAGTGCCAGTTTTGCACCCCCCTGCCGACGCCCATGCCCACCACCATTCCCCCCACTCTTCGAAAGCTTGCTGCACCTAACGAGGTTTTGCACTGCCTCCAAGATCGTAGATATACCTGATGATTCTGCATTGCCTCCGTGATAAGACCACCTTTGACCAAGCTAGGATGTTATGTGATGACGTGATCACGTGAAGTCACGTGACGTCTTAATGACGTCACAATTTTTGGCGATCTTTGACGTCATATATGGTGTCGTCATCACGTGATGACGAATTTTCGCACATCACTCGACGCTGCCAACGCGGGACGCCGACGGAGAAATTTCACGTTTGATGAGGCATCTAAAGTTTTCGCCTCAAACACAAAAATTGACCGTCGGTGGCTTTGACGTCCCGGGACGGCGTTGTCAACAAGAGTGATGCAAGAATCACCACGTGATGACGTTGCCATATCACGTCGTCGTGACAGTGCAGATCATCAGAATGTGTGAGGTCATCATGACGTCTCATGATCACGTCATCACACGACATCGTCGCTTTGCACTGCCTCCGTGATTGGTGGGCCGATCACGGAGGCCGAACAAAACCAGGTAAGGTGCTGAAAGTTTGGAATGCTTCCGGTCATAGAACCAGTGCAAAACCACGTTAGGTGCAGCAAACTTTCGCAAGGGTGCGGGAAGGACCAATACATCGACTGAAGAAAACGAAGACAGCTTTCGTTTTCAAGTCGTCTCGAGCGAATGCATAAGAAACCCTGCGAATTTTTTATTGCACTCTTACGTAGTCTTTATTTTGCTGTTTGCTGCTTGATTATGTTGAATGGGATTTGCTTGTTATTCACCATAAACCTAGAGGCGTCACCTATCTTGGCTTCACGCATCTCATTTTTTGGTTCCATGTATCAAGGCAAAGAGTGATAGTTGTAGTTTAAGCATGCAGATACTGAGTGCTTATTAGCATCATGAGAAAGCTCATGCTACAGACTTTTTCCTTATGAATACGCCTGTGGCAAGAACTTCAGTTGTTTTGTCCATTGCCCTTTTGGCAAAGGCGACAGGAACAGCTGTATGTTTTTCGACAGCCGAGAGGCATCTGCATCCAAACGACAAATCACTAAATTAGCGTAATCATAAACTGTAATGAAACAAGGGAGCTCAAACAGTAAAATAGAATATTGTGTAAATTATGCACACGAACGCTCATTCTGTTATATATTCCTTAACATTGTTAACTCGGGAGTCACGACCTTTTGCGCAATCAGGTCCAAAATTCTTGAGTTAATTTCCAACTAATGGTAGAGAAAACAGGCACGACACAGAGACAGCATGTTTTACGTTGTTCGAAAACAAATACAGGGAAGTCAAATGTGCAGAATATTCTCGCTTCATGCAGTGCGACACTGTGCCGTGATTACGCGATCTCCACACCCGACAGCACTCACTTGATGTCTGCTCTGTGGGCGTGTCGGTAGCTGGCTTTTGCTACTCTCAGCGTCGCAAGTGCAAGGTTTCTAACACGCAGCATTTGAAGCGTAGTTGGGCTCGAACCAATTTTAAGGGTGCAACTTTGACATCGATTATCATGCGCGAAGTGCCACAGTCCTGCGTATCGTGCGGAAGGATATCACGAGCGATAGTGCCCAACAAAAAGTACTAATACAGTAAAAGCTCGTTAATTCGGATTTCTAGGGACCGGAAAAAATGTCCGAATTAACCGAATGTCCGAATTATCGAATGGTCGAAATAAACAATAAATGCAAGAGTTTCTTCAACATACCTTTACTTCACAAAGTAATCGCGGATGCTTGTCTGTTTTTGAGCAGAAAATCGCGCGGACACATTTTTCTGAGCCCTTCAAGGTGCTCCGCAGCTCGCACGCTGTCTGCAGCAACGTTTGTTTGCAGTGCCAAAACAAAATTCTTCGAGGACGACGAGGGCACACAAAATTTTCAGGGCACGCAAAATTTCTACATTGGTGGTGAAGTCCTTCGCCTCGTACTTGGGCCGCTTCGCCGGTGTTGCCATCGGCGGAGAGTGCGGTCACACGAGAACTCAGCACAAAAGCACCAGCAAAGATCAAGCTAAAGGAGCCGTACTGCATCGTTCCTCGATAAAACGGCGTTCAACGATGCAGCACACCAACGGGAACAAAGCAACGCCGCGAAACCAGCGAAACCCACACGCGAAGAAAAGGCGTTCAACCAGTCTCAAGTCAAGCCAAGTCGATAATTGATGTCCATGGCGATGCTGCGTTTGAGCTTCACTTTTGTTCCGAATTGCTCTTTTTCGTTTTCGAGCCCCGCCAAGGGCCCGAAAGTCGCCGAATTATCCGATTTGCGGTCAAATCTGTCCGAAATAACGAGCACCCAGTCTCATAGAGTGATGCATATATTTACAGGGACCAGATTAAGTGTCCGAATTAACCGATTTTCCGAATTAACGAGAGTCGAATTAACGAGCTTTTACTGTATTGTTTTATTGTCATGCTGACAATAAAACAAGCGAGTAAAGCTTCCGATACTTGGAAATACGATTAACGAAGAGCAGGGAACTCGGCGCAAAAGCCGTATAGAGTTTCCAATTCAATGGGCCTTTTCGCGGGTACGTGACCATTTCGCCGTGTCAATAATGTCAAGGATACTTACTGTTTTCTGGGTATTACCCATGTTGCTCTGAGTTTTGCCTCTAATGTGAGTGGATACTGAAGCAGGGTTATCCCGTGCGATGTTCGTGCAACGACGTGCTAGTACGCAAGCACTCTGGAAACGAGGTGAGCCAGCGCTTCCCGCGAGCAGACGACACTCCGTCGGCGCTCCGGCTTCCCATAACGCTTTGCGGCCGCCGTAGGTGGCGCGCCGGAATTTCTGGAAAGGTCCATTTGGGCGAACCTGTGCCCGGAAAACGAAACTTCCCTCTACAAGCAATACACGCTGTAGACTGATAGCAGCGAACAGAGTGTCGGGCGTCGATAATCTGCCAAGCGGTGAAGCGCGTCGGCATTTATACAAGTGCCATTGAAGATTCCAGCGTTATCACTGGCGGTCGTGGAAGTCCCAGAACAAATTCCTATGCACGCGTTGTGCGCGTAATCTCATCGGTAGGTTCTAAGATTATCTAGATGGTTCCCAGAAATTCAGGCGCGGTTTGCGCAAGGCAGCAGTTACGGGGATCGCGTGCGGCATTACAATTGCAATTACAACATTACAATTTGTTGCTATTGCATTCATTGTTTCGCCCTCGCGGTGAAACTGGTTTCCTTTTCAGTTTTTATGGTTTGACGGTCTCCATCGCAGAGCGCGTGGTGTGCCGCTGTGCTCGGCGGTTGCTCGGCAACGGCGCGGCGAGTTTTTTGCAACACTGCCGTCTTTATAGTATGACTAACGGCTTCGCTGTTAAAAGATAAACTAGCATAATGAAGTCGGCACACAAATGCCACCTTAACAAGATTCACGCATTTTGTTCACGCGGCGCAAAATTCATGCATGGTGTTAAGTTCAAGCAAGGTGCAAGCACCATGCATGAACCTAAATACCACGTGACCGAACTACACGGTATATAAATGACAGAATGCGGCTGCGTCCTCTGTGTATCCAACGCGTGTTGGTCGGTTGATGATAAGACTCGGCTAAATTTGGCGTTGTACGCGCAAGTTGTCGTTTATGCGCAGCAGGTCAGATTGGCACAGAATGGTGCAATTGGCGCAGCACTCACACCCCTGAAAAGTAGGAGGCCTTGAAAAATGTTCGCTATAGGTGGGTGCAGTTTCAATGAGTAGCATAGGAAAATCGTAAGTGCACCAAAATATGGTCGTTTTAACCGATAGATCGTTATATTTGGGATCGTTATAAGTGGGTTCGACAAAAAATCTGCCGAGAGGGTCCCTATAATTGCTATCGCAATAAATTACAGGCAGATCAGCTTACTGTCCGTTGTCTACAAGCTATCTACAAAAATAATAATTAATAGAATTAAGACGACAGAGTTCAATCAACCAAAGGGTCAAGCAGGGTTTCATACAGGCTACTCAACAATAGACCATCTTCACACTATCAATCAGGGTGATAGAGAAATGTGCGGAATACAACCTACCTCTATATATTTCATTCTGTCTTTTTCTCTTTCTTCCCTTTTGTTCTCTATTTTTCTCGTGCTCTTTTTTTTAAATATGTTTCTTTCCCGCCCTCTTTTTCTCTGTACTCATTCGCTCGCCTTCTCTCTTTTTCCTCGTTCTTCCTTTTCTTTGTACCTCTTTCCTTCTCTCTGTCTCTCAATTCTCGTTCTCCCCTTTCCCTCCTCCTCACCCTCACTTCCCTTTCCCACCCCTTTGATATACTATAATATACAAGGCTAAGCTATGCACGTCTAGCATGCGCACATGTTACAGAAAAACGCATAGCCGATAACTGCCCCAACATCCCACTTCATAGGATGGTCACTCAGCTAAAAGATGTATACGAGCAAATGGAAAGTCGGCCAGAATGGTATTTGCATTGGTGAAGTGTTTATCCTTACCGCCACTCTAGTGTATAATTGGAAATGGCCGTTACTTGATGTATTCGCTCTAGAGATGAAGGCGAATTCTTTAGTGCTATGTGTTCGTTGTTGGGTCGCGATACAAGCAGAATGAACATTAATTCTCTGTCTGTACCAAGCTGCTTCAAAGTGCCCTGCCTATGTTGAATAAATACCATGAAAGAAAAAAAAAACCTGGATAGCCGAGTGGTTATGATGCTCGCCTTCGGATCGTGAACAGGCGGTGTCACATCTCGCCTCGCCGAAAACGTTTTTAAATGCGAATGCATTTCTTAGTCGGGCTATGTCAGGCATCCGTTGTCCGGCGTTGTCCGCGGAGGAGGAGGAGGAGGATAGGTTGAGTAGGTGTCTGCGCGCCGGCAGGTGTTATCTCTCCGCTCTCACTCCCTCTCCCATAGCAACAGCTGCGGGCGCGCGCGCTTATCCTCGCCCCTAGCAACCGGAGCAGGTGGTGCGGGCGGAGTAGCGGAGAGTGAGTGGAGAGGAGGAGTGCGCTCTGGTGTGTGAGGGCGCTCGCATCGCGGGAGCTCGGCGGAGCTCCCGCGTGTGTGGAGAGAGTGTAAGAGAGGGTAGGTGCAGTGCTCCGCCGCTCCTTCTCTCGCCGTTCGCTCTCTCTCCTCCCTGCGCCCCACTCTCCCGTCTGCTCGCTCGCACGTATATATAAATGGAGTGAAGCGCGCGCGAAATGCATTCGCATTTCCTCACGATTCCCTTCGGGGAGGTGGGGGGCATTTTTTTTAGCCAAGAATTTATCTCTTTCTTTTGCTCTCTCTGTACTTGTTCTCTCGCAAGTTATTGCATCCCGTGCCAGACAAACCACTGCCCGTGTGCGAAGCAGAAGAGAAAGAAGACATGACGAAGAGAGCGTGTGCCGGTTCATGATGATGAGAATTTTTTTCCTACAACACACGGAAACCTCGAGCATAACAGCTCTGCTGTAAAAAAAACTTTTCCTCCCACACGTGATCAGATTCTGAGTCTTTCGCTTCCCTCCTCCCCTCCCTCCCTCCCTCCCTCCCTCTCCCTTTTCCATGGCAAGCGCCTTGAGGTAAAAACCAGGATGCACCATAGTGATAGGAGAGCGGTACATTTTCGTGCCTCACACGTTCACCCATCCACCTTGTTCTGCAAGATGTGCTGCGTGCATGCGCCTGTTGAATGCCGTGGAATGTTTACAGAAGGAACACCAAAAGGAACTATAGTTCCTGGAACGTCGTTCCGTACAACACTGCATGTGGGTGGTTATGCGACTTTAGGCTGACTCATGTAAAGTGGTGCAAAGCCCGCAAAGGTGGAATTATTATGCAGCTCGTACGGCTGGAGCCACAGGGTGTGTGGCTGCTTTCTTGGGATTCATGTGCTTTTTTGAACCTCACACTCATATAAAAAATGTGAATCACTTCTACGGCAATCGCATTGTAAAGTTGCTCCTGGCCAGTGTGGGCAGCAGCTGAGTCATATAAAATCTTGCATGCTATCAATCATTTAGCTTCGGCAAGGAGCACTGTTACTGCTATTACAGTGCAACACTGCTTCACTAAGTGTCCTGGCATGTGCGCATAGCCCAGCAGAAGCCACTGTAGACAGAGATTTAGCAGAGTGTAACAAGCTTGCCATTGGAGACCGTTGTTGCCGTTGATGGAGACCGTTGATGGAATTGCATACACCGATTACACTTAGGTGGATGATGCCGTTCTCTCCTCCACCAATCTCTCCCTTGACGAGGTTGTGGCTTAGTTTGCTGATGCATGCACCAGTGAAGACCAAGTAGAGGAAGAGTTGGAGCATGTGCTGAAGCAAATATCCTTATCGGCCAGAGCAACATTACATTTCTTGAGGCACACTCAAGCGACGATTGTTAGTGGTGCTCGAAAAACGCCTTGTGCCGACAACGCACGAGAAAATGCACGAGGCAATCCTGCACGATTTTTAAAAATTGAAATAATAGTGTGCACCACTACTTTTCAACTTTCCTTCATTCCAGCCCAAAATTAGCAGCCCAATTAGCAGGGTCCTGCTAATTTAGTATTTGACAGAAACCCACCTATGGGCATTCTGTGCACAGAGTTTCTTTTGCTTATCTTTCTGCAATTTATACATGCTTGTTTACTGTAAACAAATTAGCCCCGGAAAAGTTTCACTATGCTCTTAAAGCATGGCCCAGAAAACTTACCTCAGCACGGAGAAGACGCGGGCCATCTTGCCAATAGCTCGGATTTTATTTCTAATAACTTCTTTTCGAGCGCTCGCTGCACCACCTATGAAAGAAGGGGAGAAACAGAAGAGATAGCTCAGAACATGACAACCACCGTGGTGTCTCGCTAAGCAAAGGGGACCCATGCCTCCTACAACACTGAACACACTACTGCACTCCTTTGGAGGAACAAGCCCTGTGAGCCTGCAAGCAACTTGCAGCTCATTAACGCTGATGTGTCCACATCCCTCAGAGAGTAAAAAAAGTTGGCGTACATTTGAATGACACAAAAATATTAATACCAGCCCAGTATGTGTACTGGCTGAAACAATATCGCATCTCAAAGGAAAACACCCTGAAGGATAAATCTCAACTAGTTGATATAGTTTTTTGTATCTTTACATTCAGTTCTGTAGAAGGTGGCTGCTAGGACTAAATCACAGCAGTGAATATCGAGACTAACTAAAAGCATGAAGCAATTGCAACAGGCTAAGTGCTCAACATCAGCAAAAAACTTAAAAGGATACTGAACAAAAATGGGAAAAACTGATGAAATGACACGACTGTTCCTATAAGTGAGAGCCGTGATGTCACATGGCACATGGCGCATGCTTTCTCCAACTCCCCTTTCCACAAAGGCCACTATTTAGGGGCCAGTAATTGTTTGCCATTGGTACTTTTTTTATGAACTGTAGCGGGAGCCGAGTGGCATTGTCGGCATGCCCGTTTCCAGTGCATCACCTCTAGTTCACGGCACGGCCGCTTCAGCAGTTGGTGAAAACACATTCATTATTTTCCTCTACTTTCTGCCTGAAATGAAGCTCGTGTATATCAATTTCAGCACCAAATCTTGGTTCAGTATCCCTTTAAACAAGGCTGACAGCACTCCTTTCCGTTGTCCGATTGTGCAGCTTAACTGATGGGCAGGCGCTGGTGGGCCATTATTATTTTAAAGGCTCTTTTTCTTTTTCACACCATTTAGTGAGACTGTCACAAGCCAACATTTGGATGTTAAAAATGCCTTTCAGAATTCACTAAACTTTGAAACAAAGTTTAAAAAGTAACCACATCTTGAGTTTCTTGTTATCAGTAAACATGATACAGCAATGGGTGCAACTGTCACAGTAGCACCTGTGTTGCTTCCTTGACTGTGCATGTGCCAAAAAATTTTGGCATGCTTTTCAAACTCCTTTCGATGTTTAATGTGTAGCAGCATTGAAATTAACGAAGTCATACTAAGTACTTATCTCATTCACTTGCAACAAGTAGAGGACAACAATAGTTTCAAAATAGTCTAAACTCAAACGAAATGACCCGTATAAAAATTATGTCCCAGCCTAATTTAGGATTAACAGCTCTACAGTAAATTTAACAACTGCATGATGAAGAAATTTAGGTTTGAGTGAAAGTTGATCTTTCTGCTTTTAGCTACAAAAGCATAAAGCAACACAATACCACAAGAGAGAATTTGCAGAACCTGTACTCAATATACTCCACAGGACACACAAACGTAAAATGAATGGAAACTCCAGTTGGTAAGACTGATGAACAACCTGCCAGTTATTTTAGTACTGGAATGTAGTCTCTTACAAAAGTAAGAACAAGGGTTCATTTTACTGCAAGTATGTGGCACATATCGCAAAACTCGTGTCATCATTCCAAGTGGATGTGCCAAAGCAAATGTACCTGCTCCAACCTGTAAATTGCACAATGTCCATGGTGAACAATTAGTGATAAACAATACCAGCTAAATTTCATTTTATAGTCTAAAATGTATTTCAATTTTGCAAAATAGCCATTTTTAGCAACCCTATTAAAGGATTAGAATTGTGCAATCTACTGCAGGCAATTGAAAAAAAAATCTGTCTAAAAGATGCCCAATGTGAATGTCTCAAAGCATAATGAAGCAACACACTCAAAGCTAGCCCTGTTTCTAGGTTTACTTCAAATGTCACACCCAGAGTTTCTAAATGTGCTAATAAACATTATCATAAAATTAATTGCAAGCATTGCCATTTTTTGGGCGTGTTGGTAAACGGTACTTGAAAACATTTTCAGTGCTAGCAAACAAGGACGTAGGGAGATGACAACACAATGCGCATTGTGTTGTCTCCCAACGTCCTAGTTTGCTAGCGCTGAAAATGTTTTCAAGTAACTGCAAGCTTCCTTGCAATTAATCGAGGATACAAGAGGGAAAGTAAACTTAATCCCAACCAATAATGAAAGTTTACAATTAATGAAGGTTTGCAATTCATGTATTTCCAAGTAGCAGTTACAGAGGGAGTGGTGGTCTTGCCCAAGACCTTGTTCCTCACAAAGGTGCAGCTAGGCAACAATGGGCAGGCATCAAAAGAGTGGCAATGCGCTTATTTGCACAAAGCAGGGACTCAAGGCCCTGTGGCCTCCCCCAGAAAGAGCATTACATAACTTTAAGGAAGTTTATTTGGCTGAACAGGAGTGCTATGAACTGAGCTAGCAGCTACATGAATGCCTGCACAGGCTACAATGAAAGTGCCTTATTCCTGGCTACTTCCGTGACAAGCACAACATTCAAATCGAAGAATCGGTTATACCACTTAGCCATAACATTACTTGCGTCAAATGATGTGCTTGGCACCATGTGACACTAGTGAGAATTGGAGGCTAAACAGACAAGCGGATTGCCAGCCCCATGGCCCCTGGCTACACCACAACAGCCAAGCCGGAAGGGGGAGGGGGGGCACAAAACCAACCAACGAGGACACACGCACTACTGAAGCCAGACCACCAAGACAAGGACGAGACACACACACAGCTAGACAAAACAAAATTGTGCACTTACGTGTCATGGTTATTGGGGTTATCGCGCAATGGAGGGGGGGGCAAAACATAAGATGAAAAGAAAAAACAAACAGAAAAACCAGTGTCAGAAACGAAAAAATGCACGCTTCCATCCACATGTTAAAAATGAAGCTGACACCCACCCACGCGCACAAACAAAATTAAGGTTAACAGAAAACTCAGGGCAAAAAAAAATCACTCTGCAATGGCAGAAGCTTACTTAGATACGCACTTGCCAAACAGAAAAACCAGTGTCAGAAACGAAAAAGTGCACGCTTCCATCCAAATTGTTAAAAATGAAGCTGACACCCACCCACGCGCACAAACAAAATTAAGGTTAACAGAAAACTCAGGGCAAAAAAAAAAAAAAATCGCTCGGCAATGGCAAAAGCTTACTAGACAAGCACTTGCCCCATCTCTGCAAAACAGGTTTTCTCAAAATGCTGCAGAAAGGCATGTGAAATAACCCACTATAGCGCAATTGGATTTGATCCAAACATGATAAGATACACTGATGAACCAAATTCACACAGCAGTTGAGAACAAAATCCTATGAACGTTGGGTGAAAATCTGAAAATGCAGTACATCCTATGCAAGAAAGGCACCTCCAGCAACAATGTACAGCATTTCTCAGTAGTTATTCTGAATCATCACCAAGAGAAGTTGACTGGCACATTGGAGAGTCTGCTCATTTCAAAGCTGCACAAACCCTCGGCACAGCTCATCTAATCATGCACCACTTTCCTCCAGAGAGTGGCTGCATTCACATACCTTTTGAACACTGATGATTGGGCAAGTCAAGGTTAGCAGCCATGTTCTAACTATTCTTCTGCACTACAGCTAAAAAAGCCTTTCCACACATTGTTAGGAACTTTTAACAGTCACAATTGCTGTTATGGCTAAGGACAAGCAGCTCTGTTCACTTGAATCTAACACATACCTTTCCTTTTCCATAAAACAAGTCCGAAAACTGCCTGCTCCATACAACACCATACGAAACTAAAACCAAGTTCACGGTGTAGGCAAAAGCCTCCTATGAGAGGAGTCGATGGAGTGCCATCACAAAATAGTGATTGAACACGCTTGATTGTGGATTCATGTAGATTCATTTAATGCTTGACTACTGCAATCTGTGTACATTGTATCTGTTCCCAATGAGTGGCGATACTCTGTTGTCATTACGAAAGCTCATGTCAAAAAAAATTTATTCTGTACGTCACAGATAGCTGCACTGCATTTTTCTTGTGTGCCAGTGTATGCGAGTAGTGCAGGTCGATCAGGAAAAGTTTCTATGGGCCGGAAACTATCAGAACCCCTGAAGATGAACTGATCAAGGCACTTGAATTGGCACACGATTGAGGCATATACAGAAGTGATCTGAACCCATTTAGGGTGAATGATGTACAGGGCGCCGGCAGCAGCTCATGCATGCACTCGAGAACGGTGTCATTTTCTGGAAGCATGCTACTCTCAGGGGCAGTATTTGTTACTTCGGGAATCTAACCTCTGAGCCTTCACTGGCAAAAGTGGGCTCCTACTAACTTTTTTTGACATATACTTATTCATTGTGTGGGCAACTGTAATCCGTGGCGACAAGAATGTACGCATAACGCACTCCGAGCACTGCCCCTGAATTCATGACAATGTGGCCAGCTCGCGCCGCCGTAGCAGACACTACGCCTTCCGAGCGTCTGTGCGAACTGCTGCCGACACACGATTGCCTACACCCCATGCCAATACATTCAAAATAGTCCGCACTTTTTTTTTTCTATTCGTTATGCGTACGAATTACTGGGGAATACCAACGAAATGCTTGGCATTCTCGAGCGTTGGTCAAACTTAAATGCTTTGCAAATTAAAACGACTAAAACAAAAGCGATGATTTTTCGTCCCAAAAGTAAAACTGTACTGTGCTCTCAATATTTAAGCTATGGTTCCAAAGACATAGAAATCGTGCCAGCTTTCAAAACCCTTGGTGAAATGAAAGGTTGCTGTACGATGCCCATGTTAATCATGCTTTAATGGCCTTTTGTACCGTAATTCCTTCCTACCAAAATCAAACTGTTGCTTTTCGAATCTCTGTTTATGTCACAGGTTAATTACTGCCAGCTTGTACGGGGCACTACCACGCTCACGAATTTTGAAAAGGTTTGTATTCTGCAAAAGAAAGCTTTACGCCTTATTGACGCTTTACCCAGAGAATATCCTTCTGCACAGCTCTTCCAAACTGCTGCTATTCCTAAAGTCTTTAGTATGTATAAATTACGCCTCGTTCTCCTATATAAATATGACAAAAAATAATATATCGATGCTTAACGAAATAGCAGAACTAGCCGAATGCGTTTCTGTGTACCCTTCGCGGCTAACGGAAAGATTTAAAGTCCTCACGCAACAAATTACGGCGCCCACATGTTAATTACTTTACACTCCGTTTTAAATGTTCTAGCACGAAATGATGTTGACAGTGATGTATGTTGTAGGTCTGTGCTTCAAGCGTTTTTCTCATGAAGCTCATATCTGCAATTTCAAACGTGGAGTGACCTTGATGAAGTAATCAGAGTGCTTAGTTTGTTTCAAGTGTTGATGACTCTGTGCATGTAATGAATGTTTTCATTTTATTTCTTGTATTTTTCGCGCGAAATGTGTGTACTGCGACTGCGTGACGCTGAATTGTAACAGGCTGGGAAGCCTAGTCAAGCTCTGCTGAGCTTTCTCTTCCCATGCCCTCTGCTCTGTGAAGTAGTAAATAAAATGAAATGAAATCATTTCTCTTGCTTGGCATGTGCTGCCACACTGTGGCAATTTTTTTCTAGCACGAATTTCTTCCCATTTTTCTTTTATGCTTTACTACAGCGGCTATCACTTGCACACGGCCGCTAGTTTCGGTTTCATCAATTCCTGCTGATGGCTGTCTGGTTTCAAGTCTCTCTAAAGGTGCCCTCTCGTTACTCCCATTTTTTGCTCACTGGGGTGCAATTACACTCGTTTTCGCACAGGCACTGGCCTACACAAACGATGCCGCCCCTATTCAGTTTATTGTTTTGGGGACTTGCAAAAGCCAATCCCGTCTCACTGGCGATTAGACAAAGCATTATCATAAGTTTTTCACTTGTTTTGTTCTCAGACACGTGCAGGGGTGCAACAGCCGAAATAGAATTTGGAGCAATTTTTGGAGCAGCAAAATGTTACTTTTGGAGCACTAAAATCCAAATTTGGAGCAGGGTATGCATCTGTCTTTATCATGAAAGACCAAATTTGGAGCAGTATAAAAACGGCTTACATTTAAAAAAAAAGATGTACAAACCATTCCACATCACCTAAATTGTGCAGAGTGAACATGAGCACTGCTATTTCAATAAAAGTGGTATTCTGAACCACCCCACTCAACAAACAATGAAAAAGTCCACATAAGCATTGCCGCACCTGTCAAATCCTTTGACAGACCCTGCGAATTCAAATGTGGATCTGTCTAGCTGGCGACCTTGAAATTCGGGGGATTCGTAAAACTGAGGAGTAGGGGGTGGCGAAAAAAAAAAAAAAAATGGCACACAGCTTTGTTAGTTTTTTTTAGGGCTGCAGAAGTGTCATATACTGCTCCAGATGATTGCCAGTAACTTTTTTAGGCGTCAGCAACCATACTAGTACTCACAATTATGCGGCATATACACGCATGAGTAACTGAACAAAATGTACTTTGTCCCATGACTAGTGATAACAGCCCCTTCATAATCTTAATACGCTTTTCCGCAGAGCACCGGGTACTGCGGCGAAGGTGGCTTAACTCTTTCGTTACCACGCCTATTCAAATCGATCACCGGTGATCGACGAAAAAAGCTGCCGATTTCGACGCGTTAAAAATTTTTCCCGTGCATGCTGCAGCATCTCGCGTTTAGTTCTGGGACTGCTCTTCTACAATACGTTTAAATTTTCCCGCTCTGACGACGCTGCGATTTTTGACGGAGTTTTTCGCGAACGAATGCGCATGTGTTACTGGAAAAGGGGGCGTGGCTGCCACACCCGGGAAAAAAATGTGCTGCTCATGTTTGTGCTCCGTTATTATCAACATTTTGGTATCAAACGATTCCAAGAAGTCAATTATCAAATTGTGTTGTCAGTTTTGCGAGGTAATAAATTTTGGCTGTGATAATTACATGAAAACGACACCTGCTACTCACTAGCGAGCTTTGCTCCCGAGTTTGCGCAATATTATTCGAATACAGCTCATTTCTGAAGGTCCGTCGCGTCTCTAACTTGTTGATCTGGCCTTTTTAGCCAGTTTGCAGCAGTTTTGGTTTCGTTTCTCTTTATCTATGCGAGAGGGGTGCATCGGGCGTTAGCGTCGGCGCGCGCGGCCGCTCCCATGGCGTCATCAACCCGCGGGGCTCCGTCGCGGGAAAAACGTTCCGCTCGAAAGCGTGCTCAACCCGCTCACGAATTTAGTGAAGCTGAGTCGAGCTATGAGTCCGAAGACGACACCAGCTCATCTTCAAGCGCTGACAGCGACGATGCTTCGAGCCAGCCCGAGCCATCCTCAGCTGTGTATTTTTGATCTGTGTGAAAAATGGCTTTATGCAGATTGTTTATTTTTCTTTTAGAATATTCCTAGATCATTTCCCTTCAAAATGTATATTTTGAATTTTGTTTGTTCGTAATATTTTTGTAGATATTGTGTTTTGTTTGTACTGTTTTTCTCAAGTTCCTGCAAAAGTGGTAGATTTCAGATTTTTTATAAGTTTTGTAACATCTTTTTTGTTTTGAAACTTGTGTTATCTGTAAAGAGCAATTCATTATGCACAATTTGGTGTGCTGCAATGTTACCTAGAGCATTATTTATACTAGCAATAAATTTCTTCCTCAGACCTATAAAAAATGGCCATTTTCATGCGGTAACGAAAGAGTTAAGCAGCGTTCTACACGGGTTAAAACAAGGCCAGGAAATTTTCGAACACCGCTACAGCCCCACTTCCCCCCACGCCCCCTTTTTTTTTCTTTCACGATGGGGTTAGGTTTAGGGCACAACTTCTTGGCTCGCTTGCAAGGCGCGTTCGACCAGATAAAGTAACAACGGCGCGTGCCCGTTGGCCCGGCGACGTCACCGGATATCTATTGCCGGGACGACGCAACTTGAAGACAGAAAAATGTTTTAAGTGCCTTTGCTATGGCAACCAAGGCGGTCGCCGGCAACGCCAGTGTCCGCAGCACGTAGAGTTCGTTCGCGCGGAAAACGCGGATAGGCTTCCAGCTTTAGTTACTAACATGTCATAGCCACGTTTGCTGACTAGGAAATTCATATTTCCCGCAAAGCGTTAGTGGCTACGACAACGCATTTTTGTCTTGAAGTTGCATCGTCCCGCCGGTGGGTATCCGCTGCGGTCAGCGGACCGATGGGTGCGGCGTTATTACTTTATCTGGGCGATCGCGTCTCGCGAGTGTCCTGACCTAATCAGTATATATCTTGCATTGTGGTTTAGGGTTAGGGTCTGCGCGCATGCATTGATTGACGTCACAAACTGCAGGTGGCCAACGTGGCCTCCATTTCTCGCTGAAATTAGCACAACTGAGAAAAGTTTGAGGCTGGTAGGGCATATTGGCGCAGCGTGGCGCAATTTCCGCCAATTTTGTGGTTTTGGCGCAGCTCGGCGCAAAAACGGGGAATTGTATCAGTTTGGCGCAATTGGCGCAGCTGTTGCACCCCTGCACGTGCACACCCACCATTTTTTTTCTTCAGCATGCTCACCCACACAGTTCCCCTACGCTATGGAAGTGCACTACGGTTACTCTGCAAAGTGAGCCGAGCGGTGTACTCCATTGCGCTCATTTTTGTATGTCTGTGAATTATGTTTATTACAATGCATAGTCTTGAAAAAGTCTTATAAGCTTTACAGTTCCTCTACTCGTTAATCATGAATAAAAAATGTGCATGTACCAACATAATTCTTTTGTCACTTTATTGTCACCCTAAAAGAATTATAATTTTCTTTAATGGATTTGCCTAATGCATTAAATCAGCTATAAAAAAAAATCTGCCCTGGGGGGGTCATATTTGGCACAAAAATTCCAACTCTCAGAGGGTTAAAGTGCCAAGAGAAAAAATCTGCTAGATTCCACACATTGTGGGAATCAATTTCATGTGAAGCAGACAGTGAGTAGCACTGACTAAATTGAGAAGTTGTGCGTTTATCGTGGGCCGTCAGGTCTTTACACTGGCGTGTAAGGGGTAGCTCATGGTCTGATGCAACGTCTGCACTCGCGTTTCAGCAGATGGCAGTTTTATTACAAAAGAGAGCCCGCTACGGTGCAGTGATGTGCATATCAGAAGTAAATGTTGCGGGAGGGTGCAGGGGTGGCAGCACCCCCTTTGCCCCTTTGGTGTATTTGCATATGATAGATAGATAGATAGATAGATAGATAGATGGTCCTTCGTTCACTAAGTTCAAGTGCGTTCAAGTGCCTTCGGTTCACTGAGAAATGCTTCGAATTTAATAAGTTCAGTCAATGTCAGATTTTTCGGCTCTACTGAATCATCCAAAAAGTCAGGCGGTCAAAAGAAACGAATTCTTTACTTTGCTTGAGTAGTCAAATCACCCTATCAGAAATGGCTTTGAAGGAATGCCACTTATCAGACATTCCAGTGCTCGCACAGGCTCTCATGAATATGTATGGTAACTGCTGGGAACCCTGCACAATTTTGTGCTGACCACCATTCTGAGTCGCATCACAAGTGCCACTGACACGAGCGAAACAAAAAATTACAGCTCTCTCGCATAAGAGTGCGATGGCTCATAGATGCCATGCCATGTGGAGGCTCTGGTGAAAGGACCAACAAATCGTCCCGCTTATCCGCATGCACACGTAAACACGCTACTGTACGAAAACCTCCTATCATTCAATCAAAACGAACGTTTGCTGCTGCATGTGGCTGATCATTTCTAGTTGCATGCAGGATGTCACTAAGCTCACACAGTCACTGCCGGTGTGCTTCCTGTAACGTATGCACAGGTTTACCATTGCCGTTAGCATTCATCCTGCCCACTCAGTTCCTGACCGCACGCGGGCGTGGCGATTGTGAGCTGCTTTCATTCCAGCAAAGAACGCATCTGTGCGATGCACTGAGCAGTCTTGCTCAAAATAGGCAGCTGCGAACATCAGGGCTGCTGCCTATTATAAGCCCGCAGTAGCCCGCAGTACACTTACAAGTGTAACAGGCCACAGGTACTACCAAACAGTTTGCTGAAGATGAGCATCATAATAGGGTTGTCGGCGATTAAGTCCCGCTGCATGCTTGCTGCCTGCTGTCGTCACGCCTCCACGAATTTCCAGTGCTTATACTACGTAAAGGTGTTACCACACTGATGCCATGACAGCAGCCACTTTGTACTCTTGGTACATTTCACTGCATTACACCTGGGCAATGTGGCAGAGCTGCCTCTTGGAATCCCCTATGGTTACAAATTATTTACCCCAAAAAGCGCTGGTTCAAGCCTACGAAATGCTTGAAGCGGCAGCAGTGGTGGTTTCAATTAATGCAGTCTTGAACCCGATATTCGAGCAGAGAGCCCTAAAAAAACCCCAGGCCTGCACGGAACACGCAGCCAGTGCTGGGCAGTATCGAAGATACATGTATCTTAGATACTATCTTAGATACTCTTAGGGTATCTTGTATCTGTATCGCGATAGGTCTCGCAAGACGAGTATCTGTATCTGTATTTCCGATACATTCAATAATGTATCGTGCATCTTAAGATACAAGATACTGCTGTAGAAACACCACCGTGCGAAACAATAAACGTCGACCTGAATTCCGGTTCTCAAGGTGATATTGCTGCCACTAATAGCTACTTTAATAAAACTAACGACAGTGACATTCTTGTATACTTCCGCCAGAGCGCTCCAGCGAGCAACGGCGATGAGCTCGGTGCGTCCCTATTGGTGGAGCAGAGTCACGTGATGGCGCTCGAGCCATCTTGACAAAAATAAGCGCGCGAGCGTCTATGCGCAGCCTACCTTTTCTTTTTATTTGTTTCGGTACCATGACACTTGTTCGTAGCCACGGTACTGTGCTGCGTACTCTAATGCGTGCGGCTTCTTTCACTCAAATTCTGGTGCCGTTATAGCGTCGGTATCGAAGTTTGTTTTGCGTGGTGCTTCGTTGCAAAGTCTCAAGAATGCAAGAATGGGGCTGCTTTGCGTCTGCCGGTTTTCATTCATCAGCGATTTAAAAGATCTCGTGGATGTAAGCCTGACTTACATACGATGAGAGTGACTTACATGCGAATGAGAGTCTAACAACCATCGCACTATCGGTGCCAATGTTAGATGCAATAGAACAAGCATTTACGTCACACGAAATATTTTGATGTACTTTGTCTTTGTTCTTCCTGCTGAATTATTTGAGAAGTTCTCTTAATGATAATTTTAATGTGCGCCCCAGTGCTCTCTTTACTGTCCCCCCATTTGCATCTCATATACACATCACCTGGGCCTCCGTATAGTTTTCGCCCGTCTGTTTATGGTAATATGACTTGTGTAACCTGCTGCTAAAATACGTTCTCTACTTTATTCTAATTTTTTAACTGTCTGCGAACGTGGTTTTATTTCATATTTTGCGGGCTTTCTTTAAAATCCCGAAAATATTCCCCAAAGAGCATGAACGCCGCCAAAAAAAATTGGATCGGTGGTTTTTAAATGCGCTCTACGATGTGTCGAAGCGCCGTTGACCCTAAAGTGAATATTAAAAATGTCGCATAATTGACCATATTTAATTAACCACTTAAGCTCAATATAACAAAAATACCATAACGAGATGTACATGACAGTAAACCATAAATCTTTGATTTCATTCAGCGGTGGTTAACCACTTGATTTTTTTTTAAATATTTAGTTATACTTACGGGAAACAACCTGTATACTTATTCACTTTGGTTGCTTAATATGGAACCGCCTAGCTATTTGACTTAGATATATTCGCCATCATTTTCTTTGGGTCACCATAAAGTATTCTTATTGTTACAAATCTGCAGGTAAGCAGAGATAGAAATGGCAATAGTGAATAGCAGTGGTATACTACTGCCGGCGCTTTGTGCCACTACGATTCGTCTGAGACGTTTCTGAGAGGGGCAAATTCTCTCGGCGAAAAAATGGTATAAGATTTCACGTTAGTGCATATGTTGTTTGCGAACGCCTTACGCCAGAAGATAAGTGGAATATGAAAAATCATTGCAGTTTTGTGTCCTCAATGCATGTGAGTGCTGACTATGCAGTTCAGCGTCTTCACACGATGCGTCACAAATAATACCGCTACCAATGTTGTTACTGCTCTACACATGTTGGTTGATGCGGTATTTGGAAAACGGTAATATGCTTGCGGACAATTAAGGCAAGACTGCACTGTGGTATTTGAATCATTGGGCGGAGGCATCTTAATAATGTTCTTGCAAGTAAATGGCAACCCGCCAGTTGGTCGCCAAGTAGAGCAGCGACACCCATCAATTACAAAAGTGTCAAGCAAAAACCACTGACAGCGGAGCGGTTAATTAGCTGTCAAATCCCAGTAAATTGTTTCGGAATGAAACTAATATGCCTTGAGCAAGAATGACAAATCTTGTGATATAAACAGGTATTTCATTAAAATTAAACCAAGTTGGTCGCAGTTAAGAAATTTTCAAGTAAACACGGTTGTACATATGCATTTCGTGCTTCATTGTATCGATCTATAATAGCTAATTTGCGAATGTATCGAAGTATCTTAAGATACAATTCGGAAGTATCGTATCGGATACATTTATTTCGGAAGTATCTTGTATCTGTATCTCAAATACTTCTTGCTCGAGTATCTTGTATCGTATCGCGATACAATTTCAAAGTATCTTTGCCCAGCCCTGCACGCAGCACAGTCAAAGCTGGAGGAGCGGTCTAGCTAGAGCCCGCTGTAAACTCCCTTGAGGCAACTACTGCAAGTACACTTGCAAGACACCCGCTACGACAAATCATTACAATTTTGCGAAGAATGCTGGTACCCACTATGCCAGAGTACTTTTTAATGCAAAACGATGCCACAAGACAGGACCAAGTGCTACTCACACCACTCGGTATACAGCATAGATAGCAAAAAGTCATGCGTAGTGTACATCATGCGCAGCAACAGAGCACACTCATGAACATAGGTCGACTCACTTGGACTCCCTCAGACTCTGATCAAGAGACGAGCCCGAGTGAGTGTGTAATATTATGGTGAGCTTGATTCCGAGCCCGGTTGAGGAAAATTTTGGTCAGCCCGAGTCCAAGTGAGCCCTGAGGAAACTATTTCTTCCCCTGTCACACGGGCACCCGCGAACTTCGTTTAACTCCCTCGTCGTTATGTCAACGGAGATGCGACCCGTGCCACATGGCCTCCCTTACGCCAAGGAAGATAAACGGAGCGTTCCGCAAACGAAGTTTTGCTTTCTCCATTAACGGCGGAACGAAGTACTCTCGTTCCCAGTAGTCCAGTTGAGGAAAATTTTGGTCAGCCTGAGTCCGAGTGAGCCCTGAGGAAACTATTTCTTAAGTGATACCCCTGTCACACGGGCACCCGCGAACTTTGTTTAACTCCCTTGTCGTTATGTCAATGGAGATGCGGTCCGTGTCACACGACCTCCCTTACGCCAAGGAAGATAAACGGAGCGTTTCGCAAACGAAGTTTGGCTTTCTCCATTAACGGCGGAACGAAGTACTCTCGTTCCCAGTAGTCTGTAGGCCAGAAAAACCTTCAAGCACTAAATTGTCGCAGTCAAAACAGTAATACATTTTGGGAATATTAAACGTACTTTTGTTGCTGGGCCCATTCATAACGTACGTTCTTTTTTGTTAGTATATACGAGGTCTGTTAGAAAAGTATCCGACCTTTGGTGGAAGAAAAAAAACTGGCATAATTGGAGCTTTGGAAACCTAATCCCCCTCAAAGTAGTCCCCTTGGGACTCCACACACTTCTCCCAGCGGTGCTGCTATTGTTGGAAGCATTCTGAGAAGACCTCTTTCGGAATGGAGTTTAGCTCAGCTGTCGTTGCAGCCATAATGTCCTCCCTTGTCTGAAATCGCTCTCCTTTCAATGTCCTCTTGAGTTTGGGAAACAGCCAGAAGTCGCAGGGGGGACATATCAGGAGAGTAAGGAGCCTGTTGAACTACAGGAGTCTGACTTTTCGCCAAAAAAGTCTGAACCAAGTGTGAGGAACGTGCAGGAGCATTGTCGTGATGGATGCGCCAGTTTCCTGTTGACCACAACTCAGGTCTCTTGCGCCACACAGCATCCCATAGGCGACGGAGGACATCCCTGTAGTACTCTTTGGTGATTGTTTGACCCTGTGGTGCGTACTCGTGGTGTACCACACCGCGGGAGTCAAAGAAAGCACTCAGCATCACTTTGACGTTGCTGCGCACTTAGCGGGCCTTCTTTGGTCTTGGTGACGTGGAATGCTTCCACTGTGACGACTGGGATTTGGTTTCTGGGTCATACCCGTACACCCAAGACTCGTCACCAGTGATAATGGTGTTCATGAAGTTAGGCTTGTGAAATCCAGCATGTCCTGTCAGACTTCAACACGAAGTTGCTTTTGCTCCACCGTGAGCAGTTTCGGCACGAATTTCGCCGCAACTCTCTTCATGGCCAAATCTTCGGTCATAATGGAATGTGCAGAGAAAGTGCTGATGCCCACCTCTTCCGCAATTTCCCGGATAGTCACACGACGGTCCCGCATCACCACAGCGTTCACTTCGGCAATGACCTGGTCATTTCGGCATGTTGATGGCCGACCGGAGCGTGGCTCGCTCTCCACCGATGTGCGGCCGTCTTTAAACCAGTTGTACCATTCCTTAATCTGTGTGCGGCTCATAGCGTCGTCACCGAAAGCCGTCTTGATCTTCCCAATGGTTTCCACTTGGCTGTCGCCCAGTTTCTGGCAAAATTTGATGCAGTAGCGCTGCTCCAGTCGCTCCGTCATTTTCCTTGCAATGAAAAACCAACGAGAGCACTGCGCACTACCTCACTCAAACGCTGCGTCCCAGCGACTGACGCTATTGGCAGGTGAGAAAAAATTCACGCATGCGCACGAAGGTTCAAGGTCGGCTGATGCAAGCGCGCTTGTTTCAAATCCATCAGGTGCTCGCAAAAAAAAATAAGGTCGGATACTTTTCTAACAGACCTCGTATACGCACGCCAGAGTGCAGCTACTCTCCACACCAATGCCCTTGTCTTTCACCGTGCCTGGCCAGTGCCTCCTCTATTTTTTCAGTGCCTGCTCAACGCGCCCTCCGCGGCCGTCGGTGCGCTTGCGTGTTTATGCTTCTTGCCGCCACGATGGCGCCAGCTACGTAGGGGTGGCTGCATGGCGAGAGCGTGCAGGTGCGCGTTAGCTTGGTCAGCCACGTGTTTGTATATGTGCCTGTGCGCTTTGCAGCTTCAGTATCGCTGTGTATGTTGCCGCTGACGAGCACGTGTAGGGCGGACATCAGTTGAAGAACTATCATCACTGCAACGGGACTGCGTACGGGAACCCGGCGGCAATAAATGCATGCGGAATCATTCGTTCCCTTTCAACGGTGAGTCAATGATTGCCTTCCCTTGACAGTGAAAATGTTATATGTAGCTTTTGGCACTTCATGTTGTTGCACGGAAGTAATTCTTAACGCGATTACCGCACTGAAATTGAAATATATTGCTCAGCCGCTGACTTGTTTCACAGGACTCCATGGCATACTGCTACGTGCCGCGTTGCCAGTCGGACGGAAGGCGCAGGATTCCCTGGCATCTCTTTCCATGAGATTCCGGCGGATGAAGCACTTCGGGAACAGTGGCTAAAATCCATTCGAAGGGATGATTGGGTGCCGAATACCACCTCGAACTATTCGAGAGTATGCAGCCGGCACTTCAAGGAGACGGACTTCGCTGAAGGCAAAAGGCGCCGCCTCAAGAAGGGTGTCGTGCCCTCCTTGTTTCCCGAATATCCTTCGTACATGAGGCCTCAACCACTGAAGGAGAGGGCTACTGAGAGCATCCGGAAGAGATCTTTTGTGCCTGCTCAAGGTAAAGAAAATGAGCCAGCAAGAAAGCGAAAAAGATAAAATCAATGGTACTGAAGAAACGCCAGAGGACAGCCATCACGTGGTCAGCCCATCGCTAACGTTAGATGAAACTAATTTTCTTCCAGAAGAAGAGCAACAAGCCGTGGCCGAAATTGAAAGGGGATTCGGTGAAGCTCCAGTTTGCCGTGATGCAGGGGTCTCTCATCAAGCGACCCAAGTAGATGTAGGAGTGTCTAGCCAGCTTGCGAGAGAAAGGGCAAAGTGGAAGCGCAAAGAAAGGGACTTGAAAAAACAGATAGAACGGCTTCGACATACAGTTGATGGCTACAAAAAGGAACTTGAGAGAATGAAAAATGACTGCAATTTTGGTGACCTAGAGTACATTCGCGAACAGGCAAAAGATAAGCATATTTCGGCGGTGTTCTTATGGGCCCAAATTGTTAACTTCCGACGCAAGAACCCGGCATGGACTGAAGACGTTGTGCGACACTGCGTCATACTGCGCCACCTCTCTACGAAGGCCTATGAACATGCAAGGAGGGAGCTGCTGCTCAAACTACCAAGCAGAAGCACTCTACAGAATTACATAGGAAGCAGTTCTGGGGAGACGGGCGTCAACACTTTAGTGCAAGCCAGGCTTAAAGCTGAAGCGGAAGAGCTTGATGCACCTCAGTCAAGGACTTGTTCACTGATAGTTGATGAGATGCGGATAAAGCCCAAACTTCAGTACAACAAGCAAAAAGACTGCTTTGTCGGCCAAGTTGACATGGGCGTAGTGAACGAATCTGGCAGTGATGTTGTGCTGGCGAACTCTATGCTTTGCTTTGTCATCAACGGGCTGTGCACATCTTACAGAATTCCAGTTTCCGTATTTTTTTACAAAAGGTCTCAATGGCTCCCAGTTGTCAAAGTTGCTTGTTTATGTAATGACAAAAGTTGAAGAAACTGGGTTCAGAATAGCGCGTGTCGTCACTGATAATCATAAAGTCAACGTAAGTGCTATGAAAGAGCTCTGCGGTGGGTTTCTGACTTATAGAATTCAACATCCATGCGATCCCGAGAGGCTCCTTTTTCTAAGCTTTGATTACTGTCACATAATCAAAAACATTCGGTCCCAGTTTCTTTCACGAGACCTCGGCGATGCTGGTGAGGTATCTTCTACATACGTAAAGAAGTTATATGAAATGCAAAAAACCTGGATAGTCAAGCCAGTGCGGAATCTAACCAGGAAGCACGTGTACCCGAATAATATCGAAAAGATGAACGTCCGAAGGGCGGTGGAAGTGTTAGCCTCGGATGTTTCATCCGCAGTGGAAGTTCTAAAGGAGCAAGCCGGCCACAGCTGCCATCCTTCTTTTGCCTTTGCAGGACCCACGATAGTGTTCATGAGAAACATGTATCGGTGGTTTCTATTGCATGACACCAGCAACACGGTGCAACATATCCGGCAACACTTGCCTGATGTCAGGCATTATGATGACGCGAATGATGATCGCCTGGAGTGGCTTGAGGTTACATTTCCTATGTACATAGAGCAACTGAAGAAGGATGCGACATCTCCACGTGGATTCTTGACAGCAGAGACCTACCAAGCACTCCTGCTCACTACATATTCCACTGTGTATTGTATTCGCTACCTGCTGTTGACAGAAAGGTTTCATTTTGTCTTAACGAGAAAGTTCAGCAGTGATCCTGTCGAATCACTTTTTGGGACATTGAGGCGATCTGTAGGCTGTACGACCAGCTGGATGTCCGAGCTGCTATCTCCGGACTTGAAAAAGTTCTGAAGACGGGCATTGCAGCTACATCGCAAGACAGCAATGTTGTCCGGACCGAAGAAGCTGGACCGAGCAAAGGAATTTTGCCTGAAAGTACGAAAGCATCTGAGGGCTCAGCTGAACTTCCTGCAGTAGCTGTCAGTGTGCTGAAGTGCCTAGAGTTGCCGACTATACCGAAGTTTCCAACACTGCAGCTGTCTGCAGTGGTCTATGTAGGTGGCTATATTGCCCGTGTTGTTAGGGAGCATATGGAATGTGAGAGCTGCTGTGCAGTGACATCGAAGCCATTGACCAAGCAACCACTGCAGCAGCTGACTTGGCACCAGGACCGAGGTGGGTTGCTATACCCGTCCGACAAACTTCTTCATGTCTTGGAGACCCTTCGGCGCTTCGTTCAGACGGCTCTTGAAAAGAAACCCCTGCTTCAGAAGCCCTTGAAGACTCTTCTAGAAGCGGCTGTTCCAGCTGTTTCGGAGTCGGGCCTCCTCCACTGCTCTAACGTTCAACACCACCAGGATCTTGCTGAATTAGTGTGCGCAAAGTTCATAAAGCCGCTCCTTGTGAACTACGCCTCTGCAGCCACAGATAAAAGTGATGTGTACAAAACATTTTTTCAGAAGCCCCTTTCAAGGAAGTATGTTAAACTATAAAATGTGGCTCCACTTGTGATGTTATTATTTGCGTCTTAACCAACACTGTGAATAAACTCTCTTCGTGTTTTGTGGTGACAGAAGCCTTTCTTTTTTTTGTCTAATAAGGACGCCAAGACCCTTTGAGTCATTGCCGTACGCCAGGGAGGGGCATGGGTGGTTCAACCCCTTCCCTTCCCTGAAAATTTTGATGTGTACTCATACTGTTGGCCTCTCGGCCAACAGTACGAGTAAGTACATAAATAAATAAATTTATATCTGTGTGTGTGTGTGTGTGTGTGTGTGTGTGTGTGTGTGTGTGTGTGCGCGTGTGTGTGTGTGTGTGTGTGTGTGTGTGTGTGTGCGTGCGTGCGTGTGTGCGTGCGTGCGTGCGTGTGTGTGCGTGTGTGTGTGTGTGTGTGTGTGTGTGTGTGTGTGTGTGTGTGTGTGTGTGTGTGTGTGTGTGTGTGTGTGTGTGTGTGCAAAAGCATGCATGCATGTACAAAGGGTGGTTGAACTTCCCCCTTGCCAGAAGAAAATTTCGGGCTACGGAGATATCGCATCCCTCGCTTCCGTTCATTGAGCGCACGTTGTTTTCAGTTCCTGATGAAGCAGTTAATGCTCATGCATCGCAAATTTACACGCCTCGAGTGCGTCGCTTCCGAGGTTCGCAGCCCCTTCAGCTCAGTTTACGTAGTCAGCGCGGTAAGCAGATTGCAGAAGTTTAACTATGCATGTGCTTTCACTTCTCGAGAATCACATAAGTTCCATCCATAGCGAGCTCTCGGGTGCAAAACTTCATTCTTTAAACATGCGTTCTTACAACCCTGCTGGCGAGTATGCTTTAGACGCTGCACAATCGAACCTATCTGCGCAGCAAGCATTCGTACCCTAGCTGCGCGCGAGCAGCGCGCGTTCACCCGCCGTTGACAACTGTCTACGTGAGGGGGGCGCCCCCACTAATGCTAAGCAGCGGCGCCGCGCAACTCGAGCGACGGCGCGACCCTTTTGTTCTCCCCGCAGCCTAGCAGGCACTGAAAAAATAGAGGAGGCACTGGCCTGGCGCGCCGCCATTTAAAAATACTTCGTCCGTGCGTGTGGTTCTTGTTGCAGTGTTTGCGTTTGCCCGTGTCGGCTTGACAGGAACGAGTGCAACGCTATTGCGTTGAGCGTCACGCTGTTCGCAATGAGACGGTGTCTTATAGCGCGAACATTGGCTCTATCCATGGAGCCGATCGACACCATTACCAATGCAATATCGAACCACTTCTTCACGTCTTCCACTTGGTCACTCATGACTGAAGACACAGAACAATATGTGAGCTCACGAGGCAATGAAACCCAAGAACTTTTGTATGCGGGCTACAAAACTACCAGTCGTCGAGCACGGCACATCTAGTAAAGAAGCACGTTAGGCACAAGGTGGCCAGCATGGCTGTCAGCATCGCTACTTTTAGCGAATGCGTTTTCATTTGAAACAATTTTTAATGCTTTTTTCGCTTCGGACCTACTTAATAATGTTTTGTTGTCAAAACCGCTTGATGAACATTCTCAAAAGACCAATTAGAGGTGCAATTAGGATACTTCTGCGAAAATCAAACAGTGCCGACAGAGCCCCTCGTGGCACCGGTTACAACCTTGTTATCGCCGTGTGACACTGCCACAACTCCGTCACCGTCGAACTTCCTAACAGAGTTTTACATACACGGAGTTTAACGACGTTCGCGGGTGCCCGTGTCACAGGGGCATGAGTCTGTGTGAGCGCCACTTTTTTTTTTTTTTTTTTTTTTTTTTTTTTTTTTCTTCTACCGACCTGCGGGACACATATCTAATCATCTTCAGCATTACTATCAGCCTTACATCAGTTCGCCTCTATAACAACATCTACTCACATATCTCAACGCACTAGCCTTCATACGCCACCTCAATATTTATTAATCAGAGAAGTTAATTACAGAAAAAGGGAGGGGGTGACTTGGCCTCAACCCGCAATCTTTCACTGGAAACTCTGGATAAAAATATCTCGTGTGGCCTTTCAGCCAAAATTGCCTTACTGTGTTGTAACCACTGATAACTAGTGCTTGATGGTATGAGATGAAAAGGTGCATTATAAAATGTCAATTAGGTGAGATATTGACATTAAACCGCACTCATAAGTCAACTCCCTCAGACTCAGATGCAGCCGTGAGCTTAAGTCTGAGTGAGTCCCGGTGTGTAATATTTTGGCGAGCTCGAGTCTGAGCGAGTCCGGTTGAGAAAAAAGTTTTACTGAATTTGAGTGAGTCCGGTAGAGGCACATTTTCACGAGTCCGAGTGAGCCCTAAGTGCAAAATATATTTTTTGAGTGAGCCTCCACGTGTTATGCCGGCCTATGCTCATGACACCGAATCCAAAAAATAAATTCAGTGCCAAACAAGGTTCAAGAACAAACGCCGATGCACTGCGAACCCAATGACTGTATGAAAAAAGCTGCCGATGATTCCGGGGCAGTGGTGTCACTTCTGGTGCACTTTTTGCACAATTGAGGTAAATGGGAAGCTGTCAGCAGGGAATGCTCATGTTCTTTAAGGGGAGATGCTACTCAAAACACATTTTTTCTTATTTCTTGACATAGATCTTTGAAATTTTAGGCGTAGGTAGAGCTTGTGATGCTGATTTCAAAACTGTAATTGTTTTCCCAATAGCTATAGTAGTTCCAGAGTTACTAAAACTTTGATAACAAAATATAGGGTTTTTTGTGCACACTTTTGAGCTTACTAAAAATTTTCACACAGAATCCCAATATGGCTCATTTTGCTGCGCATGAGCAGTACAATACAGAAAAGTACTTCAAATGAGTGCTTAACTTGGTACCCTTGATAAAAAAAATCAAGGGCACCAAATGTATATTTCAGATCTCCCCCATCAGCTTATCAAGCTATGGAACAAAAATCTGTGATGAATATTGCAACTTCATATAGATATCTGTATTCTAAAGTGGCTGACGAAGCTCTGTGCAAAATTTCGTTAGATAGGACTATTTTAAGTGCATGAAAGTTTTTGCACAACACATGAGAATTCCCTCAAAATGGAAATTGAGAAAAACGCATTTGAAAGTTATACATGAATGGTCATCTTTGTGGCAAAGATATGCTTTTTAGAATGATTTCTTCCATCATGAGAGCTTGGGAACCATGGTTATTTTGAGCGTGTGGCTTTGGTGAACTCCTCATGCGAAA
The DNA here is from genome assembly GCA_030522465.1 of Rhipicephalus appendiculatus. Classification (NCBI taxonomy): domain Eukaryota; kingdom Metazoa; phylum Arthropoda; class Arachnida; order Ixodida; family Ixodidae; genus Rhipicephalus; species Rhipicephalus appendiculatus. The sequence continues at coordinate 3,436,059 of JALIZH010033001.1, forward strand.
TGCAATGGCAAGCAGGCATGTGACCATTTCCAGGAAACTCTAGACAATCACTTCTTTATAGTTTTTAATAGCCACCTTGTGCTCTTTAAAAGCAATTTTACCCTCCTTCAAGTTTAATTACAACCTTGTTTTTTTTTTGTCAAGAAAGTAGAGAAACTAAGCTTGTGAAAGCAAGTAAAAACAAAAAATATGTAATTTTGGAAAAAACTTGCGTTTTTTGAGTAGCATCTCCCCTTAAGGTATGAGGCCAAGTGTCGGTAATTTTTTTTTTTTAAAGCGATAATCACTAGAGATTATTAGCCTACAATATAAAACATCTTTTTAGGCACATGTGAGCATTTTAAAGCAAGTCCTATTTTTGTTAATTTTTCATAATTAAAAACGTCATTAAAAGTGGGCCTCACGCGAACACTTCTAACTCAAATTCTACTCAATAAAAAAAATTTTATTTTTCGCAGGAACATGAAAAAGGCTTCGGTCTGTGCAATGAACCAAAACAAATGAGATATGATGAATATTAAAAACATAATGAAGAAAAAACCTAAAAAGTATGCATTTGCACTAGGGCCACCTTCGTATAACAGGCAGCCATAGTAAACCTTTTGGCACGATTTTGCTTATTAAGGTTCATTGCACGCCTACTAAGGTGATAAGGAAGTGTGCCAAGTTTTAATAAAAAATGTTTATTAGAAAAAGAGTTATGACTTCGCGTACGGAAAAATACCAGAAATATAAGTTCTGAGAAAATCAACAAACAAGATTTGAAACAGGTGCAGCGCTTACACAAGGTGATCAAGAGCGCTAAGATTCTCAATATTTGTAGCCAGTTCCATCGTGGACCTTACTACTGTGTGCCTTTGCTCGGCCGGCAACTCTCAATTTTTTTTTCAAGCTTTTATTGCAGCATCAGTGCCATGACGGGACGCTTTTGCGCTGCGGTGCGGATCATTTGTGAGGCAAGCTTTTGTAGTGTAGAGGCCTGGATCGATCTGCATTTGCTTAAAAAGTATCATGTGCTTTTGTTTCCGCTATTTAAATGACACACAGCATCAAACAAAGCAAATTTGATGGTTTACAGGCGCACGTACGTGTCCTTGAGTGTGATCAACACATGTACCACATAACGCGTGCACCTGGTGAGAAGTTTATGACTTTTATGAACAAAGATTATGGGGTGACAACGCTTTTAGAGCATTAATACATGTTCACAGTTGATATGATTGCTAAATAACCAACAAAATACTACATATCAAGGTAATCTTATGATTCACACAAATCTGGCACTTTCAGTTTCGGTTTCGTAGGTGATGGGTGGTCTCACATTTTTCCTTGTATCTTTTGAAAAAATCTGCGTAGACAAAAACCTTTTGGAGCAAAATGAAGGGGAATAAATTGCACGCTTAACATGGCCAAAATCAAAAAAACATTTTGAAAAAAAAAGTCGCTTTTTCCACTTGGCCTCTGGCGCCATTAATGCAGCATCCCAATTAACCCTTTGTAGGTCGTCCTATATTTTTGACATGCTGGTATAAAAACCGGCTGTGCTTTATTGATATAAACTAGAAAGAAATAGTATGAAACAAATTTCATCAAAATCGAGCCAGTAGTTTACTGAAAAAAAGTGGGACATATATGTCCCACTGACTCATGAGAGTGTTTTCAAAAAGTGGGAAAACACTGTCCCACTGCCTCATGAAGGCACCATCTCGCGATTGCATCAACGGGAATTTTGGGATGAAACGGCCGAAGCAAGTGGCACAGAGTATCACTTTTAAAGTTGTGAAGAGAAAAGTTGTGCGGACCTCATTTCAGCAGGAGAACGCCGCCTGCAGTGGCGTCTCTTGAGCCTCCAAAGCGCTGTGGTATGTTCCTGTAAAGCTTACTTCACCGCATGCATCAACCACTTTTTTTTTTGTCCATTTGGCTGTCCTTGCTTTTGCTGTCGAAATTGTTGAGTACAGATGTTATCCCTGAACATGTGCCTACATTTCAAGAGGTATATGATATCAAGAAAAATATTTCCACGCATTAATATCCGTAATTGCGCTACGGGATTAGCGGCATAATTTTGCAGGGGATTGATCAGATCCATTTATCGGTCAAGTTATTTCGCAAATTTACAAAAACACGTGATGACTGGAAACTAAGATCGCCTCTCTCAAAAACCAGAAAAAGAGGAAATTATCCGGCATTTAGATTGGTAGGTTTTATGTATCTCAAGAAGAGGAAAATTCAGAAGCGATAAAAAAAAATTGACCGAAATTCAACGCTATTGTAACACTACATCCGCCCTTCAAAAGCGTGGTAAAAGAATTTTTTTCGAGATTACGAAGACTTAGGTAAGATATGAGTGACTTAATGTTGCGCTAATTGCAACGGGTGATGTGGGAGAAAATTTTTTCTGCAGACGAAAAAGTGGGACCGTATGTGTCCCACTGCCGCACAAAGGGTTAATAATAATATGTGGGGTATTACAATCCAAAACCACGATATGAGTATGAGAGATGCTGTAGTGGGGGGGGGCTCTGGAAATTTTGACCATCTGGTGATCTTTAACTTGCACTGACATCTCGCAGTACACGGGCCTCTACCATTTCGCCTCCATCGGCCACTATCGAACCTGCTACCTTCGGGTCAGCAGCCGAGCACCCTAGCCACTGATCCACCGAGACGGACACAGCATCCCGATTGGCTTACATACACTGCCACATGAGTGGCCTCTTGTAGAGCACACAAACGCTGCATTTCACAAACTTCAGGTGGTTCTTTTCACGTTGGGGTTTTTCATTCTTTTCACAATTACAGTAAAGCTTTGTGAATTCAAAGTCACTGAGACTGTGAAAAAATCTTCTAATTAAGTGGATTTTTAAATCAGTGAAACATACAAAAACTGGGATGCAAGGAACTTTGTTTACTCAAAATAATCAGAGGTGGCCATTTGCTGTGCCTGCTAGTTTGCGGCTCCAAATGTTGGCTGCTGTGAATGCTGTACACGACGCATGACATTTTGGTATCTGTGCTGTATACAGAGTGTAGTTACGCAATAAAAAGTCACAGTTTCGCCGCAAGGGCAAAGCAATGAATGTGATAGCAACAAATTGGCATTTCACGGGAAGAACGGCAAGCAGATCGAAACTTGGAGCGCACTGCTCAAGCGCAAAGGACGCAAAAAAACATATGCACAGGCATACACAGGACGAGCGCGAACTAACAAGTGTCACAGTTGTTACTTCACTGTGTTTGAACAGCACGCTTCTTTCGGAAACGGGGCCTCTGCAGCAAGCGAAGTGACCTCCGTGCGCTCTGTAACCTAAATGCAGTCTTTCCGACGAAAGCTACGACGAAAGCTATGATGCAAAATTGCCCCCCACCCCCCCACCCCAAGATAAGAGCGCACGCGCGCCCGGGCAAAGCAAAGGCGACTACGTCCTGCAGGCCAAAGTGCAAGGGGAGCCAACGCATTGCAACGAGTGGGGCGCCAAGCGCGTACTTTGCGCCATTTCACTTTCTTCGTGGCTTTTGTGTGTGTGTGTGTGTGTGTGTGTGTGTGTGTGTGTGTGTGTGTGTGTGTGTGTGTGTGTGTGTGTGTGTGTGTGTGTGTGTGTGTGTGTGTGTGTGTGTGTGTGTATATATATATATATATATATATATATATATATATATATATATATATATATATATATATATATATATATATATAAGAACAAGAAAGAAAATACGACTTTCGTTGGTTTGGCACTGTGTATTCTTACTAACGTTTCGTCTGGTTTACCGCTTTACCTAATTTTTTCGTAGTAACGTAATCACATGCCAGCATTATACTGCAAACAGTTTGAGAAAGCAAACAGAAAGTCGGCACGCAGCACTAAGATAAATTTTCTTGCTCTTTAGCTTCCCTCAAGTACCCTTCAAACACGTTAAGGTTAATGCGAGAACACACACACAAAAAAAAAAAAAAACTATCGGAACTGCACAGCATAGTCACTGAAAACGATACACACAACCCAGTACGTCAACACGTGGTCTGGTACGAAATTGTGGATTATAATGGGTGATTACCAACGTAACCGTAGAGGAAACACGAACGATATTAGACACAAAGCTACCTATCCCAAGGAATACCAGGTTATGATTAATGGTGCTTAGTGGGAACGCTCGTTAGTGTGCCTGGGCTTTCGTTAATACCAGATGAGACGGTGTTAAACTTATAGATTAGGTAAGACTCGCGGGTTTCACGATCGTGATGAGAACGAAAGCCTGACTCAAGTATAGTGGCCCGAATATTTTCAAAAGAATGTCCAGGTAAGCGAATGTGTTTTGATAATGGTAGGCTAGGAAGCTTATTGGCATGTGATCTATGGTTATTAAAGCGCTATCGAAATGAAGTTTCTGTTTGACCAATGTACTGCTTTTTGCAGACGGTACATTCAAGCATGTAAATAACATTAGAACTATCGCAATTAAACGAACCTCGAATGTTAAGGGTAAAGTCTGAAAACGTGCTAATGGCTTTCTGTGCTGTTTGCATATGTACGCACACCTTGCAACGTGCTTTGTTACAAGGTGCACATCCAGTTATTCTGTGCTCATTTACTTTTGATGACGTTAATAAATCTCGGAGATTCTTAGACCGTCGGTATACCACGCGAGGTGGTTCAGGAAAAACACTCTTTAGATGTTCACTTTGAGCAAGGATATTATAGTGGCGTTTTAATATGGAATGTACCTTTGGTGCTGAGGCTGAGTGCGTTAGCACAAGATTGGTGCTATTCTGGTTTTCGGGCGAACGTTTCCCGCTCAGAATTTCCGCTCTATTTAATTTATCTGCTCGACCTATTGCGTCATCGATTAAAGCCGATGGATATTGCCGTTTGCGCGCATGAATCTATGTCGACTGTGTGTGACTGCTATTTTATTTTGTCATTCTTGCTATCGATGACTTGCACGAAAATATCTCATTTAAGCGTGTTTATAAGGAAACCCACCACGATGTACTTGTTACTTTGACAAAGTCTGGTCCACCAGACGAAACGTTAGTAAGAATACACAGTGCCAAACCAACGAAAGTCGTATTTTCTTTCTTGTTCATAATTCTATCGGGGTCCGCGTGATTCTTTTCCCACTACTATATATATATATATATATATATATATATATATATATATATATATATATATATATATATACACACACACACACACACACACAAAAGCCACGAAGTTCAGGCACAAAGTAACCTGGTCCTAACACACTCAGCATCGGTGCCAAACGTTTCTTCAATTCTTAAAAAACATTTCAACATACTAGCGCAGAGTGCTAATCTTAAATTAATCTTTCCAGTGCCACCTAGGGTAGTCTTCAGACAGTCTCGTAATCTGCATGACATCCTAACTTCATCTAAGACAAGCGTTCCCAATAATGTCGGTTGTCGACCTTGCAAGAAGCCGCGATGCAAGGTCTGCGCGCATATGAAAACGTCAGATATTGCTAAAAGCACTGCTTCCGAATTCTTCTGTAAGATTAAAGGTAATTTCACGTGTGACACCTACAACTGTGTCTATTTGCTCGAGTGTTCCGTCTGCAATTTACAGTACATTGGACAAACCGAAACGCCCTTCAGATACCGATTTAACAACCATAAGTGTCATGCTGCCACTATACCGAACCTTCCGCTATCAAAACACGTGCGCATTCCGGGCCACTCATTTGATAATATTACAGCTACAATCCTTCAATCTGGTTTCCGTTCCCACCACGAAAGAGAGCTTCGAGAATCGTATTTAATCTATAATTTAAGGCCGTCACTTGTGGTATGAATGAAAGCGCTGGCAAACTTTCCTTTCTACCCATTTAGTTCCTCTTGACTTCCCCCGTTATTATTACCGCTACATTTTTACGCAGATAGATTAGTTCCCTATTTCATTTCATTTTCTCTCGGATCATGACGAGATGTTGCGCACGCGCTTATGTTGATCAATAATCTGTGCTCAGTTGAACCTATCACGTATTTTCGTTTTGGTGACGCATATATACTGTCGCTTCATTTTTGCACTCCGTTTTCGCCCGCAAATACGCATGCGTACATCCCCATTTTCTTGTCCTATCACGCGTACTGTCCACCACGTGCTTTTAACAATCGCTTGTCAGCCAATAATAGTGCTACGCTAAGTCATTGTTCGTCTTATATTTCGTTGATGTCGCATGTGTGCATCACTCCGACGAAGGCCGGTCCCGCGGCCGAAACGTCAGTCCTTCCGAGAACAATTTTTTCCTACGTGCTTGATATATTTTTTTTGAACTATATATATATATATATATATATATATATATATATATATATATATATATATATATATATATATATTAAGCAGGAAAGTTCAGTGGGTTCGGTCTGTGTAAGAAAAAACGGGTGCACGTACGAAAGCAATACTTTTATGCCTTTTATGCAATACTTTTATGCATAAAAGTATTGCTTTCGTACGTGCACCCGTTTTTTTCTTATATATATATATATATATATACACATGTAAGGGGCATGACCGCAAAAAGCAGCCGAGAGTGTCCATATAATTGCTATCGCAATAATAATGTCACTAGAGAGTAGAACTCTGTCCTGTCTTGTGGCGTCGTTTTACGCTCGAAAGCACCATGAATTCACAGGCCGCCAATGCATTATTCAGCATTCTGTGGAAAAGCGAGGTCTGTAAGGCATTATGTACACTCAGTTGATGTTGTGGCTGATGTAATGGGTGGGAACCCCCCCCCCCCCCCTCGTTATGCAATTCACACTGCCTGGTGTTCTTTTACCACACTGCCTTATATCGGTTAGTGTGACTCCTGGCCCGACATGATGCCTGTCTTATTGCGATGTAGTTTGAAGCACCTCTGGGATAGAATACCCAACTGCATACCTGCCAACTGAGACTGAGGGCCGTCCAGGGGGCCTGTGAAGCGGTCGGAAGCCTCTGGCTCCCGCCCCCGTCGCAGGCGAGGCCCTCGGTGGGCTCCTAGGAGCTCCTCCCCAGCACTATAATAAAGTTCGTCTGACTGACTGACTGACTGACTGACTGACTGAGACATTTGCGACCCGCTGTCGTTGCTCTTTCGTCCACTGCGATTGCGAAAGCACGGCGTTTCAGAGCCTCCACCATTGTGTTTTCGGCATCTGCAGCCATTTCCTCGAAGATGGCAGTTGTTTTCGTACGTCCGCAACCGTACCGCTTCGCGTCCTCGCACTTCTGGATTATTTTTCGAAACAACGGTCCTGCGTCATCACTAACGCTTATGTGTTCCACAAGAAATATGGCGAATGGGCATTCTGCGCAGATTGCACTGTCTTCGCAGCTCTTTTGGAAGAACCGACGTTGCCCGGTCCTTCCGCAGCCCAAACGTAGTTCTGATGCTTCTGTGAAGCGATGTGCACCTTTATGTCGGCCTTGCCGCCGTGCAAAACGCTTACATCACAGGTGCACGTGGTACAGAATCCGTACTTGTCACCTTTCCACGAAGTCACAAAGCACGGAAACTCAGCTGTGTATGATCCAGAAACACTTGCAAGTACTTCTTTGCTTTTGATACCGCCATCAGCCTTCCAACTGAACTCGGGGAAACACACAGCCCCCCACAACCACGTAACAAACTCAACTGACGCCTAGGCAGGCGGCGTAGGCCTAGCGTTCACAATGCGGGGGGCCAAGACAGACAGACGCAAAAGTTGTGACCCCTTTTCCCTCGCCTTCTTGCGGTACGGTGGTGAGCGTGTCTCGCGGCCAGCCATCACGCAGATGCGCCGTACTGTAGTGCCTAGAATATATTTAGCGGGATTCTACGGTATGGTTACAATGAACTAGAAGTGTAGTGGCTAGTGGTCTTCCGTAGCACCGCAACTGTCGCAGCGGGAAAGGCTGACGTACGCGCGCGATTAAGAAAAAAAAAAACACCTCTGCGGTGGTGGCCACTTTTTGGGAGATTCGAGTTAGCATTCGTACAATCGGGACATCAGGTCAAAATTCGGGAGTCTCCCAAACAATTCGAGAGAGTTGGCAGGTATGCAACTGCCATGCTGAGTGCCTTGGTTCAAACCCTGCTTTTTGTCCTCATTGTGTGCGACAGCTGTTACAGACACCGGTGGCAGCGGACAGCTATGCTAACAAAATCAGCTGTTGTTGTGGTCTCATTACAGGTTTCACTGTAAAAGCGGACGAGAGAGAGTTTCAGCGTCTGAAATTTCATACGTTCTTATAACTGAATCTCTGGGGCCTGTGGTGGGGCCACAAAAGCATCAAATTGCAAGCAAGTCTGAAAAATTCAGCGTCCAAGTACCAGTACGCCGAACACAACATCCCATTCTATGAAGGCGATTTTTGCTCGTCTACCCTTTTTTGCCCTACTGTATAAATACAGTCAACGTCCGATTTCTCAAAGCCTGAAATTTCGGACATGCTTGATTTCCCGAACTAATCTGCGGCACCGTCAAGTTCCCCATAGAGGCAATGTATTAAAAAGTCCAACACTCCGGACGCTTATAGCCTTCGCCGTCCGATTTTCCGGACTTTTTACCGCTAACCGCTGACCCCAAGTTATCAATGCCGTCATTCTGTTTTTCTCGTATCCTCGAACCCCCCCCACCCCCCCATACTCGCACCATGGCCTCCGAGATAGCGCGCCAGCGCGATATCTCGGAGGCCATGCTCGCACCGCTGCAACAGGTGTGGCCAGCCGCACCGTGCCACGGCTACCGTACCCTCAAAACCGCAATTGCCATAATCCAGCACACGCCAATCCGTTGCCAGCCGTAGCTTAGCCAAACCTCACTGTGTTCATTCACGTATTGTTTGGTCAGCTCTGCGGTAGATCGTGTGCTGCTGCGCGCTATCTTCAGCGTTCACGTTTCCCGATCTTCAGAATTCGCCGTTGACAGCGATGGCACCGACTGCTCCTTCGTCTTCGTCCGCGCCTACGAAGCGCACAAATCCCCCTCGTAACGCAAAAGGCAGTAACGCAAGAGACTCCAGAACTGTTTTCGCCACGCGGGCTTCACATTCGACGCCGAGACGGCCGTCTTGCCCTGGAGTGGACAGCGTCCATCCGCGGACATTGCCTTCGACGCTCTCCGCGCTGCCGGCGTTTCGATTCCAGCCGGGATAACCTTTGAGGGCTTCGCCGACGCTGTCAAAGACCTCGAGCTCTGTGCGGAATTGACCGTGTGGGGGGAGCACGCGCACCCATGCTTCCTTTCCCTGGGACGGTAGCGCGTTCAGCCTAGCAGCGAAGACAAACTGGTCCCTCTGGAAAGGCACGGGAGCGTCTATCAGAGGGCCTTTGTTCCCGCGGCCAGAGCGCGCTTTCCCCCCCCTTCCCGGCTCGCGGAACGGGTTACTCTCCCCTGGCGGGGGGAAACAACCCTCGCCGGGAGAGGGAAACCGGAAGTTGAACAAAACCTACGAGCAGACGGAGAGACCCTCTCTTTCGTACTAGGCCGGGACAAGATAACTTCGCCTCCGAGCCCCCCTGCGAGCCACGGCCATCGACTAAGGAGTAAGCCTTACCCTTTGTTCTCTTCATAGAGCAGACGATCCCTCTAAGCGGACATTTACGCGTTATTGCTAACGTAGCAATGAATTGTTGTTTTTATTGATCTAGCCTGTTGCCTTATTCGCCCGAACCCTCGTAGCTGCGATGACTCGAGCTATGGGAAGGGGCCGTTGATACGCACACAGTGCGACTGTGTGCAGCTGGAACCATAGCTAAGCTTCTGCGCCAGCTGTACATAGGGCGGACCCCCTTCAACCGATGACGAAATCGTTCAAGTTACGGAGGATTCTGGCGACTCCAACACCGAGAACGACGAGGCAGCGATTACACAGCCGACGAGCTCGGAGTTGACGCGAGCACTGATGACACTATCATTGATGAGACAACATGCCGTTAGCTGAAATTGAGGCAGACATCGCGGGCACGCGGAACGCCATGCAAAAGAAAATAAGCGACCTTATTTCGCCAAAGTTTTGACCAATGAGACAGCGCCGGCTACGTCGGATTTTTTTTTTTTTTTGTTAATAAACGGCTCTTTTTAGAGCCACCTAAACGATGCATTCGCTGAATTCCAATGGGAATCCAGTACTCTGGCCGTGACCTTCTCAGTCAAAGAAAAATACCTATAAAAAAAGGGCGTTTTCGCGTGCATTCGTTTTTCCGGACTGCCCAATTTTCCGGAAGTTTTCGCGGTTCCTTGAGGGTCCGGGAAATTGGACGTCGACTGTAGATGCATGCCACAGTATTCAGCTGTATATTTTATTATGAACCTGCGAAAATTGGGTGCATGTTAGATTCAAGTAAATATGGCCGTATACGAGCTTTGCACCCAAGTGCAACTTCCACGGATACCCTGCAATATCTTACCAGCTCGCATACACGAACTTAAGATCAATGCTGCTCTGACACCTGCTTCATGACGTCTAGTTAAAGGGACACTGGGATGTTGTCTGGCTGTCCTGTATATGTGGCAGCCCATTATTAGTGGCAACCTTTAAGATATTTTAATTCGGTTTTAATGTAAGCATGAGTGCTCATGACATACGATGCAGAGGAAGGCCGTGTGCACAGAATACTACCGGATGAGGGCTCCCCGCCCCTTTGTTGACACTGCTCTCAAGGTGGTTGTGGCTGCCTACGTCAGGAATGCTTTCCTTTTTCCTGAGGGGACTCATACCAAAGCATGGTTTCATTCTTTACCCCCGATTTGAAAACTGCGCTGTCAACGTCACCTAAGCTGGAGCACAGGTGATCTTGGGTGCTCCCGAGCTGTGTGCCACTAGCTCCTTACTATTTCAGGCAGGCGTTCTGAAGTGACGCTAAAATTGGTCACAACTGGCAATTCTAGCTCTGATTATATGATATGTTAGAGCATTTACTATTCAATTTTGACATTACCAGACACAAGGCCACAAATTGCAGTAAAAAAGAAAAAAATTTCATTGTCCAGGGTCCTTTAAGCCATATAAATGTTGCCATGCATTTGTCACATTACAATAAGCTTGTCAGTGCTTGAGGGTTATGTTATGAGGCTTAGAGCATTTACAGAAAAATCTCGCCATTAAAACGCATGCAGAACTTGCAGAAGTGCTGCCCTTCACTTGCATCAACCTCGGTTTTCCAGGATCTGCCTGCACTTGCCACACTGAGAAGAGCTGCATTTTACTGGCATTCAAATTTCAAGTTTCACACATCATGCACTAAAGAAGAAAGCAAGACAAACTGAAACCAATCTATTTGCTCGCTCAGGGTGCCCACATTGTCACATCTTGACACCCATTGACTACTTCAGCTGACCTCAGTTAACTAGACATAGATTAATTTTATCCAGATATTAAACAAATTCGAAACGGCCCCCCATGCATTAAATAAACCGTCCATTCAGACTATATCAAAGCCGAGAGCAAGCACACATAATAATGATCAGCAAAAACTCTTCTACGCATGTCAGCACAGCCGCTGCAATCTCTGACTCAAGAGCTCGCCACAGATTAGAAGCACGCAGCTTATTCCATTCACAACATCTGTCTATTTCCCTGCCCACCACAGACAAGCACAACTTCTTCTGTCACAAGAAAAAGAGTGACATAATGAAGCCAAGACAACCAATAGCTGCAAAAAGCTCAGCGACCCCTGCCCCTCCCCAGTTAGATAAGGCATGCCTCATCAGACTGCAGCACAATGCAGAACAGAAATGCCACCTCAATGTGACTGTCAACGCACCACCACATTACTTTGATTTATCTGCATTATACATGAGCGACACACAAATATACTTTTTTTTTTTTTCACCTGTGTTCCACTCTCATACAGCATCTCTTCTTGCTGTCTACCTCTTGAAGCGACACTAAAGCGAAACAAATCTGTTTAGGTTGACAAACATTTACTTTGAAAACTCTAAATGATGTTAATTTCACCATCAATGGGTTATTAGTAGAGGAGCAAATCAAGGTCGTTTCATTTTTAAATTTCACGATGAAATCTCCCCGCGCTACATCACAGATTTAAAGCCTACCTTTTCGTATTTTTGCGACATTGGCTCTAGTAGACGCCACAGATATTGGTGCAGGAGCGTGGCATTGCCACCAGCATTTCCACTAGCCACAGGTGCCTACCTAAGCCATGAGTAAAGCCCTCTTTTATACCTTTATAATAAAGTTTGTTTTCCAAACATATCAGGGGGGTGGCAAATGTGTGTATTCTTGCAGTTGAGAAAACATTAACTCTACAGAAAATAAAAATGGGTCCCAATAAGAGGTCACACAGTAAACGTGCTATTTCCTTTTTATTTCTTTCCATTAAAATCATCTTGACATTTTCAAGCCAATAAAACTAATGCAGGATTTTCACACAGTAAAATGTAGCCCCAGAAAAAAAAAGCTAGGCCTGTAAGGAGACTATCAAAGCAATATGAAGCCGAGAATAATTTTTCCAATTGTACTCAATAAATGAAGAGCAAAAATGTGCGAACAGCCATGACTACAAAACAAGCGTGTGTTGAATTCTAGCAAAGCGAATGGGCGACTTCCAAAAAGCTATATAAAAGAAAAGCGGCATATGTTTCTGAAAAAGGTCCTAATAACTGTTGGGGTTTTACATCACAAAACCACGAGATTATTATGAGAGGCGCTGTGGTGGAGGGCTGCAGAAGTTTCGACCACCAAGGGTTCTTAATGTAAGCACACGGACCTCTAGCAGTTTGTTTTGAGAAAGGTTAAAGTGAATTGATCTGATGACATTAGCTCCATGAATTCAAGGAACCCAGGCAGCAATCCATTCGAAGAGTCTTCCTACCGCATCTCAACTGCTTCAAGATGAAGTGGAATGATTGATGTGTTTAGGTTTCAGTGTCGCATAACAAACACCTCTCGTTCTTCATTTTAGGTGACCAAAGTTGGAGGTGGTGCCAACAATCACACTGACGTGGAAATGAGATTGGGAACAAAAGGAAAAGGCACAATCCTGCTTCTACGGCACACGGGCGTGCACAAATGGTTTTACTCACTATCCTCCTGAGATTCGGTTCCCGAGGACAGACCTAGGGACAGTAAATAGGCGGCTAGAGGTAGAATGCACACCGAGGTCTTAGCACAGACCAACGCCACCACACCACAAGAGCACAGAGAAAGAAGCAAGAGACACCCCGGCAGCATTTTTATCACTACTCTCATCTCATTAGAGGAACTGAAACAAGCTAGCCCAACAATCACTGGGCCCAAGAAGTAGGCCAGAATGCCCAGGTTCCCCACCAGACCACCGGGGTGCCCCAGGCAAGCAGCACTAAAAGGCCAGCAGCAGACAACACAGGCACGACCCCTTGCATTCTTTGCAGTAACCATGCAACCACACTCATCTTTTCACATTACCACAGGCGTACCAGTGAGAGAAAAACAAAAAGGAACAGTGTGCCATATCACACTGTGATATGGCACTTTGTTAAGTCAAAACGCCACACTTCCCTTATGGCATTTCTCCTTAAATGCTTTAAAGGGACCCTGAAACGGTTATTTGAAGCTTTGTCAGCGTTTAGGCTAGAGCATCATCGAACCATTGGCACCACAAATTTCGCTGCACGCCGTGTACCAAGGCGGCTACGGCCAATTATAGCATACCCTCCTTCTTACCCCTGCCTTGCCTCCTCAACTCATGAGACACGCTGGCATCGCTGGCGATCGCAGAGCTCACGGAGCACACTCGACGATTTGAGCTTCGCCCAGCGATGACCTCCGAGATTGCACGCCGACAGGTTGCGTGCAATTTCGGAGGCCATAGCCCAGTGCGCCCGGCAGCACGCACGCCGTCTGGCAACAGAAACATCGCGGAGTGGTTGATATCTGCTCCGACAGGTGCCGCCACCCTACCAGCCAATTTTTCGTGCGCGCACACCGCAGCCAATCAGATCGTGCGCAGACTGCGTGTCGTCCTCGGGAGGGGCGGTTGAAAACGCGTTGGGCTGAGCCGCAGTGATCTGCAGCGATTCGCAGCTTTATAGCGCTGTAATCAATTACACAGTGTACGCAGAGAGCTTAAATTAGTCTGTAAATGAGCCTTACGACTTGGTCTACTGGCTCAATGTGTGTGTACAAAATCGTCAAAACCGTTTCAGGGTCCCTTTAACATATGTGGCAGCTGAGCATGTGCCATCTTCACAACTGCGCTTCGCCAGGTAACAATAATAATTTCTCGGCTTTAACATGCCAAAACCACAATATGATTATGAGGCACACCGTAGTGAAGGGCTCCGGACATTTCAACTATTAGGTGTCCTTTAACGTGCACTGACATCGCACAGTACACAGGCCTCTAGCGTTTCGCCGCCATCGAAAGGATAAAACCCACAACCCTCAGGTGTGCAGCCAAGCACTGTAAACACTGTCTACCATGGCAGCTAGTAGTACAACTCTAGAATACCTTGCTAGTTAGGCTATGCAGTAAATGTTCTACTCAGAAGTTTCCTCCCTAACATGCAGCTCCTAATTTATCGTAATGCAATTCTCATGCTACATGCCTCTTTGAAAACTCTCAGTTAGTGTGCACTTCTTTAAACAGTGAAGCTGTTTTTAGTCAAACCTTCAAAGATGTAGCAGGATTGGTCTTTTGGAACTGTTTGGCACGACTATCACATCACTGGAGTGCAGCTGGAGAACACACCTCTACCAAAATGAGACATAAAGACGTAAAATGGAACACCCTTCACTTGAGAGATTTTTAAGACACTAGCAAACTTGCAAGATGCCTGGCTTAATCTAATTATGCAAGTTGACTTATAAACTTGACAATGCACACATCCTTTACAGAATTTTGAAGAGCTCAACTTGGTCGAGAGTTGCCTTCACCCTTTATACGCGTCCTCATAACTCCAAAAAGACAATTGCCACAATATCAGATAACCTATCCCAGTAGCGACATGAGTAGCTGCCACATATTTCTTAATTCATTTGAAATTAAGATAAACAGTGCTGCTTATTTAAGGCGGCGAGGCCTAGATGGCACACAAGCTTCAGAGACTACCAAAATGCCAACCAAAATCATTCTGCCAAGCTTGGTTTTGTTTAATTAAAACTTCCTTGACTGCATGCAGCATCTTGGTTATTCATTCTACAATGAGTAAAACGCCACTTTATAGCTAGAGCAACTGTTAATCTCAAACAACAAATGGCTTAGATGCATTTGGTCAAAATCTTACACTTGTGCACTAAGTCAGAAAAAAAAACAATGCTAGTTTCTGCAGCAAAAGCCAATTCCAAACTGCTCAAACATCATACACATAGAGCAAAGAGCACCTCACTCATGGCATGCCTACCTTCAAAGGTGTCATCCCCTTCAGTCATGAGCTCATCATCTGAGCAGATGTTCAGGACATTGACCAACATTTCCGTCACTGCACAAGGTGCGAGAGGAGAATCAGTTCCTGGTCATTCACACTGACCAACCCCCCACAAACATGGTCGAGAACGAAAGGGGCCAAAGCATTTGTTCGCAAGCTGTGCCCATTTATTACCCACTAACAAATCAGCAGCATTCATTCGTTTACCAGGTGAGCTATTCTCAATGTGTCCACCTAGTGGACATGTCCATTTCAGCTGAGCGCATTCAGTTACTCAAAAAGCAGTGAGCCGTGACGTTATTGCACTCTTGACTATGTCGACGCACCGAACCTGCCAGCCCATCCCCAGCGTAAAAAGAACAATAATCGTTGGGGTTTTAGGGCCCCAGAACCACGATATGATTATGAGAGACGACGTAGTGGAGGGCTCCGGAAATTTAGACTACTTGGGGTGCTTCAAAGGGGAACTCCGGCGATTTTTCGATATTCAACAATTTCAACAAAACTTTCAACATTTGTTCGCTTCGAAACCCTGATGATATTGTCACATGGTTGTGACATTGACAAAGGCAACACTAGTTGTGTCCAAGATGAAACTCTTTATTTGGCCGAACTTAGGGCCAGAAAACGAAACAAACTACAGCAATGCACGCTGTACACTGATATCAGTGAACAAAGCCTCGGCAGTCGATAAAACTGATCATCCTTCGGACGTGCCATCTTTTATACATCACGCATCGAACTTTCCAGCCTTATCACTGGTGGTCGCGCCCTGTGCGCAATCTCAAAGGGGTGCTGACACTTTTTTTCGAAGGAGAGTTTACTCTGCCATACAAATCTCCTGTATAGAGAGACGGCTCTGCGCAAGTGTGAAGCTCAGCAAATGCAAAGATATTTTATTTTGATATTAAAGTCAATCTTTTCATGGTGCACCTACCGGCATCGACACTAGCTTGACGTTAGGCTACAGTACTAATTCTGGTTGCTTCACGCTGCAGTCTGGCTAGTTGTGATGACGTCAGGTACCGAAACTTCCAAGATGGCCGCTTGTATGTCACCGACGGAGACATGGGGGGCGGCGCGGTCGTGGAAACGTCACTATATCTTGCGCGAGAACGTGACGAGAAGCTCATACCGCGTTGTGACGTCAGGGTACAGTAGGAACCAAAACTAGCTTTTAAAAACATACTGTAATTACTTTTTCAAGGTGCACTCGCACTTAGCTCTACACTTTCTAGGCTCTTGACTGCTTGGCCTTTCATTTGCCCAAGAAAACAACAAATGAAAGTTTTCGTGTCAGTACCCCTTTAAGAAGACGATCTACTACAATCGTGAAGCTTCTCGAACACTGAGGCACGGTCTGCGCTGAGCAATGCTGACATTCTTTGTGGGTGTAAACCGAATACAGCAAAAGCAAAACAAGAAACGCACATGGCAATATGTACCAAATTATAAAACCGCAAGTCAATTAGTTCTTAAGAACGAATTTTAATAATTGGTAGCTGTTGTGTTGGCAAGCGGCGTCCTACGGCATGGGCCTCACGACTGGACACAAGACGCAGTGTGCGCCGGCATGCGGCCCGTGACACGAGCAGTAGAAGTGAGTGAGTCCGGAGCCTGCGGAAGCCCAACAACGACTGAGCCGGCCAGCGGCCGTTTATTCAAACCACACATAACGAACACGCGTGCACACGTGATTCAATCATGTGTGCCATTACAAGACGACATCTGTTGATTAGTCCACTCACTAAGGCGCAAACTCAGTGCGCGTGCATATAATAGATGGCGCCACTACACCACAGTAGCCAATTCTGAAACTCCTGTAAACGTGGGCCACCCTGTGTATGTGACGTAATGTGCCTACTCTTTTCAACGCTGCCTCACCCAGCACACGGATGCAGCGCGCGCTTTTTCTACGAGGCGACGATGACACGGGCACAGTTCGGTTTTGTTAGCTGCATAGCGTGTTAGTCATCATAGACATCGGGTCTTACAGTAAGCATGCACAATATTGAGCAACGAAGAGATCAATACGGGGCACGTCAGCTACTTCACGCGCCGGCGGGTCGAAATCAAAAGGGGATGCTTCCGCGCGCTCACATAGCTGCAATCATCGCTAAACTCGTCACTGGTAAGTTCTGACGGGCTGGCACAACTTGATTCTGCGTCAGATGACATCGCCAGCTTGTTTTCTGCGCGACAGAAGAGGCATGGAAGCTATGTTTAGACCCTGGCCAGCTGTGGCGGCATGTAGAGTATACCGTGACGTAATCACATACCCACCACGGACAGCTCCCTGTTTTGGTTTCGGTTTGGCTCATCTTTTATTGCTTATTTAAAATTATTGAGGAGTGTCTCCGCAAAATGAACCACCCTAGCTGTTACAGGACTGTTAATACTATTTGAAAACGGCATTATCTCAATATGGTCGAAAATGCACCGGAGTTCCCCTTTAACGTGCACCTAACCTAAGCATTCGGGTCTCAAGCATTTTTGCCTCCATCGAAAATGTGGTTGCCGCGTCGACTGTAAAAGGAAAAAGCGGACAAAATGTGCAGTAACAGGACATTTCAACTTGAGAAGTATGAACTTGCATATGAACCCGTAGAGATGTTTGAGAATGCAAACATGGGTAAGGCACCTTCACAGGTGTTAGACGGGCGGCCGCAATAAACCTAATAACTTGATATACGAACCGTAATGTGAACAGGGACTAAGAAACACAAGGACAAGCGCGTGACCTAGTGTTTCTACACGCTTGCCCTGGTGTTTTTTAGTCCCTGTTCACGTTACGCGTTCGTACATCAAGTTATCATGAATCACCAACTCGCCCAAGCAGCCATTTTGACAAATTAAACCTAAGCGAGAGCTAACGTGATCATAGTTCACGCACGGCCTCAGAGATGCGAGCCCAAAAGCTCATCTCTGGGGGCTGCATTCTTTGTATTGAAGCACATTCCATCCCTCTCAATTGTGCCTAGAGTTGTGAAAGCTTTGTCACATCAAAGTGACGTTGCAGAAGAGTACTGGAAGCAGAGGCCTCGCTGTTCAAGCTCTAGCCAATCAGTGGCAGCCAAAACAGACAGTCCATTAGGTGTACACATCGAGAATAGCCCTCCTAGCTCACAGTGCACGCAAGCAAATTTAAATTCCTTTGCTACATAAGTGATCCTATGAGGCCAAAACCTACAGCATGCCTCTTGCTTCCTTACTGAAATGAAATCAAGGCTTCAAGGGACACCTGCCTGGTTGTGAAGAATCATTGAATAAAGAGACGAGGACGCCAACCACAAGAGAAAAATGTATCTCGTGTGGTCGGCGTCCTCGTCTCTTTATTCAATTGCTTCACTACTGCGTGCTTGGTAGCCATTCTGCAGCAATCCCTTTTCACACAGTGGTTAGAGCCTAAGGCAGTTCCAGTGCAATCAATAGGATTGGCTAACTGCTTAACGCCCAGCTAGCAAAAAAGAGATTATTCAGCGGGGATCTCAAGACATTTACAAGCATCTTCTATGCTGATCACGAATATATTTTCTTAGCAGTCAGCAATACTGACTGAAAAAGTCAACTTGTATAAGGATATAACCAGACCTAGAAATAAGGCGGATTTTCAAATACCCCTTTACTCACCAAGCAGCAGATCACACGTCATTTGGCCCAAGCACGAACCACCGCAAATTGAAATTTCATCTAGAGCCTGCGCATGCCATCTCTCGTTGCGACAATTAAAGTAACGTGTGAAAGGATAAAGGCATGCAGTGTTGACATAGCGTCAGCAATCATGAAGTTCGTTAATCAGTAAGGTTATCGCTTACTTAGTGCTGCCAGTAATTTACTGGCAGCAATACATGTCCAACTTTCTCACGAGCTGTTTTAGCATTAATCTTATATCCATCCGTGCGGCTGCTTCCGCAATGTCGGTTACGCTCGTCGATTTAGCATGTGCAGCTGCGTGCATCGGTTATGTCCTTTTTTGCTTTCTTTTGTGCTTCTATCGCAATTCACAGAGGCTATGAACGCAGCTGTGAAGAAGCTGTACTTCACTGCACATACAACTTGTGGGCCTGAATGCAAGTATGTTACTGTGGAGCGACTGTTACACTGACTGTAGGCCTAGTCCCATAACCAAGCATTGCCTTGGAGCGCAAGAAGCCATAAATGCAAGTGACAACTTTTCATCGCATGAAAGTTCACTCCGACAGTCAGCTCACCGACACCCCAACGTGCCGCAAAAGGTGTTCTGTCTTTTCAGCAACGGCACAGACTGGCCTATCAATGATTACCACTGCCGTGCGATTATGAGGATAAAAGAGCGAAGGCGAGGTGGCGGCTGGCGATGAACTATGACTAATCGCCGACAACCTTATCACGGTCATCTGCAGCTCTCTTCTCTGCTGCGCGTGTTGCGTAAACCGCATGAAGCGAGTTGCAGATGACGGCAGTACAAGCGCGCGATGCTGCCGTTCGCAAGTTCACCACTGCCGCGTCGTGCAAGCCCTTTGCGCGTTGCTTGCAATACGCTTGTCTTCGTCATGTTGAACAAACAGCCTACTCGCCGCACCCATGCACGGTCCGCAGTGAAGCATGCACGAAGGACGCACAAACTCGCGCATACAGAAGACACAAAACGGTCCAGCAATAACGACGTGAGGCGAGTAGGCGACGCGCTGCATGCAACTAGCCGGGGATGATCGGCTTCACGTGCCCGTACCGCACTTTAATTAAAAGGCGTCAGTTCACTGCATACGTGGTGCAATTCACTTATGAGCACGCAGCGGGCATCACTTAACACAGGAAAAGGGTCACCGGAGGGGTGGGTTGGTTAGCCCTTTTTATTAAAAGTATGCAGAAAAAGAAAACGGCTTGGTCGCTGCATGTTTTTAAGGGCGAGTCCATATACAACGAACTATTGATATAACAACCACTTTTCAAGGCACTTCCGAAGTTCGTTACGAACGGGTTCGACTGTATTTCCACGCGCATTTCTTGTATCAGTTTTACTGCATTTGGTTTCAGCCCACAAAAGACTGTCAGCAATGCTCGGCCCAGACCACGCTTCACTGTTCAAGAAGCTTCGCGTTTATAGTAGATCGTTTAGTTAAGATTCCAGCTTATTCTAGAGCTTGCACGACCACCAGTGATAAGGCTAGAAAGTTCGACGCATGCTGTATAAAAGACTGCGCGTCCCAACGATGAGCAGTTTATCGATGGCCGACGCCCTGTTCGCCGCTATCATTGTACAGTGTGCTTCGCTGTAGCCCGACTTTCCTTTTCCCGGCCACAAGTTCAGCCCAATAAAGAGTTTCATCTTGGACACGCCGCATGCTGCCTTGGTCCACGTCACGACCACGTGACATCTAGTGGAGGTGCTGTTCCTTCATGTACCGGACGCCCCCTTCAAGCCGTGAACCCAGACCAAATCGCCAAGAAGACACCGACAGCATCAGCGGCAGTCGAGTCAGCCGCAGACTAAAAGGACTACCCCCCCCCCCCCCCGCCAAACCTCCCAAAAACCACGGCAACGAAGACCATAGGCACAATGACTGACACGGCATCGCCCACAGCAATCGTGATGCAGCTGCCCAGGGAGCCCCCTACCTTCCGTGGTTCCCCATGTGAAGACCCCGAAACCTGGCTTGAGACGTTTGAAAGGGTCTCGACATTTAACAACTGGAACTCCGAGGACAAGCTGCGCCTACGTGTGCTTCTACCTGGAAGAAGCGGCTAGGACATGGCTCAGAATCGGGAGTCCACACTTCGGACTTGGGACCATTTTCGAAGCACGTTCCTGCAGACGTTCACGAGCGTCGTCCGAAAGGAAAGGGCCGTGACGTTGCTGGAGACACAGGTGCAACTCCCGAACGAAAATGTGACCATCTTCGCGGCAGAAATGACTCGACTGTACCGCCACGCTGACCCAGACATGCCCGAGAAGAAGAAAGTCCGTTTGCTCATGCGAGGGGTCAAGCAAGAACTATTTTGGTTGGGCTGATGCGGAACCCACCGACGACCGTCCAGGAATTCCTGTCGGAAGCAACAGCGATCGAGAAGACGCTGGAAATGCAAACACGCCAGTACAATCGCCCAACGAGCCAAGACAGCCCAGCTGTTTATGCTCTCGGCTTTGACGACCGGCGCAAAACGATCCAAGCGATCGTGCGAGAGGAACTGCGCAAGCTGTTACCCTCACCACAGCCGCAAGTGGAACTCCATCGAAGACATCATTCGAGAGGAAATCCAGCAGTCGATGGGCACCCCTGAACCGCCACTGCCTCAACTGCAAGCCATGAGCTATGCAGCTGCAGTGCGACGCTACGCTCCAAGCCCACGTCAAAAGGTTGCACTGCCACATTTCTGCCGCCAGACACCGTCACCACCACCACCGACAGCATACCGTCCACCCGCCGGCCAGCGCTACGCTCCGAGGAAGATCGACGTTTGGTGCGCCCCCTGACCACCGCCCACTGTTCTACCACTGCAGAGAAGCTGGCCACACCTACCGCCGCTGCCAGTACTACCAGGTACAGATGACTGAGGCGCAAAAAACATCTCGTGAAAAAGGGAGCAGCAGAAGAGAAGAAAGAGTAGCGCCGACTACTAACGGTTTAATGACAGTCAAAGAAACGCATCTGTACCTAAGCAAGTTAAGCACCAACTCGCCCAAAAAGAAGTCCTTTTGCAGTACTACCAGATAGGACTGCGTGGTTTCGCCATCGACGCGCCGCATCCAACAGCGGGGGGAAAGACCACGCAACATTCGCCGACTATCTCGCAGGAGCGCAGTGGACGCCTCAAGGATCTTCCCGTTCACCATCACCCCACCACTACATGTCGCCACACCGCGGGCAGTACACTGGCCCAACCCGGGGCCGGTTGCCT
This sequence comes from Rhipicephalus appendiculatus, assembly GCA_030522465.1. NCBI lineage: Eukaryota > Metazoa > Arthropoda > Arachnida > Ixodida > Ixodidae > Rhipicephalus > Rhipicephalus appendiculatus. The sequence goes on from JALIZH010033001.1 coordinate 3,458,299, forward strand.
AGCCCGTATCCGGAAAACTAAGGGCAGCAACCGACGGAGGTGCGGTTGCTGTATGACGAACTACCGAAGATCCACCGCCGCCGCCGACCACGCCGCAACGAAATCTAAAGAACCTGCCGCAAGCTGAACAGGGCACCGACGTCGAAAGTTCGCAGCCCGAGGGCCTGACGATGCAACGTGGAAGCAGCGGAACAAACCAGCGCAGCCATGATCTAACGCCACGACCTAACCGCAACGCAAGAGAAGACGAACTAGCAACCTTGACGTTCTTATCGAACGGCCACAGCGTGACAGCCCTCGTCGACAGCGGAGCCGACTATTCTGTTATCAGGGGACCGTTCGCCATGAAGTTGAAGAAAGTCAAAACCACGTGGGAAGGCCCTGAGATCCAAACAGCTGGAGGGCACCTTGTTACGCCGGCAGGAATCTGCACAGCGAGAGTCTCCATTAACCCTTTCATGCCTGAATTATGAAACCGCCAAACAAAATAAAAACTGTTTTCATTTTCCAGCTTTAAATACCAATCTAACTCTTTCGTTACCGTGTCCATGGGTCACCGGTGACGCGTATGGGTGTGGCGCGTATGGGTCACCGGTGACCCATACGCGCCACAAGCTATTTTTTAAATATGAGCGCTCCTATGGACTTGCAGCACCATCTGTCGTATTCTCTAGGCACCAATCTTTCATTTTTTACGTAGTTTGTATTTTTCCCGTGCGGCGGCGATTTAAGCGGCGGTTCCAATTGTGCGGTTCGCTCCGTCTGTTTACGAAGATGGCAGACGATTTTGTTGCCGGTCCCTCGCGCAAACGACGCCTTTCTGGCGATTCTGTTGCATCTGGAAGCGATCATTTGGCTGCTTCTAGCAGCAGTGATTCAGATGTTGATCCCTTTTTTTTTTTAATTACACAATTCCACATATTTTTTGTGTAGTGAAGTCATACATAATGATGTTCTGGCGCCGTCTGCTTTCCCAGTTAAGATTTTTTTTTCTTGAGCAACCATAGAGCGCAATATGTCCATATATACATGGTTCAATAGCCCATTTCTTTCCCTTTTTACTAATATTTACTGTGCTTCTGTGTGTGAGGAATTTGTGCAATAAAAAAGAAAAAACTGTGCAACCTGGCTGAACAAGACACTTTCTACTGGGCAACAAGTAAACAAGTGTAACTCGTGCAGTTGTTGAGCTAGGTCAGTGAAGCTTTTCTGTTAGGTAGATGTCTCTTATCTAAACAATTTGTATATTTCAGAATATTTTCCAGATTTACTTCTTTTATGTAGTAAACATACAATTGCAAATGTTCTTTCAAATTTGCAAGAAATGTTACCTTTAACGATTTTTTCTGCATATTAGTTTCCAAGTTCAGTTTTTTAAACTTACACACGTCAAAAGTACATTTACTTAGCTTTCTCTTGATGTATTGCATTACAGTATAACCATTTTATTACTTATTACAAAAAATTCCAACAAAAACCTACGAAAAGTTGCCCATTTTCCCACAGTAACGAAAGAGTCAATTGATTCTGCAGTTAAAATATCCAAAATGCAACTTTAATGCATATTTTTAGGTATGTCGCAAATTCGCGATATGCCACTGAAACGAGGACCTTGCAACAAAATACGTACTTCCGAACTATGTAACATGTGTGCCACCTCTTCGGTACGTACACACCAAATAAACAAAATTATTGAACATTGAACTTATGTAACTGAGGCGAGACAGAACGAAGAAGTGAGAGCTGTCGCACATGCTTCGCGCTCTCCGCCATCAGCTACAAAACAATTGGTTCTAGCGTGAAATGCCTTTCAGAAGACTGCGCAAGATTTTTTCATTCTGAAAGCTACATTCCCCCCTGAGTACTTTACAGCCGGAATTAAAAGCGGCACGCGTTTCGCGACTTGTTGGCTCGGAGTTTTTCGGTATGTCACGAATTCACAACACTCGGCAGTAATGGGTTAAAAAGTCACAGTTTCGCCGCAAGGCAAAGCAATGAATGCGATAGCAACAAATTGGAATGTCAAGTGACGACTGGCAAGCAGGTCGAAACGTGCAGCGCACTGCTCACGCACACATGACACACGAAAACATGCACAGGACGAGAGCGAACTAACAACGTTCACAGCTCGATACTTAACGCGCTGCTCAAACAAAAACGACGCATGAAACGTATTCACAAGTACAGGCGAGCGTGAACTAACAAGTGTCACAGTTGTTACTTCGCTGTGTTTGAAAAGCGTGCTCTTTTTGCAAACGGGGGGGACTGCAGTGAGCGAAGTGACCTTCGTACGCTCGGTAATTGCAACACAATCGTTCCGGCGAAAGCCAAAGACGTAGTATTCTCCCCCCACTGCCAGAGAAGTGCGCGCGTGCATGCGGGCGTCTACCCCCCACGGGACAGGGCAAAGTACGCGCCGAAGAGGAGCGCCTGAGAGTGCGCATCGCGACGAGCGGGGAGCGCCGAGCTAAAAGCCCCGCTAAGTGCGCCCTTTGCACCATCTCACTGATAATGCTGAAAAAACGCTGAAAACACGCTGTATATAAATAGCTCGCCGTTTGTAGGTTGAAGGACGTGCACTTTCATGGCTCAGCGGTTAGCGCCGCATGCTGCAGAGCGAGAGGTCCCTCGTTCGATGCCGCACGTCGGAAACATTTTTCTGAATTTTTTTCTTTGTGGTTTTTATAAATATATAGATACACATACGGGACATGACGGCGACGGCGAAAACCAGCCGAGAGTGTCCATATAATTGCTATCGCAATAAAACCGCATTTATCCTGCAAGCTTTCTAGTACTACAGCGGTGCTCGAGAGATGTCATCCTTGGTATTGACTTCTTAGGCCTTCATGAGGCAGTCATCGATCTGCGATCCAAGTCGATAATGTTAGCCATAGAAAAAGCCCTACCACCACACACGCCGCCAGGAAAGCACGCCTTGAATGTCCTAGACGACCATTCACCAAGTCACCATTCCCTCTCGCTCCAGCGTCAGCATTACCGTCGGCACTCAGAAATCAACAGACAAGCATGGCGTCGCTGAGAGGGACCAGCACCTGTTTATCAACCGCGAAATTTGCGTCTCCAGAGGAATAGCCGAGCTGCGAGGAGGGAAAGCAAAAGTGATGCTCACGAACTTCAGCAACGAGTATAAGCACGTGAGCAAAGGCATGACGGTTGCCTACATCGAAGAAATTGTGGAAGCCAGCAACACTTTCACCCTCGCTGAGTCCACCGAACATGCTATGACGACTTGAGGTCCGCAAGAAGATTTCGACGTCAATCCCGAAGCGCAAGCAAGAACAGCTCAAAACCCTGCTCCTGCAATACAGGGACTGCTTTTCATCGTCGTCAAGAATTCAGCAGACACCGGTCGCAAGACATCGCATCATAACAGAAGAAAGTACCAGGCCACTTCGTCAGAGCCCGTACGGAGTTTTGACGCGAGAACGTGAGGCCATAAAGAAACAAGTTGAGGAAATGCTCCGCGACATCATCCAGCCTTCAAAGAGTCTGTGGGCGTCACCCACGGCATTAGTGAAGAAGAAGGACGGGAGCCTACGTTTCTGCGTCGATTATAGTCACCTGAACAAAATCACGAAGAAGGACGTGTACCTTCTCCCACGAATAGACGACGCCCTAGATAGACTCCACAACGCGAAGTACTTTTCTTCGATGGACCTCAAGACTGGCCACTGGCAAATCGAAGTGGATGAGAGAGACCGAGAAAAGACTGTTGTCATAACACCTGGCTGGCCTGTTCGAGTTCAAGGTCATGCCCTTCGGTCTTTGCTCGGCACCTGCGACTTTCCAACGAGTCATGAATACAGTATTGGCTGGCTTGAAGTGGCAAACTTGCCTTGTTTACTTGGACAACGTTGTTGTGTTTTCCTCGAAGTTCGACAAACACCTCCAGCACCTTCAATCCGTACTTCAAGCAATCAAGAACTCCGGGCACACCCTGAAGCCAGAAAAGTGCCGCTTCGTGTACGAGGAGCTCCTGTTTTTGGGTCACGTGATCAGCAAGACTGGAGTGCGCCCAGACCCTCAGAAAACAGCTGCCATCGCCACTTTCCCGCCACCCACCGACAAGAAGGCCATGCGCCGATTTCTCGCCTTGTGCGCCTATTACATGATTAAGAGTTCAAAACAGCGCAACCGTCAGGAGGGGACAGAGAGGAGGAGACAGAGCGCTGAACTTCCAACAGTTTAATTCTTTGGAAAGCCTTTGCTTTTATACAGTTACACACTGTACAACCGCCACGCGCGGAACACAAACATGTCACAAGAATTCATCACGTGGACAAACCTAGATACATTATTTCTTTATCAGTGAGAGCGACAGAGAGGGTACTTACACAATCATCCTTTAAAGAAAAAATCCTGCCTGCCTCAATCATTTCGCGTGTGGTGCGATCTCTGCATTTGGCGACAATGCTACAATCTGAATATCTCGGTCTACACCCACACGTGCTACAGTGAGCGGACAGCCACCCTTGCTTTGACCGATCAACATTGTACGAACGTTCTTTCAAACTTTCCTTTAAACAACGACCCGTCTGACCAACGTAATATTTTCCACATGACAGAGGCAGCTGATAAACTACGTTACAAAGGCAATCTCTAAATTTATTTGCATGCTTTGTAGTACACCAACAATTGGGTCTGGACGC